>JAAALK010000081.1:43039061-43261217 GCA_019279435.1 Zizania palustris
TGCTTATCCAGAGGGTTCCATGATAGAGGGCTACACGATTGAGGAAGTCATTGAGTGCTATGCAGATTACATAAGAGATGGAAGACCAATAGGAGTTCCCGTGTCGCGGCACCATGGAAGACTCACCGGTAAAGGAACTAAAGGCAGGAAAATCATACGAGACAATAGTTATCAAAGAATAAGAGAATCACATTACAGTGTAATGCATCAGTTGGCGATTATGAGACCATATGTTGAACAACACCTGCAAGAGCTTCGTGAAAAGAATGAAGATCACGATGAACAATGGATTATGAAAGAACACAAAATTTATTTCACATCATGGCTGAGGGATCTAAACCTTTCGATCGGAGAAACCGACGAAGAGATGATGATAAATAAATTGTCTTACGGTCCATTGAGCATGGTTAAAACATGGCAAGCGTATGACATCAATGGTTTCACATTCTATACCAAAGCAAAGGATCAAAGGAGTCAGCGCCAAAATAGTGGTGTCAGAGGAGAAGCAGAAGATAGCACTGGACAAAAGAATGCTTACTATGGATACATCGAAGAAATATGGGAACTTAACTACGGGAACTCTATAGAAATCCCTGTATTTAAGTGTCAGTGGGTGAGACATCCAGAAGGTGTGGAGGTGGATGATTACGGGTTTACGATAGTTGACCTTAATAAGGTGGCTTATAAAGATGACCCTTGGATACTCGCTCAATCCGTGGCACAAGTATTTTACATACTTGATCCTAAAGATGAGAAAAAATACATCGTTGCTCCAGGAAAACAAAGAATTGTTGGAGTTGATGGAGTCGAAGACGAAGAAGAATACAATCAGTTTGATGAGGTGCCGTTTTTCGTTGACATATCAAGGATCAATGTGGTTGAAGCAAAACTGTCATTTGGTAGTGTGATTCCTTATCTACGCACCAATGGCGATGGAAAATTAGTTCAAGGCTAGATCATTTATGTTTAGTTGTAAAATCAATTATGTCATTTATTATTAAAACATTTTCAAGATCAAATGAGGATTGAGTGTTGTGAATTATTTCATGTCTTGTAGTTCAAATTGAACTTTTTTTGACTTTGATCATAAAAACATACTTAATGAAATAAAAACAGTACACTAAGGGAGAAAAAGTAAAGTGAGGCAGAATAATACCAATTTTCTAAATTTGATAAGTTATGATGTATTTTTATTGTTAAAAAAATCAAGTTCAAACTAGAATTTAATTATGAATAAAAAAGTCATGAAAATTAGAATAGAAATGTAAAAAAAAATGTTTGGATGCTAACAGCAAGGTTCGAACCTCAAACCGCCTGCAGGCAGCAAGGTTCGAACCTCGAACCGCATGGCACCAAAGCAACCCCCGCACCACTGCGCTACTAAGTCTTTCTCGACTTGAGTGGCAACGTATGCTAGATAACCCCACCAGCGTCGGATTAGTAGTGGCGGGCAGGATGACGTCACCAGCCGCCACCGTTATCCTTTTAGTAGTGGCGGGCATGCTGACGTCATCATGCCCGCCACTACTAAGACACCTATATATACTTTCCACTCCCGCCGTCCGAAAACCTAGTTTCATTTTCTAAACCCTAAACTCGCCCCCCTCCTCCCGTCGCCGCCGTCGACGTCCCGGAGCACGTCGCCGCTGCCCTCCGCCCGTCGCCGCCTTCCTCGGAGCCCGTCGGCGCCGCCCGTCGTCGCCGCCATCCAGTCGATCAGTAAATAATTATTAACCTACTTCTTTATTTGGTCTTATTTTATTCGAGCTTAGGGTTAAAATGATGGAGGATTGTTATATTAATTTATGCGTGGTAATATAATTTAGTATAATATTACTAGTAGAATGCACTAACAATAATGTTTTTTAATCTACTGTAAAAAATTTCTGAGAAAAAAATTTCCACTATAACAATAATTTTTTTTAATGTACTATAAAAAATATCTGAGAAAACAAATTTCCACTATAACAATAATGTTTTTTAATGTACTATAATATTACTAGCTTAGGGTTTTTTAATGTTATAATATCAATGTGACAAAAAAATGCAGATGGCTCCTCCTAAGATTGAACCAACAAACAGTCGATCCTCAGACTCTACATCAAGTGGCGTGTGTGAGGTTTGCAAATGCGGTAAACATAAGGTACATGATGGTATAGTTTGCAGTTGTTTGGCGAAGAAAGTGATTCTCATAATGGACTCCGACTCGGAGGACGACTCGTGATCGCCGCAACCAGATAGGGTAAGTGTTGTGCTACGGAAGAATGATGAGACAACCGGTGGTAGAGGGAAACATGTCGAGGCTAGCGGTGGAAAAGGGAAGCATGTAGAGCAATGCGGCAGCAAGAGGATGAAGGAGGCAAGATCCTCTTTTTATGCAAATTTTATATTTTTATCATCCAATTCAATCATTGATAATAAGTTGTTCTCACTATCGTCGCCGCGTGTATTTTCTTGTTCAGGAACATGGAGAGAAGTTTAGACTGCCTGATGATGCCGAGTTGGTTGAGGATTGGCAAGTTGAGGCTTTTAATCTGTTTAACCAGAAATAGGTTGGGTTTGTGCCGAGGAAGAAGAAGAAGCTCCAAACCATATCTTTCCTTTGGGTTTGACCAGTAGTGCGTTTCGATGTGTAAGCTGGTTTCCCCAGCCTGGACTTGTGTTTGTTTACTTGGTTTCAAATAAACATGATGTGTCAAAAGCGAGCCCCCGCACCACCGCGCTACAAAAGTCTCGATCATATCGTAACAACATGTAATAAAAACACACTTAATAATAAAAACAGTAAACTAAGGGAGAAAAATACCAATTTTTGCAATTAGAATATTGGTGTTGTATTTTTATTGTACAAAAAGTTTCAATTTCAAAGGAAGAATAAACTATAGATAAGTTATGATGTATTTTTATTGTACATGTTTATTAATGAAAAAAAAGTAAAGTGAGGCATAAAAATACATATTTTCTAATTTGATAAGTTATGATGTATTTTTATTGTTAAAAAAACAAGTTCAAACTAGAATTTAATTATGAATAAAAAAGTCATGAAAATTAGAATAGAAATGTAAAAAAAATGTTTGGATGCTAGCAGCAAGGTTCGAACCTCAAACCGCCTGCAGGCAGCAAGGTTCGAACCTCGAACCGCATGGCACCAAAGCAACCCCCGCACCACTGCGCTACTAAGTCTTTCTCGACTTGAGTGGCAACGTATGCTAGATAACCCCACCAGCGTCGGATTAGTAGTGGCGGGCAGGATGACGTCACCAGCCGCCACCGTTATCCTTTTAGTAGTGGCGGGCATCCTGACGTCAGCATATGCCCGCCACTACTATACTTTTTTCCACCCGCCCAGACTAAACCCTAGTAGTGGCGGTCGGTGACGTCAGCGGCCCGCCACTACTATGTCTTTGCCCGCCACTACTACAATAAATATCAGTGGCGGGCATGCTGACATCAGCGTGTGCCCGCCACTACTAATCCGCCTATATAAATTTTTCACTCCCGCCGTCTGAAAACCCTAAGCCCTAATCTTCTCCCGCTAGTTGATGCCGCTTCTAGAGCCCGCGCCGCCGTTGTCGGAGCCCGCGCAACTGTTTCCCGGCGTTGTCAACGGAGCCGGCCCGTCGCCACCATCGAAGCCCGCCACAGCCCCCCGGAGCCCTTCACCGTGCACCGTCCCCGTCGCCGCCCCGGAGACCGCCGCTGCCATCATAATAGCATGCCCGCCACTGCGGAAAATTTTATGCAGAAGAAAGAGATACATCATATGAGCATTGGTGAAGGGCTGGAAAATGTGGTGGGCAGGATGACATCACCATGCCCGCCACTACTAATCCTCCTATATAAAATTTTCGCTCCCGCCGTCCGAAAACCTAGTTTCATTTCTAACTCTCGTGCCGTCGTCCGCCAGTTGCCGCCACTCCCGGAGCCCGCGACACCCTCAAAGCCCATCGCCGTCGTCGCCGAAGCCCGTCGCCGCCGAACTCCACTTTTTTAGAATAACTTTTAGAGGCCTATGATGCAAATAATAATTGAGTTATCTCTTGTATGTCATCAAGCCGTGCGACACATCCATTCCTATCAACAACTTCTTCTTTCTCGTGTTGCTGACAGGGAATGGATGTGCTCACGGTTCCATGTCAGCCATGAACATTTTGAAAAGCTACACAAAATATGCTGAGGCCTAAACAACACTGTGACCAGTTTACTACCGCTATTATTTCTAAGGCTACTATATACTAATCCTCAAGTTCATGCATCTGGCTGAAGGCCAACATTAGATTCTGCAATTCTTTTTAGGGGCCTATGATGCAAATTGTTATTGAGTTATCTCATGTATGTCATCAAGCCGTGGGACACATCCATTCCTATCAACAACTTCTTCTTTCTCGTGTTGCTGACAGGGAATGGATGTGCTCACGGTTCCATGGCAGCCATGAACATTTTGAAAAGCTACACAAAATATGTTGAGGCCTAAACAACACTGTGACCAGTTTACTACCGCTATTATTTCTAAGGCTACTATATACTAATCCTCAAGTTCATGCATCTGGCTGAAGGCCAACATTAGATTCTGCAATTCTTTTTAGGGGCCTATGATGCAAATTGTTATTGAGTTATCTCATGTATGTCATCAAGCCGTGAGACACATCCATTCCTATCAACAACTTCTTTCTCGTGTTGCTGACAGGGAATGGATGTGCACACGGTTCCATGGCAGCCATGAACATTTTGAAAAGCTACACAAAATATGCTGAGGCCTAAACAACACTGTGACCAGTTTACTACCGCTATTATTTCTAAGGCTACTATATACTAATCCTCAAGTTCATGCATCTGGCTGAAGGCCAACATTAGATTCTGCAATTCTTTTTAGGGTCCTATGATGCAAATTGTAATTGAGTTATCTCATGTATGTCATCAAGCCGTGGGACACATCCATTCCGTTCAACAACTTCTTTTTTCTCGTGTTGCTGACAGGGAATGGATGTGCTCACGGTTCCATGGCAGCCATGAACATATTTGTAAGACAACACAAAATATGCTGAGGCCTCAACAACACAAGAGAGAGAGAACAACACAATCTCCTAACTTGAGGATTAATATAGTAGCTTCAGAAGTAATAGCTCACTACTGTAGCCAAGAAGAGTGTTCATACATTTTCCACCTTTGACACTGTGATCAGTTTACTACTGCTATTATTTCTGAGGCTACAGTAGTAAACTGATCACAGTGTCAAAGGTGGGAAATGTATGAAAAATCTTCTTGGCTACAGTAGTCAGCTATTACTTCCGAAGCCACTATATTAATTCTCAAGCTAGGAGATTGTGTTGTTCTCTCTCTTTAGTTTTGTTGATACCTCAGCATATTTTGTGTTGTTTTTCCCTCTAATGTTCCATGGCAACAAAATATGCTGAGGCCTCAACGACATTGTGATCAGTTTACTACCGCTATTATTTCTAAGGCTACTATATACTAATCCTCAAGTTCATGCATCCGGTTGAAGACCAACATTAGATTCTGCAATTCCTTTTAGAGGCCTATGATGCAAATTGTTATTGAGTTATCTCATGTATGTCATCAAGCCGTGTGACACGTCCATTCCTATCAACAACTTCTTTCTCGTGTTGCTGACAGGGAATGGGCGTGCTCACGGTTCCATGGCAGCCATGAACATTTTGAAAAGCTACACAAAATATGCTGAGGCCTAAACAACACTGTGACCAGTTTACTACCGCTATTATTTCTAAGGCTACTATATACTAATCCTCAAGTTCATGCATCTGGCTGAAGGCCAACATTAGATTCTGCAATTTCTTTTAGGGGCCTATGATGCAAATTGTTATTTAGTTATCTCATGTATGTCATCAAGCCATGGGACACATCCATTCCTATCAACAACTTCTTTCTCGTGTTGCTGACAGGGAATGGATGTGCTCATGGTTCCATGGCAGCCATGAACATTTTGAAAAGCTACACAAAATATGCTGAGGCCTAAACAACACTGTGACCAGTTTACTACCGCTATTATTTCTAAGGCTACTATATACTAATCCTCGAGTTCATGCATCTGGCTGAAGGCCAACATTAGATTCTGCAATTCCTTTTAGGGGCCTATGATGCAAATTGTTATTGAGTTATCTCATGTATGTCATCAAGCCATGAGATATATCCATTCCTATCAACAACTTCTTTCTCGTGTTGCTGACAGGGAATGGATGTGTTCATGGTTCCATGGCAGACATGAACATTTTGAAAAGCTACACAAAATATGCTGAGGCCTCAACAACATTGTGTTCAGTTTACTACTGCTATTATTTCTAAGGCTACTATATACTAATCCTCAAGTTCATGCATCCGGTTGAAGACCAACATTAGATTCTGCAATTCCTTTTAGAGGCCTATGATGCAAATTGTTATTTAGTTATCTCATGTATGTCATCAAACCATGTGACACATCCATTCCTATCAACAACTTCTTTCTCGTGTTGCTGACAGGGAATGGATGTGCTCATGGTTCCATGGCAGCCATGAACATTTTGAAAAGCTACACAAAATATGCTGAGGCCTAAACAACACTGTGACTAGTTTACTACCGCTATTATTTCTAAGGCTACTATATACTAATCCTCAAGTTCATGCATCTGGCTGAAGGCCAACATTAGATTCTGCAATTCCTTTTAGGGGCCTATGATGCAAATTGTTATTGAGTTATCTCATGTATGTCATCAAACCATGTGACACGTCCATTCCTATCAACAACTTCTTTCTCGTGTTGCTGACAGGGAATGGGCGTGAACATGGTTCCATGGCAGACATGAACATTTTGAAAAACAACACAAAATATGCTGAGGCCTCAACAACACTAGAGAGAGAAAACAACACAACATCCTAACTTTAGGATTAATATGACATCAGACCTTTTTTGCATAACCAAAATTCTGATACATTAGCATCTTCATATGAATAGTTTATCTATGGCGGAAGAAGGACGTTCCATCGAGGAGCTCATCTACGAGTCTCCCGCAAAAACAAATAAAGAGGGTTCATCTGAAGGATCCTCCGATAGCGAATCTTCGTACCACTCTCCGGAGAATGAACATCCAATGGAGCCTAGGAAGAAGAGAACGAGAGAAGACGCCGATGAGGATTACATTCCTGAAGCTCAAGCGGAGGTAATTATTACGTTAGTAACAAGTCAGAGCAGCTTCTAACCGAGGATTACATTCCTGAAGCTCACATTGTCTATCATCGTAGGATCGTCCAAAGCGAGGAAGCAAGCGTCGATTATTCCAAGTCGAGAAAAGAACAACTATTGTCCCAGCTATTGAGTCAGCTGAGCGAACAGATGTTGAGCCCGCTGCCACAACATCGTCTGCAAATGCGAAGAGGAGAGGGAAACGGGAGAAGAACAAGCTACATACAGCTATCTATGAGGTTGAAGAAGTGCATGTTGATGGGGCTCCAAAGAAGCCAAAAGAAATCACAGCGAAGTGGCGTAACGACTGTGGATGTCTCGCCAGGGAGCGATGTAAGATAGTTTGGAAAAATTGGAAGACTGTCCCTGAAGCTACAAAGAACGAATTGTGGCAGCATATAAAAGCGCATTATAAATTCCCGGAAGACCGCTTAGAAGACGCTAAAGCTGCCACATTGAAGACTATCGGGAAGGCTCTCCGTACATTTAGGACTAAACTGAACACACAATACCTTCAGAAAGATGAGTCGCCACTCAACGACTACGGCTTTATAACGCCAAATGAATGGAATGAATTCAAAATGCAGCATTGCTCCGAAGAAGCCAAACAAGAGAGCATAATGTTCAAAGAACTTAATAAGAAGAATAAGTTCCCCCATAAACTTGGGCCAAGTGGATATAAGGCTAAGGAGGATGAGTGGAGTAAAAAGGAGGAGGAGGACCGTGCGGCTGGGTTACCTGAACAGTTTTCAGGTGCTGATCAGCGCACTAAGAGATGGCTCCTAGGTCGAGCTAAAAAAACACCCGAGGGCCAATATATGTGTTGGACCGGAAACGGCGACCAGAGGGGGGGTGAATGGGAGCTTTTAAAATTTCGGGCTAAAAACTTAGCCTTCGGATCTGTTCTGTCTTCTGCGGAACAGGCTTCGAACACAACCTTCGAAGGTCTGGTTCGGAGGTACTTCGACACCTTCGAACACAGGCTTCGGAGTGGCAAAAGTTCGAAGCCAAGAAGACTTCGCTCCACTTACAACCCTCGAAAATCTACTCTGCTAAGTCAGTGCAGGCTCCGCACACTGGGTGCTTCGAGCAGGCTTCGCACTTCACCCTTCGCAAGAGTGGACAGCCCTCTGAGGACTTCGACCAAATACTTAGCGACAGCAACTGGTGCTGGGCTTCGTACGCGAAGGTCTACACGCACACGCAAACGGACTATGCTAAGGGCTTCGACACAAGAAGCACTACGGGAAAAGATCAGGGCTTCGCTAGTAAGCAGCGAGGTCTTGCCTCGTGTTACACAGAGCGACAGCACACTGACAAAACACACCTCGCACGAAAAACAACCTTCGCCTCAACAGGCTTCGGTGCACTAAAAGCTAGCGAGGTATGCAACGCGAGCTCAAGCAAAAGCACAAGACAAACAGGGCTTCGCCGCTTGAACAAGGAACACTGAAAATGAACTCAGGATGTATTCAATCGAAGTGTGGCTACAGGAGCTCAACAGTAAATGCTCAAAGTGTTAAATGTTACCTACCGAGCCCCCATATTTATAGCCCACGGTTTCATCCTAAGGAAGTGACTACTTTACCCCTAGGGTTTACATCCATTTTGTCTCTACAGAACTAAGGGGTACAAAAGGTAGTCCACCTTTATTTTGGAGGCTTCTCTGTCAGCTGCAGAGGGGACAGTGTCAGTCTTTTTCAGAACAGACAGTGTCAGCCTTTACAGAGTTGACTTCTGGAATCTCCCTTCGCACGCGAGGGTGCGGAAGCTTCGGCGAGAAGCCTGCAGCCTGTTGGCCTTCGCTCCGCCGAAGAAGACCTTCGATACAGTGACGGTTTTGAGCCGAAGCCGTCAAAGCCCTTGGGCCTTCGCACCACCACCTCCGGAGTGGATCACCACGGCTTCGCAGCTACTCCGAGCTCGAACACCGTCCGTCCGTGTACCGAAGCCATGCATGGCCGAAGCACCTCAAGTCAACCTCACTCCGAAGCCCACCTTCGGAGTACCACCCTTCGAAGTCCCTCCTTCGTCCAAGGCCTTCGCATGAAGCATTCCATGAGCACTCCGTCGCAGTGTCTCACTCCGAGCACACTCCTCGACGAGCCTCACCCGGACCATGCCTTCGATGCGCCTCGACTTCTGAGACCTTCGTCGGGCCACCTTCGAGTGTCTCCCTCCGGAGCACACTTCGAACACCTTGCCTCCGCAGAGGACTTGTTCCACCAACTCCGAAGTCACTCCATTCGGAGTACCTTCGAAGTGCCTCACCTCCGAGGACTTTGTCTCGGAGTACCTTCAGCCGGAGCTACACTCCGCACTCTCTGCCTTCACCTGGCACGCCTCGACCCGAGGACCGACCCGGACCACCTTCGCAGCCACCGTGACGGAGCTCCCCGCTCCCTTGGCATCAAACCACCCGCTTGACCCAAGTTCACCTGGCTCGAACCCTGTCCGTCGCCTCCGAAGTCCCTGCGCACCACAGACAAGCAAACAAGTGTATCCAGTACTCCGGAGACCTCTCCGGGTTAGCAACCTCCGGCACACACTCCGGTGTACCGCCCAAAGTACCGAAGCCATCGGTACGAACCCAGTCATCGTGTACTGCCGGACCCCTCCGACAAGCACACTCCGCTGCGCAGCTGCAGCAAGCAAACACCGAACACACTCCGGTGACACACCTCCGAACACCCTTCGGAGGTACCACCTCCGAAGCCCCTCCGGAGGTGCCCTTCGAACAGAGGGTAAAATCCAGTCAATCACTCATCACAAAACACCGAAACCACCCTTGGTTTCTCAATCTCCCCCTTGATGAGTGCATTGACAACCAAATTGAAGTTCAAGAAAATGTAAAGAATTTCAGCACACAAGTGACCATAAAAACTCAAAAAGAGCCAAAGCATGTCACTTGATAAAAGAAATTTTCTCCCCCTTTGTAAAAGAGTAAAAGCCCCTTTGGCAAAACTCCCTTTGATAAAACTCCCCCTGAGTTGAGCAAATTTTTCTCCCCCTTTATGTCAAAAATCTCTCCCCCCTTTAAAAATTATGCCTTCTTGCAGTAGAGAATATAGCAAAATCTCTCCCCCTTTGGCAATGCAAGCATCAAGGAGCAGTCAAAAGATGCAAAGCTTCGAAATGAATAGAATTGCAAAGACATATAATGCAAAAATATGCCAAAATTAACACAAATGATCATGGGCTCAGCTCAATTTAACAATCTGTGAATCAAGATGATGGCATGGGATTTTGTCATTTTGAAGTAAAAGCATCACCACTTAATCATAGTAGCTAGACATGAAAGGCAAGGACTGCGCAAAGCTAACAAATTCTACCCTAGACAGACAAATCTTGTTCAAAAGGAGCTGTGAAAGCAAAATTGATGAGCAATTAATTTTGTTGTTCTTTTTCTTAATGCCAGGGGTTATTTGTTTGTCCACCTTATACTTTCCAATCAAGCCAAGCCTAGGCATGAAAGCCATCTGAAGCTTAAGGCGGTGATTTTGGCATACACTACACCATTCCAGTTCAGACCAAAGTGCAATGGTAAGCAGTCTAGAATAGAGTAGTGCGACAAACAAACCCTCCTGGATCTTTTCATTGAAACCAGGTAAATCATGGATTTTTGATTTTGATTCAGATGAATGAAATATTTTGATGAATATCCATGAATAAAGAACACAATTTTTCAAGTTGCAAATTATAGCATCCAAGGAACAGTGTCTTGCTGTCAAGTAGATAAAAGATAGCTAAAAGCAGTCCACCTTAAACAAGCTAGATACCAGATTATGCGGTGAGCAAGTTTTGATTTTTAGAAAATAAAACATCATGCACAATCAATGTTCCAGACATATTTCATAGAGCTGAGCTGTCATGATTTCTTTGAATTAAAAGCAGGCATATAATAGCAAAAGATGTAAGTGCAATTCCACACATAATGAGCATATGCAATACAATTAAGATCAGCTCCCCCTCACACAATGCCGTAAGGGTGACAAATGCCAAGTTCCCCACGCAAGTAAGCAAACCGAGAAGCATCGAGGGGTTTTGTAAAAATATCGGCAAGCTGGTTTTGGGTATCAACATATTGAAGTTCAATATCACCCTTCTCATTGTGATCTCTGAGAAAATGATACCGTACATCAATGTGTTTGGTTCTGGAGTGCTGAACCGGGTTGTTTGCAATACAAATAGCACTAGTGTTATCACAGAAAAGTGGAACACTCTTATAATCTAACCCGAAATCCCGCAAAGTGGAAACCA
This sequence comes from Zizania palustris, assembly GCA_019279435.1. NCBI lineage: Eukaryota > Viridiplantae > Streptophyta > Magnoliopsida > Poales > Poaceae > Zizania > Zizania palustris. Next base: position 43,050,517 of record JAAALK010000081.1, read on the forward strand.
TCCACAAAATCTGAGAGCAACAGCTAGCTGCAGCAACATATTCGGCCTCAGCCGTCGATTGTGCAACACTAGACTGTTTGCGGGAAGACCAGCAAACCAGAGACGTACCCAGAAAATGACAAGTACCAGAGGTACTCTTCCTATCAATTCTACACCCAGCAAAATCCGCATCAGAATAACCTCTAAGACATAAAGATGAAGACGATGAATACCATATGCCAAATTCAAGGGTGTGTTTGAGATACCTTAAGATGCGCTTTACCGCTTGGCGGTGCGAAGCTCGTGGTGAAGCCTGAAAACGAGCGCACAGACACACAGCGAAGTGTATGTCCGGCCTCGTGGCAGTCAAGTAGAGGAGGGAGCCGATCATGCTCCGGAACTCCTTCTGATCTACGGCTTCTCCATCTTCGTCAGGGTCCAATGCTACAGATGTAGCCATTGGAGTGGCGAGGGGCTTCGCATCGGACATGTCGAACTTCTTGAGCAGGTCCTTGGTGTACTTTGTCTGGTGGACAAAAGTACCTTGTTTGCTTTGCTTGATTTGCAAACCAAGGAAAAAGGTGAGTTCACCCATCATTGACATTTCAAATTCCCTGCTCATGGTATCTGCAAACTCGGCAACCAAAGCATGAGAAGAGCCACCAAAGATGATATCATCCACATAAATCTGAACTAGGAGGAAATCTTTGCCATGCTTGAGAGTAAACAAAGTTTTATCAACAGAGCCCATCAAATACCCTCGCTCAAGCAGAAAAGACTTAAGTCTATCATACCAAGCCCGAGGGGCCTGCTTGAGTCCATAAAGAGCCTTATGAAGTTTAAGGACCTTATGTGGGTACTTGGGGTTTTCAAAACCAGGGGGTTGTTTTACATAAACATCTTCACCTATGAAGCCATTAAGAAAAGCACTTTTGACATCCATTTGATAGAGTTTGAATCCCCGGGATGTCGCAAAGGCAAGCAAAATCCTAATGGCCTCAAGGCGAGCAACAGGTGCAAAAGTTTCAGTAAAATCAATCCCTTCTAGTTGAGAAAAGCCCTGAGCTACTAGTCTAGCCTTATTTCTAACAATTGTTCCATCCTCCCCTTGTTTATTTTTGAAAATCCATTTTGTTCCTATGAAATGAACATTTTGTGGAGGATCAACTAAAGTCCAGACTTGGTTTCTTTCAAAATTCTCAAGCTCTTCATGCATGGCATTGATCCAACTAGAATCAGAAAGTGCATGACTAACATCTAAAGGCTCGAAAGAAGCAACAAAAGCAGCATTAGTAAAATGAGCGTGTGAACGTGTTACCCTTTGATCAAGCTCACCAATGATCTGCTCGGGAGGGTGCATCCTTTGGACATGATGTGGAGCCTCGCGGCGGGATGCAGTCTCCCCCTCAACTTGTGCGTTGGAGTGGTCCAAGATGACCGATGTTGAGGTAGTCGCTTCGGGACCTCGTGCCGAAGTAGTTGAAGCGGGGTCAGCTTCGGGGGTCGATGTCGAGGGTAGTAGGGGTTCATCCTCGAATTCTCCGGGATCTTCGTCTTCAAATAAAGTCTGTTCCATGTCGTGTTCATTTGCCTGTTCAAAAGCCGAACTAACAGAGGGGGTTGATTCATCAAAAGTCACATCACATGACTCGATGACAGTGTTAGTTTCCAAGTTATAAACACGATAAGAATGACCATGAGTAGTATAACCCAAAAAGATCCCGTCAGAAGATCGCGACTCAAATTTATCTAAGTTACCACGTTTTAGGATAAAGCAGCGACAGCCAAAAACTCGAAGATGAGTAACCTTGGGCTGTCTCCCAAAACGCAGCTCATAAGATGTCAAGTTCAAAATTGAGCGCAAGAAAATTCGGTTTGAGATGTAACATGCTGTGTTCATGGCCTCAGCCCAGAATTTTCTAGGAGTCCTATGCTCATCAAGCATCGTCCTAGCCATCTCAACCAAAGTGCGGTTTTTCCTCTCAACAACACCATTCTGTTGAGGAACCCGCGGAGCAGAGAATTGATGTTCTATGCCATGCTCCATGCAAAAGTCAACAAAGAGACTATTTTTGAACTCGGTGCCATTATCGCTTCGAATGAATTTTAATGCACCAGGGAGTTCAGTGAAAAGTCTCAAAGCCAAGCTCCGAAAGTGTGAAAACACTTCATCCTTGCTGGCAAGAAAGAAGACCCAAGAGTAGCGAGAGAAATCGTCGACAATAACAAGTACATACCACTTGCCGCCTAAAGAACTAACCCGAGAAGGACCTACAGTGTCCATATGGAGAAGTTCTCCGGGTTGTTCAGTCATCACTGTGGTGACTGGCGAATGCGAAGCGGCAATCATTTTACCATGTCGACATGGAGCGCAAACTAAATTCTTCTCAAACTTGAGCTTGGGCAATCCTCGGATCAAACCTAGGGCGCTCAGACGAGCGAGCAATTCAAAGCTCATATGCCCTAGTCTCCTATGCCACTTCCAAAGCTCAGAAGTCGAATGTGCAACAAGGCAATGAGAAGAACCAGACGACTCTGAAAAATCAGCTCCAAAAACTCTCCCAACCCTAAAGATCTTACACACCACAACGCCATCAGAATTGAGCACTTGCGAAGTATCGCGATGAAATCGCACTTCGAAGCCCTCATCTAGCAACTGAGATACAGACAACAAATTGTATCCCAGGTTCTCAACCAAAGCAACATCTTTGAGAGTGAAGTTAGAATTAATTCTTACCACACCTTTACCTTTCACTCTACTCCTTCGATTGTTTCCGAAGGTGATATGTTCCCTTTGCTTGGTTGTGGTGAGGCTGGAGAACCAAGCTGCATCTCCGGTCATGTGGCGCGAACAACCGGAGTCCATGATCCACGTGCCCTCCAAGCCTCGACCTGTCGCCTACACATGATAAGAACGCCTCGATCGCTCAGTGCTGGGGTGAGTAAAATAATGACGAGGCATCCAGCACTGAGTGACACGAGTAGTAGGCACAGTAAAAGTAGACGGTCTACGCACATAAAAATCAGAATGATGCAAAGTGCGAGGTCTACCTACATGCAAAGAACGCAAAGCATGTCGAGGTCTCCTACTCTGACGAGGTACAAAGCTACTCGCCCGAGGTCTACCACCATATGGAACATGGTGAACACCTCGAGGAGCAAAACCTCTCCGAGAAGCACGAGGAGCCTCGAAAACAGGACGAGAGTAATACTCAGACTCATGCATACCTAAAGATGGGTAATGCATGTCCTGATAGCTCATCGCCTGTGCACGTCGCTCATCCTTGATGCGACGGAAACAGAAACCAATCAAATGACCCGCCCGCTGACAATAAGAACAATGAAACACTCTCCTGGGGGCACTCTCATGGGTCACAGGAGCAACTCTCACAGGCTCCTTGGGTTTCTTCACAGTGGTTTTCTTGGGAGGATTTTTCTTGATAGGAGGTGTGGTTTTCTTTGGTGGATGGGTAGGCTTTTTGGCTGGAGGGGTGTCCAACAGAGCTCTCTCTTTCTCTAGGGTGGTGGGAGAGGTGAAAACAGTTTTGGATTTACTGTCTGAAGCTATCCTCTCAAAACCCAAACCTAGAGCTACCCCGGCTCTGTCAGCACACAACTTGGTCTTGGCCAAGAGCAAATCCATCCTACCCTTCCCTTCAGTGCATTTATTCACCACAGAAAGAAGGTATTCATTTTCGGACATGAGGTTTTCAGCCCGCTCTCTAACAGTGCCTAGCTGGTCCTTAAGGGTAATGCAAGTGTCACAAACAGGTTGCACATCCTTAGAACTACCGGCCCTCTCCAATCTAGCCTCTAAATCATGAACATGCTTATCACGTAAAGAAATGCTATCGCGTAATAAAGAGCAGTTCATGCAATCAATAATATCAAGAGGTCTAGAATCCACCTCCAAAAGCTGCTTCTGTGCAGTCTCAAGCTCAGAAAGAGTTTGAGCATGTACAGAACGCAACTGAGCAAGCTCACCCATGACAACAGAACAAGACTCACATTCAGCATCATCATACTTAGACTTAAGCATGGCATATTCAGTAGAAACATTTTCTAGCCTAAGTCTAAGGTCTTTTCTTTCTCTAGCGGCTTGCACAAGTAATCTATCCTGACCTAGCACAACTTCATTTAGCTCATCTAATTTAATTAGAAGCTGGTCAGGAGATAGGTTTACCTCAGATGAGTCTAGCTCATCGCCGCTGTGATCGCTGTCGGCCATGAAGCAAAGGCCGGTGAAGTCACGTCCCTTCTTGTCCTTCTTGTCCTCCTTCCTTGGGGACTCCTCCTCCTCAGAGCTCGACTCCTCAGTTGAGGATGTGTCGATGTCGCTGAGAGCAGCAACAAAAGCTCTGGAAGCGGCCTTGGCTACTTTCTTAGCCATCTTGCCGCGCTTGCCCTTCACAAAGGGCTTCCTCTCCTTTTTGTGGTATTTGGGACGGTCACTCTCTTCTCTCTTCTTGATCTTGGGGCAATTAGCCTTGATGTGAGAAGTGTCGCCACATTCATAGCAACCACTAAAACCACTTCTCCGCTGATCCCGTCTCTCATGATGAAAGCGGGTGAACCTCCGGGCAATGAGAGCAAGCTCGTCATCTGCTAGAGTATCCACCTGCTCCTTTGTGACGGAGACCAGGGAGGACAAAGCAAAACCATCTGCAAGAACACAAGTGCCTGATGTGCTTGGTTCTGCAGTGGTGCCACGGCTAGTGCTAGAAACCAATGCCAATGGCTGTGGCAAAGAGCTTCTGTGCACTGCAAGAGATGCCTTGGCAATCTCTGTGGACTTCAGCTTGCTAAAGAGTTCATCACAGGTCAATGAGTCATAGCCTGTGGACTCCTCAATGCTGGATATCTTTACCTCCCATATGCTACGGTCAAGAGCATAGAGAAGCTTGATAGCCCTATCGTGATCACTGTAAGCAAGCGTCCCGTTGGATCGCAAGTTACTCACTACAGCATCAAAGCGCGAAAACATGGCATCTATAGATTCACCAGGTGCCTGCACAAACAGTTGATACTGTTGGTTGTAGGTGCTTTGGCGCCTGGCCTTAATCTGGGTAGAGCCCTCATGATAAATAGTGAGCGTTGTCCAGATTTCCCTAGCAGTCCTAAGGTGCTGCACCCTATCAAACTCACTCCGACTCAAACCAATGAACAGTATGTTCCTTGCCTTCGAGTTGGCAATATATTGATCTTTTTCGGTTTGAGTGGTGCGGGTATCAGGGATGGAGTATTGTGAGTCCACAATCTCCCAAATTGCATTTCCTTGGCTTAACAAGTAAGCCTCCATGCGCACCTTCCAGTATGCAAAATCTGTCCCATCGAACAGAGGAATTTTACTGCCTCTATCCATGTCGCCAACAGATCACAAAACCGGTTAAGGTCAACTGGTGATCTTAACCCGCTCTGATACCAATTGTTGGACCGGAAACGGCGACCAGAGGGGGGGTGAATGGGAGCTTTTAAAATTTCGGGCTAAAAACTTAGCCTTCGGATCTGTTCTGTCTTCTGCGGAACAGGCTTCGAACACAACCTTCGAAGGTCTGGTTCGGAGGTACTTCGACACCTTCGAACACAGGCTTCGGAGTGGCAAAAGTTCGAAGCCAAGAAGACTTCGCTCCACTTACAACCCTCGAAAATCTACTCTGCTAAGTCAGTGCAGGCTCCGCACACTGGGTGCTTCGAGCAGGCTTCGCACTTCACCCTTCGCAAGAGTGGACAGCCCTCTGAGGACTTCGACCAAATACTTAGCGACAGCAACTGGTGCTGGGCTTCGTACGCGAAGGTCTACACGCACACGCAAACGGACTATGCTAAGGGCTTCGACACAAGAAGCACTACGGGAAAAGATCAGGGCTTCGCTAGTAAGCAGCGAGGTCTTGCCTCGTGTTACACAGAGCGACAGCACACTGACAAAACACACCTCGCACGAAAAACAACCTTCGCCTCAACAGGCTTCGGTGCACTAAAAGCTAGCGAGGTATGCAACGCGAGCTCAAGCAAAAGCACAAGACAAACAGGGCTTCGCCGCTTGAACAAGGAACACTGAAAATGAACTCAGGATGTATTCAATCGAAGTGTGGCTACAGGAGCTCAACAGTAAATGCTCAAAGTGTTAAATGTTACCTACCGAGCCCCCATATTTATAGCCCACGGTTTCATCCTAAGGAAGTGACTACTTTACCCCTAGGGTTTACATCCATTTTGTCTCTACAGAACTAAGGGGTACAAAAGGTAGTCCACCTTTATTTTGGAGGCTTCTCTGTCAGCTGCAGAGGGGACAGTGTCAGTCTTTTTCAGAACAGACAGTGTCAGCCTTTACAGAGTTGACTTCTGGAATCTCCCTTCGCACGCGAGGGTGCGGAAGCTTCGGCGAGAAGCCTGCAGCCTGTTGGCCTTCGCTCCGCCGAAGAAGACCTTCGATACAGTGACGGTTTTGAGCCGAAGCCGTCAAAGCCCTTGGGCCTTCGCACCACCACCTCCGGAGTGGATCACCACGGCTTCGCAGCTACTCCGAGCTCGAACACCGTCCGTCCGTGTACCGAAGCCATGCATGGCCGAAGCACCTCAAGTCAACCTCACTCCGAAGCCCACCTTCGGAGTACCACCCTTCGAAGTCCCTCCTTCGTCCAAGGCCTTCGCATGAAGCATTCCATGAGCACTCCGTCGCAGTGTCTCACTCCGAGCACACTCCTCGACGAGCCTCACCCGGACCATGCCTTCGATGCGCCTCGACTTCTGAGACCTTCGTCGGGCCACCTTCGAGTGTCTCCCTCCGGAGCACACTTCGAACACCTTGCCTCCGCAGAGGACTTGTTCCACCAACTCCGAAGTCACTCCATTCGGAGTACCTTCGAAGTGCCTCACCTCCGAGGACTTTGTCTCGGAGTACCTTCAGCCGGAGCTACACTCCGCACTCTCTGCCTTCACCTGGCACGCCTCGACCCGAGGACCGACCCGGACCACCTTCGCAGCCACCGTGACGGAGCTCCCCGCTCCCTTGGCATCAAACCACCCGCTTGACCCAAGTTCACCTGGCTCGAACCCTGTCCGTCGCCTCCGAAGTCCCTGCGCACCACAGACAAGCAAACAAGTGTATCCAGTACTCCGGAGACCTCTCCGGGTTAGCAACCTCCGGCACACACTCCGGTGTACCGCCCAAAGTACCGAAGCCATCGGTACGAACCCAGTCATCGTGTACTGCCGGACCCCTCCGACAAGCACACTCCGCTGCGCAGCTGCAGCAAGCAAACACCGAACACACTCCGGTGACACACCTCCGAACACCCTTCGGAGGTACCACCTCCGAAGCCCCTCCGGAGGTGCCCTTCGAACAGAGGGTAAAATCCAGTCAATCACTCATCACAAAACACCGAAACCACCCTTGGTTTCTCAATATGCTCTCCGACTCACGGACTAGTGAAGTATTCCAGAAAGCACAGGAAATCGCTGAGTTGGAGAAGACTGGAAAGTTCAAGCCCGAGGGATGTAATGACCAGCTTACATCTGCTCTCGGAAACGAGGAACATCGAGGGCGCACCCGAGGTGTCTCTTCTATAGCACCCTGGAAAAATACTTTCAAGAAACAGGAGGGTGCCACATACAAGAAGCGTCAAGCACGCACAGACGACGCCGCAGAGCGCCGTGCAGAGTGGGAGCGACACTTTTTTGAATTTATTAACGAGAATCCAAACATAATGCAGGCTGCAGCTGGACAAATAATTGTGCCAGAGGTACGACTCGACGTACCAAGCAGTGTTGGCTCAGTACAAGACAAATTTCCTGTAAATTATATTAAAGAGGACACACCCTGCAGCCTGCATGTACCGATAGGGCGCAAAGGGCATTCCCAAGAGGCTGCACGAGGCATTGCTATGCCTGGGGATTTATTTCACAATCGGCCTATTCCTGCTGACTATACCAAGGTTCAGGTCAATGAGATCACCAACGACAGATTTATTAATGACCCCTTGGATCTTCCAATGCCTGATGAGGGGATTGAGACAATCGGAGATGCTCTAAATAACTTTGTCCTATGGGCGAGCCGACATATCAAATTACTGCAGACAAGTTCTCAGAGTAAATCACCTATTGTCTCATCACAATCCCCCGCATATCTTTCATCTCAGGATGTGCAAAATATAGGATCATTATCACCTGTTGATGAGCGTGAAATAGAGGAAAAGGCAGAGGAAGAGCCAGTGCCCAATAAAGTGGCAGAAGTGATAGAATCGAAAGTGACTTCTGATCCTCAAGTGACAAAGCTAGTGCCAGTGCTTGAGCCCACTGATGAGCCCAACACAAATGTGCCAGAGCCAGATCAAATGCCAGTGCTAGTTCCGACTGAGCCTCAAGTGCTAGTTCCGGCTGATCCTCAAGTGCCAGTGCTAGTTGCTGCCGAGCCTGAAAAACAAGATGCATGCCCAAAGCCAGCAATCCACAAGATAACTGTTCAAGCTGGGCAGTGTTCTGCGCTGAAATCTGAAATGCATAAATTTTTTAATACTTTGGGGCAAACACGTTCTATGCCCGAAGCGGCTCCCATAAAGGCTCCAGTACAAAAGCATGCGGGCTCACTTTCTGTTGATAAGAGGACCTACGGAGACGAGGATTATATCGAATACGAACCAGGCAAACCATTATTACCCCAAGGAGTACTTAATTGTATGCCTTGGGCGATGAAAACATTTCATGACTGGTACCTCGAAGCGTCTTCGTTAGGTGTAACACAAATAGAACTGACGGTTCCACAAGAAATATTCAACTGCCCAGAGTTTAAGCTTGCACTATTTTTCGACGACTTCCATCGGATGTTTCGTCTGAAGCGAACCGACATCACAAGCATGATGCTCTGGTGCATGTAAGTACTTTATACTTTGTCAATACAAAGAAAAAATAAATAATGTCTTATATTGACTATTGTTTTATAACATATGCAGTTGTAATTCACGCGGTGACGAGTCTAAATTGTATGGGTACCTAAACCCGTCATTAATAAGCCAAAGTGCGCTGAACCCGACACTAAACCAGAATGATAGCAAGTACTGGACTGCGGGTAAGAAAAAATTTCAAAGAAAGATGTTCAATAAAGACGAAGACAAACTTAAGAAGAACAAAAGGAGTTGTGCCGCGTTGTATATTGCGCGGTGCATGTATCAATGGAAGGACAGAGAAATTATATGTGGGGCATATAACTTTAAGTAAGTATACCCACTATATCCACTTAAACACGTTTTATCGATTATGAAACTAACATAATCATATATTACTTCTTTCGATAGTGATCATTGGATTGCACTTCTGATATACCCAAAAAGCTCAAGGGTTTATGTGCTCGACTCGCTCGACAAACCCAAAAAAGAATATCAAGATATATTAAATGTTATTCAGAGTGCACATAGATACTACGTGGAAAAGTTAGGTGGCCCACATGATCCACAGAGGCCGAAAGAAATGCTTATCAGAACCAACTTTCCGGTAATATTATATTTTTAAATTTGTTAATTCAATTGATAAAGCCAAACTATATATCGTTCTAACTTTGTCTATTTTGAAGTGTCACAAACAATCTCTTGGTTCCGTGCATTGTGGCTACTATACTTGTGATTTCATGAGCAACAACTTAGGAAAGTTTGGGCGGACAGTATCTGAGGATACTAAAGAAGTAAGTTGATTTCTTGTGTGTTAATCTAATATAACTTGCAGCGTATGTACTTATATTTTACGTATGCAGGCGTCAGGTCCATCAACCGTTGCCGAGAAGAGCCAACTCTCTGAATCACAAATGTACGAAATCGTATCAAGGATGTGCCGCTTCACGATGCATGAGATTCTTCATGAGCTTGGAGTATTTTTCGATCCTGAGAGTGAAGTGGCCAAGCATCCAACTTTGTATGATTGGGCCGGAAGAATGAAAAGGCGAACCAATTAAGATATGAGTTAGCCTTCCAAGAAAACATAAACCGCATGAGCATGTATTTGTGAAACAATGAATTGTGTTGATGGATGGTTATTGCGAAACAAAAACCGGAAGAATGTAAATATTGTGAATTTTTGAAAATTGATGAGATTGATGGTTGTTGTGTTGATGTGTTGTTGTTGTGGATGTGTATGTGGATATGTGGATGTTTTGCTGCTGTGTATGTGGATATGTGGATGTTTTGCTGCTGTGTATGTGGATGGCTGTGTGAAGCATATAATTTCTGTGTTTTGGTTTGTGGGATCACAACATTCTGTGTTATGGCTTATACACAGCAGTGGCGGGCGTGCTGACATCATCTGCCCGCCACTGCTATTGATAACGGCAGTGGCGGGCAGATGAGGTCAGCGCGCCCGCCACTGCTGTTGACATAGTGGTGGCGGGCGTGCTGACATCATCTGCCCGCCACTGCTATTGATAACGGTAGTGGCGGGCAGATGATGTCAGCACGCCCGCCACTGCTTGTTAACACAGCGGTGGCGGGCGCTCTGACCGCCACTGCTAACCAGCGATAGCAGTGGCGTTAGAGCAGTGGCGGACTGGATGCCCGCCACTATAGGTCGATTTTGCCCGCCGCTACAGTGTCGCTTTGTAGTAGTGTTGTCGGCAGATGGAACGACTTGACCTTTGGGCAATCTGAGAAGCTGGTTCTTTAAGAGAAAATCAAATATCTTATCACACTTAGTTATATCGAATGAGTACTTGACCTCACTAGGCCGATTCTTGGTGGTAGACGGTTGTAACTCGGAGCAAGTGATAGGTTTACTCTTAGCGTTCCAAACCCATTCGGCTGCGTACATGTCGGATGAATCCTCTTCTCCTGACTCTTCCTCGTCGGAGTGTTCCATGACGTGGATTTCAGCCCTAGGCTTGTTAAACGTCTTAATAAACTTTTTATCTTTAGCTCGGCCTTCTTGGACCAGAGCCTACTGCAAGACTTGGCTAACTTCTAAGAAGTTCTAGTTGTCTAGTCTCTCTTTAATCTCGGAAAGCAACCCACTAAAAGATAGATCCACCAAATCCCTCTCCAAAATATTAAGGCTGAAAATTCGGTTCCTAGTATCTCTAAAACGCTTGATATACTCAGAGACGCTCTCGTTAGATTTCTGCCTAACCGATGTCAAGTGTGAAAGCCTAAGTTCTGTCTCACCCGTGTAAAAGTATTCATGGAATTTTTGTTCTAATTCATCCCACGTTTGAACGGAGTTCGCAGGAGCACCGAAAACCAAGTGAAAGCGGTGCCGGATAGTGAGAGAGAAAATAGTCTAAGTTTTAGAGCGTCCGACCCACTAGCCTCTCCACACTGTGCTAAAAATTGACTAACATGCTCTATTGTGGTTTTTTTACCCTCGCCATCGAACTTAGTGAATTCAGGAACTCTATAGCCACGAGGGTATGGTATTGTATCAAAATAGTCGGGATATGGCTTCCGGTAAACCCTAGCCCGACCCCTAGGCACGAAGCCGATGCATTCCCTAAAAAGTGTGCGGATCCGCTCCTCAAGGTCATCTTGGCCCGCTTCCTGCGCACGTCTCTCATGCGGGGGCACGACACACGGTGGGATATCGGTGTGTCGGCCATGGGCTTCCTCCCCATGTGCTAACTATACGATGTGCTCGAGCCTAGGCACTTGTGCGTGTGGTGCGGGCAGTGTGGGCAAGGCTGGCGTCGGCGCAGGTGGGGGCGATGCATGGTATGTGGTGCTAGCTTGGCCATAAGCATAATGATTGGTCTCGGCCATGGATGTTGAGGCTTGAGACGTAATGGTTTTTCTAGTACTACTGTCAGTTATGATGTAAACATGATTTATCAGAGGTATACTAGCAATAGGTGTTGATGGTACGGCCTCAGTAAGCCGAACCTTCTAAACATCGCCTCTACTTGGGAGCTAAATGCCGAATCTAAACGGTTGGCTAGTGAAGCACTAACGGCTTGATCTACCGATGCGGCTATCTTTTGCTCAATTTCTAAAGAAGATAAACGAGGCGATACGGGTGTTACCTAGATCTGAGCAAGGTCGGGGACGACGATGTCACGCTTGATGAAGCCCGCGCGTGTCTTGACGTAGCTCCCAAGCATCATGTCTTGGATCGCCTTCATCTTTGCCTCGATCTTGGCTCGGTCTTCTGCGGGAATATCTTCAAGAGTAGGTGTTAGGATGTTGTGGTTGTCGATATCCGCACCTCCCATGGCGTCCATCGGTGGTGTAGATGTAGTAGTCGTTGTAGATGTACCGGCGGCTAATGTAGATGTACCCATCATGTTGGCGTAGCTTTTCCCCAGCGGAGTCGCCAAAAAGTGTGTTGACACAGAAATGTGCCCCGCACTTGGGTCAGTTCGACGATCCAAAAGTGTGTGGATACTTAGGGACAAGCTTTTGCGTAACACAACACAGACGTCATGTTCCGACTACCCTTAATCGTGGTAAGGGGGTGGAGTCGCCAGGTAATCAGATCACACAAAATAATCCAACTAGCCGAAAGAAATATATTAAACAGAACAAATCAGCAAACTGAGCGAAGCCTGACTGATTCGAAGTATGGTATGAAGGGTGTCACCGAAGTATACCTTTGGTGTCTGGTGCGAAGTATTCCACCGAAGGGTGTCTTCGGCGCTCGGACTGATCTGGCCGAAGATGAACTCCAAACTGATCTAGACGCGACAATAAACTCCGAACAGCGAGGTTCGACGTGAAGTCTTTGATATAGTAAGATACAGAATAATGACTTAGATGCAACGCATGAGCGTAACTTCGTCTGGAGTGGAGCACGAGCGTGGCGAAGCCTATCATGACGAAGTCTGTTGGTGAAGCGTGTTGGCGTGCGAGACTTGGTCAAACCAACAATAGCGTGACGATCTAGCACGGTCAGTCGAAGCAGCAATCTCGCCGAAGAGTGTTCTGTCAACTTCCGAAACCGATCCCTCAGCTCCGGACACCTTCGACGAAGTAGCTCCGAATGTGGAAACCTAAAACAGAGTAGATTCGAAGTACCAATTCGGTCCGAGGACCAAATTCTACTAAGTGTTGCACTAGGGGCGAAGGTAGCAATCTGTTATGCAGATTAGCGGATACTTCACAGGCGAAGTAACAAGGCGATAGCAATCTATTACGTAGATTAACGGATACTTCACAGGTGAAGTAACAAGGCGACAGCAATCTATTACGTAGATTAACGGATACTTCATAGACGAAGTAACAAGGCGATAGCAATCTATTACGTAGATTAACAGATACTTCACAGGCGAAGTAACAAGGCTTACCATTGTTTCGAAGTGGCCGTTGGAGGGCTTCCAGGCAAACCCACGAAGAGTACGGAAAAGTAAAGGTAAATAAAATACGGTTCAATGCTAGGGCTTTATGGTTGATTTGTGTTGGGGGGGCCTTCTGAACCGGCCTCACCCCTATATTTATAGGGGCTAGACTTATAATCTCTAAGCCTAATCTGGTGGAATTCGGTTTGATCACGCGTGAAATACTCAGTCAAAAATCGGACTCAATCTCTAACTCTGCCCGAAGTGGGCCTTCGGCTAGGCCCACTGAAGTCTGCTCCTCGGGCCGAAGCTTCGGCGGAGTGGGCCTCCGAAGGCCTCCAGGCCAAAGGCGGTGGGCTGGCTGGAAGCTTCCGAAGCCCGTAGCCTATTGGACCTTCGGCCCTGTTGGGCTTCGGCCCAACCCGGGACACGTGCCTTTTCGTCCCAAATTGCCAAAATTGGTATTTTGACAATCTTAACCATTAATGCCATTTTTTGCTATCAACAGCTAACACGTTCTATAAGACCAAGAACTGATAAATGAAGTGTTTGTGAATGTGGACTATCTCAAGCCTGCGAATAGGATAATAGCTCGGAATAGTTCGAAGTGTGTATTGAATATCGGAATATTTGATGCCTCTTATAGGGTGAGAAGGGGGGTATTTATAGGAAATATCTCTAAGGAAAAGACTTTTTTACCCCTGAATTACAACCGACATAGTGGATACTATTTCGGTATCCCTTATAGGGTTAATATGGTAAAACATGATCGAAGGATGTTGGTAAGGTAGACATCCTATCCTTCTGGTTGTTTTCCACTTCGGAGGGGAAGTCTTTCGGAGGGTATCTTCGGACCGGAGCCTGGACGGACCCTTCAGCTTTGAACCCTTCAGTTCGGAGGGGGTCTTGGCCTTTGAGAATAAGACTTGCCTTTGTCTTCGTTGTATAATGTATTTGCTTGGAATCTTGGAGGATCATGGGGATGAAGTATTTTCCCCCAGCAATGTGATTATGTATGGAACGACCTCAACCATCCCTGGATGTATGAATTTCGATGAGGGCGGTGGTGAATATGAAGATGATCTTGAAAATGGAAATGGCATCGAAAACAGCCCATTGAGTAATAGCAACCGAAAGAAGGGAAGTAGCATGATAGATACATCAACAAGCCCACCAAAGAAGAGTAAGAATTCATTCTTTAAGATGTTTCAGGGGCTCATAGACACCATGCAAGATGGTAGCTCACAAGATACCAACACCATAAGGGTTAAAGAAGAAATCAAGATGGAGTTAAGGATGAAGCAAAAGGAAATAGAGGTGGAATTTAGGATGAAGAAAAAGGAAATATAGATGGAAGAAAGAAGGAAGAATCAGGAAAGGGAGGATCAAGAGATAGAAATTTGCATTACATTGGCACAAGAATGTGGGGAAACAGATGAGACAAAAGAGTTCTACATGGCTACAAAGTTGTTTAAAAAAAGTATAGTCGAATCATTTTTAGCGCCATGAAGACAAATGAAGCAAGGTTCAGCTAGTTAGCTAGGAGTTGCAGGGAAAATAAAAGATGAAACTTGGCTTCTATGGATTATTTACATGTTTGAACTATTTGATGGTATGTATGAACTATTTAGATGTTTGAGTGAACTATGTGATGGCCTAGATGAACTATTTAGATGTTTGAGTGAACTATGTTTGAGTGAACTATGTGATTGTTGATTGATGAACTATGTGTGTTGTTTTATTGAAATATGTGGTGGCATGATTGAACTATTTACATGGGTTCTGCATTTTGTAAGAAATTTGATTGATATTGTTCTATTTGTACAGGAGGATTCTTATTCTGATTCTGAAACTGATTCTGATGATGAGTACTTGATGACAAGTCAAAAGAGGAGAGCAATTTCTGATGTTAGTGTCATTGCTGGTATGTACTACTATGACACATACCTAAACAAAGCAAGTAGCAGGGTTCCTTCAGAATTTGGTTATGACTGGGTTATTAAAACACTAGGAAATAGGACATCTTGTTACAACATGTTTAGAATGAATAGGGTTGTGTTTGATAGGCTTCACAATCTCTGTGTCCAGTCTTATGGGTTGAAGTCAACGAGGAAGATGTCATCAATAGAGTCTTTAGCTATGTTTCTATGGATTTGTGGTGCCCCTCAAAGCATGAGGCAAGCTGAAGATCGATTTGTTAGGTCAACTGAGATATGTATTAGAAAGTTTGACAAAGTATTGCATAGTGTTACTAAGCTTGCAGGTGATATAATTAAAACAGTAGACCATACATTTAGTATTATGCATCAGAGGTTACAATCTCCATAATTCTCTCTGTACTTTGATAATTGCATTGGAGCAATAGATGGGACACATGTGCCTATTATAGTGCCACTTGATAAGGTTTTCCAACATACGGGATGACATGGGCACACCAGTCAGAATGTGTTAGCCATATGTGACTTCGATATGAGATTTACTTTTGTTGTTGCGGGATGGCCTGGGTAGGTACATGACATGAGAGTTTTCAAAGATTCATTGAACAAGTATGGTGACAAGTTCCCTCATCCACCTCAAGGTAATTCTCTGTGCAGGAAAGTTTTATCTTGTGGACTCTGGGTACCCGAATCGACCAAGTTATCTCTCACCGTATAAGGGTACCAAATATCATCTTCCAGAGTTTCGACAAGGACCACTTCCAAGAGGTAAAAATGAGCTCTTCAATTATGCACATTCATCACTAAGAAATGTGATCGAGCGGTCTTTTGGAGTTTTGAAGATGAAATGGTGGATTTTGCGTGATTTACCAGCTTATCCAATGGCAAAGCAAAGCCAAATAATTATCGCATGCATGGCAATTCATAATTTCATTAGAGAAAGTGTTGTTGGTGATGTCGACTTCGATATGGTGGATGGTGATGAGAACTATGTTGCACCATTAGAAGTATCATCGAGTCAAAAAAATACTGGAGGTAACCAACACGGCAACGAAGACCAAAATATGAATCACTTTTGGGATTGGATAGCTGATGGATTGTTCAATATGTTGTAGCTCATTTGTTTTCCTGATTTTGGTTTGTTTCAATCACATTTGTGTTTTCCTGGATGTTGTTTGTTTCATTGAAAAATGTGTGGTGGCAACAAACATGTGAACAATAAATCCATGTCGGCATGTACGATGGATTTTGTTTGTTTGTTGCGGGATGTATGTGTGATGGCAGTGAACATCCAGCCAAAAAATGCTTCTGTTTTGTGCAATCTAAAAATGGCGGGAGGGGCAACAAACATGTCGGCTAGAAAATGTTGTGGCAATCTGAAAATGACGAAAAGGGTAGCAATTATTAGGGGTAAAGTGGTCATTTTATGGACATTAAATGTTGTTTAGTCCCTAGATCTAAACAAGGGTACTAAACTTTAGTCCAGACTAGAATAAGCAGGTTTTAGTCCCTAAAAATAAGGGGCACAATCCAAACAGGGCTGACACACATCCGTAGTCAAGCTGTAGGGATGGTGGCCTGCAGCCCGACTGCACCCAAGTTTTTTTCATAGTATTTTTCTTTTAAAAATATATGACGCATGGAATGCACGAGAGTTATCGAGAGACTGAGATGCCAAGGTAGCTAGCCAGCAGTCACAACTCAAAAAACCATTCTCTTGGAGAAAAAATTATATTATAAATAGCATCACAACCTCTCTCGTGAGGTTGTATCTTAAATGGTTGACACCTCACCTATCATCAATCTTAAAGCATTGGACCACTTCTCTCTCTCACTCTTTTTATGTGAGGAGGATCCATGCGCGTAGCAGAGGTAAGCGGTGGCGGTGCGCACAGTCGAGGGAATCAAGGTGGGCGGCGGTAGCAGGGTGTCGATGCATGCGACAAAGGTGGGTTGCGGTGGTAGGGGTGTCAACATGCGTGGAAGAGGTGGACAGTGATGGTGGCGGACGAGGCTGAGGTGGGCGACATCGACGCATGCAGCCGAGGTAGGCATGTGGTCCTTCTCCCCGTCCTCCGCCACAACATCGGTCTTGTTATGTGGTACGCCTCCACCGTCACTGATGTCGTCACCGCCACCCACTTCAACGCCCCTGGCTGTGTGTAAAACCACCGCTGCCTACCTCTGCCACCAACCTCCACCGCGCGCACCCTCGCCACACACCTTGATTCCCTAGCTGTGTGCACGGGCGCCCCTTGCTTGTAGAAGAAGAGAGTGTGAGAGGGGCGAGCCAATGCTTTGAGATTGGTGATAGATGAGGTATCAACCATCTGAGATGGGGCCTCAGGAGAGGGGTTGTGAGGCCATCTCCCATATATTTTTTCCATTCTCTTAGTTAGAGATGTCGACCTTATACTTATTTTTCAAAAATACTTTCGCTACCACAAAAATAATCTTTAGTGACTAAGCCTCGCTGATAGAATAAGAACGTACGTCAGTAATACACTTTTAGTGACATGCTATTTTTTACACATCAATAATAATGTCTTATTAGTGATGGGTCGTAATATGGCTCATCACTAATGGGTCGAAGAAGTAGTGATGGGTGACAACTACTGCACATAACTAATGACACCGCCAATCATTAGTGGTGGTCGGTAGTTACTGCCTATCAATATAGTTGCCTTCTTTGTATAAATAGATGAGGTCAATAGAATCGACCATGTTTTCATATCACTTCATAGTGCTAGATCCTCCACCGCCATAACCTATGTTCCATCGCACCCTCCGTTCTGTCATGAATGGCAACTGTTCCATTGCCAACCCTCCTCGACGCCGCCTCATCGTGCATCTCCTCCTACTAAGGCCATCCTCTTCCTAAGGTACTATGACTACTACTCCTCCGTCGTGGCTAGGATTTATGACTTATTAATTTGTGAGTTTGTGAATATGTGGATATGTAATTTGTGAATATGTTTCCCTATTCATTCAATGAAGAGAATGCTATTAGTATGAGAATGTATGTGACAATTAGGCTCTTTTTTGTATTGACAAATTTATTCATGCAATGCTATTACATTACGTGCTACTATTATTGTTTAGTTATTTTGTTCATGCAATGATCTTACATTATGTGCTCAATAAAGAGAATGCTATTAATATGAGGACGTGTGTGATAATTAGGCTCTTTTTTTCATTTTGATAAGTTTGTTCATGCAATGATGTTACATTACATGCTACTATTATTGTTCTTATGTTTTCTTAAAAAATCTTTAGGGGTGCGATTTAATTAATTAGTTGTCACACACACATCTATGAATTGAAATATAGCCTAGTGGCGATGAGGCCATTAAATTGGTACCCCGATATCTGATAGCAATACATGTTTTTGTCTTGTGGTTTGCACAACTATTATTGTACTTTTTTCATCATTATTAAATATAACATGAATCAAGGATATAGCAAGCCTTTCAAGAGATCAAAATGACACTTCCGCTAGACATCATGCTTCCAATAGTAGACAGGCCCGTACAATATTACTGTACTTTTTTATTGTCTCGTACTACAAGTGTAATGTTTAGTTGTATTAATCCATGTTAACAACGTAGGTACCGACTTATATTTTATCCTCTGTGTTGTATCTTGAAAATCTATCATTGTGTCCATGGGTGTCATGAGGTTTATATATTGTACATTGCATATACTATTTATATGGTAATAAAACTAACAAACTGATATGATGTTATCTCACTGTTATAGTTTCTAACAACAGCTTTAGCACTAACTATAACATTCACGATTGTGATACCCTTGAGATATCAACAAGAGATGGGTGCACCAATATGGTTGAGGTTGTGAGCTATGGAGGTAGATTATGGCTCTACAAAGGGTGAGATGCATTTAATTCTTGAATATGTCTATTAGAAGGGGACTTTGTGGACCTAACAATGAGACCCCCACTGTCATGTATGACTATTATTTTCAATAATTATGGTGAAGATAAGACCACACAAACTATAAAAGTAGATGACAATGATAGTGATATCTATAGCAAACTCACATTACATACTAGAAATACATATTTTCTTTATGTACTTACCAACTTTTTTATAATGGCATGTGGGATCCTAGTAATGTTGTGAAGAAGAAGGGGAAGAAGATATCTAGGGAGAGTAACACCGACTAAATGGACCAACTAAAGAACATATGTTATTTTGGAAATCATGTAGATGTAACTCTAGCAAAGAAGGATCTCCTACAAGACATCTCGGTAGATTTATTCTCGAGACACGTTATATGTTTATACAATAAATAACTTGATCATCAATAAGAAATCAGTGGTAAGATCGTTTCACATGCCAGAAAAGAAAACATCTACATATATGCATGTGGCACTATCTAACTCGCTTTGTACAAATTTTATTGTAATAGTAATTTTCAAAGGCAATATTGTGAGAAATACATCACACCTCACCAACATCAGTAGACCACCCAGATTCAAGTGGCAGCAGCAGGTAGTGAAGCAGTCCCAAATGCAGTGTATAAATTCATGAATGGACAATGATACCTAACTACTAGTTTTAGCCAATTTCTTCAAAATAACGAGTTAGAAATTAGCACAGTATGCACCTTCTATTTCAACATCAACAATGGTGATGGTGCAATTGAGGTAGTTATGTGTGTGGCGTAAATTATTTTAGAAGTTAGCTAGAAGTTCAAAGTTAATTTTATGGAACTTTGTTTTAGCCAATTTCTCCAAAACAACAAGTTAGAAGTTAATATATGTGATATTAATTTAGTTATGAAATTTCTATGATGAATTTCATGTGTTTTATAATGTGTTTTGGAATATTGGTTGTTGGCTACCAAATCCTCATTTTTGATTCTAGATACACCCTAAAAATATTTATTTTTAAAAATAATAATACTATTAGTGACGGATCACAATAATCATTCCTTTAATGACAAGTCACATTACGACTCGTCACTAAAGGGTGACCATAGATGAGCCGATAGGGACCCTTTACTAGTGGGTGAACATTCGACACTAATGATACATATCCGTCATTAATAGAGGTTATTACCCGTCACTAATTGGGTTTTCCGTGATAATGTTTATCATAGAACATATATATAGTATCATTTCTCGAAGATATAAAAATGAGAAAAAATATTCTTATCAAGTAAATCAAGTACAAATTAGAAAAACAGTGGTCATCTTGTTTGCCTATATAGCAAAATATTTAAGTCAATGGGACAAATTGCCAAAAAAACAATAACTCAACAACACTAAATTATATTGCCACTCCATTCTTCCTTCTTCCTCATTAAATAGTGTATCATGTTTTCCTCATTCTACTCTATCACTCTTGTCTCCATTGTTACTTGTTGCCACTCTTGATAGCCTCCTAACAAGGGTAGATACACGGGTATAGGATGGTTAGCAATTGAATCATACACCTATATTATTTTTATTGAATTATCATCAAATCACTATAAAATCTTTAAAAAATTATAATGATTAGTTTAGAACAATTAGTTTAACTATATGTACGGAATATTTTTGTTTCTGCCCTCCGACCATTGTCACGTAGCCTCGTAGGACTCACTCTATACCCAAGAGCTCCGCCTTCCCTGATCCCTCTCCTACTCTGAAACCTAACTCGTCACACCGCCGTGGCTTTCATGATCTGTTGTCGAAGTCATCGTTGCTGAGAGCTCAAATCGCATGACCATTTCAGTTAGATTTTAGGAACAAAGTGAGTTGTTTGTTGAGAGGAAGAGGATGACCACGTGACGTTCAATTTCGATCCAATTGTTGTCATGACTCGTGAGTCGACTGCTGATTAGGAAAAATTCAGCTCACAGATGATCCGCCATGGCATTCTCAAAAAAAGTTACGATCCATGCATGCATGGTAGGAGAAAAGCAGTACAAAGTAAGACGTCCCTTGTAGAGAGGAGATACATGTCGTTAACTAGATAGTAGTTGGGATTATCAGTGAGCTTAATTTGTACTCAGAGACCTTGTCATAATTAAGCTGGAGAATTTGGAAAATATTATATGGCACAGGTGTCATATAAGCTATATGTCATCTTCTCTAGACTTTGAACAGCCTTGTATTTTTATCTAAAATTACTTCATATTTTTATGTTATAACACCACAGTATAAACACAAAATTAACATTGGAGAGAAAGATTTGTTAGATTATTGATTTAGAATGATAGATAATTCACTTTTGCCTTTGCACCGATTCTTGTAGTTGTCTTTTTGTTGCGTACCTAATATCATCTCATATTTTTCTAAGATTTATGTTTGTTAAGGTGGGATATCATATAGCCTATATAACCCTGGTGTCATTTTTTTTCCATCTATCCATGGATCGAATTATTATCAAACTCATCAAGTTGCTACAAGTCAATCCCATATGGCAGAGAGTTCATGCACTTGCAAAAGTTGTTGTAACGGTCGCCAGCGAGGAGGAAACGGCCGGTGGTTAAGTGGGCAAATGAAAGTCAACCTTGGCAAACAACAGTACTTCCTTCCATGACAATCGTCAGTTATATATTGATCATTAATTTTAAAGAAAAATTAAAACAAATAACTATAACTATATACGGTATTAGTATAATACTTTGAATCGTGAATTTGACTATATAACTTTTGTGTGCCGCAATCTGATTATATAAAAAATATTACTCTCTCTGTTAATTTTTAAATGACACGTTGATCATTCTTTTTATTTAAAAATTATGTATAAATATATAAAAAATATAAGTTACGTTTGAAAGTACCTTCAATAATAAAAAAATATAACAAAATAAATGATGTTTTAACAAGATTTTTGAATAAAACGATTAGAAATAAATGGAGTTAAACCTTAAATCTTTAAAACCAAAACTGATAAATAAAATTTTGTGAATGTATATGCTCCTTTGCTCGCAGGGCAACTTCGTAGATGCCTTGATTTTAATGTGTCGGCTGCGGCGCTTTTCAACTAGTTGACCTGCTTTGCCATCTGCTGATCTGCCGGCGAGCAGTAATAAATTGGCGCTCACAGCTCACGAGTCAAAAAGATGATGATGCAGAATCTGTTCAACTCGTTCAGACGGAAAGCAAGTAAATTTAACGGGTGAGCTCAATTAAGGCTCGGCGTTGACCTTAGTCAGCCCAATGGGCCATCATGAGGCCCGGCCCATTCCATTTCATTGAAGCCCATATCTCAATGTGTACAAATTTTTCTATTTTGTCTAGTCTTCGTGAAACTGACTCCGTAAGTGGACGTCAGCTTTAAATTATAACAATCTTGTTTATAAAAAAAAGTTTCATCAGTTTATTGAATTGTTATAATTAACACTCTATATTATAATAAGTTATTAGAATAAGTTGCTCAGTTTATTTACTTATTAAAAAAACTGAATTATTATAATCCAAAACTAAAACAAACTTAACATAATTGTAATACGATCGGATTTAGCTACCAAATGTTATCCGTTCATATATACTATTGCTTAATTTCTATCCACGATGACAGCAATTAGATACAACTTTATATATACTCCAATGTTGATAAATAGTTTAAACAGCGTATTTAAGTAGCATTAACGAACACTTATTTTAAAAATCATACCATTAAAAGCATTTCACGAATAATCTGATAATAATCAATTATCAATTAGTTATATAAGTGAAATTTTATCAATTCTCAAACTTGGTGTTAAAACTAAGAACACGAGCAAATTATGTTGTAAACACATCATTTTTAAAATGTTCATCACAATTTCGCCTCCTATATTTGGTTGGGATTTAAATTCAAAAAAGATATTATGAACTAGCTCTGAGATAATAAGGCTCCTTTGGTATGAATGATTTTTAGAGGAAAAATATAAGATTTAAATTCCTATAGGAAGTGTATGGGAAAAATGAAAGAAATGTTTATATTTCTTTAGATTTTATAGAAAAAGCACGGTAATTTAAACGTCCACTCTAACCTTTTTTATTTTCCTTTGTTAAGTCCACAGAAAATCAACACTCAAAACTTCAAGCGAGAACAATACAAGTAGCTTTATTTTATTTTAATATGATTAGTTACTTCTCCGATTTCGTAAACAACGTATCTTCAATTTTTCCTATGTTTTCAAATTCTCTATTTTTCATGTACATTCCGATCAGATTCCTATATTTTCTATATCCCTCCTATATTTTTGGATTCATGTGTTCCAAATAAGCCCTAAAATGTGATTTACAAAAAAGTTGTGAAGTTGATGGCTAGAGTTACTGTAGCTGTAGATTTAGGCCCTGTTTGACACTACTCCGCTCTACCAAAATCTGCTCCACTCCACGAAATTCACTTAGAATCAGATCTAAAGTAGAGTTGTTGCTCCACTATGGATTAGTTGTACCTGTTTGGCTTTCAGTGTAGATCCAGATTCAAGAACGATGGAATCTAGATGGAATGTACTATTTTTCCCCTGAGTTGTTTTATGCTTTATATGTTGACATAAACTAATGTAAATATATTGCATTAATAATATTTTATAATTTTAAACATAAATAATTCATATTACTCGAGTAGTTCATAAACTTTTATACAATAGCAGTACATACTAATTCCAATTAATAGAAAGGGTTGTTGCTAACTCATCCCGAAATACATCCATGGTTGGAGCATTTGCCACTGAAGTTGATCCATCGGACGAAGCTGCATATCTACAATATCTTTCCAGTATTGTAGGAACATAATTAGGATCACGATCAACACGAGCAAAGTCCACATCTTGACCCTTATGCTCACAAATGAAATTGTGAAGGACCATACATGCCATAACAATCATTTTCTGCTTGTGCATTGGGTATATTGGCATCTTGTACAGAATTTGCCACTTCATTTTTAAAACTCCAAATGACCGCTCGATGACATTACAGATAGATGAGTGAATATGGTTGAATCTTTCCTTAGGAGTATTGGGCTCCATACCTCTATGCCATTCAGGAATATGATATCTCTCACCCTTATAAGGAACTAGATATCCCGATCGATTAGGATATCCCGCATCGACAACGTAGTATTTTCCTACAAAAGGAAACAATATAAGATATTTGTTTTCTACTTTAAGGATAATCGTAATTTGTATGATCATGTAGGTGTATACAAAAATACCTTGTGGAGGATGTGGGAAGAATTTTTCATCAACTCTTAGTGCATTGTATAATACACTAGTATCATGCATAGACCCCGGTTGTTCCGTTGATACATATGTGAACTGCATGTCAAAGTCACAAATTGCTAAAACATTCTGAGTGAGTATACCTGATTTTCCAATATATCTCACTTTCTCGTCCGGGGATAGAGCCACTCGAATGTGTGTGCCATCAAGAGCACCAATACAATCTTTGAAGTGTAGATATGCTCGTCTATCATCTCTTATCCTCTAACGAACAGATGGAAAATTAGGGTCCTTAGGTCTTATAAAATTCTTTGTCATAGCCATCAAACAATTAAGAACCATGCCAAATTTTCTACTAATGGTCTCACCCGAGTGCTTAAATCGATTTTGGCATCTTCTATTGGACTCATTTCCACCACATATGAATAACAAAATTGCAAGACTCTCCATAGTATTCATCATTAATGATGGTTGTAGTCCGTAACTTTCCACCATTAAATCATGAAGATCAATGAACATTTCTAAGCTCATACGAAGCTGTGTATCACATTCTCTCGAGGTCCTCAATGTATCTAGGACCCAACCCATGCCACTCAGTATTGACGTCCTAGGTAAATTTTTATCAAGATACAAATCAACATATGGTGACAAAATCTTTGCTGCACATAACACAATATTCTAAAACTGCTCACTCTCATCATCAGAATCATCACTATCAGTTTCAGTCATCTGCAAAATCAAATAGCATAAATAAAATGGTTCAAGTCTCATACATAAAATGCATTGAATAGTTTAAATGATTTACATAAGTTCAACTAATAATGCAAAATAAATACTAAACATGCCAAAAAGTTCAACTGCAGCTAACAAGCACTAGCTACTCAATTCCTATACTTGTCATTGTATCTCTTCCTAAGCTAATTTAACCTAATCTCTTTAGTGGGAAGGATCATAAACATTTCTCTTTGTTCCTTATTCACAAACAACTGAGTGGCAATGTCATATTCATCAGATCCATAATCTGCTCCACACTCCAATACAAGGTCCATGACTTCCTTCACAGTAACCTCATTTTTCTTCCTAGATGCATAATAGGAAGCAGATTCAGCTAACTTTGTTACTTGTTCTTGGATAATGACTGCAGTGCTTGATTTAGCTTTCTTTCCCTTATCAAGAACAGCCCAACTCCTCTTTTTTGCATTACCAACCAAAGGAGAAATCTCTAGCACATCACGCTCCATAGCATCAACATCAGTTGGGGTATCATCATATACATCTTCATCTGTAAGTGGAATAAACTTGTCAAGATCAATTGTTCCACTTTGATGAGGTGGTACAATGGGGTTGTCACTCATAGGATTCCAATGATCACATTCATTGTTTATAATGCTAGCAAACATTTCTCTTAATAACTCCTCATTTTGAATAGCTTTTTCCCTAAACTTGCGACACCCAGGAATGTCCTACAAGAATTAAACAAGCATATGCATCAAGTCAATAAATTGTTCCACCTTTTTTGCTACCTTCATGACATAATTAAATTGATACGTTCAACTCACCTTTTTTGCCTTCTTCCACCACTCGTTGGGCATGTCGATGACACCCTTTTCATTGTTCCAACTGATCCCTGTTTGATTCCTCATTAATTTATTCCAAATGTTCCAATCTATCTTTAACTTGTACCACTTATTTTCTATTTGTAACTTAAACAACTCAATTAGAGTCAATTGAAAAAACTTGTGTGACACCTCATTGTACCCGACGGAGTTTAAACTTGTGTTTGGCCGATTTCCTTTTCTAACCTGTTCGGCCATCAACTCATAGAAGAGTGTCATATATGCATCAGTCCATTCCATTTGATCACCCTAACCATGATATTTTCAAAAAAAAATTATGATGCCATAATGTTTGCATTATCATAAGAATGAAATAATCAACTCACAAGCACGTCAATGGAGTGCAAATCCATGGCACAAGCATATACACATAGAAATTCAGTGCAAATCCATGGCACAAGCATATGCTGTGCAAATTCAGAATTGAAGTTCACTGTAGTACTTACCTATTCATATTTCCTATTCGATGCACGAGCCTGTTTCCCTATTGTTCTTCTCGGCATGCCGCTAAAAAAATTGTCGCGCTCCCCGATGTCTCCCGTGCTGCTCCCCGCCAGGGCGCTCCCAGTCGCGCCAGACCCCGCCAGGGTGCTCTCGGGAGCCACGCCGCTCCCTGGCGCCCCTCCCAACCTGATATCTCCCGCTGCCAGGCCTCTCCCAGAAGCGCCCAACGCTGCTCCCCACGTGGTTCCTGAGAAACCAAGGGTTGGTTTCGGAGTCTGTGATGAGTGATTGACAGTTTTTATCCTCTGATTCGAAGGGGTCCCTCCGAAGGGGTTCGGAGGTTTTCTCACCGAAGGGTTCAGTGGGTTCTGTTTGCTGCAGCTGGTGCAGCGGAGTGTGCCTGCCGGAGGGGTCCGACAGTACACGATGATCAGGGTGTACCGAAGGGTTCGGTACTTTGGGCGGTACACCGGAGTGTGTACTGAAAGTTGTTTACTCGAAGAGGTCTCTAGGGTATTGGATACACTTGTCTGTTTGTCTGTGGTGCGCAGGTGACTTCAGAGGTGACAGACGGTTCACAGCAAGTGAACCTGGGTCAAGCGGGAGGCTTGATGCCACGCGAGCGGGAAGCTCGGTCACGAAGGCTGTGAGGGGTCGAGGTTGGTCCTCGGGTCAAGGTGCGCCAGGCGAAGGCAGAAAGTGTGGAGCGTGGGTCCGGCTGAAGGTGACCCAAGACAAAGTCCTCAGAGAAGAGGCACTTCGAAGGGTACTCCGAAAGGAGTGACTTCAGAGTTTGGTGGACAAAGTCCTCAGCAAATGAGGCAAGGTATTCGAAGTGTGCTCCATAAAGAGGCACTCGAAGGTTCACCCAACGAAGGTCTCAGAAGTCGAGGTGCATCGAAGAAATGGTCTGGGTGAGGTTCGTCGAGGAGTATGCTCGGGGAGAGACACCGCGATGAAGTGCTCATGGAATGCTTCATGAGGAAGCCTTGGACGAGGGAGGAACTTCGAAGGGTGGTACTCCAACGGTGGGGCTTCGGAGTATGGCTGACTTGAGGTACTTCGGCCATACATGGCTTCGATACACGGACTGAAGGAGTTCGAGCTGGGAGTAGCTGCGAAGCTGTGGTGGTCCACTCTGGAGGTGATGGCGTGAAGGCTCTAGGGCTTTGACAGCTTCGACTCAAAACCGTCATTGTATCGAAGGCTAACTTCGGTGAAGTGAAGGTCGTCAGACTCAAGGCTTCTCACCGAAGCTACCGCACCCCTCACATGCGAAGGGGGGCTTCAGAAGAATCCAAGACTACAAAGGCTGACCGTGTCTGCTCTACAAAAGCTGATGTTGTCTCCTCTGCGAAGCTAACAAAAGAAGCTTTCAAATAAAGTAGACTACCAACTGTATCCTCATGTTCTAATGAGACAAAAATAGTGTAAATCCTAGGGGTAAAGTATTCTATTCACAGGACTGAATAGTGCATATAAACAGTGAAGGCTAGCTAGGCAACTGTAACACTTTGAGCAGTCATTGTGGAACTCCTGTGCTAGCCGCCACATTCTCTGTGTTCATCCTGTGAGTTCATTTTGTGTTCCCTATTCAAGCAATGAAACCTTGATTCTGTTTTCATTTACTGTTTGAACTTGTATGCCTACTTTGCTCTGCATGTCTTGATCTCTTTGTGTCTCACTTCTTCCTGTGTTGAGTTTATTGCGCTGGAGTGTTTTTGGAGAAGTGTGTGAGTGATCTGTGCTTGTGAAGTGTGTTTTTCGGAGCTGTGAAATACCTCCGAACTAGTACTTCGAAGGGTGTGTTCGAAGCCTGTTCCGCAGAAGACGGAATTAAAACAGAAGGCTATTTTTAGTCTGAAATTTTAAAAGCTCCCATTCACCCCCCTCTGGTCGCTGTTTTCGGTCCAACAATGGGTATCAGAGCAGGTTAAGATCATCATTTGACCTTAACCGGTTTTGTGATCTGTTAGCGACATGAAAAGAGTTAGTAAAATACCTTTGTTCGATGGGACAGACTTTGCATACTGGAAGGTGCGCATGGAGGCTTACTTGCTAAGCCAAGGAAATGCAATTTGGGAGATTGTGGACTCACAATACTCCATCCCTGAAACTCGCACCTCTCAAACAGAGAAGGATCAGTATAATGCCAACTCCAAGGCTAGAAATATATTGTCAACTGGTTTGAGTCGGAGTGAGTTTGATAGGGTGCAGCACCTTAGGACAGCTAGGGAGATTTGGACTACACTCACTATTTTTCATGAGGGATCTACACAGATTAAGGCTAGGTGAGAAACCAAGGGTTGGTTTCGGAGTCTGTGATGAGTGATTGACAGATTTTATCCTCTAATTCGAAGGGGTCCCTCCGAAGGGGTTCGGAGGTTGTTTCACCGAAGGGTTCGGTGGGTTTTGTGTGCTGCAGCTGTTGCAGCGGAGTGTGCCTGTCGGAGGGTCCGACAGTACACGATGACTTGGTCGTACCGAAGGTCTCGGTACTTTGGGCGGTACACTGGAGTGTGTATCGGAGGTTGTTTACCCGGAGAGGTCTCCGGGGTACTAGATACACTTTTCTGTCTGTCTGTGGTGCGCAGGTGACTTCGGAGGTGACAGACGGTTCGCAGCAGGTGAACCTGGGTCAAATGGGAGGCTTGATGCCAGGCGAGCGGGGAGCTCGGTCACGAAGGCTACGAAGGGGTTGAGGTCGGACCTCGGGTCCAGGTGCGCTAGGAGAAGGCAGTAAGTGCGAAGTGTGGCTCTAGGTGAAGGTACTTTGAGACGAAGTCCTCGGAGGCGAGGCACTTTGAAGGGTACTCCGAATGGAGTGACTTCGAAGTATGGTGGACCAAGTCTTCAGCAATAAGGCAAGGCGTTCGAAGTGTGCTCCGGAGGGAGGCACTCGAAGGTATACCCGACGGAGGTCCCAGAAGTCGAGGTGCATCGAAGGCATGGTCCAGGTGAGGTTCGTCGAGGAGTGTGCTCGGGGAGAGACACTGCGATGAAGTGCTCATGGAATGCTTCGTGCGGAGGCCTTGGACGAAGGAGAGACTTCGAAGGGTGGTACTCTGAAGATGGGGCTTCGGAGTGTGGTTGACTTGAGGTACTTCAGCCAGGCATGGCTTCGGTACACGGGCTAACGGAGTTCGAGCTAGGAGAAGCTGCGAAGCTGTGGAGGTCCACTCCAGAGGTGTTGGTGCGAAGGACCAAGGGCTTTGATGGCTTCGACTCAAAACTGTCACTGTATCGAAGGCTGACTTCGGTGAAGCGAAGGCCGTCAGGCTCAAGGCTTCTCACCAAAGCTACCGCACCCCTCGCGTGCAAAGGGGGGCTTAAGAAGGCTCCAAAACTACAAAGGCTGATCGTGTCTGCTCTGCAAAAGCTGATGTTGTCCCCTCTGCGAAGTTGACAAAAGAAGCCTCCAAATAAAGTAGACTACCAGCTGTACCCCCTGTTCTGATGAGACAAAACCAGTGTAAACCCTAGGGGTAAAGTAGTCTATTCACAGGGCTGAATAGTGCCTATAAATAGTGGAAGCTAACTATGTCACATCAACACTTTGAGCAGACATTTTTGAGCTCCTGTGCTAGCCGCCACATACTTTGTATTCAGATCTGTGAGTTCATTTTGTGTTCCCTGTTCAAGCAAGGAAGATTTGATTATGTTTTATTTACTGCTTGAACTTGTATGCGTACTTTACTGCATGCTTTGATCTCTCCGTGTCTCACTTCTTTTGAGTTGAGTTTATGCACTGAATCTTTTCTGGAGAAGTGTGTGAGAAGCCTGTTTGAGTGAAGTGTGTTTTTCAGTGTCTGTTCGCTCTATGTAAACTGGAGGCTAGACCTCTCTGATTACTAGCGACGCACTGTTCTTTGCTTAGATCGAAGCGCGTTTTTCTTCCCTTGTCGAAGTCCTCGGCGAAGTCTGTTCAGTGTGCATTTAGACCTTCGAAGTACGAAGCCTAGCACCAGTTGTTGTCGCTGAGTATTTGGTCGAAGTCCTTATAGGGAAGTCATCTCTTGCGAAGGGTGAAGTGCGAAGCCTGCTCGAAGGCATCCAGTGTGCGGAGACTGCACTGACTTAGCAGAGCTGAATTTTCGGGGTTGTGGGTGGAGCGAAGTCTTCTTGGCTTCAAACTTTTGCTCCTTGCGAAGCCTGATTTCGGAGCTGTAAAATACCTTCGAACCAGAACTTCGAAGGGTGTGTTCGAAGCCTGTTCCGCAGAAGACAGAACTAAAACACGAGGCTGTTTCTTAGACTAAAATTTTAAAGGGAAAATTACTCGCATGCCATTGTAATTTTTAGAAATTGCCTATATGCCACTGTCAGTGACTGTGGCGGTCCCCATCTATCAGTGACACACCAATGACATATTGACAAATTATAAAAATTGTAATGACACAGAAAAAATTAACCCAATTTTAAAAGCTCCCATTCACCCCCCTCTAATCGCCGTTTCCGGTCCAACAATTGGTATCAAAGAAGGTTAAGATCACCAGTTGACCTTAACCGGTTTTGTGATCTGTTGGCGACATAGACAGGGTTAGTAAAATACCTTTGTTCGATGGGACTGATTTTGCATACTGGAAGGTGCGCATGGAGGCTTACTTGCTAAGCCAAGGAAATGCAATTTGGGAGATTGTGGACTCACAATACTCCATCCCTAAAACTCGCACCTCTCAAACAGAGAAGGATCGGTATAATGCCAACTCCAAGTCTAGAAACATATTGTTCATTGGTTTGATCTGGAATGAGTTTGATAGGGTGCAACACCTTAGGACAGCTAGGGATATTTGGACTACACTCACTATTTTTCATGAGGGCTCTACACAGATTAAGGCCAGACGCCAAAGCACATACAATCAACAGTATTAGCTGTTTGTATAAGCACTGGTGAATCTATAGATGTCATGTTTTCTCGCTTTGATGCAATAGTGAGTAACTTGCGATCCAACAGGACGCTTGCTTACAATGATCATGATAGGGCTATCAAGCTTCTCTATGCTCTTGATCGTAGCATATGGGAAGTGAAGATATCCAGTATTGAAGAGTCTGCAGGTTATGACACATTGACCTGTGAAGAGCTCTTTAGCAAGCTGAAGTCCACAGAGATTACCAAGGCATCTCTTGCAGTGCATAGGAACTCCTTGCCACAACCATTGGCACTAGTTTCTAGCACTAGCCGTGGCACCACTTCAGAAACAAACACATCTGCACTTGTGTTCTTGCAGATGATTTTTCTTTGTCCTCCCTGGTCTCCGTCACTAAGTAGCAGGTGGATACTCTAGATGATGATGAGCTTGCTCTCATTGCCAGAAGGTTCACTCGTTTTCACCATGAGAGACGGGATCAGAGGAGAAGTGGTTTTAGGGGTTGTTTTGAGTGTGGCGACACTTCTCACATCAAGGCCAATTGCCCTAAACTCAAGAAGAGAGATGAGAGTGAGCACCCCAAATACCACAAGAAGGAGAGGAAACCCTTTGTGAAGGGCAAGCGTGGCAAGGTGGCTAAGAGGGTAGCCAAAGCCGCTTCCAGAGCATTTGTTGCTACTCTCAGTGAAATTGACACTTCCTCAACTGAGGAGTCGAGCTCTGAGGAGGAGGAGTCCCCAAGGAAGGAGGATAAGAAGGACAAGAAGGGACGAGATTTCACCGGTCTGTGCTTCATGGCTGACAGCGATCAAAGCGACGATGAGCTTGACTCATCTGAGATGCCACTATCCTTTGACCAGCTTTCAATTAAATTAGATTAACTAAATGAAGTAGTTCTTGGTCAGGATAGATTACTTGTGCAAGCCGCTAGAAAAAGAAAAGACCTTAGACTTAGGCTAGAATCTGTTTCTACTGATTATGCCATGCTCAAGTCTAGATTTAATGATGCTGAATGTGAATCTTGCACTATTGTCATGGGTGAGCTTGCTCAGTTGCGTTCTGTGCATGCTCAAACTCTTTCTGAGCTTGAGACTGCACAGAGGCAACTTTTGATGGTGGATTCTAGTCCTCATGATATAATTGAATGCATGAACTGCTCCTTATTACGTGAGAGCATTGATTTACGTGATAAGCATGTTCAGGATTTAGAGGCTAGATTGGAGAGGGCCGGTAGTTCTAAGGATGTGCAACCGGTAGTTCTTTCTGTGGTTAACAAATGCACTGAGGGAAAGAGTAGGATGGACTTGCTCTTGGCCAAAACCAAGATGTGTGCTGACAGAGCAGGGTTAGCTCTAGGATTGGGTTTTGAGAGGATTCCTTCAAATAGTGTAAACAAAACTGTTTTTACCTCACCCACTACCTCAAAGAAAGAAAGAGCTCTGTTAGACACTCCATCAGCCAAAAAGCCTACCCGAACTCCAAAGAAAACCACTCCTTCTGCAAAGAAAATTCCTCCCAAGAAAACACT
Organism: Zizania palustris; assembly: GCA_019279435.1. NCBI lineage: Eukaryota > Viridiplantae > Streptophyta > Magnoliopsida > Poales > Poaceae > Zizania > Zizania palustris. The sequence goes on from JAAALK010000081.1 coordinate 43,083,297, forward strand.
CGGCAGAAGCCCAAGAAATCTGTGAGGATTGCTCCTATGACCCATGAGAACGCCCCTAGGAGATTTTTTCATTGTTCCTACTGTCAGAGGGTGGGTCACTTGGTTGGGTTCTGTTTTCGTCACATCAAGGATGAGCGACGTTCTCAGGTGATGAGGTTCCAGAACATGCACTATCCATCTTTAGGTATGCATGAGTCTGAGTTTTACTCTCGTCCTGTTTTCGAGGCTCCTCGTACTTCTCGGAGAGGTTTTGCTCCTCGAGGTGTTCACCATGTTCCATATGGTGGTAGACCCCGGGCGAGTAGCTTTGTACCTCGTCAAAGTAGGACACCTCGTCATACTTTTAGATCACAGCATGTAGGTAGACCTCGCACTTTGCATCACTTTGATTATCCTGTGCGTAGACAGTCTACTTTTACTGTGCCTACTACTCGTATCACTCAGTGCTGGATGCCTCGTCATGTTTTCACTCACCCCATCACTGAGCGATTTAGATTTTCTTATCATGTGTAGGCGCCAGACCGAGGCTTGGAGGGCACGTGGATCATGGACTCCGGTTGTTCGCGCCATATGACCGGAGATGCAGCATGGTTCTCTAGCCTCACCACAACCAAGCAAAAGGAACATATCACCTTTGGGAACAATCGAAGTAGTAGAGTGAAAGGTAAAGGTGTGGTAAGAATCAACTTGAATTTAACTCTCAAAGATGTTGCTTTGGTTGAAAACTTGGGATACAATTTGCTTTCTGTATCTCAATTGCTTGATGAGGGCTTCGAAGTGCGATTCCATCGCGATACTTCGCAAGTACTCAATTCTGATGGCGTTGTGGTTTGTAAGATCTTTAGAGTTGGGAGAGTTTTTGGAGCGGATTTTTCTAAGTCATCTGGTTCTTCTCATTGTCTTGTTGCTCATTCTACTTTTGAGCTTTGGAAGTGGCATAGGAGACTAGGGTATATGAGCTTTGAGTTGCTCGCTCGTCTGAGTGCCCTAGGTCTGATCCGAGGATTGCCCAAGCTCAAGTTTGAGAAGGATTTAGTATGCACTCCTTGTCGACATGGAAAAATGATTGCCGCTTCGCACTCGCCGGTCACCATGGTGATGACTGAACAACCCGGAGAACTTCTCCACATGGACACTGTAGGTCCTTCTCGGGTTAGTTCTTTAGGCGGCAAGTGGTATGTGTTAGTCATTGTCGACGATTTCTCTCGCCACTCTTGGGTCTTCTTTCTTGCCAGCAAGGATGAAGTGTTTTCACACTTTCGGAGTTTGGCTTTGATACTTTTCACTGAACTCCCTAGTGCATTGAAATTCATTCGAAGTGATAATAGCACTGAGTTCAAGAATAGTCTCTTCGTTGACTTTTGCATGGAGCATGGCATAAAGCATCAATTCTCTGCTCCGCAGGTTCCTCAACAGAATGGTGTTGTTGAGAGAAAGAACCAAACTTTGGTTGAGATGGCTAGGACGATGCTCGATGAGCACAGGACTCCTAGAAAATTCTGGGCTGAGGCCATGAACACTGCATGTTACATCTCAAACCGAATCTTCTTGCGCTCAATTTTGAACTTGACATCTTATGAGTTGTGTTTTGGGAGACAGCCTAAAGTTACTCATCTTCGTGTCTTTGGGTGTCGATGCTTTATCCTAGAACATGGAAATTTGGACAAATTTGAGTCGCGTTCTTCTGACGAGATCTTTTTGGGTTACACTACACATGGTCATTCTTATCGTGTTTTCAATTTGAAAACTAACACTGTCATCGAGTCATGTGATGTGACTTTTGATGAATCAACCCATTCTGTTAGTTCTACTTTTGAACAGGCAAATGAATACGACATGGAGCAGACCATCTTCGAAGAATAAGATCCCGAAGATTTCGAGGATGAACCCCTACTACCGTCAACATCGACCCCCGAAGCCGACCCCGCTTCGACCACTTCGGCACAAGGCCCTGAAACAACTACCTCGACATCGGTCATCTTGGACCACTCCAACGCACAAGTTTAGGGGGAGACTGCATCCCGCCGCGAGGCTCCACATCATGTTCAAAGGATGCATCCTCCCGAGCAGATTATTGTGAGCTTGATCAAAGGGTAACACGTTCTCATGCTCATTTCATTAATGCCACTTTTGTTGCTTCTTTCGAGCCCTTAGATGTTAGTCATGCACTTTCTGATTCTAGTTGGATCAATGCCATGCATGAAGAACTTGAAATTTTTGAGAGAAACCAAGTCTGGACTTTAGTTGATCCTTCATCAAATGTTCATTTTATTGGAACAAAATGGATTTTCAAAAACAAACAAGGGGAGGATGGGACTGTAGTTAGAAACAAGGCTAGACTTGTCGCTCAGGGTTATTCTCAATTAGAAGGGATTGATTTTACTGAAACTTTTGCACTTGTTGCTCGTCTTGAGGCCATTAGGATTTTACTTGCATTTGCATCATCCTGTGTCTTCACACTTTATCAAATGGATGTTAAAAGTGCTTTCCTTAATGGTTTCATAGGCGAAGATGTTTATGTAAAACACCCCCTGGTTTTGAAAACCCCAAATACCCGCATAAAGTCCTTAAACTCCATAAGGCTCTTTATGGACTCAAGAAGGACCTCGGGCTTGGTATGATAGACTTAAGTCTTTTCTGCTTGAGCTGGGGTATTTGATGGGATCTGTTGACAAAACCCTTTTCACTCTCAAACATGGCAAAGATTTCCTACTAGTTCAGATTTATGTGGATGATATCATTTTTGGTGGCTCTTCTCATGCTTTGGTTACCGAGTTTGCAGATGCCATGAGCTGGGAATTCGAGATGTCCATGATGGGCGAACTCACCTTTTCCTTGGTTTGCAAATCAAGCAAAGCGAACAAGGTACATTCGTCCACCAGACGAAGTACACCAAGAATCTGCTCAAGAAGTTCGACATGACTGATGTGAAGCCCCTCGCTACTCCAATGGCTACTTCGATAGCATTGGATCCTGACGAGGATGGAGAAGCAGTAGACCAGAAGGAGTTCTGAAGCATGATCAACTTCCTCCTCTACTTGACTGCTATGAGGCCAGACATACACTTCGTAGTGTGTCTGTGCGCTCATTTTCAGGCTTCACCACGAGCTTCGCACCGCCAAGCGGTAAAGCGCATTCTCAGGTATGTCAAACATACCCTCGAATTTGGCATTTGGTATTCTGCGTCTTCCTCTTTGTGTCTTCAAGGTTATTCCGATGCAGACTTTGCAGGGTGTAGGATTGATATGAAAAGTACCTCTGGTACTTGTCATTTTCTGGGTACTTCGCTGGTTTGCTGGTCTTCCCGCAAACAGTCTAGTGTTGCACAATCGACGGCTGAGGCCGAATATGTTGCTGCAGCTAGCTATTGCTCTCAGATTTTGTGGATGATTTCCACTCTGCGGGATTTCGGGTTAGATTATAAGAGTGTTCCACTTTTCTGTGATAACGCTAGTGCTATTTATATTACAAACAACCCGGTTCAACATTCTAGAACCAAACACATTGATGTGCGATATCATTTTCTCAGAGATCATAATGAGAAGGGTGATATTGAACTTCAATATGTTGATACCCAACACCAGCTAGCCGATATTTTCACAAAACCCCTCGATGCTTCTTGTTTTGTCTACTTGCGTGGGGAACTTGGTGTTTGTCACCCTTATGGCATTTTGTGAGGGGGAGCAGATTTTGATTGTCTTCCATATGCTCATTGTGTGTGAAATTGCATTTACATCTTTTGCACTTATATGCCTGATTTTAATTCATGTAATCATGTCAGCTCAGCTATATTTAATATGTCTGAAACATTTTGTGCATGATTTTTCTTTCAAAAATCAAATCATGCTCAATACTTTGTCTTGAATCTAGCATGTTTAGGCAGAACTGCTTTAGCTATGTTTTATCTGCTTGATAGCAAGACTCCTTTTCTCTGGATGCTAAACATTGCAACTTAAAAAATTGTATTACTTAATCATGGATATTCATCTAGTGCTAAACAATTTGTTCACTTAATTAAAAATCCAATAATCCATGATTTGCATGCTACAAGCGATAAGATCCAAGTGGATTTGTTTGTCACACTACTCTATTCTAGACTGCTTACCATTACACATTGGTCTGAACTGAGATAGTGTAGTGTATGCCAAAATCACTACCTTAAGCTTCTGATGGCTTTCATGCCTAGGCTTGGCTTGATTGGAAAGTATAAGGTAGACAAATAAATAACCCCTAGCATTATGAAAAGAACAATAAATTCATTGTCCATCAAGTTTGCTTTCAATGCTCCACTTAAACTGGATTTGTCTGTCTAGAGTAGAAATTAACTAGCTTTGCGTAGTCCCTACTTTTACTTGTCTAGTTACCTAGATTAAGTGGTGATGCTTTTATTTCAAAAAAAAAAATCACATGATGTCATCATATTTTTTTAGAGAATGTTAAATTGAGCTGAGCACATGAAAATTGGTATTAAAGTTGGCATATTTTTGCTTTATATGTCTTTGCAATTCTGCCCATTTAGTAGTTTTGCATCTTTTGAATGCTCCTTGATGCTTGCATTGCCAAAGGGGGAGAAATTTTTGAGTTCTCAGCAGCAAGGGGGAAGGGAAAGATTTGCCGAAGGGCCTCCTTGTACTCTTTTGAAAAAGGGGGAGGAAAATTCTTTTGTTAAGTGACATGATTTGACTCTTTTATGAGTTTTTATGGTCACTTGTGTGCTGAAATTTTTTAAAAATTTTCTTAAACTTAAATTTGGTTGTCAATGCACTCATCAAGGGGGAGATTGAGAAACCAAGGGTTGGTTTCGGAGTCTGTGATGAGTGATTGACAGTTTTTATCCTCTAATTCGAAGGGGTCCCTCCGAAGGGGTTTGGAGGTTGTCTCACTGAAGGGTTCGGTGGGTTCTGTTTGCTGCAGCTGGCGCAACGAAGTTTGCCTGTCGGAGGGGTCTGACAGTACACGATGATTAGGGTGTACCGAAGGGTTCAGTACTTTGGGCGGTACACCGGAGTGTATACCGAATGAGTGCTCATAGAATGCTTCATGCAGAAGCCTTGGACGAGGGAGGGACTTCGAAGGGTGGTACTCTGAAGGAGGGGCTTCGGAGTGTGGCTGACTTGAGGTACTTCGGCCATACATGGCTTCGATACACGAACTGAAGGAGTTCGAGCTGGGAGTAGCTGCGAAGCTGTGGTGGTCCACTCCGAAGGTGATGGCGCGAAGGCTCAAGGGCTTTGACGACTTCGGCTCAAAACCGTCACTGTATCGAAGGCTGACTTCAGTGAAGCGAAGGCCGTCAGGCTCAAGGCTTCTCACCGAACTACCGCACCCCTCGCGTGCGAAGGGGGCTTCAAAAGAATCCAAGATTGCAAAGGCTGACCATGTCTGGTCTGCAAAAGCTGATGTTGTCTCCTCTGCGAAGCTGACAAAAGAAGCCTCCAAATAAAGTAGACTACCAACTGAACCCCCTGTTCTGATGAGATAAAAACAATGTAAACCCTAGGGGTAAAGTAGTCTATTCACAGGGCTGAATAGTGCTTATAAATAGGAGAGGCTAGCTAGGCAACTGTAACACTTTGAGCAGTCATTGTAGAACTCCTGTGCTAGCCGCCACATTCTCTGTGTTCATCCTGTGAGTTCATTTTGTGTTCCCTGTTCAAGCAATGAAACCTTGATTCTGTTTTCATTTACTGTTTGAACTTGTATGCCTACTTTGCACTGCATGTCTTGATCTCTTTGTGCCTCACTTCTTCCTGTGTTGAGTTTATTGCGCTGGAGTGTTTTTGGAGAAGTGTGTGAGTGATCTCTGCTTGTGAAGTGTGTTTTTCTCAGTGTGTGTTTGCTCTGTGTAAACTGAGGCTAGTCCTCTCTGATTACTAGCGAAGCACTGTTCTTGGCTTAACTCGAAGCATGTTTCTTCCCTTTCGGAATCCTCGACGAAGTGTGTTCAGTGTGCATTCAGACCTCCGAAATACGAAAGCCTAGTACCAGTTACTAGTGCAGAGTATCTCATCGAAGTCCTTAGAGGGAAGTCATCTCTTACGAAGGGTGAAGTGCGTAGTCTGCTCGAAGGCACCCAGTGTGCGGAGCCTGCACTGACTTAGCAGAGTTGAGTTTCTAGTGTTATGGGTGGAGCGAAGTCTTCTTGACTTCGAACTTTTGCTCCTTGCGAAGCCTGGTTTCGGAGCTGTGAAATACCTCCGAACTAGAACTTCGAAGGGCGCGTTCGAAGCCTGTTCCGCAGAAGGCAGAACTAAAAACAAAAGGTTGTTTTAGCCTGAAATTTTAAAAGCTCTCATTCACCCCTCTCCGGTCGCCGTTTTTGGTCCAACAGTTCCCCTGCTTCTCTCCCTTGCGCGGCAGCCACTCCCCGCGCTGCTCCCCGTGCCGCTCCTAGAGTTCCTTCCGCCGCCGGCCCATCCATGGAAACAACGCTACAAATTCCTTCCCCGAACAGATCAAATAGAAAAAGAAATGAAGCGGTACGTTCTTTAATGACATGGTGGGTAAATATTTGGGAACTCCACGACTTCTCTTAAAAACTCATTTCGCAGAGTACCCCTTCAGGTGCTCCCTAAAAAACGTGGAGCAGCATCTCAGATCTTAATTTTCTTCGAATCTAAAAACGTGGAGCAAAACCTGTTTGGCTATAACTTTTTGGAGCGGAGCTACAAAACAAGGAGCGGAGCAATGCCAAACAGGGTCTTATAATAGTGCGATTCTATTAAACTTAACAATAAAAAAATAACAATTCAATATTTCAATAAACAACAAATATAATAAGTATATAGAATCTGGTGAAGAAATAAGACAACATAAACCTTGAGGTTATAAAATATAAGAATAAAAAATTTCACTTTATATAAAAAACTGTTACGATAGGAGAAAACCTAATTTTATCTGAACCGAGAAACTGACTAAGGGGGTATTTGGATTTTTAGCTCTCATCACATCGAATGTTTAAATATTATTTTAGTTTATTAAATATAGACTATTTACAAAACCCATTCATAATCGGGAGATTATTCGCGAGACGAATCTAATGAGCTTAATTATGCCATGATTTGACAATGTGATGCTACAGTAAACATTGGCTAATTATGGATTAATTAGGCTTAATAAATTTGTCTCGTGAATTATCCTCAGATTCTGTAATTATTTTTATAATTAATTCACGTTCAGTCATTTAAATTGATGTCCAAATATTCGATTTAACATGGGTTAAAATTTAGGCTAACGATCGAAACACCCCCTAAACCAAAAACACACTACAAACATTTGCTACTCAAGCAAGCACGGCCAGAGCTGTGACATTGGGTGCAACGTGTAAAATAGCAGGGTTTGACACTGCCTAAAGCTGTCCTCTGCATCTTTTAGCAACCTGGAGTGTCCTGGAGTGTCAACTGTCCAATCAATGATCCATTCATTCTATAAGCATATAACCCCTTTTGGTTTTGGAGTGTTCCGTTTCTGAAGAAAAATCACTACAGGTGTAAAAAATGATTTCATAAAGAGCTAAACCGTGAAAACTCCTTCCTTGATTTTATCATCTGATTGTGCCCAACCGAACGGTACATGACAGATGGAACAACCTGTATTGTCTTTACGGACTATCAATGTCCGGATAAGACCCGATATCTCTTTTTGTATTTTTATTTATTAGACGGCTCGATGAGTTGTTTGGTTCTGCGATTAAAGTCGGCGTTACGTTTTATGTTCAAACATTAATTTGAAAGACTAATTTGAATTAATTATAAAAATAATCACAGAATTAGAAGATTATTTGCGAGACAAATTTATTAAACCTAATTAATCCATTATTAGCAAATATTTACTGTAGCATTACATTATCAAATTATGGCGTAATTAGACTAATTAGATTCGTCTCGTGAATAATCCACCGATTATAAATGTGTTTTGTAAATAGTCACATTTAATACTCCAAAATAATATCTAAAAATTCGATGTGACGAGACTAAATTTCCAACTAAAGAAAAAACAAACACCCCGTGAGTATAAGCTAAGCCTGATCTAATCAGTATCAAAAATATGAATATAAAGATATCTCAGTAAATAAGAAACTAATCTAAAGATAAATGTTCACGTAGGACATACAAAACAATATAAAGATATGATTATTAGCATGTAATCTCACTCCGACGCATAAAATGAACGAGAGATCCCAAAAGGCATAGAGTCATCAAAGCTTAGATCAGAACTTAGATTAAAGCTCAAGTCATCGAACTATCATAGCTTATATTTCTATGTACATCCGATTTATAAACATACGACGTATGATTATTATTTTTAGGAGGATTGAATCTATCTAAATCTTTTGCCTTGATTATTGATACTATGTTTATCCCTAACACACAAATCACCACTAAAGATACCCTACTATGCTCCTAAAAATATGTTTTTAAAAACTTTCTAGGTTAGATTATTTGTTCTAATGTTTTCATCAAATTTATAATGCATATAGTATTTAATTTACCTTGATAAATAAATAGATTATTAGGTTCTCTGATCTCGTCAAATACCTTATAAATCTACATAATTAGACTCGAAAGAATATCTCCAAATTAAAATCGCAGTATTTGTATTTGTACGGTGGACTCAAAGGATCGCCGTGAGAAACACAGCTTTGGGCGGAAGAGCAACACCTAGCACAGCAGAGCAGTAGGCACAGAGGATCCAGTGGCGGCCCCACCTGTCACCGATTCCACGCCACGCCAGAGGAGCGAAGGGAAGAAAACCGTACGAATCTTGTTATTTTAGAAATTTCAAACCAAAGTCCCCAGAAACGTCCAGCGACGACGCCGCGACATTTCAAATCGAAATCAAATCCTCTCCCAATTCGAATCCAGAGATTCCCCTCCGTTCGCTTCCTTCCTCCCCCCTCGCCCAATTGGGTCTCCGCCCCTGCGAATCTCGGCGCCGCCGCCGCCCGATTCCGAGGCTAGGGCTCGCGCGGCTCCGGATCGAGCTTCTCGGGGAGCGCGTGCGTCCCGGTGGGTGGCTGCTAGGGTTTGGGTAGGTGGAGCGCGAGGTGGCGGCTGCGGATCAGGCGGGCGCCCCCTCTCCGCGCTAGGGTTTGAAGGTGCTGGATCGATCGAGCTGCTCGGGCATGGTTGGGTTGCGATGGTGGTGAGGAGAGGAGGAGGAAGAGGTGAGTGACGGTTTTGTTGGCCTGTTGAGGGGTTGCCGGCCATGGTGCGGCTTCTCGGGCTTCGGAGCCTGAGCTTCGGGCCGGAGGAGTCGCCGCGGGAGATCACGGCGGCGGGCGGCGATGCGGCGCCGCCGGTTGGGAGCAGCGGCTGGCTCGTCCGCTTCTTCGACTCCGCCTTCTTCTGCGAGTGGATCGCCGTCAGCTACCTCTACAAGCACGACCACCAGGGCGTGCGCGACTACCTCTGCAACCGCATGTACACGCTCCCGCTCCCGGGGCTCGAGGCCTACCTCTTCCAGGTCTGCTACATGCTCGTGCACAAACCCAGCCCCTCCCTCGACCGCTTCGTCATCGACACATGCGCCAAATCTTTGCGCATCGCGCTCAAGGTGCACTGGCTCCTCGCTGCCGAGCTCGAGCTTGAGGACACCGACGATTTGGATGGGGTTGACAGGGTGCAGGAGCAGTGCCAGGTTGCGGCGACCGTACAGGGAGAGTGGCCACCACTTGTCCGGCCTGCGCCACCGTCCCCTATTGCCAGCCCACGCGCCAACCCCATGCTGAGCAGGATACGCTCATCGAAGCAGCGCCTTCTGTCCCTTGCCTCGTCACCTTCACTTGGCTTGAGCCCCACAGTGAGCGTGAACAATGCGTCTACTGCTGAAGATGTTGGAGGTAGTGGAGGGAAGCAGCCAGCCACACCGTCATCTGAGGATAACAAGCTGCTCAAGAGACTAAGCATTGGACCTAAGGTGCGCGATGCATTGTTCTTTAGGCGATCTGTGGAGAAGGATGAGGAACAGGACAAGGATGGGTTCTTCAAGAGACTTCTTAGAGACAGTAAGGACAAGGAGGAAGAGGATGGTGACAGGGAAGGGTTTTTCAAGAGGTTGCTTAGCAAGGAGAAGGAGAACGAGGAGGAAGAGGGGGATAGAGATGGTTTCTTCCGCAAGTTGCTAAGGGAGAGCAAGGATGAGGACATGGAATTGACACCTAGCTCGGATGGTTTATTGAAGCGACTATTCCGTGATAAGGAGGATAGGCAGGGTGATGATGAAGAAAAGGAAGGCTTTTTCCGCAGGATTTTCAAGGATAAGAATGAGGAGAGGAGAGAGAGCATGCATGGGAGGCATGGGGATGAGGAAAGAGTGGGCAAGAGTTTGGAGGAGGATGATAGAGAAGGGTTCTTCCACAAGATTTTCAAAGATAAGAATGAAGATAGGAAAGATGGAGGGCATCCTAAGAAGCAAGATGATAGGGAAAAGATTGTGGGGAACATCGAAGAGGACAAGAGGGATGGTTTTTTCCGGCAACTTTTCAAGGAGAAAAATGAAGAGAAAAAGGAAGGTACCATGCCAAACAAGAAAGAGGAGGAAGACAAGGGACATAGGGCCGTGGATGATGACAATTTCTTCCGTAGGCTTTTCAAGGATAAGAATGAAGAAAAGAAGGGATCTGCGCATGACAGGAATGATGATGATAAATGTGAGGAAGGTGATAAAGAAAATTTCTTCCGCAAACTCTTTAAAGATAAGACCGAGGAGAGGAGAAGTGAGGGCCTTGATAAAAATGATGATGATGGTAAGGGGACTAGTGGTATTGATGAAGAGGAAAATTCAGAGTTCTTGTCATTCCGCAGGTTGTTTAGAGTGCACCCTGAAGATGCCAAGAGTGGGCATGTTGAAAGTAGTCAGCCTAACAGTATTTCTGAGGGTAGCCCAGGATCGGAGAGCTTTTTCAAGCGGCTATTCCGAGACAGAGATCGCTCACTCGAAGACTCTGAACTTTTTGGTTCAAGGTTATTGAAAGAGGCAAGACATGTGCCCTCATGAGTTTCTTTTTTTTTTGTTTTTGTGAACTTTAGGCTTCAGTGTGCATATTGTAGTAGTATCACACTTCATCATATTGAGTACTTATCTCTTCTGATTTCAGCTGAAAGATATACTTATTACTTCTTAGGTATTGGGTAACGTTTTATAGCTAGTTACCAACTATTTACAGATGTATTAGTGCAGTGCACAACATGTAGTGTTTCATATGGTGGTGCTTAGGTGTGAATTTCTGAAATAGTTAATACAAATGTGTTTGGTAAATGAAAACGAGAATTGTACAAGTAATATATCATCTTGGTAAAGAAGCTAGCATCATGCATGAGCTGTCTTGTATAAAGCATTGATGGTTCAGCCTTTAATTTAAATCTCATTCTATTGCCGTTGCATCTCTCTGCATTTTCAGTGTATTAATACATGTTAGAAAAACAGTTTTATGGTGTAATTATGTAAACACAGATGTCCTGAAAGCACATCTGCTTTGATTACACTTCATGTATACCTTTTGACTCAGTACTTCTATTGGCAAATGTTCTCGCCTTCCTAACTGAAGGTGTATGTGTTTCAGAAACAGCCTGTTCCCACTGGAAATGGTGAGAAGCAAAGTGGAAAACCACCTTTACCAAACAACGCGATAGCAGAGCTTCGAAAAGGCTGCTACTACGCTTCATTAGAGCTTGTTCAATCTTTATGTGATACATCATATGGCCTGGTAGACATATTCCCTATGGAAGATCGTAAGATTGCCCTTCGAGAGGTACACTAAATCTATTAGGTTGACCATTGTATTGATTGTTTCCTTTACCCCCTTCTGTCATACTTTTTTTGTGTTATAATAATTACACTACTCTAATTCATCCCATTGGTTTCTCTTTTCCTGTGCCAGTCTTTGACAGAGATCAACTCACATATTACTTCTACTGAGAAAAATGGAGGTGATTTCTGTTATCCTATGGATATCACTGTATTTCATTATCACCTAGGTTGTTATATACTTATATTTGCTTTGTAAGTTCTCATACATAAGTATCTGGAGCCTTTAAGATCAAAATCTTAGTGCTTGCACCTCTAAGGTCACATTATAATCTTTAGTTGGAAAATACTCGACATATCCCAAATGGCATGTCCGTATGTGGGCTGTGGCTGTGTGGCTCTGTGCCTTACTGTTCCATTATTTTTCTGGCTGCAGTTTGAGCTCTGGTCACCTTTGTTTATTCATAAATATTTCTTGTTGACAATTTAAATTATCCTTTTCTGAATCAGATTTTAATGTTCTAAAGCAGTCCAAGTCCTTACCTAATTGGTTGTTGTGGAAATAGTAAAAATGAGTCAATAATGAAAAATAGTTGAACAAAATCATCTGTGCGGTTTAATGAGTTGACTTGCTCTTTTGTAATTTTGGTGCATGAGTTGGTATGTCCACATTATGTTCTTTATGTAGTACTGCTGTCTATTGTTTACTCAATTTGTTGAAACTGGTAAAGAGTAACCTGGTTTTGACTATATTGAAGGATAGATAGCCAAATGGTACACTGTGGATTGTTATGCATCTAAAAAGATATCTTGTTCTGCCTTTTCTTTGTTTTTATCTCCAGTATCAAAGTACGAGTGAATCTGAAGTAAAGAAAACAAGATAGGCTATTTTCTGGATTAAGGATCAAACACTGATGACATATCGCAATTGCAATGCTGCTGCTACCACCTACATGTCCTCTTAAATTCTTTTTGTCTGCCTTCTTTTTTACGCAGGAGTATGCTTTCCGATGGGAAAGGGCATATATCGAGTGGTTTATATACCTGAAGATGAGGCTGTTCTTCTTAACTCTAGAGAAAAAGCTCCTTATCTTATATGTGTTGAAGTTTTGAAAGCAGAAGCACCAAGGTATGTAGGTTTTTGTACAAGCTTGATGAAATTTATGATAAACCTGCTATTGTTTGTTACTAGTGTTTTTGGCATGTACTTATCTAGAAGAACCATATTCTGATAAATGACAACTGATGATCCCCATCAGCCATCTTTTTTATTAGTGGACCTTAAGTCAGCATTCATTCTGGTAAATCTGCTCTTTTCTCTCTGTAGTCACTCCAAAGGGTCATCAGATGTTAACAAGTTGTCAAAAGGTGGGATACCCTTGGCTAATGGAGATGTGCAGTTGCCAAAGCCACCTCCCTGGGCATATCCTTTGTGGAGTCGGCATGAACCTCAAAATTATGAAACAGACAGAATTCTAAAGTCTACATCTCAGGTTATTGACCAAGCTATGGCTCAATTATGGGAGGCCAAAGTAAAATTTGTAAACGTTAGTTTCTCGGTGGAGAAACTTGGTCGTTCAAGGAGCATCGCAATTTCTGACTCTGGCCGTAGGTCACGGCAAGCTACAACAGATTCACATGATCCTTCAGGAGATCCCCATGCAATTGCTGATCAGCCTATTGAGTGGGTAAAGGTTACTTTATCTGCAGTTCCAGGAGTTAACATGGATGATGTAGATGACAATGAACCGACACGGAAGAAGGACCATCGCCGTGTTCCAAGTACAATCGCCATAGAAGAAGTCAAGGTGCAGCTGACTTATGGAATTGATTTTTAATTCAAGTTAATAGTTTAAAATTTGAAGATTCCTTCTCCAACTAGGTTGTGGTTCTTTTGTTGTTACACTATGTAATCTTGCTTAACATTATTCTTTTTTATGAACTATTAAGTATTAATCTGTTATATATCCTAGATGCTTAGCTAACCCACAGTAAGAACTACTCATCAAATAAGACAAGATTGTTATGCACTTATGCATGGATATCCAATTTACAGTCCACCTCTTGTTCTACTATTTGCTGAGTTGTTTTCCTTGACTAGGCTGCAGCATTAAAAGGAGAAGCTCCACCTGGTCTTCCACTGAAAGGAGTTGGTCAGAGTGCTCAAAATATAGATTCCAAGGTGATTCCTTGAATCACTAATAATCTGATTTCTTTTGTTGACTGTCCTTTAAGTTATCAACAACTCATTTTCTCGCAGGCAACTGATGGTGGAGATCCTAAACCAACTGATGCTTTGGCTGGTGAGCTTTGGACTGCCAAGAGAGAGAGAATACGACAGTCTTCATTTCATGGAAAATTACCTGGCTGGGATCTGCGTTCTGTAAGTCACAGTGTTCTGTTATTAGATTATTTTCAATACTCTTGGATACATCCCAAATGAACATTTTTGTTTCATTTAAGGATAGGATAGGAGGGTGGCATAGGGTTTGAGATATAGAATTGGGGAAAGATAGGAGTAGGGATGCAAATTTGTCAGCCCATGAGTAACTAAAAGCTCTCCCTCTTCTTAATTGCTAGTTCAAATTGGATGCAAAATTGTAAACCAAACGAAGTAGCGTGGGCTGATGGGTACTGGTGGGCTGACCCACTTGTGTCTCTAGAGGGAGGGTTAGGATATTGTGTGGGCACAATATTGAGGCCTTGAGGGTTACTCCACCCTTCTATCCCAATCCCTATCCTATTCTCATTCCCTATATCCAAAGACATCCTTAAGTTTGACGATACATCATTGACTTTTATATCAACACTCATAGTTAACTTTGTGGATCTGATGTTATCTGCATTCTCAACCGATTAAACTGAAAGAACCTATCTAAATTATATAGAGAAATTAGTAGACACTAGACAGTCAGATTGGTTTCTTATATGGAATTTATTTTACTAAATTTTCCTACCTAAACTTATGCTGCAAACAATCTGCTGATGTTTGTTATCATGCTTCAAATTGAACATATTGTACCTTGTTGAAACTTCTTAGCTATGAAATGCCATGTTTCTGAAATATTTCCACCAACTGCAGGTTATTGTCAAGAGTGGGGATGATTGTCGACAGGAACACTTAGCTGTACAGCTTGTTGCACACTTTTATGGTAAAAATCAACCTCACCATGAACTTTTCAGTTTTGATCTAGGCTGAGGTTTCCCATTTTATTTTCTGGCTCTTATCAAGCGATCATAATAAAAAATGTACCATTTATCTGAAGAATTGCATACCAAGTTGATCTTTGTGGACATGCTTATATTCTGCTTGGTAGATTAGCAAGTATCTACCTCAGACTGAAGCATGCCTTTGTGCTATTTGCTGAAGTATATGAGACAATTAATTATGTTAAGTCCTATTCATGAAATTGATAATGTGTGGAGGTACTTGAATGCTTTCTTGATACAAAAAATATTCTACTGTCCAGTAAACAAACCCAATTCAGTGGGGATTATTGTAGATGAATTTGGTGCATTGTCAACACACTGTAGTCTACCAGTCTACCAGCATTGATTAATGGAACTGCAGTTGTCATGTAGTCATGATATCTACTATTACATTTCTTTTGGTCTGGATTCTGAAAGAACTTTTGGCTTAACTTTCTGATCTCTTCATTTAGAATGTCTTTAACTACTAATTTGCTTTGTTTCAAAAATTTGTTTCGCCGTCAGATATATATCAAGAAGCTGGTTTACCACTTTGGTTGCGACCTTACGAAGTTATTGTCACATCTGCATATACAGCACTAATTGAGACTATTCCGGACACGGTAGTGATGCATTCTTTATAATTAAGTTAGCTTTCATAATTTCTGTGCATACTGAAAGTTATTAGCTATTTAGCTCAGCCATTGTTTTTGTCATGCTACTGCAGGCATCAATTCATTCCATCAAGAGTCGGTTTCCTAATATCACAAGTCTCCGTGACTACTATGTAGCCAAGTATGAAGAAAATTCTCCAAATTTCAAACTTGCGCAGGTGAAGTGCTGGTATTTTAGATTTCGACACAGCCATATCGAATTAATCTATATCCATGTCCTGCCTAGTGCCTACAATACATTCACAGTTTCTCTAGCTGCAAATGAAATTTTGTTGATTCACTTGATTGAACAATCCACTCATTGAGCGAAAAAAATTCACAAATCTGCTTTCAGTATGTTATGCAGCAGACTAGCAGAGTAACATGCAATCATTATCAACTACATAATTGCAGGCCACTCCATGATATTTGTTTCATCTGGGATATTGCAACATTGCATATCATAATGAAGAATCTGGTTAATTTTGTCAATGAAACTTAAAAGAGTTATTCTCTTCTCTATTGGTTCTGACAAGCAGTTAAATTCTTGGAATAATTTGTCATGCCCATGGTAGAACCGTAGAAGTTCCATGAGTGCATAACTGGGATGATAGCTCCTAATTAACAATCTCTCCCCCCTCGGAAATCAGCTCGTCCTCATGGTTGTCACGGCGCCCCGGCGAAACCAGTCGCCAGGGGGCCGACTGGATGCCTAGGCGCCTAGGCGGGCGCCTAGGCGTCGCCTAGGCGGGCGCCTAGGCGTCGCCTAGGCGACCAATTAAATTCAGCATGCAAAGGTCAGCACTTTGCATTTCAGCAGTGCTGCCTTCTCTGTTGCTGCCTGCTGGAAACTGCTGCCTTCTCTGCTTGCTGCGGCGAGGGAGCACAGGGGAGGGGGAAGCAGGGGAGGGAGCACAGGGGAGGGAGCTGAGGCGGCCGGGCGGCCGGTGGCCGGGCGGCGCAACTGCGCAAGGGGAAGCAGAGCAACTCGCTAGGGGAACTGGAGATCTGGCGGCCGGCGGCGCCGCCCGGGCGGCGCAAGGGGAAGCGGAGCAACTCGCTAGGGGAACCGGAGATCCAGCGGCCGGTGGCGCAAGGCACAGGAGCAGATCCGGCAGCCGGCGGGCGGCGGCGCAAGGGAAGAGGCGGCAGCGCAAGGGAAGAGGAACCGAAATGGCCTGGACACGGAGGCACGGACCCTAGGCGCCCGCCCAGAGTCTCCTGGCGACCGCCTAGGCGCCATGGGCGACGCCTAGAATCTCCAGGCGGGCGCCTAACTCACCCAGGCGAGGCGATTCAGCCAGGCGTCCAGCGGTGACCGCCTGGACGCCTAGTCGGCGCCTAGGCGTCGCCTAGGCGACGCCATGACAACAATGCTCGTCCTCGAGCTGAAAATTCGGATAAGCATAGTTGTGCAACGGCGAACAACTAAAAATTAATTTCTGGTATACGGCACGGGGTGCGTGTAGCAAATGACTTCTTGAACAGTTTGGATTCTCTGTGGCAGATCTGGATCTTCTGTCGCAGAATTTTTTTTGTGCCCAATCTGTCCAGACCACAACCCCCCTGTCCAGCGCGTAGAGCGCGGCGCCCGCCCCCCATTGGAACGTGGCGCTCGCCACCTCTGTCCTCCGCCTCCGGGCTGACACCCACCAAAACCGTGTGAGCCTCTTCGTCTCAACCGCCACTGCTCCCGCTGACGGGGCCGTCCTGGGGGAGCTCTTTAGCTGGCGGTTGCGGTGGAACAAACCGACGGCGATGGCGAGGAGTTCGGCGGTGGTCTGTTGCGTCGATCCGCTTGTCTGGTGCACGCGGTGGTCTATCGGCCTGCCTGTGGGGAGGACCTGTGGTGCGCAGGGAAGAACGACGCTCGCGGAGGGCCGCTGCTGGCCCGCTGGTGTGGAGATGGCGCCCACGCGGTTGGCCGGTGTTGCGGCTGCTTCGACTTCCGCATCACGGGGCGCGTCTCAGGGGTGGAGGCGGCTCGTGGCAGAGGGAGCGGAAGTTCGGCTAAGGTTTGGTAGGTGGCATTGTCTCCCCTTGCTCCTCCCCCTTGCGCTTCAGCCTCTGCATCCGGCAGCGGTGGCGACGACGTGGTGACAACCTGCTCCATGGCACGCTTGTTGGCCGTGAGGGATGCATTGTCCGCAGAGGGCTCCACGAGGGCCACCTCGCCTTGCTGATCTACGGCCTCCTTGATGAGGATGGGGCTGAGCGCCTCCCGATCCTTCCTCTCCCCTCGCGCTTCTGCCTCTGCATCCGGCGACAGTGGCGATGGCGCGGTCGGGAAACCCATTGCGCTGTGGGGGAAACTTAGCAGCGTGGAGGCCACCGAAGCCAAGCCTAGGTATGCCCGGAGGTTGGCAACAACCTGCTGCAAATCTGCGAGGGCTTGCATATTTTCTGCGGTTGGGATGAACGTCGTCATGGCGTCAGATCTTTGGAACCTGGTTGCTCTGATGCCAAATTGGTAGGAGCAGAGGAGGAACTAAATAATTCCTTCTGCTTAGTTTATTCCATAGCCCTTAAGGGGTATTTATAGGCCTAATACAATCTAATCTACTAACCTTATATCTATCTTTAAAACAAAAATAATCCTAACTAACTAATCTTATCTTAACTAATTCTAACTAATTATGCCAATGCACATAACAGTAACATGCAATCATTATCAACTACATAATTGCAGGCCACTCCATGATATTTGTTTCATTTGGGATATTGCAACATTGCATTTCATAATGAAGAATCTGGTTAATTTTGTCAATGAAACTTAAAAGAGTTATTCTCTTCTCTATTGGTTCTGACAAGCAGTTAAATTCTTGGAATAATTTGTCATGGCCATGGTAGAACCGTAGAAGTTCCATGAGTGCATAACTGGGATGATAGCTCCTAATTTGTCATGGCCTCAGATTATGGGATGAAGGGCCTGGCCCGCCTGTAAACAGTACCGCGCGGTACTGTTCACGTGAACAGTACCGCCGGTACTGTAGCTGCGGGATTAGTTAAAGTGCAGGTTAATTAAAAGAGTCCAGGTTGTTAGGGAGTCAATCTGCAAGTACTTAATTAAAGAGTCCAGGTGGTTAGGGAGTCCAAGTAGTCAAAGTTAGTTATGGAAGTTTGTTAGAGTTGTATTAGATTAGATTGGTCTTGTGTCTATATAAACAAGACCGATGCCTAGAGGGAGTTGTCGAGTATTCAGTTTGGCTATTGCCTTCTTGTATCCCTGCCTCTTCGCCGCGTCGCCGCAACGGCGCCGCCGTGACGGAGAGGTCCAGGCCCTCGACCAACTACCTCGTTTCCTTATCAATTAAGAAGTTTAGTTCCTACCAATTCCCTCGAAATCCCTGCCGGTGACATAATTATTACATGTTGCCAATGTTCATATATCTAAAACCTAAGTGTGGTGTTCTGTATTGTTTTTGTATGGATATAAAGAATATTGTAATAATCATATGTAATATTAGTGGATTCATTGGCATGTAAGATATACAGATTAAAGAAAATATAAAAAGTGCTTACTTTTGTAACCATGCTTATTGACTGTTACATGGCTCAAAGAAATGGTTCACTGCAGCTTATTTAGTGATTTGTTTGTGGACTTTGATGCCTTGTTTCACTTTGAATGACCTTAGTTCATTAGCCAATAGTGTCCGCTAAATCAATTGTAGAAATACTTCATACTTCTAACATTGTATTTGAACTTCCTATTAATGTATTTGTGTTACTAACAGAGAAACTTTGTTGAAAGCATGGCTGGCTATTCAATTCTGAGCTACTTGCTCCAGGTATTAAAACCAACTATTTCAGTTTCTACTTTCTATGTGCATTGCTTCCCTGTTTCTAATTATTACTCCTTGAGATTGCTCAAATTCTGAAAATTATTTTGTTGCTATTATTCCATGGGGCTGAGAAGTTAATATTGTGTCAACAATTGAAGTGGCCTAGCTTCTGGATCCTTGTATCTGAAATTAGCTACCAATAATGAACTATTGCACTATTATTACATATCCATTGCTCTTCTACTTTGGCCTGTAATCTCCGTTTTTTCTCTGAGGTTTGATTGGGCCAACACAGCATCCAATGATTTCAATTCATACAAATTATTTACTTGTGGAATGTTATTAATAAAGTGCAAAGGGTGTGAGGGCCATCCGACTGAATAACTGATACAGCTGCTCCTTTTGTTTTCATCAAATGTTTCATTCATTGCACGGAAATAAATTAAATTTGCGATTGTGAATGCTATATTCTTTATTTCATTTTGGTCATCACAATTGGGTCCTAAGGAATTGCTGAGTCTTTTCTCTTGTTAAAAAATGGCAGGTCAAGGATCGCCATAATGGAAATCTTTTGATAGATGAGGAAGGGCATATTATTCATATTGATTTTGGCTTTATGCTCTCAAACTCCCCTGGCGGGGTTAATTTTGAAAGTGCTCCATTTAAACTGACAAGGGAGCTCCTTGAAGTAAGATAGCAGCTTGTAACTTAAGTTATATGATAGATTTAAAAGTTGAACTATAATTTTGATAAATTTTGTTGTGGGGACAATGCTAGGTGATGGATTCTGATGCAGAGGGAACCCCGAGTGAGTTCTTTGACTACTTCAAGGTATTGACTACTAGTCTATTACTCTACCCTGGTTGCTGTGACTTCTCCAAGTGCAATTGTCTTATTTAGTCATGTTCATTTGTATTCTTCAGGTTCTATGCATTCAAGGCTTCCTTACTTGTCGAAAGCATGCAGAGCGCATTATTCTACTAGTAGAAATGTTGCAGGTAACTATTTGTTTCTAAACTTATAGATTTTTGTCTCCTTTATGTATTGGATGGGCCTATTGGATGGGGTTTATGCTTGCGTGCCTCTGTTATGTGCAGATTAGATTGATAATTAGTAGATTAGATTGAATTAGTTAATATAAGATTAGTTAGGATTATTTCCGTTTTAAAGATAGAGATAAAGATAGCAGATTAGATTGTTGTTAGGATTATTAATATCCCTTAAGGGTAATGGAATAAATCAAGCAGAATGAATTATTTAGTTCCTCTCCTTCTCCTACCAATTTGGTATCAGAGCTTAGGTTCCGTGGATCCGAACACAATGACGACGATCGTCCCATCCACAAAAATGATGCAAGCCCTCACATATTTGCAGTAGGCCATCGCCAGTGTCTCGATGCAGCTGGGTTTGTCTCCGGTGGCCTCCACGCTGTCGAGGGGGGAATTGGACTTGGTGGCTCGACATGGATGGTGGTGTGGCTGGAGGGAAGGGAGACACCGTCACTGGCCAAACCCTAGCCGAGCTGGGGAACTAGTGACCGGTGTAGCTCCCACCGGCGATGTAGAAGTCGTGGCCCTTAAACTGTTGTAGGCCATCTCCACCTCCGAGAAGGCCAATGGAGATGCTGACAGGGAGTCGTCGACCGGGTAGAGTTCCCTTGCAACATCATCCCCGCCACCCCCGACGAGGACGGCCACAATGGGTCCCTCGACTCTGCCGCCCGCTCCTTCCATGATCCGGTGCCTCAGCTGCTGCCCTCGTTCGCTAACGACGATGGGCCGAACCTGAGAACGTGGTACCGCTACTTGATATGACCTGTTACTGTGAAGGCGGTTGGTTATTCATGATGTTTAAGGAGTTATTGCATGAGGTTTTCCTGGTGACTTGGTGAGGGATTTGGGTGCAGAATAGCTAGCTATTCTAAAGAGTTTGAACTTACTACTGAGTTGGAAAAACTCACCATAAGTATATCAAGGGTATAAAAAACATTTCATACTTTTTTTGGTTGGGGGTGGGGGTTGGGGCTGTATACCTGATTACCTAATAACCTAATATTAATTCTCCTTTTTTGTGAAAAAGGCAATGTAATGTCCAATTGCCCATCATAAGAGAAATCATCTTTCATGTTGTTAGGCTCACCCCACCTAGCCAACCAACCATAAAACCTAGGTGTTATAGTGGGAGGGGTGGGGGTTTTTATCCATAGTCCAACATTCCCCCTACGGCGTGCGAGCCCGGCGTAGCCCGTAACAGGTTCTAGAGCCCGGCGTATCCCGCAACAGGTCTCAGCACACGAAAGAGGTGCAGGGGAAATCGCGCAGCGGAAATGCGTGGCCAGGGGGGGTTCGAACCCAGGACCTTGGCTCTGAGGCTCACCCCACCTAGCCAACCCAACCATAAAACCTGGATAATTTAACTATTTGCCACTCTTAACATGTGTCAATTAATGGACCACATGTCAGTGACTCAGGTGACCCTACATGTCAGTGACTCGGAGTGGCAATTTTGTTGCCACTCACATGTTAAGAGTGGCAAATAATTAAATCCCCCATAAAACCTAGGCGTTATAGTGGGAGGGGTGAGGGCTTTTATCCATAGTCCAACACATGTGTATAATGCTAAACTGTCCATTGATTAGGATTCTGGCTTCCCATGCTTTAAAGGTGGTCCTCGCACTATTCAGAACTTGAGAAAGAGATTCCACTTGAGTCTTACTGAAGAGGTTAGTCAACTGTCTTGCATATTCGTTGCTTGCTGGGGGTTCTAAACTTCTAATTGCTGTCTTGTTTTGGTTGTAGCAATGTGTGTCTCTGGTGCTTTCACTGATCAGTAGCAGCATGGATGCTTGGCGTACTCGACAGTACGATTACTACCAGAGAGTGTTGAATGGGATTTTATGATGTACTCTTCAGGAGTATCTGGCTCTTTTGTCAAATCAATTTGCTTGTATCATTGGGAAAATCTGGGACAGCATAGGTCAGTCTTGGGCTGACCAGGCAGGTACGGCCACCATGGTTTTTACAAATGAAACAGGCTACCGTGTTTTGCATCTCGCATACCTGCTTTGCACAGGCTATTGGCGCCAGCATTGCACCTGCATACCATTTAACCCATTGATGAGGTTGGAAACTGTAGTCATCAGCAGTGATCTAGATGAGTTCATACTTGGAGGTTTGCTACTGGTGAGGCTTTTTCAGTTCAGTTTATTGGACTTTGGAACCCCGAGCTGCATTGCTGTACAGACAATTGATTGGCGTAGTTTGGACAGGATCTAGGAGAGGATCGAGCCATACATGATGCAAATTAAGTGTAAATTATAGATGTATGTCTATGTGAGATGGGAGTCACTTGGGATGTGGGACATCAATTTGGTTGTGTTTGCGCTGTTGTTGTCTTGGAATCCTGTGGTATCCCAAATAGCATCAAAGGAGATGATGTGCCATGTTTGTAAATTACCATTACTGTACAGTGCCTTACTGTAGGAGGAGCTTGTTGTGCTTCATTTTGGCCTTTTTTTTTCATTTGCTAGAGTTGTACTAATGCCGTTGCTGGTGTCTAAATTTTCTTACAGGTGATTCACGTTGCAATTTTTTCTACCAACCTTTTCACCATTGCTTTGTCTGAAACAATGAAATATTTAAGAACCCAGTGACTTGGTAAGATGCATTACAACCTCCCTGTGCTTTTCAGCAGGTTAAGGGTCTATTTTGAGAGCCGAGATTATAAGAGAAGCAATTGGTAAAAATCAAGTTGTCATTTTTCAGTTTTTCGATATTACTTCGTTTCTAT
This sequence comes from Zizania palustris, assembly GCA_019279435.1. Lineage (NCBI taxonomy): Eukaryota > Viridiplantae > Streptophyta > Magnoliopsida > Poales > Poaceae > Zizania > Zizania palustris. Next base: position 43,106,458 of record JAAALK010000081.1, read on the forward strand.
GAGGCTGCTAAAAGCTTTCGAAATAGGGACTAAGCCGGAAAACAACCTTCTACTACGCTCTGAAATTTATTACCGAAAGGAAAAAAATATGTTGACTAGGTATACTGCAGCTCACAGCCCACTCAGCAATTCCAAATCGGAACTGCCTGTATGGGCCTTTATTAGAAAATTCTGGCCCATATTTATGAATGGGCCCTTCCAAATAAGGCTTTATAGATAAGAATTTGCTAGGGCATCCATCATGACTGGGCCTTCTATGTGGCACATAATTGTTAGTGCAAGTCTACTGGGCCCTACTTGTTTGGGCCATTACGGTGCATCAATGAGATTTGTATATAACATATTTTTATTTGAAATTATGATTCTAGTTGATTTTTTCTGAAAAAAAACATAAAACTAGAAAGATAACTATCGCAAAATTAAAATTTGATTGCGGAGTCTCGTTAAAAATGGTTTTCTAACGTGAGCTAACACTACAAGAAAACTAGACACTTCCGTCGGCTTTTTTAATTTAAAGTCGATGGAAGTTAATTAATTTTCATCGGTTCCTGGAGGATTACGGAAGTTAACTTAACTTCAATTGGTTTTCACTGTGGCCGATGAAAGTTAAGCCCCAATTTCTCCCCGCGCGCGTATAGGGAACCTGTTATTTCCCATGCGCGTGCCATGCCGCCCACGTAGCCGTTCACCTGCGCGCTCGCTCGCTCAGCTGCCCGCGCTCCCTCCCGCGTGCCGACGCCACCATTCGCCCGCGTGCCGGCTGCCAGCTAGCTCGCCCCATAGCCTCTCGTCGCCGCTCGCCTCCCGTCGCCCGTCGGCCGCCGCCATCCGGCCGCCTCCTCCGCCCACACCACTACCGCCACCAGTGAGTTTCACTCGGATTGCTCTAGGCTAGCAACAATTTTGTCGTACTATGTGATGCACTTGAATCTTGTTGTAGTGGAGATTGATTGTATGATATAGTTGAATTTTGTCGTAGTATGTGATACAATGGATAATGAATTCATTCGCTAATGCCAAGTGGAAATTAATTGTATAATACACTTGAATTTTGTCGTAGTGTGTGATACAATAGATAATTGATTCATTTTGCTCACAATGATGTTAATTGTGTGTAACCAATTGTATGATACACTTAAATTTTGTCGTAGTATATATGTGAGTTTTACACTGAAGTTTTCATTATGTATTTGCTTGATTGATTTAGTACTAGGTGTTTTTTTAGAATTTGGAGTTACTTCATATTAAGAATTAATTCTAACCATTTCAGAATTTGCTTTGCTTGACCATCTAGCTGGCTGCCACGTCTTTGACACCACCACCACGCCGATGCCTGCCTAGCCATCGGTGTCGCTGTTTCCATCCAACCATCATCTTTGCGTGGACGCCACATCGTCGCTTGCCCCTCGCCACCTACGAGGTATTCACTTTATTCAGAGTATGTTAAATTTATTAATATTATTTTTGTGTTATTAGCAATGTTAATACTTGATAATTAATGTGTTATTATGCTATTACATTTCTTCTTGTATTAAATTTTAGTTTGTTGATGATTTTATTAGGGTGACTATTATTATACTTTCATATGCGATGTTCTTTTTTCACATGCAATGTTGTGCTATCATACTATTACATTTATTCTTGTATTCATTTGTAGTTTGTTGATGATTTCATTAGGGTGATTAGTATTATATATACTTCCATATATATATATATTCTTTTCACATGCAATGATTTCATTAGTGAGAAAAAGGTAAGTAGTGTAACGAAACCTATGCATCACCCGCTTCGGACCAACACGTCTCACACATGTCATGCGTGTGAGATGTGTAGGTTTGAAATTGCCCCTTTTTGGACAACCTCAGAGTGGGCAATAGAGTGTGGTATTTATGATGAGCCATGAGTCCAAATGAGATTTCAGTGTTATAACCTTATTGTTCTCCATTGCACCATTATCAGGCATGCAATTGGAGAACAACGGGGTTATGCTACTGAAATTTTTTCCGGACTCTGTAGGCTCGTCATAAATCTATGCTCTATCGGTCACTCTTGGGTGGGTTTAGGACATATCTTTTCCCATAGACATAGGTGTTTACACCCAAATTTTGCACTAATTTGGGATAGAACAAGTGCTAGACAAGTTTGGAAGAAATTAGAAAATCTGCGCAGGGGCCGGTGCGACCTTTCTTACATGGATGGTCCGACCTTAGTTACATGGTCAGTCCGACCAGCCATGTATGGCCGGCCTGACCTTCAAGGTACAACACATTGAATCCGAGTTAGTTACAACTAAATCTCGTGTTTCTTCGTTTAAACCCAGTATATTCCGTACCCAAATCCATCTCTAACCATCCTAGGACATGGATAACATCCAATTATCGCAAGACCACCCCCTATATAAAGGGACAAGGCTGATTCAAGCCAACCCCCCGGCGGCACTACATTGAATCTTTCTTTTTTACTTTCAATCTACTATCTCTCCTTATCTCTTGTCCTAACATTATTTTCCTTACTCTAGCATTAGCCCTAGCAGTAGCTCTTTGTCAATTTGATCCATAAATTGTCCATACTTCGCCACATTATTGTGAGTTCTTTGTGGGTTTGATCCGAAAACCCCCTGTATCGCCCTCGTTACAGTCTTTATCGATCTAATTCGGTAATTTGGTCCCCGGACCGAGTTACTATTGTTTTTATCTATTTTTCAACGGCCAAGATGTTAATCTCCATCCCCCAAGGCCTTCTGCATCGACCTGGATCATCACCATGCATGCCGACGAGCTAGGGCATCTGCTGCCCTAACTGTCGGTCCGACCGGCCAAGTCCTACCGGTCTAACCGGGCTGTGCCAGCAACAGATGGTTCGATTGACAAGGAGCCGTCAGTCCAACCGCCTGCACTCCGACGGTGCGGCTACCTGCACTCGGTGTGACCCCTCTACATCCAGTGCGACCACTCGGGCATCATCGATCCGATCGCCCACACCCCACCGGTGCAACCGATTGCACGCCAGCGGTCCGACCGGTCCACCTTGTCTGGTCTAACAGCACTTGTTCCACCGATCTGACTGGCTCACCTTGGCCTGTCCGACCGCCCCCATCTACATTTGTGGCGTGATCCGATTGCCTGGCGACCACCCATTTATCCCCATGTCATGATCAAGGGTCGTCGGAACACGATGTCTGCGTTGTGTGATGTTTAGTGGGCCAACCCTAGGCGTCTATGCACTTTTGGATCGCCGAATCAACGTCAGTGTTGATTGGAGCTTTGTCGGCATATTTTAGCGTCAACACACTTTTTGATGACTCCGCTAGGGAAGAGCACGCCAAGTCCGACACCGTAAATGGGCACAACTACAACTACTTCTATGTCCTCCATGTTGGCGAACATGACGAGAAACTTCCAGATTAACAACGATGACTCCGTTATCCCCACTTTAGAGGACCTCTCGGAGGAGGACCGTGCAAAGATTCAAGCCAAGACAGAAGAGTAAAGGATAGTTTCCAAAGTAGGTCAAGTGGTTAGCACCGTGTTCATTGATCGTTTTGGTCCCGAGATAAACTCTAGGGTAGAGTCAATGTTTAGAAGATTCGGCTTTTCCAAGGTTGTTTCCCATGCTCAAATTGCTAGCGCTCCCCCTGTACATCGCATACGTAGTAGGATGTGTGGAAGCACGGGGAGAGATATCACGTTTGTGGCTTCGACTTTTATGGTCCAAGCCCCTCTGACCCTTGTTGGTCCGACCGGCCAGGCGATCGGTCTAACCAACGTGTTTCAGCCCAGAACACCCAGTCATTAGGCGCGTGCGATCGCATCCCCGACGAACATCGGTTTGACTGGACCTAGTTGGCCGGTCCGACCGGACGAGCATGGGCGGTCCGACCGACCACATCAGGCCAGTCTGACCAGCACATTTCAGCCCGCGACAATCATCCATCAGGCCGCTGTGACTGCACCACTGACAAACATCAGTCTAACCGGGCCTAGTTGACCAGTCCAGCCAGACGAGCATGGGTGGTCCGACCAATCATATCAGGCCGGTCTGACCGGCGCGTGTCCTGCAGGAATTTTGTGGCACCGCCGCCTGCGCCACTACTTCCGTTGCCTGCGCCTGCTATGCCACTCGCTACCCTGCATGTGCATGGGCTTGGGCATGCGACCTACTATGCCACGTCGGTTCAAGGTTATTACTCTCATCCTGCCGATATTGTTTCAACGTCCCTTGTTAGTCCTCCACGTTTAGTCTATTTGCATGCACCACTAGCAAGCGTTGACACACATTGTACACCGATCTGAAATAACAACTTTGCTGCTAGTCCTCATGGCCAACGGGACAGTCCTCCTCACACTCCCGTTATGCCCTCTCCCTTTAGGCCAATAGCACAACAAAATAGCAATACAAGGCCTAAAGTTTTGAGGGGGAAAGTGTACACCACACTCAGGGAATATTTAGAAGTTGAGTCAAAGGATCGAATTAATCAAAATCCGTATCCTATATATTTTGACTATTGCAGGTTCTCTAGTAGTTTCGAGATGCCTGAATTCACAAAATTCTGCAGTAATGGTACTGAGACCACAAGTGACCATATAGCATAGTTCTTAGTCCAATGTGGTGAAGAGGGTGGTTGCAATGAGCATAAGGTTAGCTTGTTCTCTTTATCTCTATGTGCAGCTACTTATGAATGGTTCGTGTCTTTGCCCGCTCATTCTATTTTTGCTTGGGAAGATTTAGTCCAAAGATTTCACATGCAATTTTCTCCTAGTGAAATAGAGTGTCAGTTAGCTACTTTGAGATCAGTTAAGTAGCAAACTAGTGAGACCATGGACTCTTACATTAAAAGGTTTCTAGATACCAAAAGCCAATGCTCTAACTTAACCATTAGTGATAAAGACTTGGCTGATCTTGCATTTGATGGTTTTCTTGTGCACATTAAAAAAGCTACGCATGATCAAACATTCACAGATATTAGTCAAGTATTGCAAAGCGCTCTGGCTATTGAAAGCCGAGTCATGGACAAGGACAAAACCAAGGATGACATAGAGGAGAATGCCAGTGAGTGATCATCTGGCAAAAGTAAGAAATTTGATGTCTATACGGCCGAATGGACTTGGACTAATGAAGGATATCCATTCGTGTGCTTTTGTTTGAAGCTAACAACTCAAAAGAGTTCAAGAAGTAAGTATACATTTGATCTAACCAAGTGTGATAAAATATTCGACTATCTATTGGAGAAAGGATAGATCAATGCACGCGAAGGCCAAGCCATCCCATCAGAGGAAGAGCTAGGAGATCGCACATATTGTAAGTGGCATGACTCTTACACTCATTTTATTGATAAATGCTATGTTTTCTGTCAACGAGTTCAACCGGCCATCAATGAAGGATGATTGAATGTTGAGAATGATCCTTCTTTGCTTATTATTGATTGCGACACCAAAATGCTGATTCAGCATGATCAAGCCGAATCAACTAGAGGAAATAATATTGTAGTTGGAGTGTCTCAATCTAATACACATAATTCTATAGACAAAGAAAAACCCACTTGATGGCAAGATGACTAAGCAACCGAGAGTTACTTTTGATGTGCTTTTAGAGAAGTATGAATATATGGCTGAACAAAGAGAAAATAATCGGCCTGTCAGTGTGGAAATACCAAATTCGACTCCTAAGAAAGGATTTGGTCATCGTCCTAAGTCATTGGAGCCTTTAACATCGTTCTACTCATATGGTTTTCCAATGATGTCATGGGGGGCACACCCAATTCCCCAATATGGCTGTCCTCCTCAATACTTTGCCCCATGGATGCCGGTCTCGCCGCCCCAAGTGCCATTCCACCAGGAACCAGTAAAGCCAAAGAGATCGGCAGAGGCAAGAGCGTGATCATAGTGATGGCCGTGGTCAAACAAATAGTTAGCCTAAGTCTTCGAAGATGAAGGGACCAAGGAGGTAAACACAATGAGGCAACCATTGTTAGTAGAATAGGTTTCCGCAATGTCCCAATCCCTGAAGAAGTCCTTCAGGAGCAAGGCGGAAGCAAATTGGAGAAAACGGTTGAGGGTGGCTTTAGTCTGACTGAGTCCTCACAGTCGGTCCAACCGACCACACTCTACCGGTCTGACTGGCCTACTATGGCCGGTCCGACTGCACTTTTTCAGACTCTCGGCAACATCCGGTCTGACCGGCCCAGTATGGCCGGTCCAACCAACATCATCTGGTCGTGAGGCCGGTTTGACCGACGGAGCATAGGAAGACAATCATGATAAGCACAAATTTGTCGAGGCTAATTTGGGTACTTACCATTCGACCAAAAATTCCAGGAGTAAGTTTTTAGCCCCGGGAATGAAGCCGCTACATTCGTGGGCACCTCTAGGAATGATCACGTCTCAAAAGAAACACCTACAACATCTTCGAGCCGAACACCTAAAAGAGAAGAAGGCCGAAGAGTTCAAGGGTAATTTGCTCAACAAGTCCAAAGATTTAGTAGGATCGCGACATGTATGGAGACCGAAGTTGGTTGGCAAGCTAGCTTCTAGCCTCGTCGAGTAAAGAGTAAATACCAACAAAGGACCGGGGGAAAAATTAATAAGAGTACTAAAGGCCGAGTTGATGGAGAAATTCGGTGCTTAGTCCCATAGTTCATAAATTAATATTGAGTTATGCAAATCATCCTCGAGAATTTAGATCTTATAGGTAGTAAGATGGATGATTTGGTAGATGAACTAACGACAAGTATTTATTAAGGGCCCAGTAAAGCATTTGAGAAATCGTATGGCCGATAGTAGTGATTGTCCTTAGCCTTGAAAGATTGTGCTTTTGGCTCTCAAATTTGCCAAAAGGCAGGGGGCATGTGTTGACACCCAAATTTGACACTAATTTGGGATAGAACAAGTGCTAGCAAGTTTGGAAGAAATTAGAAAATCTGCGTAGGGTTCGGTCCGACCTTTCCTACATGGCCAGTCCGACCTTCAGGGTACCAGCACATCGAGTCTGAGTTAGTTACAACTAAATCTCGTGTTTATTTGTTTAAACCAGGGATATTCCATACCCAAATCAATCTCTAACCACCCTAGGACGTGGATAACATCCAACTCTCGCAAGACCACCCCCTATATAAAGGGACAAGGCCGATGCATGTCAACCCCCAGTGACACTACATTGAATCGTTCTTTTATTTTCAATCTACTATCTCTCTTTATCTCTTGCCCTAACATTATTTTCCTTACTCTAGCATTAACCCTAGTAGTAGATCTTTGTCAATTTGATCCGTAAATTGTTCATACTTTTCCACGTTATCATGAGTTCTTTGTGGGTTTGATCCACCTCCCGTTTCTCCCTCGTTACAGGGTTTATCGACCTAATCCTGTAATTCGGTCCCTAGACTGAGTTGCTATTGTTTTTATCTATTTTGCAGAGGCCAAGCCATTCATCTCCATCCCTCAAGGCCTCTTGCATCATCCCAGGTCATCACTGTGTGTGCCAGTGAGCTAGGGCATCCGCTGCCCTAACTATCGATCTGATCGGCCAAGTCCCGCCGGTCTGACCGGGCTGTGCTAGCAATGGCCGGTCCGATAGACAAGGAGCTATTATTCCAATCGCCCGCACTCCGATGGTGTGGCTACCTACAGCCAACGCGACCCCTCTATGTCTGATGTGACTGCTCGAGCATCATTAGACCGACCACCGACGGCCCACTGGTGCGATCAATTGCACGCTGCCGGTCCTACCAGACTGCCTTGGCTGGTCCGACTGCCCCACCTACATTTTGCTGGTTAGACCAGTCCTTTGTGGCTTGATCCGATTGCCTGGCGACTCCACCCATTTATCCCCTTGTCACGGTCAAGGGTCGTCGGAACGCGGCGTCAACGTCGTGTGACATTTAGTGGGCCACCCCTAGGCGTCTACGCGCTTTTGGATCGACGAATCAGCATCGTTGTTGATTGGCGCTTTGTCGGCTGATTTTAGCGTTAACAATAGGGTCGTGGTATATAGAAAAATCTAGTACTTATGATGCATTCTCGATTGAATGAATGTTTTGCCTTTAGAATGGTTGAGGACTGTCGGTGGATGTATAGTGGTTGGAATAAAAGTGGAGCTCACTCGAAGGAGTGGATGATCACACTGATAAATTTATTAACCGTGCATTCACTTTGATGAAGGAAAGTGTCGCGATTTGCCCATGTATGAAGTGCAGAAATTCTCTTTGGCAAGACAAGAGAATGTTGTCACTACACATTTGCAAGTATGGTTTTTTGCGAGGTTATGAAGTATGGGTGCACCATGGCGAGACAATTCGTGAAAAAACTATATTAGTAGTGGAAGAAGATGATAACAGGACCGACGATAGGATGGATGATATGCTTTATGCTATACGACTGGAGTTTGAAACAAACCCTGGCAATCCCCCTACACCGGAGGTTCAAAAGTTTTTTGACATCCTTAGAGCATCATAAGAGCCATTGCATGAGCACACCAAAGTAAGCGTCCTCACTTTCGTTACCCTTCTTATGGCCATTAGGTCGAAGTTTGCATTCTCCAACAATTGTTACATGGAGCTCGTGAACTTGATCAGCGATGTCCTTCCTATGAACCATAAGATGCTAAAAGACATGTACCAGTCAAAAAAATGCTTTCTGCTCTCGGTATGGAGTGTGAGAATATTTGTGTGTGCCAAGATAACTGCATGCTTTTTTGGAATGAACATAAGAATGAGATGAAATTCTTAAAATGTGGTAAACTGAGGTTCGTAGAGGTCATATACAAAAATGGTGAAAAGGTGACGACAGAGGTTGCTCATAAGCAACTTCGTTACATGCCTTTTATACCTCGTGTGAAACGATTGATTCTCTCAAAGAAAACCGCAAGGCATATGAGATGGCATAATGAAGTTGTACGTGAGAATGACCAAGTGATGGTGCACCCATCTGATGGTGAGGCATGGAAGGCTCTAGATGATTTTGATGCAGACTTCGCTAGTGTTGCGACGAATGTTCGCATCAGGTTGGCAACAAATGGATTCATGCCTTTCAATGTAACTACATCGTCGAACTCTTGTTGGCATGCCTTTGCTATTCCATACAACCTTCCACCTTCACTTTGCATGAAATATGAATTTATGTTCATGTGTCTCATTATACCTGGTCTAGAGCATCTTGGAACATGCCTCAACATGATGATGAAGTCCTTAATTGAAGAGTTTAAATAATTGTATAAAGGAGTTGAAGCATATGATTATAAAATTCAATCTTCGAGTTGTGTATCTGTGGTCAGTCCACAATTTTATGACATACAATATTTTTTCTAGTTGGAGTTATCATGGAAGGCTGACATGTCTTATATGTGGTAAGGATACAAATTGTTTCTGTCTTAACTTCAGTGGGAAGATTTGTTACTTTGATTATCATAGATGATTTATGCCCATGAATCACCCATTTAGGTTGCAGAGGAACACTTTCAAGAAGGACAATGTTATTGTAAAGGGACCGCCAAGGCGTTTAAGCAGTCCAGAGATATTTGATATGCTGAATGAGTTGGTCCTTAATGAAAATGAGGATGGATTTGTAGGATTCATAACTGAACATAATTGGATCCACATATGTGGCTTATGGGAATTGCCGTATATCAAATCGCTGATTCTGATGCACAACATTGATGTCATGCATCATGAACATAATGTGAGTGAAAGCATTATAAGCACATGCATGGATTTGCAGACATGACAAAATATAATCTAAAGGCGAGAAGAGATTTAGCTGAGATTTGTAATCAACCAACCCTTGAGTTGACAAATAGTGGTGGCAAGCCACGTGCTCCATTTTGTTTAAAACCTAAAGAAAAGAAACAAGTAATGAGGTGGTTGAAAAATTTAAAATTCCTGGATGGTTACGTTGCGGGATTTAGAAGAGCTATGAATTTGAAGATAGGGATGTTAAATGGATTGAAAAGTCACAATTACCACATAATAATGGAAAGACTCCTTCCTATAATGTTTCGCGGGTACTTGAATGATGATTTGTGGAAGTCGTTAGCTGAGCTGAGCCATTTTTATAGACAACTTTGTGCTAAAGAAATTAAGAAAGAGATGCTAGAGAAGTTGGAGAAAGAGACACCAGTGCTTTTATGTAAATTGGAAAAATATTCCCTCCAAGATTTTTTCAATCCAATGTAACATTTACTGGTTTATCTTCTATATGAAGCTTAGGTAGGTGGCCTATGCAATATAGGTGGATGCATCACATTGAAAGGTCTCTAAAGAATCTTAGAGCGATGATTGGAAATAAGGCTAGAGTTGAAGGTTGAATTGTGGAATAATTTAAATTGAAAGATATAACATACTTCATTAGTATATATTTCGCTAAGCATCACAATGTGAACACACCTACTATGCGGTACCATGTGGACAAAGACAATCCTTGTAGTGACCTTCAAATTTTTCAGTGGAAGGGTATAACTATAGGTGTCTCCATGGCATATTGTGTAACTCAGGAAGATCAGACATATGCCTTACTCTACATGTACTCAAATATGGAAGAGATGGAACAATATTTCACGTAAGTGAATGCCTTTTAGTTTTATATTTTACCGATGATGGTTCATAACTTGTTTTTTACCTATTCGTTTATAATGATAGTATGTTTGATTCGAAATACTTGACGTCCGGTCGTCAACCAATGAAGAATCAATTAGATAAGAAGCGTCGGGAAGGAATAAATGGAGGGCCTAGTTTCCTCACTTGGTTCAGAGAACATGTAAATCCTTACCTTTTTGTGACACGTATTATTTTACTCTATTAGGTTAATTATCTTATAGACCCATATGATTTGCAGTGCGTGCTCACCGACAATGTACATATAGACTTAGGACAACTCTCTTATGGAAGTATTACTTCCAAAAGTTATGGTCGATATGATGTGAACAATTTTCCCTTCCGTTCCACCAATTTTGAAGTGTCTTGACCTGTGGCGGCAACAACTAATACTAGAGTTGTTACAAGGGTCGTTGATGCCCAAGGACACGAAACTAAGTATTATGGAATCATTAAAAATATAATCAAGTACAACTTTGACCCCAAGCATGGTACTTGAGAAAACCAATTTGGGATTGTTAAAGTCAAACACGCGGAATGACTACATGGTTGTGATAATTTTGTCCTTGCTCACCAAGTTGAGTAGCTGTATTATATGTCATACCCATGTGAAATACTGAGTGCTTGGTGGGTAGTGTACAAAGTGAATCCTCAGGAACGTCTACAAACCCCTAGTAATGTTACTTATCAATTGGAAGTTGGAGAGGTCGATGAGGTTTACCAAGATGATGAATTGTTGAGTTCATTTAATGTAGAGCCAGACTCGCCAGTAGATTCTTTTCTTGGCGCTGCTAATGATGTAACAGTTCCTGAGAAAAGGAAACAACAACATAAGAAGACAAAAGTCACATTGTTGATAGAAAAAATGGCACTAATGGTCAAGATAGTCAAAATATCAATTTTGGTAATTTGGGCCAAAAATACACATGTCCTGGATCAGGCCAAATCCTTATAGGGACGAAGGCCCATCGAATATTGAGCTTCAGAAGCCTTATAGAGACCTGCTACCTTCGGCCTGAAGGCCTTCGGAGGCCTGCCTCTCCGAAGCTTCGACCTGAGGAGCAGGCTCCGGCAGGCCTTGCCGAAGGCCCACTTCAGACTGTTTTCAGAGATAGAGTTTGAGTCTGATTTTGACTGTTTTTATCCCTAAACTTGATTAGGCCGAATCCTACCATATTAGCCTTAGAAATAAGAAGACTAGCCCCTATAAATATAGGGGTGAGGCCGGTTCATGAAAGCCCCCAACACAATTCAACCACAAAGCCCTAGCTTTGAACTGTCCTTTACTTTTATTTACCTTTCTGCACAACCTTCGTGGGTTTGCCTGGAAGCCCTCCGCCGGCCACATCGAAACAGTGATAAGACTTGCTACTTCGCTCATGATGTATCCATTAATCTACGTAACAGATTGCTATCGCCTTGTTACTTTGCCTGTGAAGTATCCGTTAATCTACGTAATAGATTGCTACCTTCGTTTCTCTACTACAACACTGTTGGCGTAAAAGATTACGCTAACAGGTTTCTGTAGAAAAGAAACTAACAAACGAAGTGTTTGCGAAGAGAACTGTTCTAAGCCTCCGAAAGGATAACAACTTAGAATAGTTCGAATGTGTGTATTGAATAACTTGTATTCGGTCCCTATTACAGGGTGAAACGGGGGGTATTTATAGGCCCAAACATTAAGGAAAAGACCTATTTACCCCTCTATTACAACCGACATAGTGGAAACTATTCGGTACCCTTGATAGGGCTAAAATGGTAAAAGACTAATCTAATGATATAAAAGATAAATCTTCCATCTTAGCTGGCAATAAAGATCTCGAATTGCCTTAGTTCGAAGATGTACTTCGAACCAATGCCTATCTTCGTACTTCGAACTTGACTTCGGGTATCTTCGAAGATGAACGTCTGGGAACCTTTGAATCCGCTGTCTGCCTTTATGTTGCTTCGGCAATAACCCCGAAGATGAGATATTTTCCCCCAACAGTAGCCCCTCGAATACGCTTCTCCGTTTAACCTGTAACGTTAGGAGAGCAGTATACGGAAGGAAAAAATAACCAAACATAGGGGTTATTGGTTTTTAGTTCATCTCCAAAATGCATGAAGATATAAACTCCGAATCAGTCTTAGGATAATTGCTGTTCGAACTATCTTAGAACCGACTCAGGAAGTTCGAAAGTCTTTTTAGACTTAGAGAAAATAGCCGTTAGTTTTCTGTTTCTAACGGAAACTGTAGCAAGTGCTAATCTCGGAGAGAAGTAACGGCAGGAATGCGAAACGACATGGACTAACGGTAAAAAAGTGAAATCTAGGCTATAAATAGAAGGCCTAGAACTTACCCGGTTACCTTTTCACCGCTTTCTCGCAATCAAACACTTTTTAGCCCCTTGAGTTCTTTGAGCCCTAGCTTCCATTTCCTCAAAGCAATCCAGCGACCGCAATGGTGAAAACTAAGGGATCTGCACCTCCGTCGGCCTTGGCCCGGCAGCAGGCGGCTGCAGCAGCAGCGGCGGCAGCGTTGGCGGCGGCACTTCCGGCACCGGCAGTGACATCCATGGCGGCAGGAGGGAGAAATCCCCAAATCATCGATGACCAAGGTCTCTGCCCGCCATCGACAAAATACTTGGATCAATCTTTCCAATTGGGGCCTTCTACCTGCAAGAGAGAATCATTGGCAATCGCAGCAGGAGGGAAAATTAGTGCCGGAGTCATGATCCGGAAGCCAGGCAAAGAAATGATTCCGTCGCCAAGACCCGGAGAAGTAGTTGTATTTGAAGCCTTCTTCGAAGCCGGCTTGGGCCTTCCTGCAGTAGACTTCCTGGCGGAGGTACTTGATCTGTTCCATGTAACCCTCCCCCAATTATCTCCGAATGCAGTAGCTAGACTGGCTATCTTCGAATGGGCGCTGAGAGCCGAAGGTTGTGAGGGGAGGGCAGAGATCTTCGCTGCACTACATAGAGCAACATGCCAACCAAAGACCTTCGTAGGCCCCGGAGGTGAAAAAATAGTAGTATCCTTCGGTAGTATCAACTTTAGGCTTCGAGATGAGTATGCCCTTTAGTTTCCTGCCAAGGCCATCAATGCAAGATGGTATACTGATTGGGTTCTGAGATGGTTCTATGCCGAAGTTGGGGCAAGCAGTCCTTTGGCTGGACCCCTTAGAGAAATCCAATTCCAGATGGAAGCCTTAGTGCAGCCCAACGAAGGTCAACTCGAAGCCCGTCTCAACCTGCTTCAAAAGATTAGCCGAAGGTTAAGCATGCGAGATTTAGCCAAAGAATTCCTCGGCCTGCAAATTTCTCCGCTGATGGCCAACTGGCCTATCGTCTTCGAGGATGATTCGGAAGGCGGTCTCCGCAAAATTAACTTGACTTCGAGCCCTGCAGGTAACTTCGAAACCAACATGTATTATACATATTTACTTCGAAGAAAGACTAACTTGAATTATTTATTTTTTAGCTTCTTCAGCCCCTATTACTTCAGAGCAAATTATAAGGGCTTCGGAGAAGATTTTGGGTGCCCCAACTCCGACTGAAAAAGAATGGAGAGTTAAATTGGTCGGGAGTTGGGAGAGGTTTAACAGAGTATGGGGAATGTTGGAGATGACTCTGCCCCCTCTGATGGACTGGGTGCCTTCGGAGAAAGGACCTAAGAAGAGGATAGCCGAAGCTGGGACTTCGAGCTCCGCAAAGACTCCAGTGAAGAAGGTGGCTCGAAAGCCTAGAAAACCTGCATCTCCGAGCCCAAGAACCTCAACCTCCGGTTCTAAAGAAGATGAAGGTAAACTATTAGTGAGGTTGATTGATGAAGATGCGGCTCAAAAAGATATTCACATTGAAGATACTGCAGGTATGCCGGAGTCTCAGGCTAACATTGAAGAAGTGAGAGCTCCGGATGCTCAAGAAGAAGAGCAAATCGAAGCCCCTGTGGGCGAAGGTGAAGTTTAAGTTACTACAACTTCAGTTGTGAATGAAGGGAGGACTGCTCACGGAGATACTCCGACAGTTGAAGTTTTAACTTTGGATTCAGACGAAGACCTTACCTTCGATCCTCCGAGCAGTCCGATGCTCGATCGCCCCCAGAATGTCGAAGGTAAACTTCGCATAATTCTCTTATTATTTTCTGCAAAATTATACAATGTATAATACCTTTGCTTTTGCAGAGCCCCCTTCTGTAGAAGTACATTGCGAAGATCCAATTCAAGGGCCTTCGACAACTTCGGAGCCACACCCGGAGGTTGCTCAACAGGGGCCTAGAAGGGGTAAAAGACATATAGAGCCTCTCCCTGCTCAAGGATCAACTTCGTCTGAATCAACAGATGAAAGTCGATCTACTGAGGGGGGGGCCATCTACCGAAGCTCCAAGGACCTCAGGAGAACGCTCCGGAGCTTCGCCAAGCAGGGATGACCAAGAGGCTTCGGCAATGCTCCCTCTTTTAACTCCTTTTTTGGAGCAAAGAACCGGGCTTCGGACTCTGCTCAAACCTTTAGGTCGAGTCAGTCGCGAAGTCGGGGAGACAAAGCTGGTAGCTATTTTAAGCAGGGCGAAGAGTTCGGAGCTAAACGTTGCCATGGAACGAGCAGCCTACCAGGTACGGAACACCTTCGAACCAATAACAAATTATACATGAATAATTTCTTACTTCAGTTTTTTCTTTTCTTAGCAAGCGGTCTTGGCCCGCGCTGCAACTTTATCAGGCGAACAAGAGATTGCTCAGCTTCGGGAAGAAAATGAAGCTCTTAAGCGCAACTTGTCTTTCTCCGAAGCTAGAGTGGTTCAAATGGATAATATAATTTCGACAGAGCGCAGGGCCAGACAGGGTTTGGAGGCTGCAAATAAGGAGCTCGAAGCAGAAAGGATCGTGCTTCGAGCGGAAATCGAAAGGGTGCGGTTGGAGAATGCTAATGCTGGGTCCGAACTTGTGAGGCTCCAAGAGGAAGCCAGCCAACTCCTAAATCAAAAGAATACTTTAACTACGGAGAATGCTAGGCTTTCCGGAGTTCTAGAAGAAACGACTTTGAGCAAGGATGCATTAATTGAAGAAAAGCTTAAGTCCGAGAAGGTAGCTACGGAGGTCATAGAACAGATGCTAGGTGTTCTGGAGTACTTCGGTACTACTGGATCACTTCCTTCAGATGACAACGTCACTCTGCTGCGCCGGTTAAAAAGGATCCAAGGAGCATCGAAGCAAATGAAGACGACAGGCATTCGTTACGGAGAACTCTCCGGACAAGTGTCTGCCCTCGGACTACTTCGTTACTACTAGGACTTGGGCCGAACAATCACTCCGAGCGCAGAGGGCCCTATTACCTTCGATGACGAACGACTTCTAACTCCTTCCGAAGGCGTGACTGCTGCCTGGCAGGCCTTCCAAGCTTCATGGAGAGCCGAAGGTCGCACTGTGATCAAGGCTTGGATTGACGAAGGCCAACGCCAGAAGCAAGTTCAGAACCAAGCCTCAAGCAGTCAGCCTCCTCCGAACCCGCAGGTTTAGGAATAATTTAGGATTTTTGACTATGTAAAGCTTCATGCTTGTAAACATTTATCAATGAAAATCTTGTTTGTCATATTTTTAGGCTTTGCCTCTTATGGAAGACATCGAAGTGTTAGAGCTTAACGACGAACTTCGCTCATTATGGAACACCTTCGAACTTCTAAAGACTTACAAGCGTCCTCGATTTCTAATTCCTCGAGATGACTCCGGCGTAATTGCGCCTGAAGTAATCAAAGATGTATTGTCTTATATTAAAGAGGAAGAGAAAGAGGTTAACGTAAACACCTCGTCTTCTGAAGACACTATTTGGTCTGAAGACGAAGGTGAAGCTCGAAATAAAAGATCTGAAGATCTTAGAAGTTGGGAAAGAAGCCCCGAACGGCTTCGAACTTGGGCCGAGCTTCAACAAGAACAGAAGGATTTTAGAGCTTCGAAGGGGAGGAAGAGAGTTAAACGTAAAGTTATTAGAACTTCCGATGCTGGAACTAGTCGTTCCACCCCTAGCTCTAGGGACCGAAGAGGTCTCCGATTCCTTCTTGGTATAGATACCAATTTTTCATAGTGTAATCTGTAAACACATTTATTTCAATAATGAATGCCGATTTAAAATTGTCTCCATATTTACTAGCCCCTCTTTGGGTATAAGCAACTTCGAAATATATTCAAAGATGGTTATGCGCAAAGAAAAACTTCGGAGTACAATTTTTTGGGGGTTCGAAGCTCCTCTGTAATTTAAAGATCTTTTAAAATCTTATGAAATGTCTTCGACTATTTGCAGTCGGAAGAATGGCAACTTAGTACCTTTGTTTTACGAAAGAAATCACTTGAGATAACTTTTAGGACACTTTAGTGTCTTAAGAAATTTGTCACTTTGGACTATGCTAACAGACATTCGAAGCTCATGGCTCAAATTCTGTTTTGCTTTAGCCACCTTCGGCTTATTTTGCGATCTTTGCCGAACCAATGGTTCGGAGTTTGCAATGGTTTCTTTGGACTCTTTTTACAGATGTCTACCAGCCAATGGCTTGGACTCCGTATAATTTGGCCACCTTCGGCTCTTTTTGCAAAAGTCTACCAGCCAATGGCTTGAACTTCGCAGGTTTTGGCCACCTTCGGCTCTTTTTACGGAAGTCTACCAGCCAATGGCTTGGACTCCGTAGGTTTTGGCCACCTTCGGCTCTTTTTACGGAAGTCTACCAGCCAATGGCTTGGACTCCGTAGGGTGTGGTTTTGGGCTCTTTTACGGATGCCTACAAGCCAGTGGCTTGGGCTCCGGATTAAGCCAGCCCCCACGTCGGAAGCTTCAAGCTTTATGGGTTCGGAGTCCGAAAATACAATCCAGCTTCATGACACTTCCCTCTCGGTCGACCCCGCGGTTCCAGTGCGTCCACTCGGAAGCTGGAAGTCTATGAGGGGAAGGCACTATCAGGATCATATGCTTTATTAATTTGGAAGATGATTACAAGCGAATTACAAGGAGCCCTTATGCGAAGTATCGCTTTAGGTGCTCCGCATGCCAAGTATGTGCTAACTCTTCACCTTCTAAATTAGCTAATTTGAATGAACCAGGGCGCCCTGAACGGACAATTAGGTATGGACCTTCCCATTTATTCCCTAACTTCCCTGGTGCTATAATGCTTCGTAGAACAAGATGACCCGGTCTTAGTTCATTGAGCTTAACCTTCGGGTCAAACCAAGCCTTCGTCTGCTGATGATACTTTGATAAATTTGCTACAGCTCGAAGTCTTGTTTCTTCTGATAAATCTAACGAAGCTTGTCTTTCTTCTTCAATCTCCGGTTCAATGCTGCGAAATGATCGTCCTTTGAGCTCCGTTGGAGTCATAGCTTCATCTCCGAATAGTAGTCTGAATGGAGTAAAACCTGTGGACCTTGTTTGCGTAGTCCGAATGGACCACAAAATCTTCGGAAGCTCTTCGGTCCACAGTCCCTTTGCTAATCCTACTATCCTTCGATTTAGCCCTGACAAAATATTTCCATTGGCTCGCTCTACGGCTCCATTAGACTGAGGATGCCTCACTGCAGCAAAACATAGCTGAATGCCTAGATCTTCGCAAAACTTCCTGAAGGGTTCTGCGTCGAACTGTGTTCCATTATCAACTGTAAGGTATCTAGGCACTCCGAACCGGCAAATTATGTTCTTCCAGAAGAATTTCTGTACATTGTTCGAAGTGATAGCTGTTAAGGGTTCTGCTTCTACCCACTTAGAAAAATATTCAATAGCTACCATTGCGAACTTTAGATTTCCCTTGGCTACCGGAAAGGGACCAATTAAATCCATACCCCATCTGGCCATAGGCCATACCGGAGCAATGACTTGAAGAGCTGTTGGTGGGCGATGACTCCGTCGACCCATCCACTGGCATCCTTGACAAGTGCGGACTAAGCTCTCCACATCAGCTGTTATTGTAGGCCAATAAAGCCCCTGGCGAAGTGTTTTTCCTGCCAAAGCTCTAGGGGCTAAATGGCTACCACAAAGGCCTTCGTGAATTTCTCGAAGAATTTCTTGGCCTTCGGCTTGAGATATACATCGGAGTAGAGGGGAACATACTCCGGCCTTGTATAATATACCGTTGATTATTTGATAATTTCTGGCTCTGAGCTTTAATCTTGACAGCTGTGGCTCTTCGGGCAAATTTGTTCCTCCCTGTAAAAGTTCCATGATCGAATTTTTCCAATCTGAACTAGGAATGCAAAGAATCTCCGCAGAGGGAATTTGTGGCACCGAAGGCATATTGAGCTCCTCATAGAAAGCTTCTTCGGGCACATCCACAGCTCCGGCTGCAGCTTTTGCTAAGATGTCTGCTTGCACATTTTCTGCTCTTGGTATACTCCGAATGGAAATACCTTTGAAGTGTGCTTCAATTTTACAGATTTCTTCTAAGTACTTTGCAAGCTGTGGATGCCGAACTTGGAAACTTTTGTCTACGTGCCCTGCTACTATCTGAGAATCTGTCTTTATAATTATTCTTGTAGCCCCTAGAGCACGTGCTTTTCAGAGTCCCAATAAAATCCCTTCATACTCCGCTATATTATTGGTAGACTTAAAGTTGAGTCTTGCGGAGTACATTGCTCTTTGCCCTGACGGTGAAATCAACACTGCTCCAATGCCTGCTCCGGATGCTTGGAAAGCCCCATCGGAGTAAACAGTCCAAACTCCGTCACTTGACTTCTCCGGAACCAAATTTGCAGGTGGAGTCCATTCTGCTACGAAGTCTGCTAGGACTTGGGATTTGATAGCTGTCCTTGCCAAGAAAGATATGCCGAAGGGTGCTAGCTCGACTGCCCACTTCCCAATCCTTCCAGTGGAATCCTTACTTCGGAGCATATCTCCTAAAGGATACGAAGTTGGTACAATTACATTGTGAGCCAAAAAATAATGTCTTAGCTTCCACGAAGCCATTATCAGAGCATAAACGAACTTCTCAAGTTCGGAGTATCTTGTCTTCGCTCCTGATAATGCTTCGGATACAAAATAAACAGGATTTTGGACCAACTTCCCATTGAAATCCACTTCTCTGACAAGGACTGCGCTGACAGCAGAACCTGTAGCTGCAAGGTACAAGAGTAGGGTTTCGTCCGCAGTAGGCACCGTGAGTGTAGCAAGATTACTGAGATACTCTTTAATATCTTCGAAGCTTTTCTGACACTCCGGTGTCCATGCAAAATCTTCGGACCCTTTCAATGCTTTAAATATAGGCAAGCTTCTCTCCGCAGACCTTGATAAAAACCTGCTAAGTGCTGCCAGACGCCCAGTCAGCTTTTGCACTTGCTTTAAATTTTCCGGAGGAGCCATCTTTTGCAGCGCAGTTATTTGAGTAGGGCTAGCTTCAATTCCCCTGCTTGAAACTAAATACCCTAACAACTTTCCAGCCTTAGCTCCGAAGATACATTTTTCGGGGTTAAGACGGATTCCACATGCCCGAAGGCTATTGAATGTTTCTGCTAAGTCTAGGCTATGTTGGTGCTTTAAAGCACTCTTTATTACAATATCATCCATATAGGCCTCCACATTGCGACCTAGTTGATGACCTAGAGCCTTAGCAACTAATCTCGAAAAAGTAGCCACGGCATTTCTTAGGCCGAAGGGCATTCTTACATAACAGAAGACTCCCGAAGGAGTTACGAAGCTTGTCTTGATTTCATCTTCGCGCTTCAACCATATTTGATGATAACCAGAATACGCGTCAAGGAAGCTTAATAACTCAGAACCTGCGGTGGAGTCAACCAGTTGATCAATTCGGGGCATGGGGTAGGGGTCACGTGGGCATGCTTTATTCAAGGATGTGAAATCAATGCACATGCGCCACTTCCCGGAAGACTTCTTTCTGACGAAGACTGGGTTGGCTAACCATTCTGTGTGAGCCACTTCTCTGATAATCCCAACCTTCAACAATTTCTCAACTTCGTCCTTAGCTAGAGCAGCTCTTTCTGCGGACATCTTCCGGAGTCCTTGCCGAACAGGCCGGGCCTTCGGGTTTACAAGTAAACTGTGTTCAATGATATCCCGATCGACTCCGGTGATATCTTCATCAGACCAAGCGAAGACATCCAAATTTTCTTCCACCACCTTTTCCAAGGAGGTTGCAACTTCAGGAGGTAAATCTTTACCAAATTGAAAAGTATACTCTTTACCATCTTTAACAATGACCTTCGTTGCAATCTCTCCTTCGGGACTTTGTCTCGGAAAGGACTTCTTCAAAGCTTCGGAGGAGGCTGAAAAAATTTCTTCATTATCCTGCACACTGTTTACTTGCCTCGGATCAAGAGGGGGACCATGACCATATTCCGCCCTCCGAGCAATGGCTTGATCTCCGAAGACTGTAAGGACTCCTGCTTGTGTGGGCATCTTCATGCACAAATAATTGTGATGCGCCACAGCTCCGAACTGGTTTAGCATGCCCCTTCCGAAGATGACGTTGTAAGCATACGGGGCATCTACAACATCGAAGATTACTTCCTCAGTCCGGGCCAATAAACCTTCTTCGAAGGTAACTTCCAGGCCTATTTGGCCAAGTGCATCAAGCGGGGGTCCTGCGAAGCCTTGCAGAGGACGAGCCGCTGGAAGGAGATGCTTCCTGGAAATGCACAATTGATCGAAGGCTTGAACAAAAATGATATCTGCCGAACTACCTCCGTCAATCAACACCCTTCGAACTTCAGTGCCCGCAATATCAGCAGTGATAACCAGTGGATCTGCGTGCGGGAACTTAATACCAGCTGCATCCTCCGCAGAAAAAGATATCGGAACGTGAGACCACTCCGGCATTGCAGCTGCAGATGACGAAGTCCCAATATGACCTACTTCCCGAACGTACTCTCTTCGCTGTCTCTTGGACATGCTTCCGAGGGTACCTCCTCCGGAGATAGGGAGAACTACTCTTTTTCCTCTATCTTGCCCTTCCTCTTGCTTCGGAGGTGGCATAACATTGGCCACCAGAGGGTGTCTTGCAGCATCAAAGTTTTCTATCCGCGCCACAGCCTGGACCGGCTCTGGGCGCGTTGCAGCTGGAATTCGGTCGGTACTGCCTCGACCCGAAGTTCTCTCTAAGTACTCTCCCCTTAGGGTAAGTATAGCCTTGCAAGTATCAGTTGCATGGCTTCGATTTTCTCCATGAATGCAGCAGAAAAGGGTCTGGCCCTTGCCAGCCATTTTCCCTGGCAGCCTCCAGCCGCTGGCCTTGTTCCCCGTAGACTGTGGAGCTCTTGGTGGAAACTTCTGTGGGGGTGCAATATTCATGACTTCAGAACGAGGGTGCTTTTGCCCTCTTCTCCGATCATGTTGCACTTCGAAGACTGGTTCCTGCGGCTGTGCCGAAGTTTTCACTTCTACTTTGACTTCTTGCAATATGGACGAAGTAGCAGCCGTCCTCCGAAGCCAACCCTCTTCTGACCTCGCATACTTCTCGAAGTATGACATCAACTGAGAGACCGAGGAGATGCTTTTCCGATGAAGCTTATCCAGAAGGCCTTGATGACTGACGCCTTCCCGAGCTGCATCAACTACTGAAGATGCGGACAACCCCCGAATTTGCGACTTCGTATGAGCGAAGCGCTTAAAGTACTGCCTCAATGTTTCTCCGGGGAGCTGTTTCACCTGGAAAAGGCTTCCTGTTGACATAGGAGGCACGAAGGTGCCCTGAAAATTGCTTATAAACTTCTTCTTCAGCTGTGACCATGAATTGATTGATCCTGGCTTCAAGGACCAGAACCACCTTAATGCCACTCCTTGAAGAGCTAAAGGGAAGCACTTCGCCATGGTGTCTCGAACTCCTCCGCTAGCTTCAATTGCTAGGGCATAAGAACGAACGAACTCTCCGGGATCTTCATCTCCGGCATACTTACAGAGCTTCGAAGTTTTAAACTTTGGATCAAAGCGAACCTTCTGCAGCTCAGGATGCAGCGGAGATTCATTATCGAAGGAGGCGTTCTCCGGGGCTTCGAGATAATCAAGATCATCGTCTTCGGGCACTTCTGGGATGGTTGGGGTGGCTTGAGAGCGAAGCCTGTTCGCAGCTTCCTGTCGCCACCTTGCCACTTCAGCTTGAAGGTTGGCCATTTGAGTGGCCATATCTCCAAGATTGTCTTCATCTCCTCTGGAAGGATCTTCCGGGTCTTGAGAACTGGTAGGATCAGTTCGAATTGGGATGGAGGGTGGAGAAGGGACTCCGGGTGGTCGAAGTATGGAAGGGGTTGGCGGAGAAGCTCCGTATGTTCGAGGGATGGAAGCCCCTTCCGGAGTTTGCGGAGGGAATGCCGAAGACCCTCCGACTTCAACTGTGTCGAAGGGTATCTCTCCGGAGATCCGAGAGGACCTCCGAGTGGGATTGCGAGGTGCGCTCTGCTTAGGAGGCATGAGGTAAGAAGTTGGTAGAGAACGAAGTTTTTCGGACTAGGTTCCCCACGGACGGCGCCAACTGTTGGCGTAAAAGATTACGCTAACAGGTTTCTGTAGAAAAGAAACTAACAAACGAAGTGTTTGTGAAGAGAACTGTTCTAAGCCTCCGAAAGGATAACAACTTAGAATAGTTCGAATGTGTGTATTGAATAACTTGTATTCGGTCCCTATTACAGGGTGAAACGGAGGGTATTTATAGGCCCAAACATTAAGGAAAAGACCTATTTACCCCTCTATTACAACCGACATAGTGGAAACTATTCGGTACCCTTGATAGGGCTAAAATGGTAAAAGACTAATCTAATGATATAAAAGATAAATCTTCCATCTTAGCTGGCAATAAAGATCTCGAATTGCCTTAGTTCAAAGATGTACTTCGAACCAATGCCTATCTTCGTACTTCGAACTTGACTTCGGGTATCTTCGAAGATGAACGTCTGGGAACCTTCGAATCCGCTGTCTGCCTTTATGTTGCTTCGGCAATAACCCCGAAGATGAGATATTTTCCCCCAACAAACACTTAGCAAATTCAGTCTCCAGGCCAAATTGGCACTTGATCTTTGTTTTGTTGCAGGTTTTCACGCTCGGAGCCCCTTCGCCGGAGGTGTCCGGAGCTAGGAAGCTGGTTTCGGAGGCTGCTAGAACACCCTTCGGCGGGACCCCTGCTTCGACTGTCCATGCTGGACCCGTCACGCTGTTGTCGGTCTAGTCAAGTCTGCATGCTAGAGTGCTCCGCAACAAGCTTCATCGTACCAGGCTTTGCCACGTCAGTACTTTGCGCCGGACGAAGTCACGCCAGCGCGTTGCGGTGGAGTGTTTTTTGTCGTGTCTGAGACTTCGCACCGAACCCCGCTGTTCCGACGTGATTTCGCGTTGAGATCTATTCGGAGCCTGCCTTCGGCTAGATCGATACAAACGCTGAAGGCTACCTTCAGCGATACCCTTCGCACCAGACGCTGAAGGCACTCTTTGGTGAACCACTCGCATGATACAATTCGAACCAGTTAGGCTCCATTCAGCTGGTTACTTTAGTTTATTTCTATATTTCTTTTCGGCTAACTAGATTATTTGCTTGTGATTTGATTGCCTAGCGACTCCACCCCCCTTGCCACTATTAAGGGTAGTCGGGACGTGACGTTAGTGTTGTGTTACGCTTAGGCTCGTCCCTAAGTATCCACACACTTTTGGAACATCGAACTGACCAAGTGTAGGGGCAAGTTTTCGTGTCAACGCACTTTTTGGCGACTCCGCTAGGGAAGGCTACGCCAACATGACGATTACATCTGCATCGGCCGTGGGTACGTCTATGACAACTACTACGTCTACACCACCGATGGATCCTATGGGGGGCGTGGATATCGACAACCACAACATCATGACGCCTACCCTTGAAGATATCCCAGAAGAAGACTGGGCAGAGATCGAGGCAAAAATGAAAGCGCTTCAATACCTCATGCTTGGGAGCTACGTCAATACACGCGCCGACTTCATCAAGCACGACATCAACGTCCTCGACCACTCTCGAACTCAGGTAACACCAATATCGCATCCTTTATCTTCTTTAGAGATTGAGCAAAAAATAGCCGCATCAGTGGATCAAGCCATTAGCGCTTCGCTAGCCAACCATTTAGATTCGACAGTTAGATCTCAGGCAGAGGCGACACTTAGAAGGTTCAGCTTCACAAAGGCCGTTCCTCCAACTCCAATCGCTAGTGTACCTTCAGTGAATCGTATCTACAGCAGAACCAACGGTAGTACTGGCAAAACCATCATGTCTCCGGCCCCAACATATACGGCCGAGACAAGCCATTACCAAGCTAACCCTATTCATTGTACACCACCTACACCCACACCAGTTTTTGCCGCATTGCCTGTGCCGCATGCTCCCACTCAAACGCACAGGCCCGAACACGTTGTACATCCCGAGCTAGCGCATGAGGAAGACCCCGCGGCTAACACGCCAACATACCGCCAAATGTCGCGCCCCCGCATGAGAGACGCGCGCAAGCAGTTGGCCAAGACAACATAGAAGAGCGGATCTGCGCACTATTTAGGGAGTGCACCAGCTTCATACCTAGGGGTTGGGCTAGGGTTTACCGGAAACCATAACCTGACCATTTCGACACTGTACCATACCCTCGTGGCTATAGAGTCCCTGAGTTCACTAAGTTCGACGGTGAAGGTAACAAAACCACACTAGAGCACGCCAGCCAGTTTTTAGCACAGTGTGGAGAAGCTAATGGGTCAGACATCTTAAAACTTAGACTATTTTCTCTCTCGCTATCTAGCACCGCGTTCACTTGGTTTTCGGTGCTCCCACCGAATTCTGTACAAACGTGGGCTGAACTAGAACAAAAATTCCATGACTATTTTTACACGGGCAAAACAGAACTAAGGCTTTCACACTTGACATCGGTTAGACAAAAATCTAGCAAGGGTGTCTCCGAGTACATCAAGCGCTTGTACATCAAGCCCTTTCGGGACACTAGAAACCAATGTTTTAGCCTCAATATTTAAGAAAGGGATTTGGTGGATCTAGCTTTCAATGGGTTGCGTTCTGAGATTAAAGAGAGGTTAGATAACCAAAACTTTTTGGAAGTCAGCCAAGTCCTACAGTAGGCTCTGGTCCAAGAAGGCCAAGCCAAAGATAAGAAGTTTATTAAAACGTTCAACTAGCCTAGGGCTAAAGTCCACATCATGGAACATTCTGACGAGGAGGAATCAGAGGAAGAAGAAGATTCGACTGACATGTATGAGGCCAAATGGGTTTGGAATGCTAGGAGCAAACCCATTACCTACTGTGAGTTATGACCATCTCCCACTAAGAGTCGTCCTAGCGAAGTCAAATACTCATTTGATATAACTAAGTGCAATAAGATATTTGATTTCCTCTTGAAGAACCAACTTCTCATGTTGCCTAAGGGCCAAGTCATTCCAACCGCTGACGAGCTAAAGAAACGCCCCTACTGTAAGTGGCATGATTCGCATTCTCATTATACTAACGTCTGCAATGTTTTTCGTTGGCAGGTTCAATCGACCATAGAAGAAGGACGATTCAAAATAGAACCTATTCCAAAGATGAAGCTAGACAAAGACCCCTTTCCTGTAAACACCGTCGACCTCAACGAGAAGGAAGTGTTGATTCAGCCAGAACAGGCCAAGTCAACTAAGGGGAAAGCGGTCGTTATCGGAGAATCACGCACACGCACACTGGTACCAAAGAACCCTCAAGTAGGAGTGTGGAAAAGAAATGTCAGCACGTCTCCTTCGGCTAGGGCTCACAAGAAGCTGAAGGTGACATATCAGATGCTGTTAAACAAACACTAGAAAAGAGCCAAGGAAATAGGCCCCGCCCAAAAAAGCTAAGGCAGCCTAAGGAGCCAAGGCAGTCGGAGGGTGGCTTCGGACCCCAGTGGCCGAATCCTTCACTTAGTGGGTTCGGACCCCAACAACCGAGCCTTCCGAGGGGTGAATTCAGACCCCAGTGGCCGAACCCTTCGCATAGTTGGTTTGGATCCCAATGGTCTGACTGAGCTCCGCTCTGGGCAAACCCTATGATGGGAGGATTCATCCCACAATGGCCGAACATACCTCTGGCCTGGCAGGTCCCTTCGCTAATATGGTTCGAAATACATTCGACATGGCTGAAACCCCCTTCGGGCAATGGGTTCGGCTTGTAGTGGGTGAAGCCGCTGGAGCCACCAATGCCTCCGCCGTACAATTGGGCAAGGAACCCATGGGCTCCGTACACCTCGCCCCCGAGTACCCTTCGCACTATAACATTGCCTCATGTTTTCCTTTAGAGTATTATAATTGGTAGGGACAAATAGACGTGGCGAAGGGATACATCTTCCACAGGCATTTCGTAGTACCTCCGAATAGACTCGCACATGACGGAGCCAAGGGAGATGGATGCAAAGAGGCAAAGGAGAGGGAGTTCGAAGCCCTCATAGTAAAGGTAGGGTCTCAGGAAGTCCCAATCCCAAAGGTCCCCTCACCGAAGCCCGTCGAAGGTAAGCCTCCTAGCCTGACCGAGGCCAACGCCGAAGCCCAGTCCGATCGACCGAACGAGGCGGGTCCGGCCAATAGGGTCTGCAGCGAAGCACCTACCAAATATGAAACATGCGAGGCCGACCTAGGTGGCACCCCTTCGGCCAAAAATCACATAAACAGTGTGGTGGCACTTGGTACCAAGCCACAACCATCTTGGGCACCTTCGGGCATGTCCAATAACAGAAAAGGCATCTACAACGCCTACGGGCACAAGAGATGCATGAGAAGGAGGCCGAGGATGAGCGAGACGCCATTTTTGAACAAAATCCGCCCTCGACCAATTATGAAGCAGGTATGAAGGCCTAAGATGGTTGAGATGAGCAACCCGGCTCCCGTCCCAAGTGACGACGACGACATGATGTGTTATACCGCCGGACTGTTGATGGAGTACTATTAAAGTGCATAGATACCGATCAATCCAATATAGCTACCGGAGAAGTCCATGAGGGGCTTTGTGGCACTCATTAGTTGTCCTATAAAATGAGTTGGATGCTCAAAAGAGCAGGGTTTTACTGGCCAACTATGATTGAGGACTGTTTTGAATACTACAGAGGGTGTGAAGCATGTTAGAAGTTTGGTAATATTCAATTAGCCCCTGCATCGCTACTTAATCCTATTATCAAACCATGGTCATTCCGAGGTTGGGGTTTAGACTTCATTGGCCAAATTCATCCTCCTTCTTCAAAAGGGCATCGGTTCGTGTTGATGGCGACATACTACTTCACCAAATGGACCGAAGCCGTGCCTCTCAAGAATATGACTCATAATGAGGTAACTGATTTTATCTTGAAGCACATTATACATAGATTCGGTATTCCCCAAACTCTCACTACAGATCAAGGTACTTCATTTGTTGCTAAAAGAAGTGAGAAACTTTGCTGAATTTTGTGGTATTAAGTTGATAAACTCTTCACCATACTATGCTCAGGCCGAGTTTAGTAATAAAACTATGATTAAACTCATTAAAAAGAAAATTGAAGAGTTCCCTAAAAGGTGGCATGAAGTTCTTTCAGAAGCATTGTGGGCTTGTAGAATTGCAAAGCACAGTGCTACCAAAGTTAGTCCATATGACTTGGTATATGGGCAAGAAGCCGTTCTACCAGTAGAGGTGGATCTTGTCTCTTTAAGATTTATTAAGCAAGATGGCTTATCGGTCGATGAATATGAAACTCTTTAAAAATATAATTTGGAAGAAGCTATAGAAAAGGACAAAATAAGAGTAGCTACAACCTATAATAAGAAAGTTAAGCCAAAATCGTTTCAAGTCGGTGACTTGGTTTGGAAGATGATTTTACCCTTAGACACTAAGAGCCCTAAATTTGGTAAATGGTCGCCTAGGTGGGAAGACCCTTTCAAAATAGCCGAAATCGCTCTAGGTAATGCATACTTGTTAGAATCTCTACAAGGAGAATGGTTTCGAAGAGCCTTGAATAGTAGGTATTTGAAGAAATACTTTCCCAAGTGTGTGGCAAAGTGCTTAAAAATGTTAAAAGGCCGATATGAGAGGTATCATCTTTAGCCCGTTATGCTTTTAGTTCATTTAGTTCACTAAAAGGAAAGGGGACATGTGTTGATAGCAAAAAATGGCATTAATGGTCAAGATTGTCAAAATATCAATTTTGGTAATTTGGGCCAAAAATACACAGGTCCTAGATCTGGCCGAAGCCTTATAGGGCCGAAGGCCCATCGAATATCGGGCTTCGGAAGCCTTATAGTGGCCTGCTACATTCGACCCGAAGGCCTTCAGAGGCCTGCCTCACCGAAGCTTCGACCCAAGGAGCATGCTTAGGCAGGCCTTGCCGAAGGCCCACTTCAGGTTGTTTTCAGAGATAGAGTTTGAGTCTGATTATGGCTGTTTTTATCCCTAAACTTGATTAGGCCAAATCCTACCAGATTAGCCTTAGAGATAAGAATACTAGCCCCTATAAATATAGGAGTGAGGCCGGTTCATGAAAGCTCCCAACACAATTCAACCACAAAGCCCTCGCTTTGAACCATACTTTACTTTTATTTACCTTTCTGTACAACCTTCGTGGGTTTTCTTGGAAAGGAAGCTGGTTTCAGAGGCTGCCATAACACTCTTCAGTCGGACCCCTGCTTCGACTAATCGTGCCGGACCCCGTCACGCTGTTGTCGGTCTGGTCAAGTCTGAACGCTAGATCGCTCCGCAACAGGCTTCGTCGCACCAGTCTTTGCCATGCCAGTACTCCGCTCTGGACGAAGTCATGCCAGTGCGTTGCGGTGGAGTGTTTTTTGTCGTGTCAGAGACTTCGCACCAAACCCCGTTGTTCGGAGGTGATTTCACATCGAGATCTGTTCGGAGCTTGCTTTCGGCCAGATCGATTCGAACGCCGAAGGCTACCTTCGATGAGACCCTTCACACCAGACATCGAAGGCCCTCTTCGATGAACCCCTTCGCACGATACACTTCGAACTAGTTAGGATCCGTTCAGCTGGCTAGTTTATTTTATTTATATATTTCTTTTTGGCTAATTGGATTATTTTCTTGTGATCTGATTGCCTGGCGACTCCACCCCCCTTGCCACTGTTAAGGGTAGTCGGAACATGACGTCAGTGTTGTGTTACGCTTAGGCTCGTCCCTAAGTATCTGCACACTTTTGGATCGTCTAACTAACCCAAGTGCGGGGGCACGTTTTCGTGTGAACACACATGGTGTGCTTTGGTGAGAAGGGGACAAATTGATCCTGATTTTGATGATAATTGACAAGTATTTGTTTTCATACATACATTGTGTATGTCAAATATATTTCATATTACATTCTTTTTCATAAGTTCTAGCTTTTCTTACTAATGAATACTCACTTATGCTTATTTTCAATAGGATGTCGAAAAACTTTAAGAGTATCATAAAAGAAGCTTTTCGGCAGAAAGAGTACGATGAGTAAGGAGGACATCCTATTCGAGGGTAGTATTGTTTCTTCTAGCAGGTCAAGAGCTCTTGAGATACGTAGACCTAGATTTGCGGGGTCGAACAATCGCATTTCAAAGAGATGATGACGTAACCTTCAAATTGAATTTTATGCTAGTTATAAACTATTACTAATTTTTTATACCATTTTGTAGGATGAAGAGAATTTGGGGCGGGAAGAGGACATCGAGGATGCTGGTCAAGAGGATGACCCCGAGGGTGCGGGGCAGGAGGCTGACCTGGAGGTTGTGGGGCAGGAGAATGAGTTGGAGGGTGTGGGGTAGGAGGATGACCCGGAGGGTGCAGGGCAGCATGATGACTTGGAGGGTGTGGGTCAGGTCAATGTGGAGGTTCCAGGCTCCACATCCTCCTCACATAATTTTAGGATGAGCCACCTGGTCATCTCACCTTTAGCCCCTCAGGTTGGAAACAAGATCTAGATCACACTTGTAGGTGATGGGTATGTCTCATACTCTAGTGTTGTGCTTTACTCCCAAAAATTTATTTCAGTTTATTGACTTTATTTATTATGTATTTGTAGATCTTGGATTGACAACAGGTTTGATGACACTTCAAGGGTTAGGCAGGTTAACCAGATATTCGGTAACCAGTGTCATTTTCACTACCCAAGGGTGCTAACACTACCGATCGGTGAGCAGCAACTCTGCAAAACTTGGGACTAATACTGGTTTGCTCCTGACGGAGACTACGGAACTGCCTAGGGTGCAATGTCGCATGACTTTTGGGTATGATTTTTTTCATGCATTGTTCTGTTTTAACACAAAACTTCTAGAGTTACTATAGTTTATAATATTAATGCATTTATTATTGTATATTTTTCAGTTACGTTTTTTCATGCAAGAAGCGGGCAATTACCATAATCATGCCCTTGTTGTCTTTAACAACAATGCACATAAGGTTGTGAAGGATGCAATTTCATATGCTCGGATTCATGCGAACAATTAGTATTACAAGGAGAAATTAGGGCAACTAATGGACAAGGGGATGGGTTCGTCGGCAATATACTTGACTGAGGAGCAATACTATTCGGTAAACAATTCTAACTCTTTTTATCTTCAATTTTTTAGATTTATTCTCATATAATGTAGAAGCTTTACATATGTTCAGGTGATGATTCCGTGGTTTAGAAAATGTGAAGCGACCTACTTTGAATTCTGCAAGCTTTGGTCTTCAAGTGATTTTAGGAAAGTTTATGAGAAGAAAAGACTTTGTCATGGAATGAATCCAAAGCACAAATATGGGGCTGATGGATATATTCGCTTGGCTAAACTCATGGTAAGACCTACACTTGTCACATTATCTATATATAAATTATAATGCGACTAACTCATATCTACAAGAAGCTAAAACTGGTGTTGTGTCGAGTGACCTCGAGGTTTATATAGGTGGTCATAAAGGATTATAGCCGTCAAATCTATATATTGTGTAGTCAGTTAGCCACAGATCATTTGGTGAGATGTTAACAATTTTAAGAGTTTGCATCATTTTTCTCTATCTAATCGACAATGTTGCTTTCTTGCAGATGCAATATGGTCAATAAATGGTTCAACTCCATGGAGAGGAGTATGATTGGCGGAGGCAAACTGTCGACTTTATGACCGTGTACTCTAGTCGAGGTGGAAGGAGCCATGGATGGTGAGACGATGTTTCTCAATGTTTTTTGTGTGGTACTATAAGAGTAAATAATTTATTCAATGTTGTAGGTATTCTATGTTCAATGGAATAATTTACTCAAGGGAGATGAGAGCGTAGAAGTCAACTCAATCATCACAAGGCTCCTCGAGTGTTAGATCTAGCCGTCGCCGCTTAGAAGAAAACCCACAAGTGCCTCAAATGGCGGAAGAATTGAGGCAACGAGATGAGGAAATGAGATAGTGAGATGAGGCAATGAGGCATCGAGACGAGTATTATGCCGCTTGCTTAGCATAGCCGCATGCGATGTTTCAAGTAAGTTCAGTGATTACATTACAACTATATAACATTAGTAATAGGTTTAAAATTAACTGATTGCATTACAACATGTGTAGCGATTTTCCCGGCAACATGGATTTGACATGTCACAATACCAACCGATATGTTCCCCACCACCATTTTATCCATTTGTTACTCCTCTGACAGTTGAGGTACCTCCTGACATGTTACTTGAGTTACTTGAGTTAGCTTTAGATGGTTATTTGAGTTAGCTTGTTAGTTGATAATGTTTCCCTAATTTTATATATTGCTTCAGATTATCGGTACTCCTAGTCAGGATGGATCCTCAGCTTCAAATGTTAATGATCCAAGAGGCAACAGCGACTCCCACAATTCTAACCAACCAAGTGAGGGTTGAGTGAGCATGACTTGTCACTTTATGGATTTGAATGGGGTTTGTGAATTTGAACATGAATTTGAATGACTTGTGCCTTTAAATATGATTTGTGACTTTGAATGGTTAAGTTTGTGAATGTGAATGGTTTATGAAAGTGAAGAATGTTAATGTTGGTTAATTTGTAAATGTGTTTGTTGGAGGTGAAGATTATGAATGTGAATGTGATTGTGAATGTGTGATTGTGGATGTGAATGCGAATGTGTGATTGTGGATGTGTGATTGTGGATGTGAATATGAATATTGTGATTGTGATTGTGTGAGTGTGAATGTGTAATTGTGGATGTGAATGTGTGATTATGTTTTGGATATGTGAATGTGTGATTTTGTGGTTGGATGTGAATGCGAATGGGAGAACCAGAATAATAATAATAATAATTCCAAACAACTTTTGTCGGCTATGGTCAACCGACGAAAGTTAGTGGACATTAACTTCCATCGGCTTACTGTAGCTGACAGAAGTTAATGGGCATTAACTTCCATCGGCCTATGTCTAGTCGATAAAAGTTAGCTATTTTGATGACGTGGACAAAAGTCTCCCTAACTTCCGTCGGCGACTGACATAAGTTAGCTATTTTACGTCGAAATGCTTCTGTCGACCAAATGCCGATGAAAGTTAGGTTTTTGTCGATGGAAGTTGTTGACACGAAAATGTGCCCCTGCACTTGGGTCAGTTCGACGATCTAAAAGTGTGTGGATACTTAGGGACAAGTCTAAGCGTAACACAACATTGACGTCACGTTCCGACTACCCTTAACAATGGCAAGGGGGGTGGAGTCGCTAGGTAATCAGATTACTCAGAAATAATCCAATTAGCCGAAAATAGATATATTAAATAAAATAAACCAGCAAGCTAATCAGAGCCTGACTAATTCGGAGGGTACTATGCGAAGGGTGTCACCGAAGGGTACCTTCGGCATCTGATGTGAAGTATCTCGCCGAAGGTAGTCTTCGGTGTTTGGATTGATCTGGCCAAAGGCAGGCTCCAAACAGATCTTGACGCGAAATCACTTCCGAACAGTGGGGTTCGGTGCGAAGTCTCTGCCGCTACAAAATATCTCAAACGCAACACACTGGCGTGGCTTCGTCTGGCGTGGGGTACAAACGTGGAGAAGCCTGTTGTGACGAAGCCTATTGCGGAGCGTGTTGGTGTGTGGAACTTGGTCAGACCGACAACAGCGTGACGGTCCGGCACGAGTAGTCGAAGTAGTATTCCCACCGAAGGGTGTTCTGGCAGCCCCCGAAACCAATCTCCTGGCACTGGACACCTCCGACGAAGTGGCTCCGAGCGTGAAAACCTGCAACAGAACAGAGATCAAGTGCCAATTCGGCCTAGGGACCGAATCTGCTAAGTGTTGCAATAGGGGAACGAAGGTAGCAATCTGTTACGTAGATTAACGGATACTTCACAGGTGAAGTAACAAGGCGATAGCAATTTGTTACGTAGATTAACGGGTACTTCACGAGCGAAGTAGCAAGGCTTACCACGGTATTGGCGTGGCCGGCGGAGGGCTTCTAGGCAAACCCACGAAGGTTGTAGAAAGGTAAATAAAAGTAAAGGTACGGTTCAAACCTAGGGCTTTGTGATTGATTTGTGTTTGGGGGTTAATGAACCGGCCTCACCCCTATTCTTATAGGGGCTAGTCTTCTAATCTCTAAGCTTAATCTGGTAGGATTCGGCCTAATCACGCATAGGGATAAAATTAACCAGAATAAGACTCAAATCTATCTCTAGAAATCAGCCCGAAGTGGGCCTTTGGCAGGGCCCGCCGAAGCCCGCTCCTTGTGCCGAAGCTTCAGCGAGGCAGGCCTCCGATGGCCTTTGGACCGAAGGTAGCAGGCCTGATGGAAAGGCTTCAAAAGCCCATAGCTCATTGGGCTTTCGGCCGTGTAGGGCTTCGACCCGATCCATGACATGTGTATTTTTGGCCCAAATTACCAAAATTGATATTTTGACAATCTTGACCATTTAATGCCATTTTTTTCTATCAACACATGCCCGATGCCTTTTAGTGAACTAAGTGAACTAAAAGCATAACAGGCTAAGGACCATACCCCCCGTATCGGCCTTTCGACACTTTCAAGTAGTTTGCCACACACTCGAGAAATACTTTTTCAAGTACCTGCCATTCAAAGCTCTTCGAAACTACTCTCCTTATAGGGATTCTAGTACATATGCATTAACTGGAGCGATTTCTACAATTTTGAAAGGGCCTTCCCAACTAGGTGACCACTTACCAAATTTGGGGCTCTTAGTGCATAAGGGCAAAATCGTTTGCCAAACCAAGTCACCAACTTGAAACAATTTTGGTTTAACTTTCTTATTGTAGGCTCTAGCTACTCTCCTCTTGTCTATTTCTATAGATTCTAAATCCCTTAGCCTCTTATCGGTAACTTCTTCTAAATTGTCCTTCAAAAGAGTCTCATATTCATCGACCGATAAGCCATCTTGCTTTAGAACTCTTAAAGAGCCAAGATCCACTTTTATAGGTAGAACGACGTCTTGCCCATATACTAGTTCATATGGACTAACTTTGGTAGCACCGTGCTTCACAATTATACAAGGCCATTGATGCGCACGGGTGCCCGATCTTCCGTCAGAGGGGATAATCTTGATTGGTGGAGGACTCGATGTTGACTGATCCGAACCCCGCAATCGCTACACAACGGCTCCGTTGGTTATCAACCACACACGAACATGATTGAACTCACCAAGAAGGCTTATCCCTGCATGTGAATCGAGAACACAAGCAAGAACACGGAAACACAATCTCACAAACAGATGAAAGATTGATTTCTCGAGCGGGGTTCCACAATCTGACGAACGTCAGAGTTCAATCTGCAAGGCAGTTCGAAACTAAGAAAAACCCAACCCTAATTCATGACGTCTACAGAGTATTAATACCAAGGTTTTGTGTAAAGTCTTCCCTAATGTTGGGCTTAAGGCCCCAATCGGATACAAGGCCAAAAGTGGCCCAAAATGGTGACGCAACACCTTATGATTTTTTCGGACGACACAGAACGTTTCGTAACGAACCAAGACTTGGAACTAGATTCATGGGAAATATATTTTCATTATCTTTCCAACGCCTTAAAGAACACCTCAATCCACCTCCGTACGAGAAAGTTATGCCCGTTTTAATGAAGGGTGTTCTGCTGAAACCGAACCAAAATCGGAGTTTGAAGTGGAATCCGAATTGAATTATTGTGCCGCCTCTCCCTCTTGCGTTTGATCTAGAAGTGCTTATCCCAAGTTCCTTAGAGTCAAAATATCACCCATAAGTAGCATCCCATCCATATCCATATCATTATGTAAAGTAAGAAACGAACGCACCTCATAATTAAGCTTGCGGGCACTAGAGCGAGTGATTGGTCTAGGAATGATAGAGTGTTGGATGTCTTTATCATTGTTATCGATGTCCTCATCATCCTCCCCTTCTTGAATTGGAGTCTTCCTCGACTCAAACTCGTCTTCTTCTCCCAAATATGGCTTCAAATCTGAAATGTTAAATCTGGGGCTAACCCCAAAATCTGCAGGCAACTCAAGCTAGTATGCATTGTCATTAATTTTCTTAACTATCTTGAAAGGACCATCAACTCGAGACATCAATTTAGACTTTCTCAAATCTAGAAATCTATCTTTACGCAAGTATAACCAAACAAGATCACCTATTTCAAAGGTTAAATGTCTCCTACCCTTACTACCAGCAATTTTATACTTTTTGGTCATCTTCTCAATGTGTTCTTTAGTTGTGGTATGTAATTTCAGAATAAAATCAGCACGTGTCTTAGTATCTAAATGGACATGTTCAGAAGTAGGCAATGACAATAGATCAATGGGAGCACGGGGATTAAAGCCATACACAACCTGGAAAGGACTCACCTTGGTGGTAGAATGTATCGCTCAATTATATGCAAACTCCACATGAGGTAAACATTCTTCCAACATCTTCAAATTCTTCTTCAAAACAGCCCACAACATGGTGGATAACATACGATTAACTACCTCTATTTGCCCATCGGTTTGAGGGTGGCAAGTGGTGGAGAATAGAAGCTTGGTTCCCAAATTGCACCATAAACTTCTCCAAAAGTGGATCAAGAACTTCGCATCGCGATCAGAGACAATAGTGGTGGGTACTCCATGTAGGCTAATGATATCCCTAAAAAACAAATCAGCAATGTTTGTAGCATCATCGCTCTTATGACAAGGTATAAAATGTGCCATTTTTGAGAATCGATCGGCCACCACAGATATACTATCCCTCCCCCTCTTTGTTCTAGGTAAACCTAAGACAAAGTCCATTGATATATGCTCCCAAGGGACACTAGGAACAGGAAGGGGCATATAAAATCCAAAGGGATTCAAGTGTGACTTAGCTTTGTTACATGTAGTGCAGCGTGAGACGTAGCGCATGACATCCCGCTGCATCCTTGGCCAAAAGAAGTGTGTGGACAACACGTCCTCAGTTTTGTTCACTCCAAAATGTCCCATCAATCCTCCCCCGTGAGCTTCCTATAAAAACAAAAGGCGAATGGAGCTAGCTGGGATGTATAGCTTGTTAGCACGATATAATAAACCATCATTCAGCACATATTTATTCCAAGTTCGACACTCTCTACAATTTTCAAAAGCATCCTTGAAGTCTAGATCAGTAGCATATAACTCTTTTATTGTTTCTAGACCAAATATCTTATGATCAAGCTGAGATAACATAGTAAAATGCCTAGATAAAGCATCTGCAATGATATTGTCTTTACCACGTTTATGTTTAATGATGTATGGAAATGACTCTATGAACTCAACCCATTTTGCATGTCGCTTATTTAGTTTTGCCTGGCTTCTAGTATGTTTCAAGGATTCATGATCAGAATGAATGACAAACTCTTTAGGCCAAAGGTAATGTTGCCAAGTCTCTAACACCCAAACTAAAGCATACAACTCCTTATCATAAGTAGAATAATTCAAATTACGTCCATGCAATTTTTCACTAAAGTAAGCAACATGTTTACCTTCTTGTATGAGAAGTCCTCCTATCCCAATCCCACTATCATCACATTCAAACTCAAATGTCTTACCAAAGTCAGGAAGTTGGAGTAGAGGGGCATGTGTAAGTTTCTCCTTAAGCATGTTAAAATCTTGTTCTTGTGTTGGGCCCCATGTGAATGAAGCTCCCTTCTTTGTCAACTCATTGAGTGGAGCAGCAATGGTGCTGAAATTCTTCACAAACCATCGATAAAAACCAGCAAGTCCATGAAAACTTCTCACTTGCGTGACAGTTTGAGGTGTTGGTCAGCTCTTGATGGCTTCAATTTTCGCTTCATCTACCTCAATACCCTGTGGAGTAACAACATAGCCAAGAAAAGAGTCTCGATCCGTGCAAAAAGTACACTTTTCAAGATTACTGAACAAGCGTGCATCTCTCAAAGCATTAAAAATAGCACGCAAATGATTCAAATGTTCATCAATAGACTTACTATATATCAAGATATCATCAAAGTAAACCACCACAAATTTGCCAATAAATACTCTCAATACTTCATTCATTAAACGTATGAAAGTGCTAAGTGCATTAGTTAACCCAAAAAGCATGACTAACCACTCATATAAACCAAACTTAGTTTTGAAAGTTGTTTTCCATTCATCTCCTAATTTCATTCTAATTTGGTGGTATCCACTACGCAAGTCAATCTTTGAGAAAATGATAGATCCGCTCAATTCATCAAGCATATCATCTAACCTAGGAATAGGATGACGATACCTTATTGTAATATTATTGGTGACTCTACAATCAACACACATACGCCAACTACCATTTTTCTTAGGGACTAAAAGAATAGACACAACACATGGGCTAAGGCTCTCTCGTACGTACCCACGGTCTAGAAGTTCTTGGACTTGTCGCTGAATTTCTTTAGTCTCCTCCGGATTTGTTCTATATGCAGCACGGTTTGGCAATGTCGCTCCTGGGATCAAGTCAATTTAATGCTCAATACCTCGAATAGGTGGCAACCCTAGAGGCATCTCTGCTGGAAACACATCCTTATACTCCTACAAAAGGTTAGTGACAACAGGAGGCAACGAGGTGAAATAATCCTCAAATGAAAGCAAAACTTCTTTGCATATCAATACATAACAAGGAGAATCAAACTCATTAACATCAACCAAATCAGATTTAGTAGCAAGCATAACACCCACTTCAATTTAATTCCATCCGACTTAGAGTTGTTGTCTTTCTTAACTTTCTTAGGTGGGAAAATAGTGTTAGCTACTTGCTGATTTTCAGATTGTGGTGCAATCTCCTTCTTGCTATTCTCAATACTCTCTTTCTCACATTGCATAATTTCAGTGGGAGTCATAGGAAGCAAAATAATTTTCTTTCCCTTGTGCACAAGTGTATATTTATTACTCCTACCATGATGTGTAGCATCCGTATCAAATTCCCACGGCCTACCCAATAAAAGTGAAAATGCTTGCATGGGTACAACATCAAAATCAACAAAGTCATGGTACGTACCAATGAAAAAGTGCACTCTCGCAGAGTGTGTTACCTTGACCTTACCACTATTGTTGAACCACTGAATGTAGTATGGATGAGGATGTGGACGTGTGGTCAATCCAAGCTTATTGTTGGCGTAAAAGATTACGCTAACATGTTCTCGAAGATTGAGAACTAACAAACAGAGAGTTCGTGTTGAGAACTATCTCAAGCCTCCGAATAGGATAATAGCTCAAGTAGTCCGAAATTGTGTATTGAATATCTAAGTATGCCTATTACATGATAAGAAGGGGGGTATTTATAGGAAAAAAGTCTAAGGAAAAGATGTATTTACCCCTCAATTACAACCGACATAGTGGAAATTATTCGATACCCCGAATAGGGTTAAAATAGTAAAATACATCCTGAGAAGGTAGATAAGGCAGACGTCTTATCAGTCTTGCTGTTTTCCATTAAAGCTTCGGAGCCTTTAGAGGATGCCTTTGAATCATGACACCGAGGTATCCTTCGGCTTGGAAACTTTATCCCCTCCAGGGATGAACGCGAACTTTGATGTTGGAGAATTATCTTTATCCGTTGATTTCCAATGTCCTGAAAATGGAGTATTTTCCCCCAACACTTATTAACCAGATCTAAGCTCACCAAGTTGTTGCTGCTCCCTTCGTCAATTATGACACGAACACGACGATCATTGACAATGAGAAACATTTTAAATAAGTTATGTCGCTGCAGTGTGTCCGTTTGCTCCACTTGAGTGTTTAAAACACGTTGTACAATCAACGCCTGATACTTCTCGGTGGCGGCAGTACCTAAAATCTCTTCGTCGTCACTTTCAGTATCCTCATCGTCACCCGCATTGTTAGTACCACCATCATCAATATCACTAGCACTAACATACCCACCATCCTTAGTAGTAATGAATGCCCGTCTTTGGCTTGGGCAATCTCTCATGAAATGGCCCTTCCCTTTGCAATTGTGGCAAATGACTCCACTGGTTCAACCTGTAGAAGCAACCGATGAGGAACTATTTGCTGGTAGAGCTATTTTACTCTTCTCCTCTAGTGGTAGTGAAGATGACGGTGCTGCTCAACGCGCCCTGGGTATGAAGGGGGTAGCAGACCGTGCAGGAGAAGGTAGTGTTGATTTTCCCATTGTAGACGCCGCTCTTGTGTCGGTGAAGTTGCTCTTTGACTTTGGCTGTCATCTCTGCAATTCTCTTTCTGTCTTCATAGAAAGGTGAAACAATCTATTGAGAGAATTATATTCCTTATAATCAACTATGTCCTGTATTTCTCTTCTTAAGCCACCAAAAAATCTAGCCATTTTACCCTCCTCATCCTCAACTACCTCACAACGCAAAATTCCTATTTGCAGTTCTTGGTAGTACTCCTCTACAGATTTATTTCCTTAGTTTAAATGTTGTAATTTTTTTACGCAAATCATGTTTATAAGTAGCGGGGACAAATCTACCACACATAGCTCTCTTTAGCCCATCCCATGTGTCAGGTGCTAAGCCTACATTTGATAGCTCATTCTATCAAATAATAGCAAAATCAGTAAACTCACTAGTGGCTTGTCTAAATCTATGAATTTCTGGAACAAGATGAGAGTTAAATTTTTGTTCTACTGTCATCTCCCAATTCAGATATGTTTCAGCATCATAAGAGCTAGAAAAAGGTGGTATGCTGAACTTAACCTTAGCGAACGAATTATCAGTACGAGGGTTGTTTTCATTATTACCTCCCATACCTTGACGACATGGATTTCGTTGACGGGGAGGGGGTCTCGAGCAAGGGGGTGGATATACTCTTCTTGATTTATGCCATCTGCCTCGAGATCCTCAGCTCTATCATTAGGTGGCTTTTGATGTGTCTCTATGTTCTCCATCTTGGTGATGAGGGTGGCAATGCTCCTCTCTATCCTCTCCAATCTGTTCTCATTGTCCTTGTTACTCTTAACGATGTTTGCATTGAGTTCTTGCAGCAACTTTCCAAGCTCGAACTTGGACACACATTCATCTCCATATCCTTGGTGTGATCCTACCATGGTTAGTGGAAACACAAAACATAGACAAGCACACAAGTGCGTTAGTTTCCTATGAACTACTAGGATGTGGAGTCGCTCACACTCAAGCGTTTCACTAAGTTCTTGCAAGGTTCTTACCAATCGTAGCAGGTGGCACAACCGGTTAGCTTGGGGATGATACCGTTGAAGTTGTGAGTATAGCGATTGCCAGCTAGTCACCGTACTGATCAGAAGGAAGGTGGAGCTCGGAAGATTGATCTTTGGTAGCAAGGATTAGCACAGATCGACATCAGTTAGTAAAGATCAATAATAATCCACAATACTTGTCTTGGTTACTGGTCTAACTTGTGCTCCTAGAAACGAGAAGAGAAGCCAACTCTAATAACAAAACTCCAAAACACAATACTTAGAGATATAGTCAACAACACTGAACTTAAACTAGAACAACTTCCTCCTCTTATGCCTCACATAATTTTTTTTGATTTTATTTTTTTCTCTTTTTTTGGACTTTTTTCTTTTCTTTTGGGACTCTCTTTCTTTTTTCTCCTTTTTTACATATTTCTCAAACAATAAGTACTCAACGAGGTACCCGAAAAGGAAGAAGTTATGCTGGCTGCAAACAAAAACCCCTCTAGAACTCTATCTTCCCGGCATAATTTTGCCACCTTACCCCAATCGGAAGCGGCTTCGCTTCATGGCTGGATTCTTTTTTCGTTCCGATCATTTTGATGGGTGGTAGAGCTCAAACGGAGTCCGTATGCAAAAGTTATGGCCGTTTTACCGAGGCAAGGTCGAACTGACCCCGAACCGACTCCAACTAGGGTTTAGGGTTGAATTCGGATATCCTGGGACTAAGCAAGGTTATGGCTTTGACTCACGATCAAGAACACAACTCTAAACCAGCAACCCGACATTGATCATGGATCAAAACTCAATAATACGACACCGTGATGAAATTGCAAAGGCTCAAAACAATAGGACGATAAGGGTAATTTGCCCTAGATGTCTACGACTCTTTTTTTGTGGCTTTTTCTGGAGTTCTAGGACAAGGCGAAGAACAATCTAATCGATAAAATGATACCTGATGGGCAATTTAGGCTTTGATACCACTTGATGCGCATGGGTGCCTGATCTCCCGTCAGAGGGGGTAAACTCGATTGGTGGAGGACTCGACGTTGACGATCCGACTTCCGATCAGCACTGATCTGAATCTCGCAATCGCTACACCACAACTCCGTTGGTTATCAACCACGCACGAACGCGATTGACCTCACCAAGAAGGCTTATCCCTGCATGCGAATCGAGAACACAAGCAAGAACACGAAAACACAATCTCACAAACAGATTAAAGATCGATTTCTCGAGCGGGATTCCACAATCTGACAAACGTGAGAGTTTAATCTGCAATGCAGTTCGAAACTAAGCAAAACCCAACCCTAATTCATGAAGTATATAGAGTATTAATACCTAGGGTTTGTGTAAAGTCTTCCCTAATGTTGGGCTTAAGGTCCTAAACGGATACAAGGCCCAAAGTGGCCAAAATGGTGATGCAGCACCTTATAACTCGTTTGGACGACACATAACGTTTTGTAACGAACCAGTACTTGGTACTAGATTCATTGGAAATATATTTTCGTTATCTTTCCAATGCCTTAAAGAGCCTCAATCCGCCTCCGTACGAGAAAGTTATGCCCGTTTTAATAAAGGGTGTTCTGCTGAAACCGAACCGAAATCAGAGTTTGAAGTGGAATCCGAATTGGATTGTTCGGCGTCTGGTGCGAAGAGTTCCGCCGAAGATAGTCTTCGGCATTCAGATCAATCTGGCCAAAGGCAGGCTCCAAACAGATCTCTAACACGACATCACCTCCGAACAACAGGGTTCGGTGTGAAGTCTCTAACACGACAAAAATATTCCAACGCGACACGCAAGCATGACTTCGTACGGTGCGGAGTGTTGGCGTGGTGAAGCCTGGTACGACGAAGCCTGCTGCGGAGTGCTCTGGTGTGCGGATTTGACCAGACCGACAACAGTGTGATAGATTGTAACATCCCAGGAATTTAAAATAAATAAAATAAGGAAAATGAATTTTCAGGAATTTTTTAATTAAAGAAAAGACTAAAAGAACCCTGTTTAAGACAAACAAGGGGAAATACTTCAAATTTTAACTTGAGAAATTTATGGTGGAATCTAGAGGCCAAGAAATATTTTTAGGAATTTTTATAAAATTTTATCAATAGTGATTCAACCTCTAAACAAATAAATGATTTACTGGAATTATTTTAATTGGAAAATGTATTTAAAATACTAGTGGGCCGCAACCCCGAATCCTCCCCAAGCCCGGCCCAGTCCAGACTTAAGGCACTAACATGTGGGACCGACCTGTCGGCGCGTGCCCCCTCTCTCTCCTCCTCGCCCGCGCCCACCCTGGCCCGCTCGTCAGCCACTCCCCTCTCGCCTTTGGTCTCTGGCAGCCGTGGCCCGCCTGTCGGCGCTGTTGGCTTCGCGCTCAGCCGCTGACAGGTGGGGGCCGCCTGTCAGGGCCTTCGTCTCTGATGGAAGGGGATCTCCCCCCTTTCCATACCTATCGGCCACCCTTCCAAATCCACCGCCGGCCGCCGTGTGCCACCAAATCTAGCCCGGGATCTGGTTTCCCTCTCGCCGGCGATTGCATTACCCCTATTCCCACGCGTTTTCGCCATAGATGGCCGGTGATCGCATGTATGGCAAGCTCACCGGAGACGACAGGATTTCTTCGGTTTCCTTGCCATATCAACGCCGGCGAGTCGCTATAAGAGACCTGGACCCTCACCGCACTCCGGCCACTCATCCCTAGCCCTAGCCATGCTCTCCCGACGTGTTGCGATGCTTAGCACCGCCTCACCTCTGTTTGAGCTCTGGCCGCCGCTCGTCGCCACCTCAAGCCCCCGCCAACCACGCCATCGCCACCGTAGGGATCCCCGTCGACCACCCGTCACCGGCCTCCCCTCCGTTGGCCGTGACCGCCACCGGACCGCCGTCGCCACTGTCGGCCCAAAGCCCTTCGCCGTCTACCCTCACCGCCGGTCACCGTCATACGCCCGTCGCCGCCATCTCTGGTACGGTCGTGACCCCTTGGCTCTCCTCTTTCCGTTTTTGCCTAGATCAAGGGCTTAGCCCCATCGCCGTCGCCGTCGCCACCGCGCCCGAGCCCGCCGTCGCTGGAGAAGATGGGTAATTTACCATCTCCGACACATGCAGTGCCGATTTAGATCACAGCCGCACGATCGCGATCGGAGGACATAGGTTAAATCCCTTTGGGATTTAATCCTGGCCCTTGATCTGGTCAAAGGGGTACGGGGCCATCTCAGCCGTCCGATGCCACTTAATCGATCCCGCCTCGTGCCTGACCGTGGGATCTAGATCCAAAGGTCCAGCGGACTCTGGTCCACGTGCACAGTGCGCTAGTCCATGGTGAGCCCGGCTCACCGTGGACCGGATCCCATTTTATGTTTAAATAAAATTCAGAAAAATGCTTTAAACTTTGAAAATTCATAACTTGCTCATTTTAACTCCAAATTTCACCATTAAAATTTTGTTAAATCTATCTTTTTATTTTCTATAGATTTATGCCATAAAAATAGTATGTTACTTTGGAACAAAATATTCTTATTAAATAAATGAATAAAAACCCCTTAGGAATACATTGATATTTCATGAAATAAATCAGGAAAATCCCTAAAAATTAACCCTTAATATATTCACCATAACTTTAGAATATTTAGGGTTTTATTACTTTGTTTAAGACCATAAACTTGTATGTATATGTTTTGTGATGTTTTTATTGTTTATTGAATGTTGTGTTGAATTTTTCCGTATCGAGAAGACTACGATACCATCGATTATCCGGAGTATTACCCTGAGGTTCCACCTCACCATTTGCTGAGCAAGGCAAGTCACAACCCCCATTTTGATCATCATTGAGCCCATGTTTTAATAACTTATCGCTATAACTCATAGGATAATAATTGCATTAGTCTAATATCAAGCCCTACAATT
Source organism: Zizania palustris (assembly GCA_019279435.1). Lineage (NCBI taxonomy): Eukaryota > Viridiplantae > Streptophyta > Magnoliopsida > Poales > Poaceae > Zizania > Zizania palustris. The sequence continues at coordinate 43,151,373 of JAAALK010000081.1, forward strand.
ATATTTATTAGATCCCTGTCCTTGTGTGTAAACCCAAGCCATGCTTATTGAGCCTAAACTCCTTGTCACTCTACAATATTATATTAGCTAGTGTCCAATGTACCGACACAACTGCTATAGGATAAAAGAACGAGTCGTAGATAGTTGGATTCTACTATATGAATTTTCCCCGTTATTCTCGTCTCTAGATTCTATTGGAGTTGGCTAAGTTATAAGTATGGTGGGTTCCGGGTGCAAGCTAGGGCATTGGTTGGTCGCACCCGGGGCACTATAAGGACCGGTCTACGGGATCTGTTGCAAAGCACTTCTGTTGGACCGAAAGCGGCGACCAGAGGGTGGGTGAATGGGAGCTTTTAAAATTTCACGCTAAAGACAGCCTTCGGTTTTAATCCTGTCTTCTGCGGAACAGGCTTCGAACACAACCTTCGAAGGTCTTGTTCGGAGGTACTTTGACAGCTCCGAACACAGGCTTCGCAGGAGCAAAAGTTCGAAGCCAAGAAGACTTCGCTCCACTTACAACCCTCGAAAATCTACTCTGCTAAGTCAGTGCAGGCTCCGCACACGGGGTGCTTCGAGCAGGCTTCGCACTTCACCCTTCGCAAGAGTGGACAGCCCTCTAAGGACTTCGACCAAGTACTTGGCAACAACAACTGGTGCTGGGCTTCGTACACGAAGGTCTAAACGCACACACACGGACTTCGCTAAGGGCTTCGACACAAGAAGCAAAATGGGCCTCGATCAGGGCTTCGCTAGTAAGCAGCGAGGTCTCGCCTCCTGTTACACAGAGCGAACGCACACTGACAAAACACACTTCGCACAGACACAACCTTCGCTCAGTCAGGCTTCGGTGCACTAAAACTAGCGAGGTACGTAACGCAAGCTCAAGCAAAAAGCACACAGAAGCAGGGCTTCGCCGCTTGAACAAGGAACACAAATAAATTGAACTCTGGATAAATACAGTGAGGTATGTGGCTACAGGAGCTCAACAGTAAATGCTCAAAGTGTTAAATGTTACCTACCGAGCCCCCATATTTATAGTCCACAGTTCACCCAAAGGAAATGACTACACTACCCATAGGGTTTACAAAGGATTTGTCTCTACAGAACTAAGGGGTACAAAAGGTAGTCCACCTTTATTCTGGAGGCTTCTCTGTCAGCTTTGCAGAGGGGACAGTGTCAGCCTTTTTGCAGAGCAAACAGTGTCAGCCTTTGCAGTCTTTGACCTTCTGCAGCCTCCCTTCGCACGCGAGGGTGCGGTAGCTTCGGCAAGAAGCCTTGAGCCTGTTGGCCTTCGCTTCGCCGAAGATGGCCTCCAATACAGTGACGGTTTTGAGCCGAAGCCGTCAAAGCCCTTGTGCCTTCGCACCAACACGCCGTCAAAGTCCCTGCGCACCACAGACAAGCAAACAAGTGTATCCAGTACTCCGGAGACCTCTCCGGGTTAGCAACCTCTGGTACACACTCCGGTGTACCGCCCAAAGTACCGAAGCCTTCGGTACGAACCCAGTCATCGTGTACTGTCGAACCCCTCCGACATGCACACTCCGCTGCAACAGCTGCAGCAAACAAACACCGAACACCCTTCGGTGAAACCACCTCCGAACACCCTTCGGAGAAACCACCTCCGAACACCCTTCGGAGGTACAACCTCCGAACCCCCTTCGGAGGTACCCTTCGAACAGAGGGTAAAATCCTGTCAATCACTCATCACAAAACACCGAAACCAACCCTTGGTTTCTCAGAAACTAACACTGTCATCGAGTCATGTGATGTGACTTTTGATGAATCAACCCTTTCTGTTATTTCTGCTTTTGAACAGGCAAATGAACACGACATGGAACAGACCATCTTCGAAGAAGAAGATCCCGGAGAATTCGAGGATGAACCCCTACTACCCTCGACATCGACCCCCGAAGCTGACCCCGCTTCAACTACTTCGGCACGAGGACCCGAAGCGACTACCTCAACATCGGTCATCTTGGACCACTCCAACGCACAAGTTGAGGGGGAGAGTGCATCCCGCCGCGAGGCTCCACATCATGTTCAAAGGATGCATCATCCCGAGCAGATCATTGGTGAGCTTGATCAAAGGGTAACTCGTTCACATGCTCATTTCACTAATTCTGTTTTTGTTGCTTCTTTCGAGCCCTTAGATGTTAGTCATGCACTTTCTGATTCTAGTTGGATCAATGCCATGCATGAAGAGCTTGAAAATTTTGAGAGAAACCAAGTCTGGACTTTAGTTGATCCTCCACCAAATGTTCATTTCATTGGAACAAAATGGATTTTCAAAAATAAACAAGGGGAGGATGGGACTATAGTTAGAAACAAGGCTAGACTTGTAGCTCAGGGCTTTTCTCAACTAGAAGGGATTGATTTTACTGAAACTTTTGCACCTGTTGCTCGCCTTGAGGCCATTAGGATTTTGCTTGCCTTTGCGACATCCCGGGGATTCAAACTCTATCAAATGGATGTCAAAAGTGCTTTTCTTAATGGCTTCATAGGTGAAGATGTTTATGTAAAACAACCCCCTGGTTTTGAAAACCCCAAGTACCCACATAAAGTCCTTAAACTTCATAAGGCTCTTTATGGACTCAAGTAGGCCCCTCGGGCGTGGTATGATAGACTTAAGTCTTTTCTGCTTGAGCGAGGGTATTTGATGGGCTCTGTTGATAAAACGTTGTTTACTCTCAAGCATGGCAAAGATTTTCTCCTAGTTCAGATTTATGTGGATGATATCATCTTTGGTGGCTCTTCTCATGCTTTGGTTGCCGAGTTTGCAGATACCATGAGCAGGGAATTTGAAATGTCGATGATGGGTGAACTCACCTTTTTCCTTGGTCTCCGGAGGTGTTGGTGCGAAGGCCCAAGGGCTTTTACGGCTTCGGCTCAAAACCGTCACTGTATCGGAGGCCATCTTTGGCGAAGCGAAGGCCGTCTGGCTCAAGGCTTCTCGCCGAAGCTACCGCACCCTCGCGTGCGAAGGGAGGATTCCAGAAGGTCAAAGACTGCAAAGGCTGACACTGTCTGTTCTGTAAAAGGCTGACACTGTCCCCCTCTGCAAAGCTGACAGAGAAGCCTCCAGAATAAAGGTGGACTACCTTTTGTACCCCTTAGTTCTGTAGAGACAGAATCAATGTAAACCCTAGGGGTAGTGTAGTCATTTCCTTTGGGTGAACTGTGGGCTATAAATATGGGGGCTCGGTAGGTAACATTTAACACTTTGAGCATTTACTGTTGAGCTCCTGTAGCCACACACTTCGTTGTATTTCATCCAGAGAGTTCATTTTCTGTGTTCCTTGTTCAAGCGGCGAAGCCCTGCTTCTTGTGCTTTTTGCTTGAGCTCGCTTTACATACCTCGCTAGTTATAGTGCACCGAAGCCTGTCTAGGCGAAGGGTGTTTTGTGCGAAGTGTGTTTTTCAGTGTGCTGTCGCTCTGTGTAACTTCAGGCCAGACCTCACAGCTTACTAGCGAAGCCCTGATCGAGGCCCGTTTTGCTTCTTGTGTCGAAGCCCTTAGCGTAGTCTGTTTGTGTGCGTGTAGACCTTCGTGTACGAAGCCCAGCACCAGTTGCTGCCGCCAAGTACTTGGTCGAAGTCCTCAGAGGGCTGTCCACTCTTGCGTAGGGTGAAGTGCGAAGCCTGCTCGAAGCACCCTGTGTGCGGAGCCTGCACTGACTTAGCAGAGTAGATTTTCGAGGGTAGTGAGTGGAGCGAAGTCTTCTTGGCTTCGAACTTTAGCTCCTGCGAAGCCTGTGTTCGGAGCTGTCGAAGTACCTCCGAACCAGACCTTCGAAGGTTGTGTTCGAAGCCTGTTCCACAGAAGACAGAACTGAACCGAAGGCTAAGTCTTTAGCCCAAAATTTTAAAAGCTCCCATTCACCCCCCCTCTGGTCGCCGTTTCCGGTCCAACAATTGGTATCAGAGCAGGTTAAGATCACCAGTTGACCTTAACCGGTTTTGTGATCTGTTGGCGACATGGATAGAGGCAGTAAAATTCCTCTGTTCGATGGGACAGACTTTGCATACTGGAAGGTGCGCATGGAGGCTTACTTGTTAAGCCAAGGAAATGCAATTTGGGAGATTGTGGACTCACAATACTCCATCCCTGAGACTCGCACCTCTCAGACTGAGAAGGATCAGTATAATGCCAATTCCAAGGCAAGAAACATACTGTTCATCGGTCTGAGTAGAAGTGAGTTCGATAGGGTGCAGCACCTTAGGACTGCTAGGGAGATTTGTACAACGCTCACTGTCTTTCATGAGAGCTCTACTCAGATTAAGGCCAGGCGCCAAAGCACCTACAATCAACAGTATCAGCTGTTTGTGCAGGCACCTGGTGAATCTATAGATGCCATGTTTTCTCGCTTTGACGCGATAGTGAGTAACTTGCGATCCAACGGGACGCTTGCTTACAGTGATCACGATAGGGCTATCAAGCTTCTCTATGCTCTTGACCGTAGCATATGGGAAGTGAAGATATCCAGCATTGAGGAGTCCACAGGCTATGACACATTGACTTGTGACGAACTCTTTAGCAAGCTGAAGTCCACAGAGATTGCCAAGGCATCTCTTGCTGTGCACAGAAGCTCTTTGCCACAGCCATTGGCATTGGTTTCTAGCACTAGCCGTGGCACCACTGCAGAACCAAGCACATCTGGTACTTGTGTTTTTGCAGATGGTTTTGCTTTGTCCTCCCTGGTCTCCGTAACAAAGGAGCAGGTGGACACTCTAGCTGATGATGAGCTTGCTCTCATTGCCCAGAGGTTCACCCGCTTTCACCATGAGAGACAGGATCAGAGGAGAAGTGGTTTTAGTGGTTGCTATGAATGTGGCGACACCTCTCATATTAAGGCCAATTGCCCCAAGCTCAAGAAGAGAGATGAGAGTGAGCGCCCCAAATACCACAAGGAGAGGAAACCCTTTGTAAAGGGCAAGCGCGGCAAGATGGCTAAGAAAGTAGCCAAGGCCGCTTCCAGAGCCTTTGTTGCTGCTCTCAGCGACATCGACACATCCTCAACTGAGGAGTCGAGCTCTGAGGAGGAGGAGTCCCCAAGGAAGGAGGACAAGAAGGACAAGAAGGGACGAGACTTCACCGGCCTTTGCTTCATGGCCGACAACGATCACAGCGGCGATGAGCTTGACTCATCTGAGGTAAACCTATCATCTGACCAGCTTCTAATTAAATTAGATGAGCTGAATGAAGTAGTTCTTGGTCAGGATAGATTACTTGTGCAAGCCGCTAGAGAAAGAAAAGACCTTAGACTTAGGCTAGAATCTATTTCTACTGAATATGCCATGCTTAAGTCTAAGTTTAATGATGCTGAATGTGAGTCCTGTTCTGTTGTCATGAGTGAGCTTGCTCAGTTGCGTTCTGTTCATGCTCAAACTCTTTCTGAGCTTGAGACTGCACAGAAGCAGCTTTTGGAGGTGGATTCTAGACCTCATGATGTTATTGATTGCATGAACTGCTCTTTATTACGCGAAAGCATTAATTTACGTGATAAGCATGTTCATGATTTAGAGGCTAGATTGGAGAGGGCCGGTAGTTCTAAGGATGTGCAGCCTGTGTGTGACACATGCATTACCCTTAAGGACCAGCTAGGCACTGTTAGAGAGCGAGCTGAAAACCTCATGTCTGAAAATGAATACCTTCTTTCTGTGGTAAATAAATGCACTGAGGGGAAGGGTAGGATGGATTTGCTCTTGGCCAAGACCAAGTTGTGTGCTGACAGAGCAGGGGTAGCTCTAGGTTTGGGTTTTGAGAGGATACCTTCAGACAGTAAGACCAAAACTGTCTTTACCTCTCCCACCACCCTAGAGAAAGAGAGAGCTCTGTTAGACACCCCATCAGCCAGAAAGCCTACCCATCCACCAAAGAAAACCACACCTCCTGCCAAGAAAAACCCTCCCAAGAAAACCACACAGAAGAAACCCAAGGAGCCTGTGAGAGTTGCTCCTGTGACCCATGAGAGTGCCCCCAGGAGAGTGTTTCATTGTTCCTATTGTCAGCGGGCGGGTCATTTGGTTGGGTTTTGTTTTTGTCGCATCAAGGATGAGCGACGCTCTCAGGCGATGAGTTACCAGGACATGCATTACCCATCTTTAGGTATGCATGAGTCTGAGATGTACTATCGTCCTGCTTTTGAGGCTCCTCGTGCTTCTCGGAGAGGTTTTGCTCCTCGAGGTCTTCGCCATGTTCCATACGGTGGTAGACCTCGGGTTAGCAGATTTGTACCTCGTCAGAGTAGGAGACCTCGATATGTTGTTCGTTCACAGCATGTAGGTAGACCTCGCACTTTGCATCATTCTGATTATTATGTGCGTAGATCGTCTGCTTTTACTGTGCCTACTGCTTGTGTCACTCAGTGCTGGATGCCTCGTCATTATTTCACTCACCCCAGCACTGAGCGATCGAGACATTCTTATCGTGTGTAGGCGACAGGTCGAGGCTTGGAGGGCACGTGGATCATGGACTCCGGTTGTTCGCGCCACATGACCGGAGATGCAACTTGGTTCTCCAGCCTCACCACAACCAAGCAAAGGGAACATATCACCTTCGGAAACAATCGAAGGAGTAGAGTGAAAGGTAAAGGTGTGGTAAGAATTAATTCGAACTTCACTCTCAAAGATGTTGCCTTGGTTGAGAATCTGGGATACAATTTGCTGTCTGTATCTCAGTTGCTTGATGAGGGCTTCGAAGTGCGATTTCATCGCGATATTTCGCAAGTGCTCAATTCTGATGGCGTTGTGGTGTGTAAGATCTTTAGGGTTGGGAGAGTCTTTGGAGCTGATTTTTCAGAGTCATCTGGTTCTTCTCATTGTCTTGTTGCACATTCGACTTCTGAGCTTTGGAAGTGGCATAGGAGACTAGGGCATATGAGCTTTGAGTTGCTCGCTCGTCTGAGCGCCCTAGGTCTGATCCGAGGATTGCCCAAGCTCAAGTTTGAGAAGAATTTAGTTTGCGCTCCGTGTCAACATGGAAACATGATTGCTGCTTCGCATTCGCCAGTCACCACAGTGATGACTGAACAACCCGGAGAACTTCTCCATATGGACACTGTAGGTCCTTCTCGGGTTAGTTCTTTAGGCGGCAAGTGGTATGTTCTTGTAATTGTCGACGATTTCTCTCACTACTCTTGGGTCTTCTTTCTTGCCAGCAAGGATGAAGTGTTTTCACACTTTCGGAGCTTGGCTTTGAGACTTTTTACTGAACTCCCTGGTGCATTAAAATTCATTCGAAGCGATAATGGCACCGAGTTCAAAAATAGTCTCTTTGTTGACTTTTGCATGGAGCATGGCATAGAACATCAATTCTCTGCTCCGCGGGTTCCTCAACAGAACGGTGTTGTTGAGAGGAAAAACCGCACTTTGGTTGAGATGGCTAGGACGATGCTTGATGAGCATAGGACTCCTAGAAAATTCTGGGCTGAGGCCATGAACACTGCTTGTTACATCTCTAACCGAATATTCTTGCGCTCAATTTTAAATTTGACATCTTATGAGCTGCGTTTTGGGAGACAGCCCAAGGTTACTCATCATCGAGTTTTTGGCTGTCGCTGCTTTATCCTAAAACGTGGTAACTTGGATAAATTTGAGTCGCGATCTTCTGACGGGATCTTTTTGGGTTACACAACTCATGGTCATTCTTATCGCGTTTATAATTTGGAAACTAACACTGTCATCGAGTCATGTGATGTGACTTTTGATGAGTCAACCCCCTCTGTTAGTTCTGTATTTGAACAGGCAAATGAACACGACATGGAACAGACCTTATTCGAAGACGAAGATCCCGGAGAATTCGAGTATGAACCCCTACTACCCTCGACATCGACCCCCGAAGCTGACCCCGCTTCAACTACTTCGGCACGAGGTCCCGAAGCAACTACCTCAACATCGGTCATCTTGGACCATTCCAATGCACAAGTTGAGGGGGAGACTGCATCCCGCCGCGAGGCTCCACACCATGTTCAAAGGATGCACCCTCCCGAGCAGATCATTGGTGAGCTCGATCAAAGGGTAACACATTCTCACGCTCATTTTACTAATTCTGCTTTTGTTGCTTCTTTCGAGCCCTTAGATGTTAGTCATGCACTTTCTGATTCTAGTTGGATCAATGCCATGCATGAGGAACTTGAAAATTTTGAGAGAAACCAAGTCTGGACTTTAGTTGATCCTCCACCAAATGTTCATTTCATTGGAACAAAATGGATTTTCAAAAATAAACAAGGGGAGGATGGGACTATAATTAGAAACAAAGCTAGACTTGTAGCTCAGGGCTTTTCTCAACTAGAAGGGATTGATTTTACTGAAACTTTTGCACCTGTCGCTCGCCTTGAGGCCATTAGGATTTTGCTTGCCTTTGCGACATCCCGGGGATTCAAACTCTATCAAATGGATGTCAAAAGTGCTTTTCTTAATGGCTTCATAGGCGAAGATGTTTATGTAAAACAACCCCCTGGTTTTGAAAACCTCAAGTACCCACATAAAGTCCTTAAACTCCATAAGGCTCTTTATGGACTCAAGCAGGCCCCTCGGGCATGGTATGATAGACTTAAGTCTTTTCTGCTTGAGCGCGGGTATTTGATGGGCTCTGTTGATAAAACTTTGTTTACTCTCAAGCATGGCAAAGATTTCCTCCTAGTGCAGATTTATGTGGATGATATCATCTTTGGTGGCTCTTCTCATGCTTTGGTTGCCGAGTTTGCAGATACCATGAGCAGGGAGTTTGAAATGTCGATGATGGGTGAACTCACCTTTTTCCTTGGTTTGCAAATCAAGCAAAGCAAACAAGGTACTTTCGTCCACCAGACAAAGTACACCAAGGACCTGCTCAAGAAGTTCGACATGTCCGATGCGATGCCCCTCGCCACTCCAATGGCTACATCTGTAGCATTGGACCCTAACGAAGATGGAGAAGCCGTAGATCAGAAGGAGTTCCGGAGCATGATCGGCTCCCTCCTCTACTTGACTGCCACGAGGCCGGACATACACTTCGATGTGTGTCTGTGCGCTCGTTTTCAGGCTTCACCACGAGCTTCGCACCTCCAAGCGGTTAAGCGCATCTTAAGGTATCTCAAACACACCCTTGAATTTGGCATATGGTATTCAGCGTCTTCATCTTTATGTCTTCGAGGTTATTCCGATGCGGATTTTGCTGGGTGTAGAATTGATAGGAAGAGTACCTCTGGTACTTGTCATTTTCTGGGTACATCTTTGGTTTGCTGGTCTTCCCGCAAACAGTCTAGTGTTGCACAATCGACGGCTGAGGCCGAATATGTTGCTGCAGCTAGCTATTGCTCTCAGATTTTGTGGATGGTTTCCACTTTGCGGGATTTCGGGTTAGATTATAAGAGTGTTCCACTTTTCTGTGATAACACTAGCGCTATTTGTATTGCAAACAACCCGGTTCAGCATTCCAGAACCAAACACATTGACGTGAGATATCATTTTCTCAGAGATCACAATGAGAAGGGTGATATTGAACTTCAATATGTTGATACCCAACACCAGCTTGCCGATATTTTTACAAAACCCCTCGATGCTTCTCGATTTGCTTACTTGCGTGGGGAACTTGGCATTTTTCACCCCTACGGCATTTTGTGAGGGGGAGCTGTTTTAGATGGATGTGCCTTTGTCTAAATTGTGTCGAAATTGCATTTACATATTTTGCACTTATATGCCTGCTTATAATTCATGAAATCATGTCAGCTCAGCTCTTTTTAATTCATCTGGAACATTTATGTGCATGATGTTCTATTTTCAAAATCAAATCGTGCTCACTGCTTAGTCTTGAATCTAGCATGTTTAGGCAGGACTGCTTTTAGCTATCTTTTATCTGCTTGATAGCAAGACACTGTTCATCGGATGCTCAACATTGCAACTTGGAAAATTGTTCTCATTTTCATGGATACTCATAAATGCCAAACAATTGGTTCAAATCAAAAACTCCATGATTTACATGCTTTAAGTTAAAAGATCCAGGTGGGTTTGTTTGTCGCACTACCCTATTCTAGACTGCTTACCATTGCACATTGGTCTGAACTGGAATAGCGTAGTGTTTGCCAAAATCATTGCCTTAAGCTTCTTATGGCTTTCATGCCTAGGCTTGGCCTGATTGGAAAGTATAAGGTGGATAAACAAATAACCCCTGGCACTAAGGAAAGAACAACAAAATTCATTGATTATCAAGTTTGCTTTTCAAACTCCAATTGAACTGGACTTGTCTGTCTAGAGTAGAAATTGACTAGCTTTGCGCAGTCCTTGCTCTTACTTGTCTAGTTTCTTTGACTAAGTGGTGATGCTTTTATTTCAAAAATGATCAAATCACATGCTTCATCATGCTTTTAGAGAATATTAATTTGAGCTGAGCCCATGATCACTGTTGGTATATTTTTGCTTCATATGTCTTTGCTATTCTGCTCAATTCGAAGCTTTGCATCTTTTACATGCTCCTTGATGCTTGCATTGCCAAAGGGGGAGAAATTCCGAAGAGACTTGCTTCGTTCTCTGTCGCAAGGGGGGGTATAATTTCCAAAGGGGGAGAAAATTTGACATAAAGGGGGAGAAGGTTCTTTATTGCCAAAGGGAAAATTTAACTCAGGGGGAGTTTTTATTGCCGAAGGGGCTTTTTACTCTTGTGAGAAAGGGGGAAGAAAATTCTTTTATCAAGTGACATGTTTTGGCTCTTTTCTGAGTTTTTATGGTCACTTGTGTGCTGAAAATTTTTACATTTTCTTGAACCTGGATTTGGTTGTTAATGCACTCATCAAGGGGGAGATTGAGAAACCAAGGGTTGGTTTCGGTGTTTTGTGATGAGTGATTGACAGGATTTTACCCTCTGTTCGAAGGGTACCTCCGAAGGGGGTTCGGAGGTTGTACCTCCGAAGGGTGTTCGGAGGTGGTACCTCCGAAGGGTGTTCGGAGGTGGTTTCTCCGAAGGGTGTTCGGAGGTGGTTTCACCGAAGGGTGTTCGGTGTTTGTTTGCTGCAGCTGTTGCAGCGGAGTGTGCATGTCGGAGGGGTCCGACAGTACACGATGACTGGGTTCGTACCGAAGGCTTCGGTACTTTGGGCGGTACACCGGAGTGTGTACCGGAGGTTGCTAACCCGGAGAGGTCTCCGGAGTACTGGATACACTTGTTTGCTTGTCTGTGGTGCGCAGGGACTTAGGAGGCGACGGACAAGGTTCGCAGCAGGTGAACCTGGGTCAAGCGGGAGGCTTGATGCCAGGGGAGCGGGGAGCTCCGTCACGGTGGCTGCGAAGGTGGTCTGGGTCGGTCCTCGGGTCGAGACGTGCCAGGTGAAGGCAGAGAGTGCGGAGCGTGGCTCCAGCTGAAGGTACTCCGAGACAAAGTCCTCGGAGGTGAGGCACTTCGAAGGTACTCCGAATGGACTGACTTCGGAGTTGGTGGATCAAGTCCTCTGCGGAGGCATGAAATTCGAAGTGTGCTCCGGAGGGAGACATTCGAAGGTACCCGACGAAGGTCTCAGAAGTCAAGGCGCATCGAAGGCATGGTCCGGGTGAGGCTCGTCGAGGAGTGTGCTCAGGGAGAGGCACTGCGACGAAGGGCTCATGGAATGCTTCATGCGGAGGCCTTGGACGAAGGAGGGACTTCGAAGGGTGGTACTCCGAAGGTGGGGCTTCGGAGGGAGGAAGGCTTCGGAGCGAGGCTTGCTCCGGAGCAAGGTTGTCTTGTGGTGCTTCGGCCTACATGGCTTCGGTACACGGACTGACGGAGTTCGAGCTGGGAGTAGCTGCGAAGCCGTGGTGGTCCACTCCGGAGGTGTTGGTGCGAAGGCCCAAGGGCTTTGACGGCTTCGGCTCAAAACCGTCACTGTATCGGAGGCCATCTTTGGCGAAGCGAAGGCCGTCTGGCTCAAGGCTTCTCGCCGAAGCTACCGCACCCTCGCGTGCGAAGGGAGGATTCCAGAAGGTCAAAGACTGCAAAGGCTGACACTGTCTGTTCTGTAAAAGGCTGACACTGTCCCCCTCTGCAAAGCTGACAGAGAAGCCTCCAGAATAAAGGTGGACTACCTTTTGTACCCCTTAGTTCTGTAGAGACAGAATCAATGTAAACCCTAGGGGTAGTGTAGTCATTTCCTTTGGGTGAACTGTGGGCTATAAATATGGGGGCTCGGTAGGTAACATTTAACACTTTGAGCATTTACTGTTGAGCTCCTGTAGCCACACACTTCGTTGTATTTCATCCAGAGAGTTCATTTTCTGTGTTCCTTGTTCAAGCGGCGAAGCCCTGCTTCTTGTGCTTTTTGCTTGAGCTCGCTTTACATACCTCGCTAGTTATAGTGCACCGAAGCCTGTCTAGGTGAAGGGTGTTTTGTGCGAAGTGTGTTTTTCAGTGTGCTGTCGCTCTGTGTAACTTGAGGCCAGACCTCACAGCTTACTAGCGAAGCCCTGATCGAGGCCCGTTTTGCTTCTTGTGTCGAAGCCCTTAGCGTAGTCTGTTTGTGTGCGTGTAGACCTTCGTGTACGAAGCCCAGCACCAGTTGCTGCCGCCAAGTACTTGGTCGAAGTCCTCAGAGGGCTGTCCACTCTTGCGTAGGGTGAAGTGCGAAGCCTGCTCGAAGCACCCTGTGTGCGGAGCCTGCACTGACTTAGCAGAGTAGATTTTCGAGGGTAGTGAGTGGAGCGAAGTCTTCTTGGCTTCGAACTTTAGCTCCTGCGAAGCCTGTGTTCGAAGCTGTCGAAGTACCTCCGAACCAGACCTTCGAAGGTTGTGTTCGAAGCCTGTTCCGCAGAAGACAGAACTGAACCAAAGGCTAAGTCTTTAGCCCGAAATTTTAAAAGCTCCCATTCACCCCCCCTCTGGTCGCCGTTTCCGGTCCAACAGTTTCCAAATTAAAAACACGATAAGAATGACCATGAGTAGTGTAACCCAAAAAGATCCCGTCAGAAGATCGCGACTCAAATTTATCCAAGTTACCACGTTTTAGGATAAAGCAGCGACAGCCAAAAACTCGAAGATGAGTAACCTTGGGCTGTCTCCCAAAACGCAGCTCATAAGATGTCAAGTTTAAAATTGAGCGCAAGAAGATACGGTTTGAGATGTAACATGCAGTGTTCATGGCCTCAGCCCAGAATTTTCTAGGAGTCCTATGCTCATCAAGCATCGTCCTAGCCATCTCAACCAAAGTGCGGTTCTTCCTCTCAACAACACCGTTCTGTTGAGGAACCCGCGGAGCAGAGAATTGATGTTCTATGCCATGCTCCATGCAAAAGTCAACAAAGAGACTATTTTTGAACTCGGTGCCATTATCACTTCGAATGAATTTCAATGCACCTGGGAGTTCAGTGAAAAGTCTCAAAGCCAAGCTCCGAAAGTGTGAAAACACTTCATCCTTGCTGGCAAGAAAGAAGACCCAAGAGTAGCGAGAGAAATCGTCAACAATTACAAGAACATACCACTTGCCGCCTAAAGAACTAACCCGAGAAGGACCTACAGTGTCCATATGGAGAAGTTCTCCGGGTTGTTCAGTCATCACTGTGGTGACTGGCGAATGCGAAGCGACAATCATTTTTCCATATCGACAAGGAGCGCAAACTAAATTCTTCTCAAACTTGAGCTTGGGCAATCCTCGGATCAGACCTAGGGCGCTCAGACGAGCGAGCAACTCAAAGCTCATATGCCCTAGTCTCCTATGCCACTTCCAAAGCTCAGAAGTCGAATGTGCAACAAGACAATGAGAAGAACCAGACGACTCAGAAAAGTCAGCTCCAAAAACTCTCCCAACTCTAAAGATCTTACACACCACAACGCCATCAGAATTGAGCACTTGCGAAGTATCGCGATGAAATCGCACTTCGAAGCCCTCATCAAGCAACTGAGATACAGACAGCAAATTGTATCCCAGGTTTTCAACCAAAGCAACATCTTTGAGAGTGAAGTTCAAGTTAATTCTTACCACACCTTTACCTTTCACTCTACTCCTTCGATTGTTTCCGAAGGTGATATGTTCCCTTTGCTTGGTTGTGGTGAGGCTGGAGAACCAAGCTGCATCTCCGGTCATGTGGCGCGAACAACCGGAGTCCATGATCCACGTGCCCTCCAAGCCTCGATCTGTCGCCTACACACGATAAGAATGTCTCGATCGCTCAGTGCTGGGGTGAGTGAAATAACGACGAGGCATCCAGCACCGAGTGACACGAGTAGTAGGCACAGTAAAAGTAGACGGTCTACGCACAGGAAAATCAAAATGATGCAAAGTGCGAGGTCGACCTACATGCTGTGATCGAAAAGCATGACGAGGTCTCCTACTCTGACGAGGTACAAAGCTACTCACCCGAGGTCTACCACCATATGGAACATGGTGAGCACCTCGAGGAGCAAAACCTCTCCGAGAAGCATGAGGAGCCTCGAAAATAGGACGAGAGTAGAACTCAGACTCATGCATTCCTAAAGATGGGTAATGCATGTCCTGGTAACTCATCGCCTGAGAGCGTTGCTCATCCTTGATGCGACGAAAACAGAACCCAACCAAATGACCCGCCCGCTGACAATAGGAACAGTGAAAAACTCTCATGGGGGCACTCTCATGGGTCACAGGAGCAACTCTCACAGGCTCCTTGGGTTTTCTCTGGGTGGTTTTCTTGGGAGGATTTTTCTTGGCAGGAGGTGTGGTTTTCTTTGGTGGATGGGTAGGCTTTTTGGCTGGAGGAGTGTCTAACAGAGCTCTTTCTTTCTCTAAGGTAGTGGGAGAGGTAAAAACAGTTTTGGTCTTACAGTCTGAAGAAATCCTCTCAAAACCCAAACCTAGAGCTACCCCTGCTCTGTCAGCACACAACTTAGTCTTGGCCAAGAGCAAGTCCATCCTACCCTTTCCCTCAGTGCATTTATTAACCACGGAAAGGAGGTATTCATTTTCAGACATGAGATTCTCAGCTCGCTCTCTAACAGTGCCTAGCTGGTCCTTAAGGGTAATGCATGTGTCACACACAGGCTGCACATCCTTAGAACTACCGGCCCTCTCCAATCTAGCCTCCAAATCATGAACATGCTTATCACGTAAATTAATGCTTTCGCGTAATAAAGAGCAGTTCATGCAATCAATAATATCATGAGGTCTAGAATCCACCTCCAAAAGCTGCTTCTGTGCAGTCTCAAGCTCAGAAAGAGTTTGAGCATGAACAGAACGCAACTGAGCAAGCTCACTCATGACGATAGAACAGGACTCACATTCAGCATCATCAAATTTAGACTTAAGCATGGCATATTCAGTAGAAACATTTTCTAGCCTAAGTCTAAGGTCTTTTCTTTCTCTAGCGGCTTGCACAAGTAATCTATCCTAACCAAGAACTACTTCATTCAGCTCATCTAATTTAATCAATAGCTGGTCAGATGATAGAGTTACCTCAGATGAGTCCAGCTCATCGCCGCTGTGATTGCTGTCGGCCATGAAGCAAAGGCCGGTGAAGTCTCGTCCCTTCTTGTCCTTCTTGTCCTCCTTCCTTGGGGACTCCTACTCCTCAGAGCTCGACTCCTCAGTTGAGGATGTGTCGATGTCGCTGAGAGCAGCAACAAATGCTCTGGAAGCGACCTTGGCTACCTTCTTAGCCATCTTGCCGTGCTTGCCCTTCACAAAGGGCTTCCTCTCCTTCTTGTGGTATTTAGGGCGCTCACTCTCATCTCTCTTCTTGAGCTTGGGGCAATTGGCCTTAATATGAGAGGAGTCGCCACATTCATAGCAACCACTAAAACCACTTCTCCTCTGATCCCGTCTCTCATGATGAAAGCGGGTGAACCTCCGGGCAATGAGAGCAAGCTCGTCATCAGCTAGAGTGTCCACCTGCTCCTTTGTGACGGAGACCAGGGAGGACAAAGCAAAACCATCTGCAAAAACACAAGTGCCAGATGTGCTTGGTTCTGCAGTGGTGCCATGGCTAGTGCTAGAAACCAATGCCAATGGCTGTGGCAAAGAGCTTCTGTGCACAGCAAGAGATGCCTTGGCAATCTCTGTGGACTTCAGCTTGCTAAAGAGCTCGTCACAGGTCAATGTGTCATAACCTGTGAACTCCTCAATGCTGTATATCTTTACTTCCCATATGCTACGGTCAAGAGCATAGAGAAGCTTGATAGCCCTATCATGATCACTGTAAGCAAGCGTCCCGTTGGATCGCAAGTTACTCACTATCGCGTCAAAGCGAGAAAACATGGCATCTATAGATTCACCAGGTGCCTGCACAAACAGCTGATACTGTTGATTGTATGTGCTTTGGTGCCTAGCCTTAATCTGAGTAGAGCCCTCATGAAAGACAGTTAGTGTTGTCCAAATCTCCCTAGCAGTCCTAAGGTGCTGCACCCTATCGAACTCACTTCTACTCAAACCGATGAACAGTATATTCCTTGCCTTGGAGTTGGCATTATACTGATCCTTCTCAGTCTGAGAGGTGCGAGTCTCAGGGATGGAGTATTGTGAGTCCACAATCTCCCAAATTGCATTTCCTTGGCTTAACAAGTAAGCCTCCATGCGCACCTTCCAGTAAGCAAAGTCAGTCCCATCGAACAGAGGAATTTTACTGCCTCTATCCATGTCGCCAATAGATCACAAAACCGGTTAAGGTCAACTGGTGATCTTAACCTGGCTCTGATACCAATTGTTGGACCGAAAACGGCGACCAGAGGGGGGGTGAATGGGAGCTTTTAAAATTTCAGGCTAAAGACAGCCTTCGGTTTTAATCCTGTCTTCTGCGGAACAGGCTTCGAACACAACCTTCGAAGGTCTTGTTCAGAGGTACTTTGATAGCTCCGAACACAGGCTTCGCAGGAGCAAAAGTTCGAAGCCAAGAAGACTTCGCTCCACTTACAACCCTCGAAAATCTACTCTGCTAAGTCAGTGCAGGCTCCGCACACGGGGTGCTTCGAGCAGGCTTCGCACTTCACCCTTCGCAAGAGTGGACATCCCTCTGAGGACTTCGACCAAGTACTTGGCAACAACAACTGGTGCTGGGCTTCGTACACGAAGGTCTAAACGCACACACACGGACTTCGCTAAGGGCTTCGACACAAGAAGCAAAACAGGCCTCGATCAGGGCTTCGCTAGTAAGCAGCGAGGTCTCGCCTCCTGTTACACAGAGCGAACGCACACTGACAAAACACACTTCGCACAGACACAACCTTCGCCCAGTCAGGCTTTGGTGCACTAAAACTAGCGAGGTATGTAACGCAAGCTCAAGCAAAAAGCACACAGAAGCAGGGCTTCGCCGCTTGAACAAGGAACACAAATAAATTGAACTCTGGATGAATACAGCGAGGTATGTGGCTACAGGAGCTCAACAGTAAATGCTCAAAGTGTTAAATGTTACCTACCGAGCCCCCATATTTATAGTCCACAGTTCACCCAAAGGAAATGACTACACTACCCCTAGGGTTTACAAAGGATTTGTCTCTACAGAACTAAGGGGTACAAAAGGTAGTCCACCTTTATTCTGGAGGCTTCTCTGTGAGCTTTGCAGAGGGGACAGTGTCAGCCTTTTTGCAGAGCAGACAGTGTCAGCCTTTGCAGTCTTTGACCTTCTGCAGCCTGCCTTCGCACGCGAGGGTGCGGTAGCTTCGGCAAGAAGCCTTGAGCCTGTTGGCCTTCGCTTCGCCGAAGATGGCCTCCGATACAGTGACGGTTTTGAGCCGAAGCCGTCAAAGCCCTTGTGCCTTCGCACCAACACCTCCGGAGTGGACCACCACGGCTTCGCAGCTTCACGCAACTCGAACTCCGTCAGTCCGTGTACCGAAAGCCGTGCAGGCCGAAGCACCTCAAGTCAACCTTGCTCCGGAGCTAGCCTCGCTCCGAAGCCTTCCTCACTCCGAAGCCCCACCTTCGGAGTACCACCCTTCGAAGTCCCTCCTTCGTCCAAGGCCTCCGCATGAAGCATTCCATGAGCCCTTCGTCGCAGTGCCTCTCCCCGAGCACACTCCTCGATCACCCGGACCATGCCTTCGATGCGCCTCGACTTCTGAGACCTTCGTCGGGCACCTTCGAATGTCTCCCTCCGGAGCACACTTCGAATTCCTTGCCTCCGCAGAGGACTTGTTCCACCATACTCCGAAGTCACTCCATCCGGAGTACCTTCGAAGTGCCTCACCTCCGAGGACTTTGTCTCGGAGTACCTTCAGCCGAAGCCACGCTCCGCACTCTCTGCCTTCACCTGGCACGCCTCGACCCGAGGACCGACCCGGACCACCTTCGCAGCCACCGTGACGGAGCTCCCTGCTCCCCTGGCATCAAGCCTCCTGCTTGACCCAGGTTCACCTGCTACGAACCTTGTCCGTCGCCTCCGAAGTCCCTGCGCACACAGAAAAACAGACAAGTGTATCCAGTACTCCGGAGACCTCTCCGGGTTAGCAACCTCCGGTACACACTCCGGTGTACCGCCCAAAGTACCGAACCCTTCGGTATGAACCCAGTCATCATGTACTGTCGGACCCCTCCGACAAACACACTCCGCTGCACAGCTGCAGCAACCAGCCACCGAACACCCTTCGGTGAAACCACCTCCGAACACCCTTCGGAGGTCCAACCTCCGAACACCCTTCGGAGGTCCAACCTCCGAACACCCTTCGGAGGTCCAACCTCCGAACACCCTTCGAAGGTACCCCTTCGAACAGAGGGTAAAAATCCTGTCAATCACTCATCACAAACACTGAAACCAACCCTTGGTTTCTCAACTTCCGTACTAACCACAAGTCTAATGGGTAAGTCCTAACTAGAGGTATGGATCGTACCAACTTGAAGCACCATAGTGGAGGGGGCAAGGGGCAACCTGCGGGTGACTTGTACCGATGAGGCTCAAGGGGGGTATGGTGTTGGCTCGACGCGTCGGGGCACCATATGAAACCCACAAGAGGGTAATTATCGAATTGGTGCGTTCCATACGGACGGTTTTGGCACAAGTTCCCGTGGTATCGGTCATCCCGTTACACTTTGGTGTATGGGATGAGTGTGTGCCTTGTGGGTACAGTGGTACACCTCTGATCAGAGTTTAAATCTTTTTGAAAAGTCGAGCCCACGGTCAAGGGTGGGTTGTGTGACTTCTCGTAGTTAGTTTACTTCTGTTTGAATGAATGTGTTATTCATGGCATGTAAGGACTGTTGAGTGAGGGTGGGCTGACTGTACCACTTGAGTTATAAGATGATGCATTACACATGTTTAAATCTCCGTACTAATAACTTTCTCACATTAATTGCTTTACAATTATGCTTTTCTGCAAAATTAG
The DNA here is from genome assembly GCA_019279435.1 of Zizania palustris. NCBI lineage: Eukaryota > Viridiplantae > Streptophyta > Magnoliopsida > Poales > Poaceae > Zizania > Zizania palustris. Next base: position 43,170,598 of record JAAALK010000081.1, read on the forward strand.
CTACTACCTTCCTTGTTATTACCCTGCGTTATATTTGCATCCGGTGGCTTGCTGAGTACGATTGTACTCACCCCCGTTGACTTACACCACCAGAGCTCGTCTACTACGAGGAGGATGAAGGTCCGGAGTAGCGACCTAGTCAAGGCGAGACTGGAAGGAGGCGTTCTGATGAGGACATCACTTCACATGATACACACATGGAGCCTCCACCTACAATTCAGTTACTAGGACGAATCACACGCGCCCGTGCCCGTCGCTTGAACCATGAGGTTAATTCTTTCCTTAGTAATTTTGATTATATTTGTTTGGACGGGATGCTACTAAATTCTAGTGATATTTTGTTGCTTAGGAACATGGGAGATGGAATACAAGAGTTGGAGCTGAAGACGGAGTCGCACGGATGTTTTGAAGTCAAGATTTCGCTGGTTCGGACTACATCAACCACCCTGCACCAAAATGGGCATAACTTCCTCATACGAAGTCCGATTGGCGCGTTCTTTGACTTTTTGGAAAGCTGAGGAAAATACGGATCGTTTTCCGTTGGTTTAACCTCATTTGGAGTCTCGAGTCGTTCTGTGTGATTTAAACAGTCCTGCGTGACAGAACTGGGCCGTGTTGGCCCATAGTCTGAGTCTGTACGTATTCTAGCCCTTAGCCTGTGTCTGTTCGTCTTCCACAGGCCGCCGCCCTATATATTCTCATGCCAGCCACCTCTAGGGTTAGGTTTTGCTTTGTTGCATCTACACTGTTGTGTTTAGATCCCGCCTCTTGCACCGGACCGATTGGCTGCTGCATTGGCGTTTGTGAAACCTCACCTTATCTTCGTTTGTCTGTGATTTGGCATTCGATTTGTATCCTTCCTGTTCTTGCTTGTGTTCTTGGGTTCGCTTGCAGGAATTAGCCTTCGTGGCGAGGTCAATCGCGTCCTGCGTGGTTGATAACCAACGGAGACAGTGGTGTAACGATTGCAAGGTTTTGATCCGCCGGACCGGAGCCTTGGATCGCCAACGTCGAGATTCTCCACCAACCCAAGTTTATCCTTTACCTAGCGGAAGATCGGGACCACTCCCCCATCACGTTCATCTAGGACCCTTATTTTATTAGTTTCTCTTTACTTTAACACTTTTGTACTAATATGGTCTATGAACCATGAATGCTTGTCGTATTGTACACGGTCGTGTGATGAACGTCTTGTTTTATTGATTTTCTATGGAATTTCAATAAAGGTCCTGATTTTATTAAATCAGGGCATTACACAAATCCAGCACGGGCATTCGAAGTAGTGTTCCCACCAAAGGGTGTTCTGGCAGCCTCCAAAACCAGTCTCCTGGCTCCGGACACCTTCGGCGAAGGGGCTCCGAGCATGAAAACCTGCAACAGAACAATAATCAAGTGCCAATTTGGCCTGGAGACCGAATTTACTAAGTGTTGCAGAAGGGAAACCAAGGTAGAAATCTGTTACGTAGATTAACTGATACTTCACAGGCGAAGTAGCAAGGCTTACCACTGTTTCGAAGTGGTCGGTGGAGGGCTTCCAGGCAAACCCACGAAGGTTGTGCAGAATGTTAAATAAAAGTAAAGGTACGATTCAAACTAGGGTTTGAAGTTGAATTGTGTTGGGGGTCTAATGAACCGGCCTCACCCCTATATTTATAGGGACTAGTGTTCTTATCTCTAAGGCTAATCAGGTAGGATTCGGCCTAATCAAGTTTAGGGATAAAAACAACTAGTGCAGACTCAAACTCTATCTCCGAAGTTGGCCCGACGTGGGCCTTCGGCAAGGCCTACCAAAGCCTGCTCCTTGGGCCGAAGCTTCGGCGAGGAAGGCCTCTGAAGGGCCTTCGGGCCGAAGCTAACAGGCCGCTAATAGGCCTCCGAAGTCCAATGTATGATGGGCCTTCAGCATTATAGGGCTTCGGCATGTACCAGGACTTATGTATTTTCGGCCCAAATTACCAAAATTGATATTTTGACAATCTTGACCATTAATGCCATTTTTTGCTATCAACACACGCCCCCCTGCCTTTTAGCGAACTAAGTGAACTAAAAGCATAACAGGCTAAGGACGATACCTTCCATATCGGCCTTTCGACACTTTTAAGCGCTTTGCCACACAGTTGGGAAATATTTTTTCAAATACCTGCCATTCAAAACTCTTCGAAATCGTTCTCCCTGTAGAGATTCTAATAAGTACGCATTACCTGGAGTGATTTCGCCTATTTTGAAAGGGCCTTCCCATCTAGGCGACCATTTACCAAATTTGGGGCTCTTTGTGCCTAAGGGAAAAATCGTCTTCCAAACCAAATCATCAACTTGAAACGATTTTGGCTTAACCTTTTTATTGTAGGCACTAGCTATTCTTCTTTTGTCTTTCTCTATAGCTTATAAAGCCCTTAACCTCTTATCGGTCAGTTCTTCCAAATTGTCTTTTAAAAGAGTTTCCTATTCATCGACCGATAAGTTATCTTGCTTAAGAAATCTTAAAGAGCCAAGATCCACCTCTACTAGTAGAACGACTTCTTTTCCATATACTAACTCATATGGACTAACTTTGGTAGCACCGTGCTTTGCAACTCTACAATCCCACAATTCTTCTGAAAGCACTTCATGCCACCTTTTAGGGAACTCTTCAATTTTCTTCTTAATGAGTTTAATCATAGTTTTATTACTAAACTTGTCCTGACCATTGGCCTGAGCATAGTATGGTGAAGAGTTTATAAACTTAATACTATAGAATTCGGCAAAGTCTCTTACTTCTTTAGCAACAAATGAAGTACCTTGATCTATAGTGATAGTTTGGGGAATACCAAATCTATGTATAATGTGCTTCAAGATAAAATCAGTTACCTCATTGTGAGTCATATTCTTGAGAGGCATGGCTTCAGTCCATTTGGTGAAGTTGTCTGTCGCCATCAGTACGAACCGATGCCCTTTTGAAGAGGGAGGATGAATCTGGCCGATGAAGTCTGAACCCCAAGCTCGGAACGACCATGGCTTGATAATAGTATTAAGAAGCGATGCATGAGCTAAATAAATATTACCGAGCCTTTGTCATGCTTCACACACTCTATAGTAGTTGAAACAATCCTCAATCGTAGTCGGCTAGTAAAAACCTGCTCTTTTAAGCATCCAACTCATCTTCTAGGCCGACTGATGAGTAACACAAAGCCCCTCATGGACTGCTCCTGTAGCTATTTTGGATTGATCGGCATCTAAACACTTTAAGAGTACTCCATCAATAGTTCGGCGGTACAATACACTATCTAGCAACACAAATTTAAATGCTTGTCGCTGGACTTTCCGATCAATCCTTCGATTGGGATCTTTTAAATACTGGATGATTGGAATTCTCCAATCATATTCATTGACATCTGGAGGGTTTGCTAACTCCTCTCCTAGAACAATGTCTAAATTACTAACTTCGGAGTGCCCCCCGGGCCTCTCCTGCTTCTACCGAAGGCTGACTGGATTGGCCGTGCGGAGCCGATCAGGCCAAAGCCTTCCGCTAGAGGGGTCCGGTGCACGAAGACCTCTGCTGCCCAGAAGGCTCCAGTGTGCAGGACCCTTCGGCGGATGAAGGGCTCCGGCACAAGAGCTCCAGCATGCAACGCACTTCGATGGCCGGAGGGGTCTGATCTAGAGGGTCCGACGGACCTCGCATCCGCCTGATGTCCCTGGTTTTGGTAGTGAGACCAATCATTGGATTTTCTTGTATAGAAAATTTTCCTCTCTTGACTAGATAGCCAGATGCTTGCCGAGCCAAATCGTTTGCAATTGAGCTGGCTTCTCTTGATACGTGAGAAATTTTGAAGTCGTCGAAAGTAGCAACTATGTCTAAACATTTATCCAAGTAACTATTCAGTAAGCCATTAAAACATTGAGCACTTTTAGCTACTTGTTGCACTACTAACAGAGAATCACCATGTGCATGAACATGTTTAGCACCTATGGATTCTAGCAATTCAAGTCCTAGCAATAAAGTTTCATATTCAGCTTGGTTATTAGTAGAAGGAAATTTTAAACGGGCCGAGGTTTCAAAGCACATGCCGCTAGGTGACATGAGGACTACCCCGATGCCTTGGCCATTCTTACAAGCTGAACCATCAAAATAAAGTTTCCATGGCACTACTTCAATTAGAGCAATATCATCATTCCAATTGACATCTACGTGGTGATCAACTATAAAATTAGCGACAATTTGGCCTTTCATAGTTCTTAGAGGTTCATAAGCCAAATCGTATTCAATCAAAGCGTAAGCCCACTTTCCGATTCTTCCACTTAGAATCGGCTTTTGCAACATGTACTTTATGACATTGGTTTGGCAAGCGATAATACATGTGCTAGGAAGAAGATAGTGACGTAATTTGGTACATGCGTAATAAAGTGATAAACATAAATGGTCCACAAACACGTACCTGGTTTCAGCGTCTAGCAGGCGGTGGCTCAAGAATGTGATGAAGTACTCTTTCCCCTCCACATGCTGAGTTAGCACGACTCCTATCACACTATCTTCTATAGCGATGTACAACCGAAATGAAATTCCCGCTTTTGGTGCTCTCACCACGGGCAGTAATGACAAGCACTCTTTAATATTTTGAAAGGCGCTTTGCTGAATCGCCCCCCAAGTGAACTCGACTTCATTCTTTAGCCAGAGTATAGGGACAAAAGCATCGATTTTTCTAGACAAGTTAGATATAAAGCGACGCAAATAATTCATCTTGCCCAGTAACTTTTGCACATCTCTTCTGCATGTTGGCGCTTCAAAGTTTCTAATATTTTCAAGCATCTTAGGATCAATTTCAATACCTCTTTCATGAATCATAAACCCAAAGAATTTACCTGCTGACATGCTGAAAGCACATTTGAGCTGGTTCATTTTTAAGCCATATTGGTGCATCCTATCGAAAGCAACTCTCAAATAGGCTAGGTGGTTTCCCATAGTGAGAAACCAAGGGTTGGTTTCGGAGTCTGTGATAAGTGATTGACAGGCTTTTACCCTCTGGTTCGAAGGGGTACCTCCGAAGGGGTTCGGAGGTTGGATCTCCGAAGGTGTTCGGAGGTTGGTTTGGTTGCTACAGCTGTCGCAGTGGAGTGTGCCTGTCGGAGGGGTCCGACAGTACACGATGACTGGGTTGTACCGAAGGTCTCGGTATTTTGGGCGGTACACCAGAGTGTGTGCCGAAGGTTGCTAACCCGGAGAGGTCTCTAGAGTACTGGAAACACTTGTCTATTTGTCTGTGGTGCGTAGGGGACTTTAGAGGCGACGGACGGTTCGCGGCAGGTGAACGTGGGTCATGCGGGAGGCTTGATGCCAGTGGAGCGGGGAGCTCCGTCACGAAGGCTGCAAAGGGGTCTAGGTCGGTCCTCGGGTCGAGGTGCACTAGGAGAAGGCAGTAAGTGCGGAGCATGGCTCCGGGTGAAGGTACTCCGAGACAAAGTCCTCGGAGGCGAGGCACTTCGAAGGGTACTCCGAATGGAGTGACTTCGGAGTCTGGTGGATCAAGTCCTCAGCAGAGGCAAGGTTTTTGAGGTGTGCTCCGGAGGGAGACACTCGAAGGCACCCGACGAAGGTCTCAGAAGTCGAGGTGCATCGAAGGCATGGTCCGGGTGAGGCTTGTCGAGGAGTGTGCTCGGGGAGAGACACTGCGACAAAGTGCTCATGGAATGCTTCATGCGGAGGCCTTGGACGAAGGAGGGACTTTGAAGGGTGGTACTCCGAAGGTGGGGCTTCGGAGTGAAGCAGGCTTCGGAGGAAGGCTGGCTCTGGAGTGAGGATGACTTGTGGTACTTCGGCCATGCATGGCTTCAGTACACGGACTGACAAAGTTCGAGCTGGGAGTAGCTGCGAAGCCGTGGTGGTCCACTTCGAAGGTGGTGGTGTGAAGGCCCAAGGGCTTTGATGGCTTCGGCTCAAAACCGTCACTGTATCGGAGGCTGACTTCGGTGAAGCAAAGGCCGTCAGGCTCAAGGCTTCTCACCGAAGCTACCGCACCCCTCGCGTGCGAAGGGGGGCTCCAGAAAGGTCAAAGACTGCAAAGGCTGACATTGTCTGCTCTGCAAAAAGTTGACGCTGTCCCCTCTGCAAAGCTGACAGAGAAACCTCCAGAATAAAGTTTACTACCTTTTGTACCCCTCTGTTCTGTAGAGACAAAACCGATGTAAACCCTAGGGGTAAAGTAGTCAATTCACTTGGGTGAATAGTGGCTATAAATATGGGGGCTGGGTAGGTAACATTGAACACTTTGAGCATTCATTGTTGAGCTCCTGTACTAGCCTCCACATACTTTGTATTCATCCAGTGAGTTCATTTTTAGTGTTCCTTGTTCAAGTAGCGAAGCCCTGCTTCTGCGTTGAGTTTCTGCTTGAGCTTGTTTGCATACCTCGCTAGTTGTAGTGCACCGAAGCCTGTCTAGGTGAAGTGTGTTTTGTGCGAAGTGTGCTTTTCAGTGTGCGTTCGCTCTGTGTAACATGAGGCTAGACCTCGCTGCTTACTAGCGAAGCCCTAATCGAAGCCTGTGTTTTTATCATGTCGAAGCCCCTAGCAGAGTCTGTTAGTGTGCGTTTAGACCTTCGGTGTACGAAGCCCAGCACCAGTTGCTGTCGCTAAGTTCTTGGTCGAAGTCCTCAGAGGACAGTCCACTCATGCGAAGGGTGAAGTGCGAAGCCTGCTCGAAGCACCTTGTGTGCAGAGCCTGCACCGACTTAGCAGAGTAGATCTTTCGGGGTTGCGTGTTGAGCGAAGTCTTCTAGGCTTCGGAATTTTACTCCTTGCAAAGCCTGTGTTCGGAGCTGTCAAATACCTCCGAACCAGAACTTCGAAGGGTGTGTTCGAAGCCTGTTCCGCAGTAGACTGTATTAAAACAGAAGGCTATTTTTAGCCTGAAATTTTAAAAGCTCCCATTCACCCCCCCCCCCCTCTGGTCGCCGTTTCTGGTCCAACAATTGGTATCAGAGCAGGTTAAGATCACCAGTTGACCTTAACCGGTTTTGTGATCTCTTGGCGACATGGACAGAGCTAGTAAAATTCCTCTGTTCGATGGGACTGATTTTGCATACTGGAAGGTGCACATGGAGGCTTACTTGCTAAGCCAAGGAAATGCAATTTGGGAGATTGTGGACTCACAATACTCCATCCCTGAGACTCACACCTATCAAACAGAGAAAGATCAGTATATTGCCAACTCCAAGGCAAGGAATATACTGTTCATTGGTTTGAGCCGGAGTGAGTTTGATAGGGTGCAGCACCTTAGGACTGCTAGGGAAATTTGGACAACACTCACTATTTTTCATGAGGGCTCTACACAGATCAAGGCCAGGCGCCAAAGCACATACAATCAACAGTATCAACTGTTTGTGCAGGCACCTGGTGAATCTATAGATGCCATGTTTTCTCGCTTTGATGCGATAGTGAGTAACTTGCGGTCCAATGGGACGCTTGCTTACAATGATCACGATAGGGCTATCAAGCTTCTCTATGCTCTTGATCGTAGCATATGAGAAGTGAAGATATCCAGCATTGAGGAGTCTGTAGGTTATGACACATTGACCTGTGATGAGCTCTTCAGCAAGCTGAAGTCCACAGAGATTGCTAAGGCATCTCTTGCAGTGCACAGAAACTCTTTGCCACAGCCATTGGCACTGGTTTCCAGCACTATCCGTGGCACCATTGCAGAACCAAGCACATCACGCACTTGTGTTTTTGCAGATGGTTTTGCTTTGTCCACCCTGGTCCCCGTCACAAAGGAGCAGGTGGATACTCTGGATGATGATGAGATTGCTCTCATTGCCAGAAGGTTCACCCGCTTTCATCATGAGAGACGGGATCAGAGGAGAAGTAGTTTTAGTGGTTGCTTTGAATGTGGCGACACTTCTCATATCAAGGCCAACTGCCCTAAGCTCAAGAAGAGAGATGAGAGTGAGCGCCCTAAATACCACAAAAAGGAGAGGAAACCTTTTGTGAAGGGCAAGCACGACAAGGTGGCTAAGAGAGTAGCCAAAGCCGCTTCCAGAGCTTTTGTTGCTGCTCTCAGCGACATCGACACTTCCTCAACTGAGGAGTCGAGCTCTGAGGAGGAGGAGTCCCCAAGGAAGGAGGACAAGAAGGACAAGAAGGGACGAGACTTCATCGGCCTTTGCTTCATGGCCGACAGCGATCACAGCGGTGATGAGCTTGACTCATCTGAGGTACCTCTATCCTATGACCAGCTTTCAATTAAACTAGACGAGCTGAATGAAGTAGTTCTTGGTCAGGATAGATTACTTGTGCAAGCCGCTAGAGAAAGAAAATACCTTAGACTTAGGCTAGAATCTGTTTCTACTGAGTATGCCATGTTTAAGTCTAAAGTAAATGATGCTGAATGTGAATCTTGTATTGTTGTCATGGGTGAGCTTGCTCAGTTGCGTTCTGTTCATGCTCAAACTCTTTCTGAGCTTGAGACTGCACAGAAGCAGCTTTTGATGGTGGATTCTAGTCTTGATAAAACTGAATGTATGAACTGCCCTTTATTACGTGAGAGCATTGATTTACGTGATAAGCATGTTCATGATTTAGAGGCTAGATTGGAGAGGGCCGGTAGTTCTAAGGATGTGCAACCTGTTTGTGACACGTGCATTACCCTTAAGGACCAGCTAGGCACTGTTAGAGAGCGAGCTGAGAACCTCATGTCTGAAAATAAATACCTTCTTTCTGTGGTTAATAAATGCACTGAGGGTAAGGGTAGAATGGATTTGCTCTTGGCCAAGACCAAGATGTGTGCTGACAGAGCAGGGCAAGCTCTAGGTTTGGGTTTTGAGAGGATTTCTTCAGACAGTAAGAACAAAACTGTTTTCACCTCACCCACTACCCTAGAGAAAGAGAGAGCTCTGTTAGACACTCCATCAGCCAAAAAGCCTACCCGAACACCAAAGAAAACCACTCCTCCTGCCAAGAAAATCCCTCCCAAGAAAACCACTCAGCAGAAGCCTAAGGAGCCTGTGAGAGTTGCTCCTAAGACCCATGAGAGTGCCCCTATGAGAGTTTTTCATTGTTCCTATTGTCAGAGGGTGGGTCATTTGGTTGGGTTCTGTTTTCATCGCATCAAGGATGAGCGACGCTCTCAAGCGATGAGTTACCAGGACATGCATTACCCATCTTTAGGTATGCATGAGTCTGAGTTTTACTATCGTCCTGCTTTTGAGGCTCCTCATGCTTCTCGGAGAGGTTTTGCTCCTCGAGGTGTTCACCATATTCCATATGGTGGTAGACCCCGAGCGAGTAGCTTTGTACCTCGTCAGAGTAGGAGACCTCGTCATGTTGTTCGATCACAGCATGTAGGTATACCTCGCACTTTACATCATTCTGATTATCCTGTGCGTAGACAGTCTACTTTTTCTGTGCCTACTACTCGTGTCACTCAGTGCTGGATGCCTCGTCATATTTTCACTCACCCCAGCACTGAGCGATCAAGATTCTCTTATCATGTGTAGGCGGCAGATCGAGGCTTGGAGGGCACGTGGATCATGGACTCCGGTTGTTCGCGCCATATGACCAGAGATGCAGCATGGTTCTCCAGCCTCACCACAACCAAGCAAAGGGAACATATCACCTTCGGGAATAATCGAAGGAGTAGAGTGAAAGGTAAAGGTGTGGTAAGAATTAACTCGAATTTCACTCTCAAAGATGTTGCTTTGGTTGAACCTGGGATACAATTTGTTGTCTGTATCTCAGTTGCTTGATGAGGGCTTCGAAGTGCGATTTCATCGCGATACTTCGCAAGTACTCAATTCTGATGGCGTTGTGGTGTGTAAGATCTTTAGAGTGGGGAGAGTTTTTGGAGCTGATTTTTCTGAGTCATCTGGTTCTTCTCATTGTCTTGTTGCACATTCTACTTCTGAGCTTTGGAAGTGGCATAGGAGACTAGGGCATATGAGCTTTGAGTTGCTCGCTCGTCTGAGTACCCTACGTCTGATCCGAGGATTGCCCAAGCTCAAGTTTGAGAAGAATCTAGTTTGCGCTCCTTGTCGACATGGAAAAATGATCGCCGCTTCGCATTCGCCAGTCACCACTGTGATGACTGAACAACCCGGAGAACTTCTCCATATGGACACTGTAGGTCCTTCTCGGGTTAGTTCTTTAGGCGGCAAGTGGTATGTATTAGTTGTTGTCGATGATTTCTCTCGTTACTCTTGGGTCTTCTTTCTTGCCAGCAAGGATGAAGTGTTTTCACACTTTCGGAGCTTGGCTTTGAGACTTTTCACTGAACTCCCTGGTGCATTAAAATTCATTCGAAGTGATAATGTCACTGAGTTCAAGAACAATCTCTTTGTTGACTTTTGCATGGAGCATGGCATAGAACATCAATTCTCTGCTCCGCGGGTTCCTCAACAGAACGGTGTCATTGAGAGGAAGAACCGCACTTTGGTTGAGATGGCTAGGACGATGCTCGATGAGCATAGGACTCCTAGAAAATTCTGGGCTGAGGCCATGAACACTGCATGTTACATCTCAAACCGAATTTTCTTGCGCTCAATTTTGAATTTGACATCTTATGAGCTACGTTTTGGGAGACAGCCCAAGATTACTCATCTTCGAGTTTTTGGTTGTCGTTGCTTTATCCTAAAATGTGGTAATTTGGATAAATTTGAGTCGCGATATTCTGACGGGATCTTTTTGGGTTACACTACACATGGTCATTCTTATCGTGTTTATAATTTGGAAACTAACACTGTCATCGAGTCATGTGATGTGACTTTTGATGAATCAACCCCCTCTGTTAGTTCTACTTTTGAACAGGCAAATGAACACGACATGGAACAGACCATCTTCGAAGAAGAAGATCCCGGAGATTTCGAGGATGAACCCCTACTACCCTCGACATCAACCCCCGAAGCTGACCCCGCTTCGACCACTTCGGCACAAGGTCCCGAAGCAACCACCTCGACATCGGTCATCTTGGACCACTCCAACGCACAAGTTGAGGGGGAGACTGCATCCCGCCGCGAGGCTCCACATCATGTTCAAAGGATGCACCCTCCCGAGCAGATCATTGGTGAGCTTGATCAAAGGGTAACACGCTCACATGCTCATTTCACTAATTCTACTTTTGTTGCTTCTTTCGAGCCCTTAGATGTTAGTCATGCACTTTCTAATTCTAGTTGGATCAATGCCATGCATGAAGAACTTGAAAATTTTGAGAGAAACCAAGTCTGGACCTTAGTTGATCCCCCACCAAATGTTCATTTCATTGGAACAAAATAGATTTTCAAAAATAAACAAGGGGAGGATGGGACTATAGTTAGAAACAAGGCTAGACTCGTAGCTCAGGGTTATTCTCAACTAGAAGGGATTGATTTTACTGAAACTTTTGCACCTGTTGCTCGCCTTGAGGCCATTAGGATTTTGCTTGCCTTTGCGACATCCCGGGAATTCAAACTCTATCAAATGGATGTCAAAAGTGCTTTTCTTAATGGCTTCATAGGTGAAGATGTTTATGTAAAACAACCCCCTGATTTTGAAAACCCCAAGTACCCACATAAAGTCCTTAAACTTCATAAGGCTCTTTATGGACTCAAGCAGGCCCCTCGGGCTTGGTATGACAGACTTAAGTCTTTTCTGCTTGAGCGGGGGTATTTGATGGGCTTTGTTGATAAAACTCTGTTCACTCTCAAGCATGGCAAAGATTTCCTTCTAGTGCAGATTTATGTGGATGATATCATCTTTGGTGGCTCTTCTCATGCTTTGGTTGCCGAGTTTGCAGATGCCATGAGCAGGGAGTTTGAAATGTCTATGATGGGTGAACTCACCTTTTTCCTTGGGTTGCAAATCAAGCAAAGCAAACAAGGTACCTTCGTCCACCAGACGAAGTACACCAAGGACCTGCTCAAGAAATTCGACATGGTCGATGCGAAGCCTCTCGCCACTACAATGGCTACATCTGTAGCATTGGATCCTGACGAAGATGGAGAAGCCGTAGATCAGAAGGAGTTCCGAAGCATGATCGACTCCCTTCTCTACTTGACTGCTACGAGGCCGGACATACACTTCGCAGTGTGTCTGTGCGCTCGTTTTCAGGCTTCACCACGAGCTTTGCACCGCCAAGCGGTAAAACGCATTCTAAGGTATCTCAAACATACCCTTGAATTTGGCATATGGTATTCAGCGTCTTCCTCTTTATGTCTTCGAGGTTATTCCGATGCGGATTTTGCTGGGTGTAGAATTGATAGGAAAAGTACCTCTGGTACTTGTCATTTTCTGGGTACTTCTCTGGTTTACTGGTCTTCCCGCAAACAGTCTAGTGTTGCACAATCAACGGCTGAGGCCGAATATGTTGCTGCAGCTAGCTGTTGCTCTCAGATTTTGTGGATGGTTTCCACTTTGCGGGATTTCGGGTTAGATTATAAGAGTGTTCCACTTTTTTGTGATAACACTAGTGCTATTTGTATTGCAAATAACCCGGTTCAGCACTCCAGAACCAAACACATTGATGTGCGATATCATTTTCTCAGAGATCACAATGAGAAGGGTGATATTGAACTTCAATATGTTGATACCCAACACCAGCTAGTCAATATTTTCACAAAACCCCTCGATGCGTTTCGTTTTGCCTACTTGCGTGGGGAACTTGGTATTTGTCACCCGTACGACATTTTGTGAGGAGCTGTCTTTAATTGTATTGCATATGCTCATCATGTGTGAAATTGCATTTACATCTGTTGCACTTATATGCCCAATTCTAATTCATGAAATCATGACAGCTCAGCTCTTTTTAATTTATCTGAAACATTAATGTGCATGATGCTTTCTTTCCAAAACCAAATCATGCTCACTGCTCAATCTTGTATCTAGCATGTATAGGCAGGACTGCTTTAGCTATATTTTATCTGCTTGATAGCAAGACACCTTTTCTCTGGATGCTAATTTTTGCAACTTGAAAAATTGTTCTACATATTCATGGATATTCATAAAATGCTAAACAAATTATTCATTTAAATCAAAATTCAAAAATCCATGATTTACATGCTTCAAGTTAAAAGATCCAGGTGGGTTTGTTTGTCGCACTACTCTATTCTAGACTGCTTACCATTGCACATTGGTCTGAACTGGAATAGTGTGAACTGGAATAGTGTAGTGTCTGCCAAAATCATTGCCTTAAGCTTCTGATGGCTTTCATACCTAGGCTTGGCTTGATTGGAAAGTATAAGGTGGACAAACAAATAACCCCTGGCATTATGAAAAGAACAACAAAATTCATTTCTCATCAAGTTTGCTTTTAATGCTCCACTTGAACTGGACTTGTCTGTCTAGAGTAGAAATTGACTAGCTTTGTGCAGTCCCTGCTTTTACTTGTCTAGTTTTCTTGATTAAGTGGTGATGCTTTTATTTCAAAATGATAAAATCACATGCTATCATCATGTTTTTAGAGAATGTTAAATTGAGCTGAGCACATGAAAAATTGGTATTAATGTTGGCATATTTTTGCTTTATATGTCTTTGCAATTCTGCTCATTTCCAAGCAATGCATCTTTTACATGCTCCTTGATGCTTGCATTGCCAAAGGGGGAGAAATTGTTGAGTGCTCTGTAGAAAGGGGGTAAATTTACTCAGGGGAGTTTTTATCTTGCATAAGGGGAGATTTGCCGAAGGGGCTTTTACTCTTTTGAAAAGGGGAGGAAAATTCTTTTATCAAGTGACATGATTTGGCTCGTTTCTGAGTTTTTATGGTCACTTGTGTGCTGAAATTCTTTAAATTTTCTTGAACTTGAATTTTGTTGTCAATGCACTCATCAAGGGGGAGATTGAGAAACCAAGGGTTGGTTTCGGAGTCTGTGATGAGTGATTGACAGGCTTTTACCCTCTGGTTCGGAGGGGTACCTCCGAAGGGGTTCGGAGGTTGGATCTCCGAAGGTGTTCGGACGTTGGTTTGGTTGCTGCAGCTGTCGCAGCGGAGTGTGCCTGTCGGAGGGGTTCGACAGTACACGATGACTGGGTTGTACCGAAGGTCTCGGTACTTTGGGCGGTACACCAGAGTGTGTGCCGAAGGTTGCTAACCCGGAGAGGTCTCCGGAGTACTGGAAACACTTGTTTGTTTGTCTGTGGTGCGCAGGGGACTTCGGAGGCGACGGACGGTTCACGACAGGTGAACCTGGGTCAAGCGGGAGGCTTGATGCCAGTGGAGCGGGGAGCTCCGTCACGAAGGCTGCGAAGGGGTCTAGGTCGGTCCTCGGGTCGAGGTGCACCAGGAGAAGGCAGTAAGTGCAGAGCGTGGCTCCGGGTGAAGGTACTCCGAGACAAAGTCCTCGGAGGCGAGGCACTTCGAAGGGTACTCCGAATGGAGTGACTTCGGAGTCTGGTGGATCAAGTCCTCAGCAGAGGCAAGGTGTTCGAGGTGTGCTCCGGAGGGAGACACTCGAAGGCACCCGACAAAGGTCTCAGAAGTCGAGGTGCATCGAAGGCATGGTCCGGGTGAGGCTCGTCGAGGAGTGTGCTCGGGGAGAGACACTACGACGAAGTGCTCATGGAATGCTTCATGCGGAGGCTTTGGACGAAGGAGGGACTTCGAAGGGTGGTACTCCGAAGGTGGGGCTTCGGAGTGAAGCAGGCTTCGGAGCAAGGCTGGCTCCGGAGTGAGGATGACTTGTGGTACTTCGGCCATGCATGGCTTCGGTACACGGACTGACGGAGTTCGAGCTGGGAGTAGCTGCGAAGCCGTGGTGGTCCACTCCGAAGGTGGTGGTGCGAAGGCCCAAGGGCTTTGACGGCTTCGGCTCAAAACCGTCACTGTATCAGAGGCTGACTTCGGTGAAGCGAAGGTCGTCAGGCTCAAGGCTTCTCACCGAAGCTACCGCACCCCTCGCGTGCGAAGGGGGGCTCCAGAAAGGTCAAAGACTGTAAAGGCTGACATTGTCTGCTCTGTAAAAAGATGACGCTGCCCCCTCTGCAAAGCTGACAGAGAAGCCTCTAGAATAAAGTTGACTACCTTTTGTACCCCTCTGTTCTGTAGAGACAAAACCGATGTAAACCCTAGGGGTAAAGTAGTCAATTCACTTGGGTGAATAGTGGCTATAAATATGGGGGCTGGGTAGGTAACATTGAACACCTTGAGCGTTCATTGTTGAGCTCCTGTACTAGCCTCCACATACTTTGTATTCATCCAGTGAGTTCATTTTTAGTGTTCCTTGTTCAAGCAGCGAAGCCCTGCTTCTGCGTTGAGTTTCTGCTTGAGCTTGTTTGCATACCTCGCTAGTTGTAGTGCACCGAAGCCTGTCTAGGCGAAGTGTGTTTTGTGCGAAGTGTGCTTTTCAGTGTGCGTTCGCTCTGTGTAACAGGAGGCTAGACCTCGCTGCTTTCTAGCGAAGCCCTAATCGAAGCCTGTGTTTTTATCGTGTCGAAGCCCCTAGCAGAGTCTGTTAGTGTGCGTTTAGACCTTCGGTGTACGAAGCCCAGCACCAGTTGCTGTCGCTAACTTCTTGGTCGAAGTCCTCAGAGGACAGTCCACTCGTGCGAAGGGTGAAGTGCGAAGCCTGCTCGAAGCACCTTGTGTGTGGAGCCTGCACTGACTTAGCAGAGTAGATCTTTCGGGGTTGCGTGTTGAGCGAAGTCTTCTAGGCTTCGGACTTTTACTCCTTGCAAAGCTTGTGTTCGGAGCTGTCAAATACCTCCGAACCAGAACTTCGAAGGGTGTGTTCAAAGCCTGTTCCGCAGTAGACTGTATTAAAACAGAAGGCTATTTTTAGCCTGAAATTTTAAAAGCTCCCATTCACCCCCCCCTCTGGTCGCCGTTTCCGGTCCAACACATAGCGTCCGATTTGACTACAATGCCATCTATGTAGACTTCTAACATAACTCCTAGCAAGTCATGAAAGATTAAGTTCAAAGAACATTGATATGTAGCACCAGCATTCTTTAAACCAAAAGTCATAACGACCCACTCAAACAAGCCGACAAAACTAGGGCATCGAAAGGCTGTCTTGTTGACGTCCTATTTGGCCATAAAAATTTGATTATAACTAGCGTTGCCGTCAAGAAAACTTAGTACCTTATATCCTAAAGCATCATTGATCAACATGTTGGCTATCAACATGGGATACTCGTCCTTTGGAGTGGCCTTGTTTAGATCCCTGAAATCAATACAAACACGTATTTTGCCGCTCCCCTTCTTCTCTACAGGCACAATGTTAGCGACCCATTCAACATACCTTCATGGCCTAATAAACCCAGCCTTGAGTAATCGTTCTATCTCTTCTTCAACTCGATCATAGACGGTCAAATTAAAGCAACGAGGGGGCTGTTTATAAGGCCTAAACCTAGGTTTAATAGGTAGTCGATGCTCCATGAGCTCGTGGCTTAATCAGGGCATCTTGCTATACTCCCATGCGAAACAATCAACGTATGACTGAAGCAACTTTATTACTTCGGCCTTTTCATCAGGTTTGATATTTTGGTTTACAAAAGTCGGCCTTGGGATGCTACCATCGCCTATATCGACCTCTTCTAAAGGATCGACCGA
Organism: Zizania palustris; assembly: GCA_019279435.1. Taxonomy (NCBI): domain Eukaryota; kingdom Viridiplantae; phylum Streptophyta; class Magnoliopsida; order Poales; family Poaceae; genus Zizania; species Zizania palustris. The sequence continues at coordinate 43,187,082 of JAAALK010000081.1, forward strand.
CGCAAAACCTTGTCCTAATTTTTCTACTTCGCTAAAGTCTTCAATGGCTTCTACAATACCGTCTTTAGAAGACCGATATTGCTCTACGCGAGACTTTAGCCAATAAAGGTTACTTTTGCTAGACATGACTTACTAATTTAGAAATAGTCGTGCTACATCAGCTGACTTTACAGACACGGGTATAAAACGTCCACCGAATATGCTAACGAAGTCGTAATCTAAAAGGTTTCTACCTGGCAGACACTCTACTTTGTCACGAATGGCATCGATGGACACATTGGCCAATGCTACCTGGGCTGAAGTATCCGCTGATACGACTTCTACATCATCGCCGTCCCATTGTATTAGACGCTGGTGCATAGTAGAAGGAATACAACAATTTGCGTGAATCTAGTCACGCCCAAGCAGCACACTGTAGTTACCTTGAATGTCAACGATGAAGAACTCTATTGGTAACGTCTTGTTACCCACCATCAACTCCAAAGAGAGTACGCCTTTTTCTTTGGAACTATCGTCGTTGAAGCCATTGAGCATTAGGTTGGTTTTCTTCAAGTCCTCCTCGTCCCTGAAAAGCTTCTTCAAAAGAGAGTATCCTCAGGTTTCTCGAAAACAGTATCTCATGGGCCAAGGTTCAGCTAAGCGACCTCGGCCTCATCTAGTGGTAGAGCGAACTCGGCGGGCAGCATGACGATATTGATGTCCATCACCTGAGGTGCGGGCCCCTCTGAGATGGGTGAGTAGTCATCGTCGTCGCTCAGAATGGGAGACGGGTTCTTTGTCTCCATCGGTTTGGGCTTCCATACTTGCTTCATGATTGGTCGAGGGCGGATTTCTTCAAAAATGGCATCTCGCTCATCCTCGGCCTTCTTTTCGCGCATCTCTTGTGATCGCAAACATTGCAAGCATCTTTTCTGTGATCTGTACATGCCCGGATGTGCCCAAGATGGTTGTGGCTTGGTACCGGGTGCCACCACCTTGCTCCTGTGATTTATGGCTGAAGGGGTTTCACCTTTGTCAGCCTTGTATTTTTTATGCTCGGCGAGGGGCCCCTACGGACCCTGTCGGTCAGACTGGCCTCGGTGGTCCGATCGGACCGTGCTTCGGTAATGGCTTCGGCCGAGCTAGGGGACTTACCTCTGTCGGGCTTCGGTGAGGGGGTCTTCGGGATTAGGACTTCCTGAGACCCTACCTTGACTGTGATGGCTTCGGACTCCATCTCCTTCACCTCTTCGCGCCCACCTCCCCTGGCTTCATCCTATGCGAGTCGATTCGGAGGCACTACAGACAGCCTGTGGAAGACATCTCCCTTCGCCGTGTTTGTTTGTCCCTGCCAATCATAATACTCCAAAGGAAAATAGGGGGAAATGTTATACTGCGAAGGGTACTCCGGGGGCGAGGTGTGGTTCAGAGCCCACGGGGTTCCTGCCTAGTTGTTTGGCGGAGGCATTGGTGGTTCCAAAGGCTTCGCCCAATGCGAGCCAAACCCATGTCCCAGGAGGGGGCTCAGCCATGTCGAAGGTATTTCGGACCATATTAGCGAAGGGTCCTGCCAGGATAGAGGTATGTTTGGCCATTGTGGGCCAAAACCTCCCACCAGAGGGTTCGCATAGAGCGGAGCTGAGTTTGGCCATTGGGGGTCAAGCTCATTGTGCGGAGGATTCAGCCATTGGGTTCCGAACCCACTGTGCGAAGGGTTCGGCCACTGAGGTCCACAGCCACCCTCCGATTGCCTTGACCCCTTCGGCTATCTTATCTTTTTTTGACGGGGGCCTATTTCCTTGGCTTTCTTTTGGTGTTTGTTCAACAACATATGGTATGTCACCTTTGGTTTTTTGTGTCTTAGCCGAAGGAGACGTGTTGACATTCCTTTTCCACACTCCTATTTTAGGGTTCTTTGGTACGAGTGTGCATGTGCATGACTCTACGATAATGACCGCTTTCCCCTTAGTTGACTCGGCCTGTTCTAGACGAATTAGTATCTTCTTATCGTCAAGGTCGACGGTGTTTATGGGAAAGGGGTCCTTGTCCAGCTTCATCTTTGGACCAGGGTCTATTTTCAATCGTCCTTCTTATATGGCCGATTGAACCTGCCGACAGAAACATTGCGGTCGTTAGTATAATGGGAGTGTGAATCATGCCACTTACAGTAGCGGCGTTTCTTTAGCTCGTTGGCGGTTGGAATGACTTGGCCCGTAGGCAACCTGAGAAGCTGGTTTTTCAAGAGGAAATCAAATATTTTCTCGCACTTAGTTATATCAAACGAGTATTTGACTTCGCTAGGCCAACTCTTAGCGGGAGACGGCTGTAACTCAAAACAAGTGATGGGCTTGCTCTTAGCATTCCAAACCCATTCGGCGCATACATGTCAGCCGATCTTCCTCTTCTTCCGACTCTTCCTCGTCAAAGTGTTCCATGATGTGGACTTCAGCCCTAGGCTTGTTAAATGTTTTAATAAACCTTTTATCTTTGGCTCGTCCTTCTTGGACCAGAGCCTGGTGTAAGACTTGGCTAACTTCTAAAATGTTTTGGTTATCTAGCCTTTCTTTTCTTTAATCTCAGAACGCAACCCGTTGAAAGCTAGATCCACCAAATCTCTTTCTGAAATATTGAGACTAAAACATCAATTTTTGGTATCTCTAAAGCGTTTGATGTACTCGGAGACACTCTCGCTAGATTTTTGTTTGACCGATGTCAAGTGTGAAAGCCTAAGTTCTTTTTCACCCGTATAAAAATAGCCATGGAACTTCTGTTCCAATTCAGCCCACATTTGGATAGAGTTCGGCGGGAGCGCCAAAAACCAAGTAAAAGCGGTGTCAGATAGTGAGAGAGAAAATAGTCTAAGTTTTAAAGCGTCCGACCCACTAGCTTCTCCACGCTGTGCTAAGAACTAGCTGACATGCTCTAGTGTGGTTTTGTTACCCTCGCCATCGAACTTGATGAACTCAGGGACTCTATAGCTCTGAGGGTATGGTATAGTGTCGAAATGGTCGGGATACGGCTTCCGATAAACCCTAGCTGGGCCCCTAGGTACGAAACCACTGCACTCCCTAAACAGTGTGCGAATCCGCTCCTCAATGTCGTCCTGGCCTCCTACCTGCGCGCATCTCTCATGCGGGGGCACGACACGCGGCGGTATGTCGGTGTGTCAGCCACTGGGGTCTTCCTCACGTGCTGGCTCTGGGTATATGACGTGTTCAGGCCTATGCATTTGTGCATGTGGCGCGAGCAACATGGGAAAAATTGGCACAGGCGTAGGTGGCGTGCAATAAATAGGGTTATCTTGGTAATGGCTTGTCTTTGCCGTATATGTTGAGGCCAGAGACATGATTGTCTTGCCAGTACTATCATCAGTTCTGCTATAGATATGATTCACCGGGGGTGTACTGGCGATTGTGTTGATAGCAAAAGATGGCATTAATGGCTAGATTATCAAAATATCTATTTTTGGTGATTTGGGCCAAAAATACACACGTCTAGGGTCTGTCCGAAGCCCTACAGGGTCGAAGCCCATCATACTGTGGGCTCCGAAAGCCTCCAGCCAGCCCATGGGCTTCGGCTAGGAAGCCTCCGGAGGCCCACACTACCAAAGCTTCGGAAGCCTTCGGAGGCCCACGCTGTCGAAGCTTCGGCCCAAGAGCAAGCCTCGACGGGCCTGGCCGAAGCCCACGCTATCGAAGCTTCGGCCCGAGGAGCAAACCCGACGGGCCTGGCCGAAGCCTACGCTACCGAAGCTTCAGCCCGAGGAGCAAGCCCGACGGGCCTAGCCGAGGCCCATGCTGCCGAAGATTCGGGAACCTTCAGAGGCCCACGCTACCGAAGCTTCGGCCCGAAGAGCAGGCCTCGGCGGGCCTGGCCGAAGCCCACCTCGGCAGAGATAGAGTTGGACGCGTTTCCAGCTCAATCCTTATCTCTATCCGGCCCGATTAATAGTAGATTAGATTAGAGTTAACCCTCTATAAATAGAGGGGCCTGGCCGGCGTGGAGGCCCCCCAACTCAAACCAAACCAAAGCCTATGCTTTGATCGTACCTTTACTTTTACCTTTACTTTTCTGTACCTCTTCGTGGGTTTGCCTGGATGCCCTCCGTCCACCGCTATGGAACAGTGGTAAGCCTTGGTACTTTGCCCGTGAAGTCCCCGTTAATCTACATAACAGATTTCTATCGCCTTGTTACTTCGCTTGTGAAGTATCCGCTAATCTGCGTAATAGATTGCTACCTTCACCACCCATGCAACACCTCGCAAATTCGGTCCTAAGGCCGAATTGGTACTTTGCATCATCCCTGTTGCAGGTTCGCGCGTTTGGATCCCCTTCGTCGGAGGTGTTCGGAGCTGAGAAATCGGTTCCGGAGGTCCCCAGGACACCCTTCGACAAAGACCGCAGGCTCCGACAACAGGCTTCGCCAGCATACTTCGTCAACAGGCCTCGCCATGACCATACTCCATATCAGACGAAGTCACGCTACCGCGCGGCCCTGAGTCATTGTTTCGTACTTCATTGTACTAGAGGCTTCGCTCCGAACCCCACCGTTCGGAGGTGATCGTCACGTCCAGATCTATTTGGAGTTTAGCTTTGATCAGATCACTCCGAACACCGAAGTACCCTTCGGTGGAATTTCGCACCAGATCTGTTCAGAGTCTATCTTCAGTCGGATCAGTCCGAACACCGAAGCACCCTTCGGTGGAACACTTCGCACCAACGCCGAAGGTACCCTTCGGTGCACCCTTCGCATCAGACTTCGAACCAGACGGGCTCCGACTTGTTTGTTATTTTTTTCTCGGTTTAATCTATGAGAAACCAAGGGTTGGTTTCGGTGTTTTGTGATGAGTGATTGACAGGATTTTACCCTCTGTTCGAAGGGTACCTCCGAAGGGGCTTCGGAGGTGGTACCTCCGAAGGGTGTTCGGAGGAGGTTTCACCGAAGGGTGTTCGGTGTTTGCTTGCTGCAGCTGTGCAGCGGAGTGTGCCTGTCGGAGGGGTCCGACAGTACACGATGACTGGGTTCGTACCGAAGGGTTCGGTATTTTGGGCGGTACACCGGAGTATGTACCGAAGGTTGCTAACCCGGAGAGGTCTCCGGAGTACTGGATACACTTGTTTGTTTGTCTGTGGTGCGCAGGGACTTCGGAGGCGACGAACAAGGTTCGCAGCGGGTGAACCTGGGTCAAGCGGGAGGCTTGATGCCAGGGGAGCGGGGAGCTCCGTCATGGTGGCTGCGGAGGTGGTCCGGGTCGATTCTCGGGTCGAGGCGTGCCAGGTGAAGGCAGAGAGTGCGGAGCGTGGCTCCGGCTGAAGGTACTCCGAGACAAAGTCCTCGGAGGTGAGGCACTTCGAAGGTACTCCGAATGGAGTGACTTCGGAGTTGGTGGAACAAGTCCTCTGCGGAGGCAAGGAATTCGAAGTGTGCTCCGGAGGGAGACATTCGAAGGTACCCGACGAAGGTCTCAGAAGTCGAGGCGCATCGAAGGCATGGTCCGGGTGAGGCTCGTCGAGGAGTGTGCTCGGGGAGAGACACTGCGACGAAGGGCTCATGGAATGCTTCGTACGGAGGCCTTGGACGAAGGAGGGACTTCGAAGGGTGGTACTCCGAAGGTGGGGCTTCGGAGGGAGGAAGGCTTCAGAGCGAGGCTTGCTCCGGAGCAAGGTTGACTTGAGGTGCTTCGGCCTGCACGGCTTCGGTACACGGACTGACGGAGTTCGAGCTGGGAGTAGCTGCGAAGCCGTGGTGGTCCACTCCGGAGGTGTTGGTGCGAAGGCCCAAGGGCTTTGACGGCTTCGGCTCAAAACCGTCAGTGTATCGGAGACTGACTTCGGTGGAGCGAAGGCCATCTGGCTTCAGGATTCTCACCGAAGCTACCGCACCCTCGCGTGCGAAGGGAGGATTCCAGAAGGTCAAAGACTGCAAAGGCTGACACTGTCTGTTCTGAAAAAGGCTGACACTGTCCCCTCTGCAAAGCTGACAGAGAAGCCTCCAAAATAAAGGTGGACTACCTTTTGTACCCCTTAGTTCTGTAGAGACAGAATCAATGTAAACCCTAGGGGTAGTGTAGTCATTTCCTTTGGGTGAACGGTGGGCTATAAATATGGGGACTCGGTAGGTAACATTTAACACTTTGAGCATTTACTGTTGAGCTCCTGTAGCCACATACCTCGTTGTATTCATCCAGAGTTCAATCTATTTTGTGTTCCTTGTTCAAGCGGCGAAGCCCTGCTTCTGTGTGCTTTTTGCTTGAGCTCGCGTTACATACCTCGCTAGTATAGTGCACCGAAGCCTGTCTAGGCGAAGGGTGTTTTTGTGCGAAGTGTGTTTTTCAGTGTGCTGTCGCTCTGTGTAACTTGAGGCTAGACCTCACAGCTTACTAGCGAAGCCCTGATCGAGGCCCGTTTTGCTTCTTGTGTCGAAGCCCTTAGCTTAGTCTGTTTGTGTGCGTGTAGACCTTCGTGTACGAAGCCCAGCACCAGTTGCTGCCGCCAAGTACTTGGTCGAAGTCCTCAGAGGGTTGTCCACTCCTGCGAAGGGTGAAGTGCGAAGCCTGCTCGAAGCACCCTGTGTGCGGAGCCTGCACTGACTTAGCAGAGTAGATTTTCGAGGGTTGTAAGTGGAGCGAAGTCTTCTTGGCTTCGAACTTTTGCTCCTCCGAAGCCTGTGTTCGAAGGTGTCGAAGTACCTCCGAACCAGACCTTCGAAGGTAGTGTTCGAAGCCTGTTCCGCAGAAGACAGAACTGAAACCGAAGGCTAGTTTTTAGCCCGAAATTTTAAAAGCTCCCATTCACCCCCCCCCCCCCTCTGGTCGCCGTTTCCGGTCCAACAATCTATTTCTTTCGGCTAATTGGATTATTTCTTGTAATCTGGTTGTCTGGCGACTCCACCCCCCTTATCACTACTAAGGGTAGTCGGAATGCGGCGTCGGTGCTACGTCATGCTTAGGCCCGTCCCTAAGTATCCGTGCACTTTTGGATCGCTGGACTGACCCAAGTGCGGGGGCACGTTTCTGTGTCAACACACTTTTTGGCGACTCCGCTGGGGAAGAGCTACGCCAACACGATGAGTACGTCTACATCGGCCACCAGTACATCTACTTCGACTACTACGCCTACACCGCCAATGGACACAATAGGAGGTGCGGATATCGACAACCGCAACGTAATGTCACCTACTCTTGAAGATATCCTCGCAGGAGACCAAGCAGAGATCGAGGCAAGGCTAAAGGCGCTCCAAGACATGAAGCTTGGAGGGTACATCAAGACACGCGCAGGTTTCGTCAAGCGCGACATCGTCACCCCCGACCCCGCTCAGGTCCAGGTAACACCGGTATCGCCTCGTTTATCTTCTTTAGAAATTGAGCAAAAAATAGCCGCTTCAGTAGATCAGGCCGTTAGCGCTTCGCTAGCCAACCGTCTAGATTCGGCAGTTAGCTCCCAAGTAGAGGCAACTCTTAGAAGGTTCGACTTCACTAAGGCCGCACCCCCGGTTCCTATAGCTAGTGCACCTCCGACGAACATGTCTCCGACCTCACCAATTATGGCCGATACTAATCATTATACCTATGGACAAACTAACACTGCATTTCACACAACACCTACGCAAATACCCGCGCTACCCGCACCACACACGCAGGCGCTCGGACACGAGCACGTTATGCAAATAGCATGTAGGGAAGAAGCACATGGCCGACACGCCGATATCCCACCGCGCGTCGCACCCCCACCTGAGAGGCGCATGCAAACAATCTTACAAGATGATCTAGATGAGCGGATCCGCGCACTGTTTAGGGAGTATGTCGGCTTTGTGCCCAAGGGACGGGTTAGGGTTTATCGCAAACCATACCCCGATCATCTTGATACAGTACCCTACCCCCGTGGCTATAGGATCCCTGAGTTCACTAAATTCGATGGCGAGGGTAGCAAGACCACACTAGAGCATGTTAGTCAATTTTTGGCGCAGTGCGGAGAAGTCAGCGGGATAGACGCCCTAAAGGTTAGACTATTTTCTCTCTCGCTATCCAGCACAACTTTCACTTGGTTTTCGGTGCTCCCGCCGAACTCCATTCACACGTGGGATGATTTAGAGCAGAAATTCCATGATTATTTCTACGCGGGTGAAATAGAACTTAGGCTTTCGCATTTGACGTCGGTTAAGCAAAAATCTAGTGAGAGCGCCTCTAAATATATCAAACATTTCAGGGATACCAGAAACCGATGTTTTAGTCTTAACATTTTAGAAAGGGACTTGGCGGAATTGGCTTTTAACGGGTTGCGTTCCGAACTTAAAGAAAGGTTAGATAACCAAAACTTTTTAGAAGTTAGTCAAGTTCTGCAACAGGCTCTGGTCCAAGAAGGCCGAGCCAAAGATAATAAATTTATTAAGAAATTTAGCAATCCTAGGGCCGAAATCCACATCATGGAACACTCTGATGAAGAGGAGTCAGAGGAGGAGGATTCGACCGACATGTACGCGGTCAAATGGGTTACAAACGCTAAAAACAAACCTGTCACTTGCTCTGAACTATGACCGTCCCCCACGAAGAATAGACTTAATGAGGTCAAGTACTCGTTCGATGTGACTAAATGCGATAAAATATTTGATTTCCTCTTAAAAAGTCAGCTTCTCAGGTTACCCAAAGGTCAAGTTATCCCACTTGCCGACGAATTAAAGAAGCATCCATACTGTAAGTGGCATGATTCACATTCTCATAATACTAATGATTGCAATGTTTTTCGACGGCAGATACAATCGGCCATAGAAGAAGTACGATTGAAGATAGACCATTATCCGAAAATGAAGCTGGATAAAGATCCTTTTCCAGTCAACGCCATCGACCTCGGTGAGAAGAAGGTGTTGATTCGGCCAGAACAGGCCGAGTCTGCTAGAGGAAAAGATGTGATTATTGGAGAACCACGCACTCGCACACTCGTGCCAAAGAAACCTGAGGTAGGAGTGTGTAAACAGAACATCAATACCCCTTCGGCTAAGGCTCGCAAGAGGCCGAAGGTAACATATAACATGCTGTTGAACAAACATCAGAAGAGGGCCAAAGAAGCGGTCCCGCGCACTCAGCTAAAGCAGCCGAAGGGGCCAAGACCTTCGAAGGGTGCCTTCGGACCGAAGGTTGCGAACCCTCCGCACGAAGGCTTTGGGCCGAGGTATCCTGGTGCTCCGCACGGTGGTTCTGAGCCACAATGGCCGAACCCCCCGGACAACAACTTCGAACCCCAATGGTTGGGTTCCCCACACAACAACTTAGAATCCTAGTGGTCGGGCCCCCCATGCAACAGCTTCGGCCCCCAATGGTCGAACCCCGCACCATGGTGGACTTCTCCAATGGGAGGCTTCGGCCCGCACTGGCCGAACATACCTCCGGCCTGGCAGGACCCTTCGCTGGTGTGGTCCGAGATGCCTTCAACTTGGACAAACCACCTTCCAGGCAACGGGTTCGGCTCATAGTGGGTGAGGCCGCTAGAGCCTCCGATGCCTCCGCCGTATGACTGGGCAGGAACCCCGTGGGCTCCGCACGTGTCTGGGTCGGGGTACCCTCCGCAGACTAACCCTATGCCTTGTTTTCCTTCAGAATTTTATGGATGGCAGGGGCGAATAGACGCAGCAGAGGGGGCATCGTCCACAGACTATCTGTGGTACCTTCGAATCGGACCCTGCAGAGTGAAGCCGAAGGGTGCGAGCTCACGGAGGCCGAAGTCAGGGAGTCCGAGGCCATAACTATTAGAGTTGGGTCTCAGGAAGTCCCAATCCCGAAGACTTTGTCGCTGAGGGCTGATGGAGGTAAATCACATGCTTTGGCCGGGCCCTGCGCCGAAGCTTGGTTCGATCAGCCGAACAAGGCCGATCTGCTCGACGGGGTTCGCAGCGAATCCCCCTTCGAATAAAGGGCGCTCGAGGGCGAGGGGCACACTTCGTCCAGAGTTAACAAGGGTCAAACAGTAGCTCTAGGCACCAAGCCGAAGCCATCTTGGGCTCCCCCGGGCATGTCCAAATCACAAAAGAGACGCCTACAAAGGTTGCGGGCATAGGAGATGCGCGAGAAGGTAGCTGAGGCCGAGCGCGATGCTATCTTCGAAGAAATCCGCCCTCGGCCAGCCACAAAGCAGGCATGGAGAGAGAAGCCGGTTGAGATGACCAACCCGGCGCCCAGTCCAAGCGACGACGAGGATGACTTGCTTGACGATGATTACTCGCCCGTCTCTAAAGGGCCCACACCTCAAGTGATGGACATCAACATCATCACATTACCCGCCAAGTTTGCACCACCATGGGATGAGGCCGAGGTCGCTCAATTAAACCTCGGTCCGCGCAGCGCCATCTTCGAGAAGCCTGAGGACTCAGGTCGCCATCTAAAGCCTCTCTATGTCAGGGGTCACATCGATGGGAGGTCGATTTCCCGGATGCTCATCGACGGCGGCGCCACAGTTAATCTAATGTCTAATTCATTGTTGAAGAAACTTGGCAGGGACAAAGATGACCTGAAGAAGACCAACTTGATGCTCAACGGCTTCAACGGCGAGAGCTCCGAAGCCAAGAGAGTACTCTCTATGGAGTTGACGGTGGGCAACAAGACGTTGCCAACAGCGTTCTTCGTCATCGACGTACAAGGTAACTATAGTGTGTTACTCGGACGCGACTGGATTCACGCGAATTGTTGCATCCCTTCTATTCTACACCAATGCTCGATACAGTGGGACGGCGATGAGGTGGAGGTCATCCCCGCGGATACTTCGGCCCAAGTAGCTTTGGTCGATGTGTTGGTCGACGCCGTCCATAACAAAGTAGAGTGTCTATCAGGTAGAGATCTTTCGAATTATGACTTTGTTAGTGTATCCGGAGGACGGTTTGTACCAGTGTCTGTAAAGCCGGCTGGAGTAGAACGACTATTTTTGTACTAGTAGTCATGTCTAGCAAGAATAACCTAGATTGGCTAAAGTCTCGAGTGGAGCAGTATCGGTCTAATAAAGACGGTATTGCCAAAGCCATCAAGGACTTTAGCGAAGTAGAAAAATTAGGACAAGGTTTTGCGTCGGCCGATCCCTTGGAGGAAGTTGATATAGGCAATGGTAGCATTCCAAGGCCGACTTTTGTAAACCAACATTTATAGCCCGATGAAAGGCTGAAGTAATAAAGTTACTTCGGTCGTATGTCGATTGTTTCGCATGGGAATATAGCAAGATGCCAGGACTAAGCCACGAGCTCATGGAGCATCGGCTGCCCATCAAGTCCGGGTTTAGGCCTTATAAATAGCCTCCCTGCCGCTTTAATTCGGTCATCTATAACCGAGTTAAGGAGGAAGTGGAACGACTACTTAAGGCTGAATTTATTCGGCCATGCAGGTACGCGGAATGGGTTGCTAACATTGTGCCTGTAGAAAAGAAAGGGAGCGGCAAGATACGGGTATGCATTGATTTCAGGGATCTGAACAAAGCCACTCCAAAAGATGAGTATCCAATGGCAATAGCCGACATGCTGATCAACGATGCCTCGGGACATAAGATACTAAGTTTTCTTGATGGCAATGCTGGTTATAATCAAATCTTTATGGCTGAAGAGGACGTCTATAAGACTGACTTTCGATGCCCTGGTTTTGTCGGTTTGTTCGAATGGTTCGTCATGACTTTTGGTTTGAAAAATGTCGGCGCCACGTATCAACGCGCTATGAACTTGATCTTTCATGACTTGTTAGGAGTCATGTTAGAAGTTTACAACGATGATGTCATGGTCAAATCGGACGCTATGGGAAACCATTTAGCCGATTTGAAAGTTGCTTTCGATAGGATGCGGTAGTATGGATTGAAAATGAACCCGCTTAAGTGTGCTTTTGGTGTGTCGGCGGGTAAGTTCTTAGGTTTCATGATTCATGAGAGGGGTATAGAAATTGATCCTAAGAGACTTGAGAAGATTAGAAACGTTGCAGTGCCGGCATGCAAGAAAGATGTGCAAAAGTTGCTAGGCAAGTTGAACTATTTGCGTCGCTTTATATCCAACTTGTCCGGCAAAATTGATGCCTTTGTCCCCATACTCCGGCTAAAAAATGAAGCCGAGTTCCCTTAGGGGGCAAACCAGCAAAATGCTTTTGAAAAGATCAAGGAATGCTTGTCATCACCGCCCGTGGTGAGAGCGCCCAAGGCCGAGATTCCATTTTGGCTATACATTGTCGCTGAAGATAGCATGATTGGGGCCGTGCTAACCCAGGAGGTGGAGGGGAAGGAGTACATCATCACATTCTTGAGCCGTCGCCTGCTGGACACCGAAACCAGGTACGCGTTTGTGGAGCGATTATGTTTATCACTTTCTTACGTGTGCACCAAGTTACGCCATTATCTTCTTCCCACCACATGTGTTGTCATTTGCCAAACCGATGTTATAAAGCACATGTTACAGAAGCCGATTCTAAGTGGAAGAATCGGAAAATGGGCTTACGCGTTAATTGAGTACGATTTGGTCTACGAGCCCCTAAGAGCAATGAAAGGCCAAGTCGTAGCAAACTTTATAGTTGATCATCACATAGATGCTAGCTGGAGTAATACTATTGCTCTGGTTGAAGTAGCGCCATGGAAAATCTATTTTGATGGTTCGGCTTGCAAGAATGGCCAGGGAATTGGAGTGGTTCTCATATCACCTAATGTATGTGCTTTGAAACCTCGGCCCGACTAGAGTTTTCTTCCACTAATAACCAAGCCAAATACGAAGCTTTGTTGTTAGGTCTTGAACTATTAGAGTCTATAGGTGCTAAGCATGTTCACACGTACGGTGATTCATTATTAGTAGTACAACAAGTAGCCAAGAATGCTCAATGTTTTATTGGCCTACTGAATAGCTACTTGGACAAATGCCTAGACATAGTTGCTACTTTTGACGATTTCAAAATATCTCACGTGTCAAGAGAAGCCAATTCAATCGCTAATGATTTGGCTCAGCAAGCATCTGGCTACCAAGTCAGGAGAGGGAAATTTTCCGTGTTGAAAAAGCCGGTGTTTGGTCCCACTGCCGAAGACAGTGATGCTGGACAGGCGCACCCTTCGAGTCGAAGCCCTCAGGTCGCCGAAGGCCACCACATGCCGGAGTCCCTGGATCGGAGTGCTCCGCCCACCAAGGGGTCCGGCATGCCGAAGCTTATAGTCCGAAGTCTCTCGGACGGGGAAGGCTCCCCAGAGTCTGAACCCTCCGAAGGGCTTCGGTCTAGCACACTCCAAGCAGCCACTTCGGCTGGGCTTCGACAGGAGCTGGAATGGCTCGGGGGCACCCCAAAGTCAGGATTTTAGAAGTTTTTTCAGAAGGTGGATCAACGAAGCCCTCTAGAGTCTGCGAGGGCGATTGGAGAGTCCCAATCATCCAGTATTTAAAAGACCCTAGCCGAAGGGTTGATCGGAAGGTTCGGCGACAAGCGTTCAAATTTGTGTTGATAGACGACACATTATATCGCCGAACCATCGACAGAGTGCTATTGAAATGTTTAGATCATGAGCAGTCCCAGGTGGCTACAGGAGAAGTCCATGAGGGGCTTTGCGGCACTCACCAGTAGGCCCAAAAGATGAGTTGGATGCTCAAAAGAGCGGGTTTTTATTGGCCGACTATGACCAAGGATTGTTTCAAGTACTACAGAGGGTGTGAGGCATGTCAGAAGTTTGGCAACATCCAGTTAGCTCCTGCCTCATTGCTCAATCCCATTGTCAAGCCATTGCCGTTTCGAGGATGGGGTCTAGACTTCATCGGCCAGATCTACCGTCCTTCCTCGAAAGGGCATCGGTTCGTGTTAATGGCGACAGATTACTTCACCAAATGGAACGAGGTCGTACCTCTCAAGAATATGACCCATAATGAGGTACGTGATTTTATTTTAAAACACATCGTACATAGATTCGACATCCCTCAAACTCTTACTATGGATCAAGGTAGTTCATTTGTTTCTAAGGAAGTGAAGGACTTCGCCGAATACTATGGCATTAAGTTGATAAACTCTTCACCTTACTATGCTCAGGCCAATGGTCAGGCTGAGTCTAGTAATAAAACTGTGATTAAGCTTATTAAGAAGAAAATTGAAGAATTTCCTAAAAGGTGGCATGAAGTGCTTTCCGAGGCATTATGGGCTTGTAGGATTGCAAAGCACGATGCCACCCAGGTCAGTCCATATGAGTTGGTATATGGACAAGACCTTAAGAGTGTTAAAGCAAGACGGATTATCGGTCGACGAGTATGAGGCTCTTCTAAAAGATAATCTAGAGGAGGTGACCGATAAGAGATTAAGGGCTTTGGAAGCCATAGAAGTGTACAAGAAGAGAGTAGCTAAAGCCTACAACAAGAAGGTTAGACCAAAATCGTTTCAAATAGGAGACTTGGTGTGGAAAATGATTTTGCCCTTAGGCGCGAAGAGTCCCAAATTTGGTAAATGGTCACCTAGTTGGGAAGGTCCTTTTAGGGTAGCCGAAATCGCCCCTGCAACGCGTACGTGTTGGAATCCCTACAGGGAGAGTGGTTTCGAAGAGCTTTGAATGGTAGGTTCTTGAAGAAGTATTTCCCAAGTGTGTGACAAACATCCTAAAAGTGTCAGAAAGCCGATATGAACAGTATCGTCTCAAGCTCGTTGTGCTTTTAGTTCACTAGTTCACTAAAAGGCAAGGGGCATGTGTTGATAGCAAAAGATGGCATTAATGGCTAGATTATAAAAATATCTATTTTTGGTGATTTGGGCCAAAAATACACATGTCCAGGGTTTGTCCGAAGCCCTATAGGGCCGAAGCCCGTCAGACTGTGGGCTCCGAAAGCCTCCAGCTAGCCCATGGGCTTCAGCCAGGAAGCCTCCGGAGGCCCACGCTGCCGAAGCTTCGGAAGCCCACACTGTCGAAGCTTCGGCCTAAGAGCAAGCCTCGACGGGCCTGGCCGAAGCCCACGCTGTCGAAGCTTCGGCCCGAGGAGCAAACCCAACGGGCCTGGCCGAAGCCTACGCTACTGAAGCTTTAGCCCGAGGAGCAAGCCCGACGGGCCTGGCCGAGGCCCACGCTGCCAAAGATTCGGGAACCTTCGGAGGCCCACGCTACCAAAGCTTTGGCCTGAAGAGCAGGCCCCGGCGGGCCTGGCCGAAGCCCACATCGGCAGAGATAGAGTTGGACGTGTTTCCAGCTCAATCATTATCTGTATCCGGCCAGATTAATAGTAGATTAGATTAGAGTTAACCCTCTATAAATAAAGGGGCCTGGCCGGCGTGGAGGCCGCCCCCCAACTCAAACCAAACCAAAGCCTATGCTTTGATCATACCTTTACTTTTACCTTTACTTTTCTGTACCTCTTCGTGGGTTTGCCTGGAAGCCCTCCGTCCGCCGCTACGGAACAGTGGTAAGCCTTGGTACTTCGCCCGTGAAGTCCCCGTTAATCTACGTAATAGATTGCTATCGCCTTGTTACTTCGCCTGTGAAGTATCCGCTAATCTACGTAATAGATTGCTACCTTCACCACCCGTGCAACACCTCGCAAATTCGGTCCTAAGGCCGAATTGGTACTTCGCATCATCCCTGTTGCAGGTTCGCGCGTGTTGGACCGGAAACGGCGACCAGAGGGGGGGTGAATGGGAGCTTTTAAAATTTCTGGCTAAAAACTAGCCTTAGGTTTCAGTTCTGTCTTCTGCGGAACAGGCTTCGAACACTACCTTCGAAGGTCTGGTTCGGAGGTACTTCGACACCTTCGAACACAGGCTTCGGAGGAGCAAAAGTTCGAAGCCAAGAAGACTTCGCTCCACTTACAACCCTCGAAAATCAACTCTGCTTAGTCAGTGCAGGCTCCGCACACAGGGTGCTTCGAGCAGGCTTCGCACTTCACCCTTCGCAAGAGTGGACAGCCCTCTGAGGACTTCGACCAAGTACTTGGCAGCAGCAACTGGTGCTGAGCTTCGTACACGAAGGTCTACACGCACACAAACAGACAACACTAGGGGCTTCGACACAAGAAGCAAAACGGGCAACAATCAGGGCTTCGCTAGTAAGCAGCGAGGTCACGCCTCCTGTTACACAGAGCAAAAGCACACTGACAAAACACACCTCGCACGAAAAACAACCTTCGCCTTAACAGGCTTCGGTGCACTACTACAGGCGAGGTATGCAAAGCGAGCTCAAGCAAAAGCACAGAAAACAGGGCTTCGCCGCTTGAACAAGGAACACAGAAAAATGAACTCTCTGGATGTATTCAATCGAAGTGTATGGCTACAGGAGCTCAACAGTAAATGCTCAAAGTGTTAAATGTTACCTACCGAGCCCCCATATTTATAGCCCACAGTTCACCCAAAGGAATTGACTACACTACCCCTAGGGTTTACATTGATTTTGTCTCTACAGAACTAAGGGGTACAAAAGGTAGTCCACCTTTATTCTGGAGGCTTCTCTGTCAGCTTTGCAGAGGGGACAGTGTCAGCCTTTTTACAGAACAGACAGTGTCAGCCTTTGCAGTCTTTGACTTTCTGCAGCCTCCCATCGCACGCGAGGGTGCGGTAGCTTCGGTGAGAAGCCTAAAGCCAGATGGCCTTCGCTCCACCGAAGTCAGTCTCAGATACACTGACGGTTTTGAGCCGAAGCCGTCAAAGCTCTTGAGCCTTCGCACCAACACCTCCGGAGTGGACCACCACGGCTTCGCAGCTACACCCAGCTCGAACTCCGTCAGTCCGTGTACCGAAGCCATGCAGGCCGAAGCACCTCAAGTCATCCTCACTCCGAAGCCCCACCTTCGGAGTACCACCCTTCGAAGTCCCACCTTCGTCCAAGGCCTTCGCATGAAGCATTCCATGAGCACTTCGTCGCAGTGTCTCACCTCGAGCACACTCCTCGACGAGCCTCACCCGGACCATGCCTTCGATGCGCCTCGACTCCTGAGGCCTTCGTTGGGCACCTTCGGATGTCTCCCTCCGGAGCACACTTCGAATTCCATGCCTCCGCAGAGGACTTGTTCCACCAACTCCGAAGTCACTCCATTCGGAGTACCTTCGAAGTGCCTCACATCCGAGGACTTTGTCTCGGAGTACCTTCAGCCGGAGCCACGCTCCGCACTCTCTGCCTTCACCTGGCACGCCTCGACCCGAGGACCGACCCGGACCACCTTCGTAGCCACCGTGACGGAGCTCCCCGCTCCCCTGGCATCAAGCCTCCCGCTTGACCCAGGTTCACCTGGCTCGAACCTTGTCCGTCGCCTCCGAAGTCCCTGCGCACCACAGACAAACAGACAAGTGTATCCAGTACTCCGGAGACCTCTCCGGGTTAGCAACCTTCGGCACACACTCCGGTGTACCGCCCAAAGTACCGAAGCCTTCGGTACGAACCCAGTCATCGCGTACTGTCGGACCCCTCCGACAAGCACACTCTGCTGCAACAGCTGCAGCAAACAAACACCGAACACACTTCGGTGACACCACCTCCGAACCCCCTTCGGAGGTACCCCTTCGAACAGAGGTAAAAATCCTGTCAATCACTCATCACAAAACACCGAAACCAACCCTTGGTTTCTCAATCTCCCCCTTGATGAGTGCATTGACAACCAAAACCAAGTTCAAGAAAATGTAAAAACTTTCAGCACACAAGTGACCATAAAAACTCAGAAAAGAGCCAAATCATGTCACTTGATAAAAGAATTTTTCTCCCCCTTTGTAAAAGAGTAAAAGCCCCTTTGGCAAATCTCCCCTTGATAAGAACTCCCCTTGAGTTAAGCAAATTTTTCTCCCCCTTTATGTCAAAAATCTCTCAAATCTCTCCCCTTTTCGAAATTATGCCTTCTTCTTGCGGCAGAGAACATAGCAAATCTCTCCCCCTTTGGCAATGCAAGCATCAAGGGGCAGTCAAAAAATGCAAAGCTTCGAAATGAATAGAATTGCAAAGACATATAATGCAAAAATATGCCAACAGTAATACCAATGTTCATGTGCTCAGCTCAATTTAACATTCTGTGAAACAAGATGATGGCATGTGATTTTGTCATTTTGAGATAAAAGCATCACCACTTAATCATAGCAGCTAGACATGTGAAGGCAAGGACTGCACAAAGCTAACAATTTCTACCCGAGACAGACAAGTCTTGTTCAAAAAAGGAGCTTTGAAAGCAAACTTGATGATTAATTAATTTAGTTGTTCTTTTCTTAATGCCAGGGGTTATTTGTTTGTCCACCTTATACTTTCCAATCAGGCCAAGCCTAGGCATGAAATCCATCTGAAGCTTAAGGCGGTGATTTTGGCATACACTACACTATCCCAGTTCAGACCAAAGTGCAATGGTAAGCAGTCTAGAATAGAGTAGTGCAACAAACAAACCCTCCTGGATCTTTTCATTTAAACCAGACAAATCATGGATTTTTGATTTTGATTCAGGTGAATTAAATATTTTGATGAATATCCATGAATAAAGAACACATTTTTCAAGTTGCAAATTTTAGCATCCAAGGAACAGTGTCTTGCTGTCAAGTAGATAAAAGATAGCTAAAAGCAGTCCTGCCTAAACAAGCTAGATACACGATTGTGCGGTGAGCAAGTTTTGTTTTTAGAAAATAAAACATCATGCACAACCAATGTTCCAGACATATTTCATAGAGCTGAGCTGTCATGATTTCTTTGAATTAAAAGCAGGCATATAATAGCAAAGGATGTAAATGCAATTTCACACATAATGAGCATATGCAAGACAATTGAAATCAGCTCCCCCTCACAAAATGCCGTAGGGATGACAAATACCAAGTTCCCCACGCAAGTAAGCAAATCGAGAAGCATCGAGGGGTTTTGTAAAAATATCGGCAAGCTGGTGTTGGGTATCAACATATTGAAGTTCAATATCACCCTTCTCATTGTGATCTCTGAGAAAATGATACCGTACATCAATGTGTTTGGTTCTGGAGTGCTGAACCGGGTTGTTTGCAATACAAATAGCACTAGTGTTATCACAGAAAAGTGGAACACTCTTATAATCTAACCCGAAATCCCGCAAAGTGGAAACCATCCACAAAATCTGAGAGCAACAGCTAGCTGCAGCAACATATTCAGCCTCAGCCGTCGATTGTGCAACACTGGACTGTTTGCGGGAAGACCAGCAAACCAGAGAAGTACCCAAAAAATGACAAGTACCAGAGGTACTCTTCCTATCAATTCTACACCCAGCAAAGTCCACATCAGAATAACCTCGAAGACATAAAGATGAAGATGCTGAATACCATATGCCAAATTCAAGGGTGTGTTTGAGATACCTTAGAATGCGCTTAACCGCTTGTCGGTGCGAAGCTCGTGGTGAAGCCTGAAAACGAGCGCACAAACACACAGCGAAGTGTATATCCGGCCTCGTGGCAGTCAAGTAGAGGAGGGAGCCGATCATGCTCCGGAACTCCTTCTGATCTACGGCTTCTCCATCTTCGTCAGGGTCCAATGCTACAGATGTAGCCATTGGAGTGGCAAGGGGCTTCGCATCAGACATGTCGAACTTCTTGAGCAGGTCCTTGGTGTACTTTGTCTGGTGGACAAAAGTACCTTGTTTGCTTTGCTTGATTTGCAAACCAAGGAAAAAGGTGAGTTCACCCATCATCGACATTTCAAACTCCCTACTCATGGTATCTGCAAACTCGGCAACCAAAGCATGAGAAGAGCCACCAAAAATGATATCATCCACATAAATCTGCACTAGGAGGAAATCTTTGCCATGCTTGAGAGTAAACAGTGTTTTATCAACAGAGCCCATCAAATACCCTCGCTCAAGCAGAAAAGACTTAAGTCTATCATACCACGCCCGAGGGGCCTGCTTGAGTCCATAAAGAGCCTTATGAAGTTTAAGGACTTTATGTGGGTACTTGGGGTTTTCAAAACCAGGGGGTTGTTTTACATAAACATCTTCACCTATGAAGCCATTAAGAAAAGCACTTTTGACATCCATTTGATAGAGTTTGAATCCCCGGGATGTCGCAAAGGCAAGCAAAATACTAATGGCCTCAAGGCGAGCAACAGGTGCAAAAGTTTCAGTAAAATCAATCCCTTCTAGTTGAGAAAAGCCCTGAGCTACAAGTCTAGCCTTGTTTCTAACTATAGTCCCATCCTCCCCTTGTTTATTTTTGAAAATCCATTTTGTTCCAATGAAATGAACATTAGGTGGAGGATCAACTAAAGTCCAGACTTGGTTTCTCTCAAAATTTTCAAGTTCCTCATGCATGGCATTGATCCAACTAGAATCAGAAAGTGCATGACTAACATCTAAGGGCTCGAAAGAAGCAACAAAAGCAGCATTAGTGAAATGGGCATGAGAACGTGTTACCCTTTGATCAAGCTCACCAATGATCTGCTCGGGAGGGTGCATTCTTTGAACATGATGTGGAGCCTCGCGGCGGGATGCAGTCTCCCCCTCAACTTGTGCGTTGGAGTGGTCCAAGATGACCGATGTTGAGGTAGTCGCTTCGGGACCTCGTGCCGAAGTAGTTGAAGCGGGGTCAGCTTCGGGGGTTGATGTCGAGGGTAGTTGTATTGCCCCGATTTAGACAAATCGAGACATTATTGAATTTCCATAGAAAAACAATAATACAAGAGGTTCATCATGCGACAACGTACATACGATAAAATCCATGGTACGCAGACCATATTTATTACAACATTGTTTTAATAAAAACGGTAATAAGATAATTAAACAGCGGCATGACGAACGTCTTCTTCAGGATCTTTCTTCTCGACTGGGTCGCTACTCCAGACCGTCTTAAAGATAAGCATCCTCTGTGGGGTCCAACGGGTATGAGTACAAAAAGTACTCAACAAGCCACCGCAAATGCAAATAATAATGCAGGATAATAAACAAGGGAGGATAAAGGCTAACAATGCGGAATAAAGCAATTGCAGTTATGGCATTTAGTGTAATCATATTTTAATTATGCGGAAAGTAAATATGAACATCATCAACATCAACTAACTCGAGGAGTACGTTTTACCTCCTCGCACAACGGTCCTTACATGTCAATCCATCATGCACATTCATATTCAAAGTAAACTAACTGGGGGATGTCACGCAACCCGCCCTTGACCGTGGGCTCGGCTTTTCGAAAAGATTTAAGACTCTGATCAGAGATGTACTACTGTACCCACAAGGCACGCACTCATCTCAACGAGATGACCCATTTCACGGGAACTCGTGCCAAAACCTCAATATGAGATGTTCCAAGCGATAACCACCCGCTCTAGGTTTCGCCGGCGCGCCGGGCCGCATCCCGGCTAACGTCGCACCCCCTTTTGCGCCACATTGGTACAAGTCACCCGCAGGTGCAACTTGACCCATCTCCAAATGGTGGCCTCGGTTTGGAACAACCCATACCTTAGTTAGGACTTACCCACTAGACTTGTGGTTAGTACGTAAGTGTATTGCAACGGATCCCTCAGACCGGTCCTTATAGTGCCCCGGGTGCGACTGACCAATGCCCTAGCTTGCACCCGGAACCCACCATGCATACACTCACAACCATGACTCATCACCAACAGAATTTCCAAGGATAAGAAGCAACGGGGATCATATAATAGAACCATTTTGCTACGACTCATTTTTATCCTATAGCGGCCGTGTCAATACATTGGACACTAGCTAATATCATTGATCATATGGTGACAAGGAGGTTAGGCGAGATGGCATGGCTTGGGTTGCACATCAAGGTCGGGGGATCCTAAATAAATATAATGTAAGGGTTCATTTGACTAATGCATATACATAACCTATGTGTTTTAGCGATAGTCAATTCAGACATGGGTTCAATATGCTCAAAAGAATTGTTTGGTGACTTGCCTTGTTCAGCGAAAGGCGAGGGAGGGACCTCCGGGAAGTATTCCGGCTCCTCGGCGGCGTCGTAGTCTTTTTAATATAAAGATTAAAACAAAAAGAGCATAACGTTCAATCAACCATATAACATTACATTACAAGCATATAAGTTAAAGTTGGTTTGATTAAAAATAAATAAACTCAAAGGTTAAGGTTCTGAATTTTATAAATAATTTTAAAGGGATTAAAATGAAGGGTTGCCCTTTTTAGAAAACAAATGTTTAAATGTGATTATTGTCATATTAAATTCTCAAATAAGTGTGAAATGAAAGGTTCACGTCAATTTGGTGGTTTTCCGTGAATGGACAGAAAGGAAATTAATATAAATTTTTCTGAAGTTTAAATATTTTAATCCATATTTTAATCCTAAAGGCTTTTGAATAATTATTTGAATAAACATGAAAATGTCAAAATAAACCTACTGTTTTTATTGCATAAATATGTAGAGAATAATTTTATGAATTTTCTGAAATTGGAATGGTAATTTTTAGAGTTCAAATGCATTAGATATGAATTTTACAAGTTTAAAAGCATTTCTGGAATTTATTTTCAAATTTTAAACCTCTCGGGTCCACGGTGAGCCAGGCCCACGGTGAACCCGCGCACTATGCGCGTGCACCGGGTCGATCTGGACCGTCGGATCCAGATCCGACGCGCGAGGGCGAGGCGGGACGCGTAAGTGGCTACGGACGGCCAGGATTAAAACGTGCGAACCGGTACCACGTGGACGTACAAGATTAAACGCGGGGTTTTAAAACAAACGGACGCACGGGATTAAAACGTACCCCTTCGCCGAGATCTAACGGATCAGATTAATCCGCACGCGGGGATTAACCATCACCGTCGGATCCAGATCACACGGTCGTGCGTGAATCCGACACGACACGGGTACTCGACCCGTGCCGGTCGTCTTCTCCGACGACGGCGAGCGGGCCAGCGGCCACGGCGAGCGACGGCGACCTAGTCTAAGGCCTAAAATGGAACGAGGGTGCTACGGGGATCACGAGGGTACCTCGGCGGTGAGAAAAGGTCGACGGAGCGAGGCCGGCGACGAGCGGGGGCGGTGGAGGTGTTCGGGTTCCGGGCGGCGACGACGATCCGGCGAGGGTCCTCGTCGACGGAGTGGTGGCCGGCGTTGGGGGGGTCCCGGTGGTCACGATGGTGGCGAAGGCACGGGCGGAGGTGGTCCGGTGCGACGGCGAGCGGTGGCCGGAGGCGAACCAGAGGGAATGCGCTAAAGCTTGGAGTGAGGGCGTTCTGTGCGTTCTCGCGACGTGTAGGCGTGGGGGTGAAATGCGGGTGGCCAGGGGGTTTAAATAGGGCCATCGGCGGGGGCAGAGAGGGCGTAGTCTACGGTGGCCGGGAGTTAACGCGTTTAAACGCCGGCGAGGTTCGGGCGACATGCAGGTTCATCGAACCGGGACGCAATCGGGCGGGGTTTAATGGGGGAAACGTTCGCCGGAGCGCGGGGGATTGAATGCCGGGCTCAATTTGAGGGGAGGGGGTCGGGGGCAACGGATCCGAGGCGCGTTATTGTGTCGGCCGGCGAGGGGGGGGGATTTGGGGGCGGATCTCGCGGAGACGACGAATCCGACAGGTGGGCCAAAGCGGTCAGCGGGAGCGAGTGCGCGGGAGAGGGGGGCTGACGGGTGGGGCCGGGTTGTCGGGTGCGCGCGCGAGGGAAGGGTTTCGGCGCCGACATGTGGGGTCGGCTTGTCAGCCAGGGACGCGCGGGGTAACGGGCTGGGCCGGCCGGGAGAGAGGGAAGGGAGAGGAGGAGCCCATTACTGTTCCAATCCTTTTCTGAATAAAAATAATTCCAGAAAATAGATTAAAATATTAGGGCTACTTCCAAGGTTGATAAAAATTTATAAAAATTCCCAAAATTATATTCTGGTCTTAGGATCATATACAAAAAGTTTCACCTCCTGATTTGGTCATCTACTCCATGTTGTAGTTCAAAAGGGTATAAAAGAGAATTAAAAGTATTTTCTGAAATAATAATTCCAATAAATTGAATTTTATAATATTTTTATTGTTTTGAAAATTTGGGGTGTTACAAACCTATCCCCCTTACAAGAATCTCGTCCTCGAGATTGGAACGCTACTCGAATAGCTCGGGGTATTGGGCTTTCAGCTCGTCTTCTTTTTCCCAAGTGGCTTCTTCTGCAGGATGGTTGTTCCATTGGACTTTGCAGAAGCGGACGACGCGACTTCTGGTTACTCTCTCCTTGATTTCTAAGATCTTGACGGGTCTCTCTATGTAGGTCAAGTCTTCTTGGACATTAAGTTGCTGAAGGTCGGCTTGCTCGGTGGGCACACGGAGACACTTCTTCAGCTGCGAGACATGGAACACATCATGAACGCCTGCCAAGGATGGAGGCAGTTCAAGTTGATATGCCACTTCTCCTTGTCGACGGAGGATCTGGAAAGGTCCGACGTAGCGGGGTGCTAGTTTGCCTTTCATGTTGAACCTTTGAGTGCCACGGAGGGGAGTGACTCGGAGGTAGACATAATCGCCCTCCTCAAAGGCTAGATCTCTTCGACGGTTATCGGCGTAGCTCTTTTGCCTGGATTGGGCTGCCTTCAGTCGGTCTCTTATGATCTTAACTTTCTCTTCAGCTTCTCTCAATAAGTCAGTCCCAAACAGTTGTGATTCTCCAGTTTGATCCCAGAGCAACGGCGTTCTGCACTTACGCCCATAGAGTGCTTCGAACGGGGACATTTGCAAGCTGGCTTGATAGCTGTTGTTGTAGGAGAACTCTGCATAAGGTAAGTTCTTGTCCCACATTCCGCCAAAGTCTAGAGCACAAGCTCTAAGCATATCCTCCAATATCTGGTTGACCCTTTCGGTCTGACCGTCGGTCTGTGGATGATAGGCGGTGCTAAAGTTCAGCCGGGTGCCGAGTTCCTCTTGAAGGTTCTTCCAAAACTTGGAGGTAAACTGACTCCCGCGGTCAGATACAATCTTCTTGGGAACTCCGTGGAGGCACACGATCCGGGTCATGTACAACTCGGCCAACTTGGCGACGGTGTAAGTTGTCTTGACCGGGACGAAGTGGGCTACCTTGGTGAGTCGGTCGACGATCACCCAGATAGAATCATGGCCAGCTTGGGTCCTGGGCAGTCCCGTGATGAAGTCCATTCCTATCTCTTCCCACTTCCATTCAGGGACTTTGAGGGGTTGAAGAAGTCCGGCAGGTCTCTGATGCTCTGCCTTGACTCGCCGGCATGTGTCGCACTTGGCCACATACTCGGCTATTTCTCTCTTCATGCTGACCCACCAATATTTCTCCTTCAGGTCTTGGTACATCTTTGTACTCCCGGGATGAATGGAGTATAGAGTATCGTGGGCTTCTTGAAGGATGAGAGTCTTCAACTCAGGTAGGTTGGGTACGCATACTCGGTTTCCGAACCAGATGGTACCATGTTCGTCCTCGGAGAATCCGGGGGCTTTACCCTTCCTCATGTTTTGCTGGATCTCCAGGATGTCTGGGTCTTCCTTCTGCTTCTCTCGGATCTGGTCTATTAAGACAGGCCGAGACTCCAAGGCAGCGAGGTACTCTCGAGTGGTGATCCCTAGATTTAGCCTTTCCATCTCCTTATAAAGCAGAGGAGCCTGGTCTTGAATCATGATGGCATTGCAGTACCCTTTTCGACTAAGGGCATCTGCCACCACGTTCGCTTTGCCCGGATGATAATGGATGCCCAAGTCGTAATCCTTGATCAGTTCCAACCATCTCCTTTGCCTGAGGTTCAGATCTGGTTGGGTGAATATATACTTGAGGCTCTTATGGTCGGTGAAGACCTCACACCGATTTCCCACAAGGTAATGTCTCCATATCTTCAAGGCATGAACCACGGCTGCTAGTTCCAGGTCGTGGGTTGGGTAGTTCAGCTCATGTGGTCTCAACTGCTGGGAGGCGTAGGATATCACCTTCCCTTCTTGCATTAAGACGCATCCCAATCCTTGACGAGAGGCATCACAATAGACGTGGAAGTCTTTCCGGATGTCTGGCAGAGTCAGAATGGGAGCTGACACAAGCTTCTTCTTGAGGGTCTGGAAGCTTTCTTCGCAGTCGGGGGTCCAGTCAAACTTTACCTCTTTCTGCAGAAGTCTGGTCATAGGCTTGGCGATCTTGGAAAAATTCTTGATGAACCGGCGGTAGTATCCGGCCAATCCGAGAAAACTCCGGATCTCGGTCACGGTCGTGGGCTGCAGCCAGTTGGTTACCGCTTCTACGGTGGTTGGGTCCACTGCTATTCCTCCGGCAGATATAACATGACCGAGGAACTTCACCTCTGATGACCAAAATTCGCACTTGTTGTATTTGGCGTATAGTTGCTGCTCCCTTAGCTTTCCGAGGGTCAGACGGAGGTGAGTCTCGTGTTCTTCCTTGGTCTTGGAGTAAATGAGGATATCGTCGATGAATACCACGATGAACTTATCCAGGAACTCCATGAATACGTTGTTCATCATGTTCATGAAAAAGGCCGGGGCATTCGTGAGTCCGAACGACATCACAGTATACTCGTAGAGTCCATAACGGGAGGTGAAAGCAGTCTTGGGTATATCTTCCTCCCTGATCCTTAACTGGTGATAACCTGACCTGAGGTCAATCTTGGAAAACACCGAGGATCCTTTCAGCTGATCGAACAGGTCGTCGATCCGAGGCAATGGGTATTTGTTCTTGATAGTTACGTCGTTCAAGGCTCTATAGTCCACGCACATCCTCTTGGTCTTGTCCTTCTTCATGGCAAATATGACCGGTGCACCCCAAGGTGAGGTACTCGGTCGGATGTAACCTTTCTGCTCTAGATCTTCGATGTTGCTCTTGACTTCGGCTAGTTCATTGGCGGCCATGCGGTATGGGCGCTTGGAGATTGGAGTGGTCCCCGGAACAAGCTCGATTCTGAATTCGATGTCCCGCTTGGGAGGCATTCCGGGCAGATCTTCGGGGAAAACATCTGCAAACTCCTTGACTATTGGCACCTCTTCAAGAGCCATTGAGCGAAGGGATGCTCCGAGTGGTCTGCGACTGACCATCCGGAAGGTGACGGTTACGCCTTCAGGACTGGTCACCGTGACGGACTTGTTGGCACAGTCGATCACTCCCTTGTGCTTCATCAACCAGTCCATACCTAGTATGAGGTCGAGTCCGGTGCATTGGATGAGGACAGGCTCGGCCCGGAACAGCACTCCTTGGATGTCAAGTTGAATCTTAGGGCTGTAGAAGCGAGCTGAGGTCCTATTGCCGGGGGTGGCAATCACCATGGGAATGGGTAGAGGGAGCACGTCCAGATTGTTTGTTTTTGCAAAATCTTCCGAGACGAAAGAGTGGGTTGCTCCAGAGTCAAATAATACGACGGCCGGTACGGAATTCATAGTAAACGTACCAAGTACGACTTCAGGGGCCTCCTGAGCTTCCTCCGCGCTGATGTGGTTGACGCGGGCGCGAACGGCCTGGTGGGGTGCTGCGCCTTGGTTCTGCTTGGGGTGAGGACACTGGTGCGAATAGTGCCCTTCCTTGCGGCAGTTGAAGCAGACGACCGGCCTTCCTTGGCGATCCCTCAAGATCGGGGCCTTGGCGGCCGGTGCCGGCTGAGCGGCCGGAGCTGGTGGAGCGGGGCGAGGATGCCCGGCGTTGGATCCACCGGCTGCATGAGGTGGCCTGTAGGCGGGCCGAGGATGGTAGGCGGGCGCTGGTGGCGGAGGGACGAAGCGGGGCCTCTGGGTGTTCGCCTGCTGATGCTTGAAGGCGATCATCTTCCTCTTCTTGAGGTCCAGCTTGTTCTGCTCAGTCTCTTGGATGAGCGCTTTATTGACCAGCCGCTGGAAGTCGGCGAAGTCGGCGGCGACGAGCTGGATGGATAGCTCATCCTTAAGTCCCCTGAGGAACTTGGCTTGGCGGAGGGCGTCGGTGCGCACTTCCTCCGGTGTGTAGCGAGCGAGGCGGTTGAACTCATGGAGGTACTCCATGACAGTTCGGTTGCCTTGTTGCAGGTCGCGGAACTCCTGCTGCTTCACCGCGATGACGCCGGCGGGGACGTGAGCGGCACGAAAGGCGATGGTGAACTCCGCCCAAGTCACCATGTGGCCCTCTGGCTGGGACGCACGATAGTTGTCCCACCACTCAGCGGCGGGACCCTGGAGCTGATGAGTGGCGAAGGCCACTCGCTCCCGGTCTGTGCAGGGGAGGAGGTCGAGCTTCTTCTCGATGGTGTGAAGCCAATCTCCGGCCTCCATTGGGTTGGTTGTGCTCGAGAAGGTGGGCGGACGCACGCGCAAGAACTCGGAGAGTTGCGGGGCGGCCGCGGGTGCTGGTGCGCGAGGGGCGGGCTCCCCGTTCTGCAGACGGTCCAACTGAGCCTGTTGGTGCTGCATTTGGGTGAGGAGAGCGGTGATCAGATGGTTCTGATTCGCCATCATCTCCGCCAAGGTGGGGTGATTGGCGGAAGGCGACCCGGATTGGCGCGGGCCCGTTGCACCCCAGTTGGGTACCACGCCCTCAGGTGCATCTCGGCTTCCTCCTGCCCCGTTGTTGGAGACGGTGTTCTGGTGGTCGGCCATCTTCTGAATATCCAAAGTGATAAAGCGAAAGATGACGAAACAATAATACAACCAAAAATACCATATAAAATTCAAGCACATAAGTATATAGAGTGGTATAAATGTTCATTACAATCACGCTCTTATTCTACCCACAACACACTCGTTGCGGGTAGCACCACATACAAAATAATTTTTATTTATTCTCGCGTCTCCTAACGCCTACTCACCACCGGAGGCGGTCTCCGTGCTCTCGGAACCACGAGTGTGCGGCTCCAGAGGGATGGTGGGCTCGAGAAAATTCTCGATGATGGAGTCGGAGACGAGGCCGGGGCGTGGTGTAGGGGCGCTGGTAGAAGGCCTGGCGGGGGAGGGTCGTGGAAGGATCCTCTTAGGGCGAGGGAGGGGCTCACGGATGGGCTTCTTCTTCCTTGGAAGAAGAGGAACCATCTCCGCTATATCCTTCTGCAGTTGTATGATCTTGCGCTGCAGCTCGCCGTTCTGTTGGATCAGGTTCTTCGTTTCTTCACGAAGAAATGCAACCGCCTCGTGATGCTCGTCGGCGTCGAGCACCGCCTCAGTGTGGAGATCATCCATGGCCTGCAGAAGACGCGACTGCCGGGCCATGACCGGATCACGCACGGAGTGAACTCCGAGGTAGATGCTACGGTGGGCTCCGGGAGTACGCTTCGGCACAAGCCGGAAGGATGAGTTCTGAAGACGATCGTCGTAGATCATCCTCAGCTCCATGAGGGCCTGGAGGGCGACTCGTTGGCACGCGACGTCGAAAGTCGGGCCTCCAAGTGCGGTGGTGTAGGGCGGCAGGTGTTCTCCGGAGCCATGGACGGTGAGGGAGACGTCACAAGGCCCGGCGAACTCGTCGGGGTAGACTCCTTGAAATTCGGGTTCGAAGAGGAACCCGAGGAAGGTGAGCATCATGCGGAGCTCCCGGACGAAGCCCTCATAGTGGCGGCAGTAGCTGTGGACTTGGTAGACTGGCATCTACAAAACAGCAAGTTGAATAAAAGTGAGGAGAGGAACAAAGTTTATGAAGTAGATTTTCGAGAAATAATTTCCTAGGGCTAATGACTAGGCGGGTCTGTTTGGCTTCCTACAGTCGAGTCGGCTCTGATACCATCTTGTAGCGCCCCGATTTAGACAAATCGAGACATTATTGAATTTCCATAGAAAAACAATAATACAAGAGGTTCATCATGCGACAACGTACATACGATAAAATCCATGGTACGCAGACCATATTTGTTACAACATTGTTTTAATAAAAACGGTAATAAGATAATTAAACAGCGGCATGACGAACGTCTTCTTCAGGATCTTTCTTCTCGACTGGGTCGCTACTCCAGACCGTCTTAAAGATAAGCATCCTCTGTGGGGTCCAACGGGTATGAGTACAAAAAGTACTCAACAAGCCACCGCAAATGCAAATAATAATGCAGGATAATAAACAAGGGAGGATAAAGGCTAACAATGCGGAATAAAGCAATTGCAGTTATGGCATTTAGTGTAATCATATTTTAATTATGCGGAAAGTAAATATGAACATCATCAACATCAACTAACTCGAGGAGTACGTTTTACCTCCTCGCACAACGGTCCTTACATGTCAATCCATCATGCACATTCATATTCAAAGTAAACTAACTGGGGGATGTCACGCAACCCGCCCTTGACCGTGGGCTCGGCTTTTCGAAAAGATTTAAGACTCTGATCAGAGATGTACTACTGTACCCACAAGGCACGCACTCATCTCAACGAGATGACCCATTTCACGGGAACTCGTGCCAAAACCTCAATATGAGATGTTCCAAGCGATAACCACCCGCTCTAGGTTTCGCCGGCGCGCCGGGCCGCATCCCGGCTAACGTCGCACCCCCTTTTGCGCCACATTGGTACAAGTCACCCGCAGGTGCAACTTGACCCATCTCCAAATGGTGGCCTCGGTTTGGAACAACCCATACCTTAGTTAGGACTTACCCACTAGACTTGTGGTTAGTACGTAAGTGTATTGCAACGGATCCCTCAGACCGGTCCTTATAGTGCCCCGGGTGCGACTGACCAATGCCCTAGCTTGCACCCGGAACCCACCATGCATACACTCACAACCATGACTCATCACCAACAGAATTTCCAAGGATAAGAAGCAACGGGGATCATATAATAGAACCATTTTGCTACGACTCATTTTTATCCTATAGCGGCCGTGTCAATACATTGGACACTAGCTAATATCATTGATCATATGGTGACAAGGAGGTTAGGCGAGATGGCATGGCTTGGGTTGCACATCAAGGTCGGGGGATCCTAAATAAATATAATGTAAGGGTTCATTTGACTAATGCATATACATAACCTATGTGTTTTAGCGATAGTCAATTCAGACATGGGTTCAATATGCTCAAAAGAATTGTTTGGTGACTTGCCTTGTTCAGCGAAAGGCGAGGGAGGGACCTCCGGGAAGTATTCCGGCTCCTCGGCGGCGTCGTAGTCTTTTTAATATAAAGATTAAAACAAAAAGAGCATAACGTTCAATCAACCATATAACATTACATTACAAGCATATAAGTTAAAGTTGGTTTGATTAAAATAAATAAACTCAAAGGTTAAGGTTCTGAATTTTATAAATAATTTTAAAGGGATTAAAATGAAGGGTTGCCCTTTTTAGAAAACAAATGTTTAAATGTGATTATTGTCATATTAAATTCTCAAATAAGTGTGAAATGAAAGGTTCATGTCAATTTGGTGGTTTTCGGTGAATGGACAGAAAGGAAATTAATATAAATTTTTCTGAAGTTTAAATATTTTAATCCATATTTTAATCCTAAAGGCTTTTGAATAATTATTTGAATAAACATGAAAATGTCAAAATAAACCTACTGTTTTTATTGCATAAATATGTAGAGAATAATTTTATGAATTTTCTGAAATTGGAATGGTAATTTTTAGAGTTCAAATGCATTAGATATGAATTTTACAAGTTTAAAAGCATTTCTGGAATTTATTTTCAAATTTTAAACCTCTCGGGTCCACGGTGAGCCAGGCCCACGGTGAACCCGCGCACTATGCGTGTGCACCGGGTCGATCTGGACCGTCGGATCCAGATCCGACGCGCGAGGGCGAGGCGGGACGCGTAAGTGGCTACGGACGGCCAGGATTAAAATGTGCGAACCGGTACCACGTGGACGTACGAGATTAAACGCGGGGTTTTAAAACAAACGGACGCACGGGATTAAAACGTACCCCTTCGCCGAGATCTAACGGATCAGATTAATCCGCACGCGGGGATTAACCATCACCGTCGGATCCAGATCGCACGGTCGTGCGTGAATCCGACACGGCACGGGTACTCGACCCGTGCCGGTCGTCTTCTCCGACGACGGCGAGCGGGCCAGCGGCCACGGCGAGCGACGGCGACCTAGTCTAAGGCCTAAAATGGAACGAGGGTGCTACGGGGATCACGAGGGTACCTCGGCGGTGAGAAAAGGTCGACGGAGCGAGGCCGGCGACGAGCGGGGGCGGTGGAGGTGTTCGGGTTCCGGGCGGCGACGACGATCCGGCGAGGGTCCTCGTCGACGGAGTGGTGGCCGGCGTTGGGGGGGTCCCGGTGGTCACGATGGTGGCGAAGGCACGGGCGGAGGTGTTCCGGTGCGACGGCGAGCGGTGGCCGGATGCGAACCAGAGGGAATGCGCTAAAGCTTGGAGTGAGGGCGTTCTGTGCGTTCTCGCGACGTGTAGGCGTGGGGGTGAAATGCGGGTGGCCAGGGGGTTTAAATAGGGCCATCGGCGGGGGCAGAGAGGGCGTAGTCTACGGTGGCCGGGAGTTAACGCGTTTAAACGCCGGCGAGGTTCGGGCGACATGCAGTTTCATCGAACCGGGACGCAATCGGGCGGGGTTTAATGGGGGAAACGGTCGCCGGAGCGCGGGGGATTGAATGCCGGGCTCAATTTGAGGGGAGGGGGTCGGGGGCAACGGATCCGAGGCGCGTTATTGTGTCGGCCGGCGAGGGGGGGGATTTGGGGGCGGATCTCGCGGAGACGACGAATCCGACAGGTGGGCCAAAGCGGTCAGCGGGAGCGAGTGCGCGGGAGAGGGGGGCTGACGGGTGGGGCCGGGTTGTCGGGTGCGCGCGCGAGGGAAGGGGATCGGCGCCAACATGTGGGGTCGGCTTGTCAGCCAGGGACGCGCGGGGTAACGGGCTGGGCCGGCCGGGAGAGAGGGAAGGGAGAGGAGGAGCCCATTACTGTTCCAATCCTTTTCTGAATAAAAATAATTCCAGAAAATAGATTAAAATATTAGGGCTACTTCCAAGGTTGATAAAAATTTATAAAAATTCCCAAAATTATATTCTGGTCTTAGGATCATATACAAAAAGTTTCACCTCCTGATTTGGTCATCTACTCCATGTTGTAGTTCAAAAGGGTATAAAAGAGAATTAAAAGTATTTTCTGAAATAATAATTCCAATAAATTGAATTTTATAATATTTTTATTGTTTTGAAAATTTGGGGTGTTACAGTAGTAGGGGTTCATCCTCGAATTCTCCGGGATCTTCGTCTTCGAATAAGGTCTGTTCCATGTCGTGTTCATTTGCCTGTTCAAAAGCAGAACTAACAGAGGGGGTTGATTCATCAAAAGTCACATCACATGACTCGATGACAGTGTTAGTTTCCAAGTTATAAACACGATAAGAATGACCATGAGTAGTATAACCCAAAAAGATCCCGTCAGAAGATCGCGACTCAAATTTATCCAAGTTACCACGTTTTAGGATAAAGCAGCGACAGCCAAAAACTCGAAGATGAGTAACCTTGGGCTGTCTCCCAAAACGCAGCTCATATGATGTCAAATTTAAAATTGAGCGCAAGAAAATTCGGTTTGAGATGTAGCAAGCAGTGTTCATGGCCTCAACCCAGAATTTTCTAGGAGTCCTATGCTCATCAAGCATCGTCCTAGCCATCTCAACCAAAGTGCGGTTCTTTCTCTCAACAACACCATTCTGTTGAGGAACCCGCAGAGCAGAGAATTGATGTTCTATGCCATGCTCCATGCAAAAGTCAACAAAGAGACTATTTTTGAACTCGGTGCCATTATCGCTTCGAATGAATTTTAATGCACCAGGGAGTTCAGTGAAAAGTCTCAAAGCCAAGCTCCGAAAGTGTGAAAACACTTCATCCTTGCTGGCAAGAAAGAAGACCCAAGAGTAGCGAGAGAAATCGTCGACAATTACTAGAACATACCACTTCCCGCCTAAAGAACTAACCCGAGAAGGACCTACAGTGTCCATATGGAGAAGTTCTCCGGGTTGTTCAGTCATCACTGTGGTGACTGGCGAATGCGAAGCGGCAATCATTTTTCCATGTCGACAAGGAGCGCAAACTAAATTCTTCTCAAACTTGAGCTTGGGCAATCCTCGGATCAGACCTAGGGCGCTCAGACGAGCGAGCAATTCAAAGCTCATATGCCCTAGTCTCCTATGCCACTTCCAAAGCTCAGAAGTCGAATGTGCAACAAGACAATGAGAAGAACCAGACGACTCTGAAAAATCAGCTCCAAAAACTCTCCCAACCCTAAAGATCTTACATACCACAACGCCATCAGAATTGAGTACTTGCGAAGTATCGCGATGAAATCGCACTTCGAAGCCCTCATTAAGCAACTGAGATACAGACAGCAAATTGTATCCCAGGTTTTCAACCAAAGCAACATCTTTGAGAGTGAAGTTTGAATTAATTCTTACCACACCTTTACCTTTCACTCTACTCCTTCGATTGTTTCCGAAGGTGATATGTTCCCTTTGCTTGGTTGTGGTGAGGCTGGAGAACCAAGCTGCATCTCCGGTCATGTGGCGCGAACAACCGGAGTCCATGATCCACGTGCCCTCCAAGCCTCGACCTGTCGCCTACACATGATGAGAACGTCTCGATCGCTCAGTGCTGGGGTGAGTAAAATAATGACGAGGCATCCAGCACTGAGTGACACGAGTAGTAGGCACAGAAAAAGTAGATGGTCTACGCACATAATAATCAGAATGATGCAAAGTGCGAGGTCTACCTACATGCTGTGAAAAAACAACATGTCGAGGTCTCCTACTCTGACGAGGTACAAATCTGCTAGCTCGTGGTCTACCACCATATGGAACATGGTGAAGACCTCGAGGAGCAAAACCTCTCCGAGAAGCACGAGGAGCCTCAAAAGCAGGACGATAGTACATCTCAGACTCATGCATACCTAAAGATGGGTAATGCATGTCCTGATAACTCATCGCCTGTGCGCGTCGCTCATCCTTGATGCGACGAAAACAGAATCCAACCAAATGACCCGCCCGCTGACAATAAGAACAATGGAACACTCTCCTAGGGGCACTCTCATGGGTCACAGGAGCAACTCTCACAGGCTCCTTGGGTTTCTTCTGTGTGGTTTTCTTGGGAGGATTTTTCTTGGCAGGAGGAGTGGTTTTCTTTGGAGGATGGGTAGGCTTTTTGGCTGGTGGGGTGTCTAACAGAGCTCTCTCTTTCTCTAGGGTGGTGGGAGAGGTAAAAATAGTTTTGGTCTTACTGTCTGAAGGTATCCTCTCAAAACCCAAACCTAGAGCTATCCCTGCTCTGTCAGCACACATCTTGGTCTTGGCCAAGAGCAGATCCATCCTACCCTTCCCTTCAGTGCATTTATTAACCACAGAAAGAAGGTATTCATTTTCTGACATGAGGTTTTCAGCTCGCTCTCTAACAGTGCCTAGCTGGTCCTTAAGGGTAATGCAAGTGTCACAAACAGGTTGCACATCCTTAGAACTACCGGCCCTCTCCAATCTAGCCTCCAAATCATGAACATGCTTATCACGTAAATTAATGCTATCGCGTAATAAAGAGCAGTTCATGCAATCAATAATATCGTGAGGTCTAGAATCCACCTCCAAAAGCTGCTTCTGTGCAGTCTCAAGCTCAGAAAGAGTTTGAGCATGAACAGAACGCAACTGAGCAAGCTCACTCATGACAACAGAACAGGACTCACATTCAGCATCATCAAACTTAGACTTAAGCATGGCATATTCAGTAGAAATATTTTCTAGCCTAAGTCTAAGGTCTTTTCTTTCTCTAGCAGCTTGCACAAGTAATCTATCCTGACCTAGCACTACTTCATTCAGCTCATCTAATTTAATTAGTAGCTGGTCAGATGATAGGTTTACCTCAGATGAGTCAAGCTCATCGCCGCTGTGATCGCTGTCGGCCATGAAGCAAAGGCCGGTGAAGTCACGTCCCTTCTTGTCCTTCTTGTCCTCCTTCCTTGGGGACTCCTCCTCCTCAGAGCTCGACTCCTCAGTTGAGGAAGTGTCGATATCGCTGAGAGCAGCAACAAAGGCTCTGGAAGCGGCCTTGGCTACTTTCTTAGCCATCTTGCCGCGCTTGCCCTTCACAAAGGGCTTCCTCTCCTTTTTGTGGTATTTGGGGCTCTCACTCTCATCTCTCTTCTTGACCTTGGGGCAATTGGCCTTAATGTGAGAGGTGTCGCCACATTCATAGCAGCCACTAAAACCACTTCTCCTCTGATCCCGTCTCTCATGATGAAAGCGGGTGAACCTCCGGGCAATGAGTGCAAGCTCATCATCAGCTAGAGTGTCCACCTGCTCCTTTGTGACGGAGACCAGGGAAGACAAAGCAAAACCATCTGCAAGAACACAAGTGCCTGATGTGCTTGGTTCTGCAGTGGTGCCACGGCTAGTGCTAGAAACCAATGCCAATGGCTGTGGCAAAGAGCTTCTGTGCACAGCAAGAGATGCCTTGGCAATCTCTGTGGACTTTAGCTTGCTAAAGAGTTCATCACAGGTTAGAGTGTCATAGCCTGTGGACTCCTCAATGCTGGATATCTTTACTTCCCATATGCTACGGTCAAGAGCATAGAGAAGCTTGATAGCCCTATCGTGATCACTGTAAGCAAGCGTCCCGTTGGATCGCAAGTTACTCACTATCGCGTCAAAGCGAGAAAACATGGCATCTACAGATTCACCAGGTGCCTGCACAAACAGCTGATACTGTTGATTGTAGGTGCTTTGGCGCCTGGCCTTAATCTGAGCAGAGCCCTCATGAAAGACAGTGAGTGTTTTCCAAATCTCCCTAGCAGTCCTAAGGTGCTGCACCCTATCGAACTCACTTCTACTCAAACCGATGAACAGTATGTTTCTTGCCTTGGAATTGGCAATATACTGATCCTTCTCAGTCTGAGAGGTGTGAGTCTCAGGGATGGAGTATTGTGAGTCCACAATCTCCCAAATTGCATTTCCTTGGCTTAACAAGTAAGCCTCCATGCGCACCTTCCAATATGCAAAGTCTGTCCCATCGAACAGAGGAATTTTACTGCCTCTATCCATGTCGCCAACAGATCACAAAACCGGTTAAGGTCAACTGGTGATCTTAACCCGCTCTGATACCAATTGTTGGACCGGAAACGGCGACCAGAGGGGGGGTGAATGGGAGCTTTTAAAATTTCTGGCTAAAAACTAGCCTTAGGTTTCAGTTCTGTCTTCTGCGGAACAGGCTTCGAACACTACCTTCGAAGGTCTGGTTCGGAGGTACTTCGACACCTTCGAACACAGGCTTCGGAGGAGCAAAAGTTCGAAGCCAAGAAGACTTCGCTCCACTTACAACCCTCGAAAATCAACTCTGCTTAGTCAGTGCAGGCTCCGCACACAGGGTGCTTCGAGCAGGCTTCGCACTTCACCCTTCGCAAGAGTGGACAGCCCTCTGAGGACTTCGACCAAGTACTTGGCAGCAGCAACTGGTGCTGAGCTTCGTACACGAAGGTCTACACGCACACAAACAGACAACACTAGGGGCTTCGACACAAGAAGCAAAACGGGCAACAATCAGGGCTTCGCTAGTAAGCAGCGAGGTCACGCCTCCTGTTACACAGAGCAAAAGCACACTGACAAAACACACCTCGCACGAAAAACAACCTTCGCCTTAACAGGCTTCGGTGCACTACTACAGGCGAGGTATGCAAAGCGAGCTCAAGCAAAAGCACAGAAAACAGGGCTTCGCCGCTTGAACAAGGAACACAGAAAAATGAACTCTCTGGATGTATTCAATCGAAGTGTATGGCTACAGGAGCTCAACAGTAAATGCTCAAAGTGTTAAATGTTACCTACCGAGCCCCCATATTTATAGCCCACAGTTCACCCAAAGGAATTGACTACACTACCCCTAGGGTTTACATTGATTTTGTCTCTACAGAACTAAGGGGTACAAAAGGTAGTCCACCTTTATTCTGGAGGCTTCTCTGTCAGCTTTGCAGAGGGGACAGTGTCAGCCTTTTACAGAACAGACAGTGTCAGCCTTTGCAGTCTTTGACTTTCTGCAGCCTCCCATCGCACGCGAGGGTGCGGTAGCTTCGGTGAGAAGCCTGAAGCCAGATGGCCTTCGCTCCACCGAAGTCAGTCTCCGATACACTGACGGTTTTGAGCCGAAGCCGTCAAAGCTCTTGAGCCTTCGCACCAACACCTCCGGAGTGGACCACCACGGCTTCGCAGCTACACCCAGCTCGAACTCCGTCAGTCCGTGTACCGAAGCCATGCAGGCCGAAGCACCTCAAGTCATCCTCACTCCGAAGCCCCACCTTTGGAGTACCACCCTTCGAAGTCCCACCTTCGTCCAAGGCCTTCGCATGAAGCATTCCATGAGCACTTCGTCGCAGTGTCTCACCCCGAGCACACTCCTCGACGAGCCTCACCCGGACCATGCCTTCGATGCGCCTCGACTCCTGAGGCCTTCGTTGGGCACCTTCGAATGTCTCCCTCCGGAGCACACTTCGAATTCCATGCCTCCGCAGAGGACTTGTTCCACCAACTCCGAAGTCACTCCATTCAGAGTACCTTCGAAGTGCCTCACATCCGAGGACTTTGTCTCGGAGTACCTTCAGCCGGAGCCACGCTCCGCACTCTCTGCCTTCACCTGGCACGCCTCGACCCGAGGACCGACCCGGACCACCTTCGTAGCCACTGTGACGGAGCTCCCCGCTCCCCTGGCATCAAGCCTCCCGCTTGACCCAGGTTCACCTGGCTCGAACCTTGTCTGTCGCCTCCGAAGTCCCTGCGCACCACAGACAAACAGACAAGTGTATCCAGTACTCCGGAGACCTCTCCGGGTTAGCAACCTTCGGCACACACTCTGGTGTACCGCCCAAAGTACCGAAGCCTTCGGTACGAACCCAGTCATCGCGTACTGTCGGACCCCTCCGACAAGCACACTCCGCTGCAACAGCTGCAGCAAACAAACACCGAACACACTTCGGTGACACCACCTCCGAACCCCCTTCGGAGGTACCCCTTCGAACAGAGGTAAAAATCCTGTCAATCACTCATCACAAAACACCGAAACCAACCCTTGGTTTCTCAGCGCGTTCGGAGCCCCTTCGCCGGAGGTGTTCAGAGCTGAGAGATTGGTTCCAGAGGTCCCCAGGACACCCTTCGACAAAGACCGTAGGCTCCGACAACAGGCTTCGCCAGCGTACTTCGTCAACAGGCCTCGCCACGACCATACTCCGCATCAGACGAAGTCACGCTACCGCGTGGCCCTGAGTCATTGTTTCGTACTTCACTGTACTAGAGGCTTCACTCCGAACCCCGCCGTTCGGAGGTGATCATCATGTCCAGATCTGTTCGGAGTTCACCTTCGATCAGATCACTCCGAACGCCGAAGTACCCTTCAGCGGAGTTTCGCACCAGATCCGTTCGGAGTCTATCTTCAGCCGGATCAGTCCGAACGCCGAAGCACCCTTCGGTGGAACACTTCGCACCAACGCTGAAGGTACCCTTCGGCACACCCTTCGCATCAGACTTCGAACCAGACGGGCTCCGACTGGTTTGTTAATTTTGCTCTGTTTAATCTATTTCTTTCGGCTAATTGGATTATTTCTTATAATCTGGTTGCCTGGCGACTCCACCCCCCTTATCACTATTAAGGGTAGTCGGAACGCGGCGTCGGTGCTACGTCACGCTTAGGCCTGTCCCTAAGTATCCGTGCACTTTTGGATCACCGGACTGACCCAAGTGCGGGGGCACGTTTCCATGTCAACAGATTGGAGTTGGAGGAACGGCATTGGTAAAGCCAAACCTTCTAAGGGTCGCCTCTACTTGAGAGCTGATTGCCGAATCTAAATGGTTGACTAGCGAAGTGCTAACAACTTGATCTACTGATGCGACTA
The DNA here is from genome assembly GCA_019279435.1 of Zizania palustris. Lineage (NCBI taxonomy): Eukaryota > Viridiplantae > Streptophyta > Magnoliopsida > Poales > Poaceae > Zizania > Zizania palustris. Next base: position 43,226,636 of record JAAALK010000081.1, read on the forward strand.
TTTTTTTCTCAATCTCTAAAGAAGATAAAGGAGGTGATACTGGTGTTACCTGGGTCTGATCGAGGTCGGGGATGTTGACATCATGCTTGATGAAGCCCACGCGTGTCTTGACGTAGCTTCAAAGCATGAGGTCTTGTAGCGCTTTCATTTTTGCCTTAATCTCTGCCCGGTCTTCTTCAGGGATATCTTCAAGGGTAGGCGTCATGATGTTGCGGTTGTTGATTTCTGTGCATCCGTTCCGACTACCCTTAACAGTGGCAAGGGGGGTGGAGTCACCAGGTAATCAGATCACAAGCAAATAATCCAATTATCTGAAAAGAAATTTATAAATAAAGTAAACCAGCCTGCTGAACGGAGCCAGGCTAGTTCGAAGTGTACCGTGCGAAGGGTTCACCAAAGGGGGGCCTTTGGCGTCTAGTGCAAAGGGTTCCGCCGAAGATAGTCTTCGGCGATCGGATCGATTTTGCCGAAGGCAGGCTCCAAACAGATCTCTGACGCGAAATCACCTCCGAACAATAGGGTTCGGTGTGAAGTCTCTGACACGACAAAAATATTCCTACACGATGCGCTAGCATGACTTCATCTGGTGCAGAGTTTTGGTGTGGTGAAGCCTGGTACGATGAAGCCTGCTGTGGAGTGCTCTGTCGTGCGGACTTGACAGGACCGACAACAGCGTGACAGATCCGGCATGGGCAGTCGAAGCAAGGTTCCCGCCGAAGGGTGTTTTGGCAGCCTCCGAAACTAGTCTCCTGGCTCTAGACACCTTCGGCGAAGGGGCTCCGAGCATGAAAACCTGCAATAGAATAGAAATAAAGTGTCAATTTGGTCTGGAGACCGAATTTACTAAGTGTTGTAGTTGGAAAACGAAGGTAGCAATTTGTTACGTAGATTAACGAATACTTCATAGGCGAAGTAACAAGGCGATAACAATCTATTACGTAGATTAATGGGTACTTCACGAGTGAAGTAGCAAGGCTTACCACCGTTTCGAAGTGGCCAGTGGAGGTCTTCTAGGCAAACCCACGAAGGTTGTGCAGAAAGGTAAATAATAGTAAAGGTATAGTTCTAACTAGGGTTTGAAGTTGAATTGTGTTGGGCGGTCTAATGAATCGGCCTCACCCCTTTATTTATAGGGGCTAGTTTTCTAATCTCTAAGGCTAATCTGGTAGGATTCGGCCTAATCAAATTTAGGGATAAAAATAGCCAGAGTTAGACTCAAATTCAATCTCCGAAGCTGGCCCGAAGTGGGCCTTCGACAAGGACTGTCGAAGCCTGCTCCTCGGGTCGAATCTTCGGCGAGGCAGGCCTCCGAAGGGCCTTCAGGATGAAGCTAACATGCCACTAACAGGCCTCCGAAGCCCAATGTATAATGGGACTTTGGCATTATAGGGCTTTGGCCTGTACCAGGACTTATGTATTTTTTGCAAAAATTACCAAAATTGATATTTTGACAATCTTGACCATTAATGCTATTTTTTGCTATAAACACCTTCTCTCTTTTCCTTTCTCTTCCTGGCTGTGCATGCTCTTCTTCTTCCTGGCAGCTTCTTCTTCCTCAACCTCCTCCTCTTTTCCTTCTCCCTCCTCGCTCCATTCGTTGGCTTAACCCACGCTCCAGCTCGGCCCACGCCTCTCCACCTCCACGCACCAGCCTAGCCCTGCCTCTAGCCCGTGCCGCCGCCCCCCAATCGCCTCCTGAGAAACCTGGCATCACCCTCCTCTTGTGTAGCCTCCGGACTCCCCTCCGGCATCGTTCTTATCTCCTCCTCCCCCTCTATAAAAGCTAGCCCCTACCTTCTCTTTTTTCCCCAAGCCGAGAGCGTCGTCGTCGCTTCCCGTCTCCTCCCCTCGCCGAGTGCTGCCCATACCCTCATTACTGGTCGGCGCTACGCCTCCATCGTCGCTAGCTCTAGTGAGCCGCCACCGCGCCTCCCCCTCGCAGAACCACCACGCTGTCGCCACCGCACCGTTCTTCATTCCCCGACTCCTCCTCCGGTGTTTCAATCTTCAGTTTCTGATCCACTGGAACAACATCACCTGTTGGTGAGAACTCCTTAAATTCTTTCCGTTTGTTTCAACCCGTGGAATATATGCAGTAGATTAATCAGTTCATTATTCTAATCTACTATTCTAGTGGTATCTCTATGTCGAATCCGGTCTACATTGTCAAAATCTGGTGATCCCGTTCCGATCTAATTTATATCATCATTGTTCATGATCCTATTCATATTGAGCTATCCTCATTGTTCATCGTTCATCAATTTTGATCTGTGCCATTCTGGAGTTCCACGTCCAACCAACCTTGAAAACAACTCTCTTTATCACTCTATGAAACCAAGTGTGGTCGCACTGTGGTTTTTATCTTGGTGATGAGTGATTGACAAGTTTGCTCGATCTGGAGTGATGAGTGAGTGGTGGTTTGTTTGCATTGATGGGATCGATGTGTATGTGGAGATTGTGTACCAAAGGGATCGATGTGCTGATGGGATCGGTGTGCGTCGTGTTTCTTGTTTTGGGTTTTCTCATATGTGCAGGGTGGATATGATAGCCAACTTTCAACGACATGTGATCAAGGGTCAAGCAAAGAGCTTGATGCTAGAGGATTAAGGAGGACGGGTGAAGTTGGGGATGATCTCAGACGTACACGTGGAGATAGAGCAAGACATGGACGGACGGATGATCGAGACAGCGTGTCGACCAAGTCAACGAAAGGGAAGCTAGTGCAAGTGATCAGGCAGCTCGAGGAGATCGAGAGCAGGAGAGACTTTCTGGCGGTCGAGTTCACGGATTGGTGTCACATGTTGGCGATCGGAAAGGCTTTGTCGGTTTTGGCTGAAAACCATCGTATCAGAAAGTGTTTCTAAATTCCAATAAATAGGAGTTTATTTTTTTGTTTTAGTCATTTAGATTAAGTTTTAGATTAAGTGTAATCTTTTAGTATTTTTCGGAATTCTTAATTCTAAAAAATATTAAAAAGAATAGGGTTAATGATGTAATAAATTAGGAGTATACTTTTGTATATTTTTTCAGAATTATTAATTCTGAAAATACATAAGGGTATTTAGGTAAATACTTGGTCATTAAACCCTAATGATATTTTAGGAAATACCTTAATGGGCTTGCCTATATAAAGGATCCCATGCTTAGGGGATTAGTGAAACTTTTTGGCTGAACTTTTTGGGCTGAGAATTTTATCCAGTATTTTATTTTTAGTTGCATCTCTGTTGTTCTGTTTCTGCCGGATTATCCTTCTGGTCTTTGCTGCTTCCCGTCTCGGACGATCTACAGCAGCAGCGATTGCTAGCACTACGCACCAGATTTCCTCTGCTAGCTGTTCAATCAAGTACTGTGTTCGGTTTATTTAGGGAGTTACTGTGCTGGTTTTTCCTATCGGTTTTATTACTTCTGCTTTCGGTTTTCTCTCTGTGCTGCTGATTTCAGGCCAGTGCTGCGATGGATTCGGATCAGATACGGATGGAAACGAATCCGGATAGTGCTATTTACCACATTTTAATTCGAATACGAATACGGATTCGGATGTTCTCGAATACGAATACAAAACGGCTGTTTCGAATACGAATATGTATTCGGATGTTTACTCGGTTTAACTCCAAATGTTCGTTGTTTCACAAATTTTCCAAATATCCAAAGGGTCCAATATACCAAATTAGAATTATAATTAATAAGAAACAATAATACACAATAAACCATGCACAAACTAAGTTTTTAAACAACACTAACTAAAATTCATCATACACAACAACCAACAAGAACTACATAAAGTCTTGAACTGAAATTCATCATACATGTCAACCAACAAGAACACACAAATTGAGTCTTTAAACAGCACAATCTAAATTTCATCATACAACAATTTGGAAAGAATTGGCTGAATTTTATTATTTTTAAAAATTAAACATTTTCAAAAATTTCTCAAAACATTTTAAAAAATTTATCATGGTATCTACGTATACTATGACAAGTCTCGTATTTTTCAGACTTTATTTGATTTTTTTATAATTAAAAAACCCTTAAGCTCCATATTACCGATAAAGTGTCGTAACATGATTTTTTAAACATTTATTTAAATTTAGCGGATAATAACAAAAAATGGACACAAAATAGTGAATATGATTTCTCTATAAATTTTAGTGCATTACTTTAAGTACTTGCAGGTCAAATTTCACATATTCCAATTTAAATCCTAGAAACACAATTAATGAATTAAAAATAGCAAATGGGTTTAGAAAAATACAAACAATTTATATGGAATGAGATATGTTGTATTTTGATTATATAAAAAAATTCAAGTTCAAACAAATATTTAACCATAAATTTACTTTAAACCTTAACCTATTCCTTCTCAAAACTCTATTTCCTCTTGAGAGAATCTCAGATTTCTTAACATTTTATATGATAAATTTCTCGAAACATTTTCAAACTTTTATCTTGGTATATACATATAATATTATAACACTGTGATAATTCTCGTATTTTTCAGACTTTATTGATTTTTTTATAATTAAAAAACCCTTAAGCTCCACATTACCGATGAAGTGTCGTAACATGAATTTTTTAAACATTTCTTTAAATTTAGTGGATATGAACTAAAAATGGACACAAAATAGTGAATGTGATTTTTCTAAAATTGTAGTGTATTATTTTAGGTACTTGCAGTTCAAATTTCACATATTCCAATTTAAATACTAGAAACACAATTAATGAGTTAAAAATAGCAAATGGATCTAGAAAAATACAAAGAAATTGTATGGTATGAGATATGTTGTATTTTGATTATATAAAAAAATTCAAGTTCAAAAAAATATTTAACCATAAATTTACTTTAAACCATAACCTATTCTTCTTAAAACTCTATTTCCTCTTAAGCGAATCTCAGATTTCTTGACATCCTATATGATAAATTTCTCGAAACATTTTCAAAATTTTATCATGGTATCTACGTATAATATTATAACACTGTGATAAGTTTCGTATTTTTCAGACTTTATTTGATTTTTTTATAATTAAAAAACCCTTAAGATCCACATTACCGATGAAGTGTCGTAACATAAATTTTTTAACATTTCTTTAAATTTAGTGGATATGAACTAAAAATGGACACAAAATAGTGAATGTGATTTGTTTATAAATTTTAGTGTATTATTTTAGGTACTTGCTGTTCAAATTTCACATATTCCAATTTAAATACTAGAAACAGAATTAATAAGTTAAAAATAGCAAATGGATCTGGAAAAATACAAAACACTTATATGGTATGAGATATGTTGTATTTTGATTATATAAAAAATTCAAGTTCAAACAAATATTTAACCATAAATTTACTTTAAACCATAACCTATTCCTTCTCAAAACTCTATTTCCTCTTAAGAGAATCTCAGATTTCTTAACATTCTATATGATAAATTTCTCGAAATATTTTCAAACTTTTATCATGGTATCTACGTATAATATTATAACACTGTGATAAGTCTCGTATTTTTCAGACTTTATTTGATTGTTTTATAATTAAAAAACCCTTAAGCTCCACATTACGATGAAGTGTCGTAACATAAATTTTTTAACATTTCTTTAAATTTAGTGGATAAGAACTAAAAATGGACACAAAATAGTTAATGTGATTTTTCGATAAATTTTAGTGCATTATTTTAGGTACTTGCAGCTTCAAATTTCACATATTCCAATTTAAATACTAGAAACACAATTAATGAGTTAAAAATAGCAAATGGATCTAGGAAAAATACAAACAATTATATGGTATGATATATGTTGTATTTTGATTATATAAAAAAATCAAGTTCAAACAAATATTTAACCATAAATTTACTTTAAACCAACCTATTCCTTCTTAAAACACTATTTCCTCTTAAGAGAATCTCAGATTTCTTAACATTCTATATGATAAATTTCTAGAAATATTTTCAAAATTTTATCATGGTATCTATGTATAATATTATAACACTGTGATAAGTCTCGTATTTTTCAGACTTTATTTGATTTTTTATAATTAAAAAACCCTTAAGCTCCACATTACCGATGAAGTGTCGTAACATAAATTTTTTAACATTTCTTTAAATTTAGTGGATAAGAACTAAAAATGGACACAAAATAGTGAATGTGAATTTTTCGATAAATTTTAGTGCATTATTTTAGGTACTTGCAGCTTCAAATTTCACATATTCCAATTTAAATACTAGAAACACAATTAATGAGTTAAAAATAGCAAATGGATCTGGAAAAATACAAAACAATTATATGGTATGATATATGTTGTATTTTGATTATATAAAAAAATTCAAGTTCAAACAAATATTTAACCATAAATTTACTTTAAACCATAACCTATTTCTTCTTAAAACTCTATTTCCTCTTAAGCGAATCTCAGATTTCTTGACATTATATATGATAAATTTCTCGAAACATTTTCAAAATTTTATCATGGTATCTATGTATAATATTATAACACTGTGATAAGTCTCGTATTTTTCAGACTTTATTTGATTTTTTTATAATTAAAAAACCCTTAAGCTCCACATTACCGATGAAGTGTCGTAACATAAATTTTTTAACATTTCTTTAAATTTCATGGATGAGAACTAAAAATGGACACAAAATAGTGAATGAAATTTTTCGATAAATTTTAGTGCATTATTTTAGGTACTTGCAGCTCAAATTTCACATATTCCAATTTAAATACTAGAAACACAATTAATGAGTTAAAAATAGCAAATGGATCTGGAAAAACACAAAACAATTATATGGTATGTTATATGTTGTATTTTGATTATATAAAAAAATTCAAGTTCAAACAAATATTTAACCATAAATTTACTTTAAACCATAACCTATTTCTTCTTAAAACTCTATTTCCTCTTAAGCGAATCTCAGATTTCTTGACATTATATATGATAAATTTCTCGAAACATTTTCAAAATTTTATCATGGTATCTATGTATAATATTATAACACTGTGATAAGTCTCGTATTTTTCAGACTTTATTTGATTTTTTTATAATTAAAAAACCGTTAAGCTCCACATTATCGATGAAGTGTCGTAACATAAATTTTTTAACATTTCTTTAAATTTCATGGATGAGAACTAAAAATGGACACAAAATAGTGAATGAAATTTTTCGATAAATTTTAGTGCATTATTTTAGGTACTTGCAGCTCAAATTTCACATATTCCAATTTAAATACTAGAAACACAATTAATGAGTTAAAAATAGCAAATGGATCTGGAAAAATACAAAACAATTATATGGTATGATATATGTTGTATTTTGATTATATAAAAAAATTCAAGTTCAAACAAATATTTAACCATAAATTTACTTTAAACCATAACCTATTCTTCTTCAAAACTCTATTTCCTCTTAAGAGAATCTCAGATTTCTTAACATTCTATATGATAAATTTCTCGAAACATTTTCAAACTTTTATCATGGTATCTATGTATAATATTATAACACTGTGATAAGTCTCGTATTTTTCAGACTTTATTTGATTTTTTTATAATTAAAAAACCCTTAAGCTCCACATTATCGATGGAGTGTCGTAACATAATTTTTTTAACATTTCTTTAAATTTCAGTGGATAGAACTAAAAATGGACACAAAATAGTGAATGGAATTTTTCTATAAATTTTAGTGCATTATTTTAGGTACTTGCAGTTCAAATTTCACATATTCCAATTTAAATACTAGAAACACAATTAATGAGTTAAAAATAGCAAATGGATCTGGAAAAATACAAAACAATTATATGGTATGAGATATGTTGTATTTTGATTATATAAAAAAATTCAAGTTCAAACAAATATTTAACCATAAATTTACTTTAAACCATAACCTATTCTTCTCAAAACTCTATTTCCTCTTAAGAGAATCTCAGATTTCTTAACATTCTATATGATAAATTTCTCGAAACATTTTCAAACTTTTATCATGGTATCTACGTATAATATTATAACACTGTGATAAGTCTCGTATTTTTCAGACTTTATTTGATTTTTTATAATTAAAAAACCCTTAAGCTCCACATTACCGATGAAGTGTCGTAACATAAATTTTTTAACATTTCTTTAAATTTAGTGGATAAGAACTAAAAATGGACACAAAATAGTTAATGTGAATTTTTCGATAAATTTTAGTGCATTATTTTAGGTACTTGCAGCTTCAAATTTCACATATTCCAATTTAAATACTAGAAACACAATTAATGAGTTAAAAATAGCAAATGGATCTAGAAAAATACAAACAATTATATGGTATGAGATATGTTGTATTTTGATTATATAAAAAAATTCAAGTTCAAACAAATATTTAACCATAAATTTACTTTAAACCATAACCTATTCCTTCTCAAAACTCTATTTCCTCTTAAGAGAATCTCAGATTTCTTAACATTCTATATGATAAATTTCTCGAAACATTTTCAAAATTTTATCATGGTATCTACGTATAATATTATAACACTGTGATAAGTCTCGTATTTTTCAGACTTTATTTGATTTTTTTATAATTAAAAAACCCTTAAGCTCCACATTACCGATGAAGTGTCGTAACATAAATTTTTTAACATTTCTTTAAATTTAGTGGATAAGAACTAAAAATGGACACAAAATAGTGAATGTGAATTTTTCGATAAATTTTAGTGCATTATTTTAGGTACTTGCAGCTTCAAATTTCACATATTCCAATTTAAATACTAGAAACACAATTAATGAGTTAAAAATAGCAAATGGATCTAGAAAAATACAAAACAATTATATGGTATGATATATGTTGTATTTTGATTATATAAAAAATTCAAGTTCAAACAAATATTTAACCATAAATTTACTTTAAACCATAACCTATTTCTTCTTAAAACTCTATTTCCTCTTAAGCGAATCTCAGATTTCTTGACATTATATATGATAAATTTCTCGAAACATTTTCAAAATTTTATCATGGTATCTATGTATAATATTATAACACTGTGATAAGTCTCGTATTTTTCAGACTTTATTTGATTTTTTTATAATTAAAAAACCCTTAAGCTCCACATTATCGATGAAGTGTCGTAACATAAATTTTTTAACATTTCTTTAAATTTCATGGATGAGAACTAAAAATGGACACAAAATAGTGAATGAATTTTTCGATAAATTTTAGTGCATTATTTTAGGTACTTGCAGCTCAAATTTCACATATTCCAATTTAAATACTAGAAACACAATTAATGAGTTAAAAATAGCAAGTGGATCTGGAAAAATACAAAACAATTATATGGTATGATATGTTGTATTTTGATTATATAAAAAAATTCAAGTTCAAACAAATATTTAACCATAAATTTACTTTAAACCATAACCTATTTCTTCTTAAAACTCTATTTCCTCTTAAGCGAATCTCAGATTTCTTGACATTCTATATGATAAATTTCTCAAAACATTTTCAAACTTTTATCATGGTATCTATGTATAATATTATAACACTGTGATAAGTCTCGTATTTTTCAGACTTTATTTGATTTTTTTATAATTAAAAAACCCTTAAGCTCCACATTATCGATGGAGTGTCGTAACATAATTTTTTTAACATTTCTTTAAATTTCATGAATGAGAACTAAAAATGGACACAAAATAGTGAATGAAATTTTTCTATAAATTTTAGTGCATTATTTTAGGTACTTGCAGCTCAAATTTCACATATTCCAATTTAAATACTAGAAACACAATTAATGAGTTAAAAATAGCAAATGGATCTGGAAAAATACAAAACAATTATATGGTATGATATATGTTGTATTTTGATTATATAAAAAAATTCAAGTTCAAACAAATATTTAACCATAAATTTACTTTAAACCATAACCTATTCCTTCTCAAAACTCTATTTCCTCTTAAGAGAATCTCAGATTTCTTAACATTCTATATGATAAATTTCTCGAAACATTTTCAAACTTTTATCATGGTATCTACGTATAATATTATAACACTGTGATAAGTCTCGTATTTTTCAGACTTTATTTGATTTTTTTATAATTAAAAAACCCTTAAGCTCCACATTACGATGAAGTGTAGTAACATAATTTTTTAACATTTCTTTAAATTTAGTGGATAAGAACTAAAAATGGACACAAAATAGTTAATGTGAATTTTTCGATAAATTTTAGTGCATTATTTTAGGTACTTGCAGCTTCAAATTTCACATATTCCAATTTAAATACTAGAAACACAATTAATGAGTTAAAAATAGCAAATGGATCTAGAAAAATACAAACAATTATATGGTATGAGATATGTTGTATTTTGATTATATAAAAAAATTCAAGTTCAAACAAATATTTAACCATAAATTTACTTTAAACCATAACCTATTCTTCTCAAAACTCTATTTCCTCTTAAGAGAATCTCAGATTTCTTAACATTCTATATGATAAATTTCTCGAAACATTTTCAAACTTTTATCATGGTATCTACGTATAATATTATAACACTGTGATAAGTCTCGTATTTTTCAGACTTTATTTGATTTTTTATAATTAAAAAACCCTTAAGCTCCACATTACGGATGAAGTGTAGTAACATAATTTTTTAACATTTCTTTAAATTTAGTGGATAGAACTAAAAATGGACACAAAATAGTTAATGTGAATTTTTCGATAAATTTTAGTGCATTATTTTAGGTACTTGCAGCTTCAAATTTCACATATTCCAATTTAAATACTAGAAACACAATTAATGAGTTAAAAATAGCAAATGGATCTAGAAAAATACAAACAATTATATGGTATGAGATATGTTGTATTTTGATTATATAAAAAAATTCAAGTTCAAACAAATATTTAACCATAAATTTACTTTAAATCATAACCTATTTCTTCTTCAAAACTCTATTTCCTCTTAAGAGAATCTCAGATTTCTTGACATTCTATATGATAAATTTCTCGAAACATTTTCAAAATTTTATCATGGTATTTATGTATAATATTATAACACTGTGATAAGTCTCGTATTTTTCAGACTTTATTTGATTTTTTTATAATTAAAAAACCCTTAAGCTCCACATTATCGATGAAGTGTCGTAACATAAATTTTTTAACATTTCTTTAAATTTCATGGATAAGAACTAAAAATGGACACAAAATAGTGAATGAATTTTTCTATAAATTTTAGTGCATTATTTTAGGTACTTGCAGCTCAAATTTCACATATTCCAATTTAAATACTAGAAACACAATTAATGAGTTAAAAATAGCAAATGGATCTGGAAAAATACAAACAATTATATGGTATGAGATATGTTGTATTTTGATTATATAAAAAAATTCAAGTTCAAACAAATATTTAACCATAAATTTACTTTAAACCATAACCTATTTCTTCTTAAAACTCTATTTCCTCTTAAGCGAATCTCAGATTTCTTGACATTCTATATGATAAATTTCTCGAAACATTTTCAAAATTTTATCATGGTATTTATGTATAATATTATAACACTGTGATAAGTCTCGTATTTTTCAGACTTTATTTGATTTTTTTATAATTAAAAAACCCTTAAGCTCCACATTATCGATGAAGTGTCGTAACATAAATTTTTTAACATTTCTTTAAATTTCATGGATAATAACTAAAAATGGACACAAAATAGTGAATGAAATTTTTCTATAAATTTTAGTGCATTATTTTAGGTACTTGCAGCTCAAATTTCACATATTCCAATTTAAATACTAGAAACACAATTAATGAGTTAAAAATAGCAAATGGATCTGGAAAAATACAAAACAATTATATGGTATGAGATATGTTGTATTTTGATTATATAAAAAATTCAAGTTCAAACAAATATTTAACCATAAATTTACTTTAAACCATAACCTATTCCTTCTTAAAACTCTATTTCCTCTTAAGCGAATCTCAAATTTCTTGATATTCTATATGATAAATTTCTCGAAACATTTTCAAAATTTTATCATGGTATTTATGTATAATATTATAACACTGTGATAAGTCTCGTATTTTTCAGACTTTATTTGATTTTTTTATAATTTAAAAACTCTTAAGCTCCACATTACCGATGAAGTGTCGTAACATAATTTTTTTAATATTTCTTTAAATTTCATGGATGAGAACTAAAATGGACACAAAATAGTGAATGAAATTTTTCTATAAATTTTAGTGCATTATTTTAGGTACTTCCATTTCAAATTTCACATATTTCAATTTAAATCCTAGAAACACAATTAATGAGTTAAAAATAGCAAATGTATCTAAAAAAATACAAAAAAATTATATGAAATGAGATATGTTGTATTTTGATTATAAAAAAATTAAAGTTCAAAAAATATTTAACCATCAATTTATTTTAAACCATAACTTATTAATATTCACTAACTTAAGTATTCCATAATTATATAAATAATAAATAAACCATTAATATAGTGATAATATATTATCTTGAGTCTAAGTTTAATCTGTGTGAAATCCTAAAACGAATACGGATGTATCCATTTTCATATCCACATTCAGCAGAATTCGGATATCCGTTTCCATATCCACATTTGTAAAACGAATTCGGATATTTCCGAATGTCATCCATATTTAATTCGGATACGAATACGGATATCCATATTTACAGTAATTCGAATACGAATACGAATAATTCGGATATTCTGACATCCATATCCATCCCTACTGCCGTGAAATTTCTTCTGTGTACGCCATGGATTCTAGCTGATGCTAGGCTAGTAGCACAGTACTAGTTCGGCAAGGCTAGAGCATGTCAGTATGCAAATTTTTCACTACACTACGTTTTCTTTTTCCTGTTTGCACTGAGTCACGTCGCTGTCTCGCCGGCATAGGGTGCTATTAGGGCATTTCCAACCAAGAAACCATCTAGTAGTTCCTATACATGCCATGTCACTAAGAAACTACTCATAGAAACTTACTCTCATAATGCATGGTTTCTTGTCTCTATTTATTTTTCCCTCTTTTGCCCAATCATAAATAAGTGGGCCCCATCTATAGAAACTACTACACTCTCCCAATGCATGTAGAGTGGTTTCTTCATCCTTACATTAGTGATAGAAACCATTTCTTGCATGAGAAACTATTTTCTCAACTTTTCTCCTCTTTCCTCATTAACTCTCATGCCACATCAGATTTTTGCTTATGCGAACTACTATTTAATGCTATAGAAACCATCCTAGTCATTGGGAGATGCCCTTAAAATACTTCTCTGCAGGAAGCTTTTTAGAGCACATTGACAGCTCTGGACAGTGAGCTGCTGACATCAGGTCACGTCGATAGCATCATTATCTGCGCTGCCAGGGCAGAACATTTTTTGGATCACTTAGCATGAGGAGCAGATCAGTGAATTAATTGGTCTGTTTTTTCGTTACCTGACTTGCTGGTCTCTGAGCACAAGTTTTTAAAATCACTATTGTTGTTGAATTGACCGATTTTACTTCTGTTTGCCAGTGATTTTTGGCATAATTACACGACTGATTTTTCAAATCACTGATTATATTTTCTGGTTGATTGAACTCATTTTTCTGGTCTAGAGCACCACTTACTTACTGTAACATTTGATTTCTTCTCTGCGCCAAAGATGTCAGGCCACCAGTGCCTTTTGATAACTTACGCATACGCTTGTGTTGGCCTGTTGCTGTAGCAGCGGTGCACTGTGCATTCTGAATTGCCCTATCAATCAATTCATTCAGAGCATGCTGCAAAGTTTCAACCGGATTCATTTTTAACCTGGATTTTCACCACTGCCGAATACCTTTTGTGCCACTGAACTGCACTGGGCATAAAGTTGCCAGCCTTCTGCGCCATGGCACTGTACCGGGCAGAGTGATGCACATCACAAAGTCCAGAGTTGAGTATCGCTTCCATTTTTCCTAGGGTTCATAAGTTTTTGAGATAGCCATTAAATCTTGTTCCGATTACTTCAGTGATTGCTTGGTATTTGATTTAAGCCATGGTAATCAGTATATGCTGTGATATGCTTCCGTATGTGAAGATTTTGGTTCAGTCGGAACTTCAGTGAGCGACAGAAGTAAATCGGTGTTTCAAACACCGATTGACCAGAGGGTAGTCGGATATTCATTTACTGACTGTGAAATTGCATTCAACATTTCATTGACTGACCATGAAAGAAAAAAATTCTGAGAATATTTTTCAGAGCTTGTGATCTCTCAATCTGTCATTTCCCATTATATCAGACAGAAGGGTGATAGCATATGTCTTGTTGATAGCAAAAAATGACATTAATGATCAAGATTGTCAAAATATCAATTTTTTTAATTTGGGCCAAAAATACACAAGTCTGGGTGCCGGCCGAGACCTTATAGTTCCGGAGGCCCATCTTCATGAGGCCTCGGAAGCCCTTTTGCGGCCTGCTAGCTTCGGCCCGAAGGCCCTTCGGAGGCCTGTCCCGCCAAAGCTTCGGCCTAAGGAGCAGGCTTCGGCGGGCCTGCCAAAGGCCCACTTTGGGCAAAGCTTCGGAGATAGAGTTTGATATAGATTCTGGTTGTTTTATCCCTAAAACTTTATTAGGCTGAATCTTATCAGATTAGAGTTAGATATAAGAAGACTAGCCATATAAATACAGGGGTGATTGAAGGATATGCTCAAGAAAATTCTATAGATCGGAAGTTCCGATAGGTAGTATCATAAGTTCGGGTTATTATCTCGTCTCGATACAAAGAGCAAATGTTGCTTCGGAAGTTCCGGTATGGTATCGGAAGTTCCGACGAGCCGGAAGTTCTGATTCAGAATCGGGGAATTTTTGTACTGATCGGAAGTTTCGATATGGTATCGGAAGTTCTGAGGTGGGCGAAAACAGATTGGATCTGTTGCGTGTCGTGCTTAATTTGGAGACCTAAAAAATAACTTGTCGGAAGTTCCAATCCAGGATCGGAAGTTCTGATATGGGGTATCAGATTGGATCTGTTACGAATACGGATTAGTTGTAACTAATTTGTGGGTTCCAAGATGTGCACGACCTAGGGGGCTTTTAGCCCTATATAAGGAGAGGAGGAGGTCTTGGGACAAGGAATAAGCCTAGATTAGACCTAGCCAACTAAGAGTCCTCTCCTCCCTTTCTTGATCTCAAACACTGCCGTGGGAGGAACTCTCCATCTCTGTATATGTGGACTCCATGGAGGCGTTGCTCCATAAGCGACGCTCGTGGCCATCACCATGAGGAAGGCGACTTCTTCATCGATTGGATCGACGAGGAACAACCGGGACAAAGCGAGGATGGGATTGACACACTTCATCAACCTCTTCTTCCGCTGCACCTAGCGCATCAAGTGCTAGAAGGTACCGATCTATGATATCACATATGCATGAGCCTAGGGCCATAGGGTGGAAATTTTGAATTTGCCGGCTAGCGTAGCTCCCCTATTCTCCAACAGTGGTATCAGAGCCTATGTGCGTAGTCTTCGATCTGGATCCCTCATGTATGAAGATACATGGTGGAAAACAGATTAGATCTATTTCTATCTGTGGCAAACCAGAAGTTCCGATGTGATCGGAAGTTCCGCTGGCGGATCAGAAGTTCTGATACTGATCAGATGTTCCGATGTCGAATAATGATTTGATACAGAAGGCAATTGTTGCAATGCGGGATTCTTATATTGATCGTAAGTTCCGATACTAGATCGGAAGTTCTGACCTGGGCGATTTTGAAAAACTGATCTTGTAGACCCGGGTTTTTCAGATCTAGAATCCAGTCATTTGTAGATTTCTCACCTAACTTTGTTTTGCAGAGAATGTCGTGACTTGCATGGCCTTGGATAAATGTGATTTATGAGATGCATGCATTCAATGTAAATTAAATATGGCCTACGTGTCATGGTTATTTACAGCCCAAGGCTGATGTAAAATTCATTACGGCTTGCATGTCGTTTCCCCGATGCTTTGGCCCATGTAATTAGTATAGCCTATGTGAAATGGACTAGTACTCTTCATGGAGGCCAGGGGCACACACTCGAAGACGGGAGCCAAGGAGATGGAGATCACCATGTGAAGAAGCCCATGTTATGTCGCAATTAATATGATTGCCTGTGATGCTTTCTTATATTCCTATTATTCTATTCTTGCATGTTTCGTGTGTGCTAGGGACGTTACAATTCTATAGTAGTTTTCCCTCAGAAAAGTGTTGATGCTCTTCCCAATATCTACACCCACCAAGGTTCGTGCTCATCGATAGTGGGTCTGCCAAAACAGGGTGCTATCTTTTATCTTGACCATTTGGGGCGAAAGTCAAACTTCTGTACGCATAGTGTTGGTTCACTTAACAAGGCTATCGAAATAACGACAATCCTTATTGATTCGCTCATGAATCTATCATTTAATCCACGAAACGGATTTTTATCATTTTATCGGTTCTCTTCTGCTACCATTGGGAATTCGTCCTCTAGGACGGATTGCACTTGATCTTTTACTGTTTTGCAGGGGAACCACCTTCAAAGTCATCGCCAAGGAGTTTTGGGGGTGATTGATACTCATCTACAAGGCTGCCGGAGCACTCTTCGCCATCGCGCCGAAGCCCTCTTCGGTGAGAACCTCTCCGTAGTGAACCACTCCGCGTTGGAGCACCATTCGTCATCACGTCAAAGCCCTCTTCGGCAAGAACCCTCACAGTAAACTGCTCCGCATCGGACTCCGCGGTGCCGAATCCCCTGGTCTGACCGAAGCTTTGTTGTCGATCTGATCGGGTACCCTCTGCCGGTCTGACCGCCCAGAGACCGCTTCACACTAGAATGCCAAAGCCACCTTCGGTGACCCCTTCGCACCAGAATGCCGAAGCCACCTTCGGTGACCCCTTCGCAACAGAATGCCAAGGCCCCCTTCGGCGATACTTCGCATCACCGGGCTAACTGGGAGTATACCTCCGGTCCGACCGCCGTTTTATTGTAGATCAGAATCGGTCCTATTCTGGACGGTTTGATCAGGTTTTATTATTTTTAGTTATTTTCTCATACATCAGCTAATCAAGCTTTATTTCTTAATATTTGTTTGATTACCTGGCGATTCCATTACCCATACAACCGTTAAGGATCTGTCGGAACACTATGTTGGCGCCGTGTCACGCTTAAGTTTTTCCCTAAGTATCCGCGCGCTTTTGGATCGTCGAATTGACCCAAGTGTGAGGGCGCGTTTTCGTGTCAACAAAATTTTTGGCGACTCCACTGGGGACGACATCGACATGACAGGCACATCTACATCGGCCATGACTACTACAACTACGCCAATAGTACCCCTATCGTCGATGGACCCAGGGGGCGTGAACACGGAAATCGAAAACTGCAACATCATCCTCCCCACCCTCGCGGACATCCCCGAAGAGGATCAGGCCATGATCGAAGCCAAGACGAAGGAATTCCATGCCCTCATGCTCGGGCGCTACACAAAAACTCGCACGGGCTTCGTCAAGCGTGACATCGACATCTCAGACCCCTTTGGAAACAAGGTACCACCACCATCCCTCCCGTCTTTATCCCCCTTAGATATTAGACATGAGATAGCCGCTATAGTGGATCAGGTCGTTAGTGCTACTTTTTCAAATCGACTAGGGCCTGAAATGGAAGCGATGTTTAGGAGATTTGGCTTTTCCGAGGCCGTTTCTCAAACCCCAATTGCTAGCCAACCCCCCACGCACCACGTACACAGTAGAACCGACGGGAGCACCAAAAAGCCATTACATATGCACCTCCAATTTCTGGGGCTGAGGCTGCGCACACCAACGTCCGTCAGGTCGCCCCTTGGGCCAACCAAACCAGCACACACCAGGCACCGTCGCCGACAACAATTGGTTTGACCGGCTACTAGGATGGTCTGACCGACCCATATACCTACGGTCAGACTAGCTACTAGGACGGTCCGACCGACTAGTGTGCCTACAGTCAAACTGGCCCTATGGCCAGTCTGACCGCCCCATTTTATTACATGCCGCCTACGCCCACGCTGTCCGCACCTCCTGCTCCCGCATACCCACGTATGCCTGAGCATCCCATTTATCATGAGACGACACGAGAAGAGGGAACACACGACCGACATCCTAACATACCACCACGTGTCATCCCCCCTCCCACGAGAGACGCGCGCAGGCCGGGAGCCTAGAGGATATTGACGAGTGAATTCACGCGCTTGTTAAGGAATGCACTAGTTACATGCCTCAGGATTGGGTTAGGGTTTATTGTAAGCCGTACGTAGACCATTTCGATGCCATCCCATATCCTCGTGGCTTTAGGGTTCCTGATTTCACCAAGTTTGATGGCGAGAGTAGTAAGACCACCCTAGAGCATATAGTCCAATTTGTAGCACAATGTGGTGAAGCAAGCGGGTCAGATGCGCTTAAGCTCAGATTATTTTCCTTATTATTGTCCGGCACTGCGTTCACTTGGTTTTCGGCCCTATCGCCGAACTCCGTTCAGACTTGGGCCCAGTTAGAACAGAAATTCCATGATTATTTTTACATTGGGGAAACCAAACTTAGGCTCTCACATTTGACATCAGTTAAACAGAAGACCAATGAGAGTGTCTCTAACTATAGTAGGTGCTTCCGAGACACTAGGAACTGAGCTTTTAGTTTAAACATATCCGAGAGGGATCTAGCCGATTTAGCTTTCAATGGTTTGCATTCTGAAATTAAGGAAAAGCTAGACATCCGAAACTTCCTCGAGGTTAGTCAGGTTTTACAGAAGGCGCTGGACCAAGAAGGTCGAGCCAGGGGCAAAAGGTCTGTTAAAGTTTTTAGTGAGCCTAAGGCCGAGCTACACATCGTGGAGCACTTTGAAGAAGAGTCATCAGGAGAAGAAGATTCGAGTGACATGTACACGGCCGAATGGACCTGGCCTAGTGGGTCTAAAACAATCACGTGCTCCGAATTACGGTTGTCTCCCGCTAAGAGTCGACCCAATGAAGTTAAGTACTCATTTGATGTGACCAAGTGCGATAAAATATTTGATTTTTTGTTGAAAAGCAAGCTCCTCAGGTTGCCCAACGGTCACGTCATTCCTTCTGCCGACGACTTGAAGAAACGTGCATACTATAAGTGGCATGATTCGCTTTCCCATTCTACTAATGAATGCAATGTTTTCATCGACAAGTTCAATCAGTCATAGATGAAGGACGATTGAAGATAGATTCTAGCCCTAGAATGAAGCTAGAACATGATCCCTTTCCCGTAAAGAAAAATGATCTTGACGGGAAGAAGGTACTAATTCGGCCCGAACAAGCCGAGTCATCTAATGAAAAGGTAGTCGTCATTGGGAAGCCTCGCACACGCATGCCCATACCGAAGGACCCTAAGAGGCATAGGAGAAGGGCCGAGGACAAACGCCCTCGGCCACCCCCGCCAAAGAGGTCAAACCCTCAACAGGAGCATGAGTTCGTCCCGCAAGTAGCTAAGGCCGTTCCAAGTACACCTCGTTCGGCCGAAGCTTCTGGGAGCAAATTTGTGATGCTCGGAACCAAGCCGCAAGCTTCATGGATGCCTCCCAGGATGACTAAGTCCCAAAAGAGGCGATTGCAACGTATTCGTGCCGAATATCTTAGAGAAAAAGAGGCTGAAGAATGCAAAGGTAGCCCACCCGGAAGGTCCACAGCTATAGCTAGGACACGCCAGGTGTGGAGACTGAAGTTGGCTGGCAAGCCATCTTCTATCCTTGATAAGTGTTGGGGGGAATAAGTTTTCCCTTAAACAAGGGGCCAAATGACATCAGCCTCCGACAGCCTTCGGTCCGGAGCCCAACACTGTCGAAGCATGTTCCTTTCTGAAGAAGCTGTTTCCAAGTCCCAAGGTTCACTTCGAAGCCCTCTAGAGCGAGGCCTCCGAACCTCTTTGGAGCCCTCCGGAGCGAAGCCCTCAAGATCTCCTAAAGTTTGCCAGAAGCTAAGTCTCAGGCTAACTTCAAAGTTAGCCTCCGGGCCTTGTTCGGAGTTAGCCTTCGAGCCTTGCTCTGAGTTAGCCTCCGGGCCTTGTTCGGAGTTAGCATTCGAGCCTTGCTCGGAGTTAGCATTCGAGCCTTGCTCGGAGTTAGCCTTCGAGCTCTATTCGGAGTTAACCTTCGAGCTCCCTTCGGAGCCCCTCAGAGCCAGTCTCCGGAACCTTTCCAGCCAATTCAAAGCTAAGTCTCCGAGAACCCAGTTCGGAGTATACTTCGAATCCCACTTCAGAGTGTACTTCGAAGCCTCCCTTGCAGCCTCCGCCTAAAGAGCTCCGACCCCTACTCCGAATCCAGCAGATATTTACACCTCGCTACAGTGTAGAAGTCATACCAGGGGCTCCTCTGCCCCCAGTATGTCGTTTAGCTGGTCAAAGAAGTGACGTTGTCTGACACGTCTGTAAAGCTGTAAAGCACTTTGTACAGTAGCTAGCTCCTTTTCCCCTTTTTACCCCTATGAGCCTAGGACTTATAGAGGGCATTTTGGTCTTTTCCTTTGGCCCACGTGCCTATAAAACCAGGGCCAAGCCCTTGTAACAGGTTAGCTTCTCCAGGGCCATGAAACCCTAGAACTCACTACACTACACCGAGGCATACTATGCCAAATCCACCACAAACTGGACGTAGGGCTATTATCCCTTAGGGGAGGTCCAAACCAGTATAAATCTTTTCTCCCTCTGAGAGAACCCTTCAAGGTTCATTTTACACACCATATACACACATACAAACCTATGCTGTAGCTAACACAATTTCTACAACAGTTGGCGTCGTCCGTGGGGAACTTAGTCCTAAAAGCTAAGTTCTCTGCCACTCTGCAATTCGAAGTGCGCTTGAGGGGGGAGCTTCGAAGCTTTCTTGCTTCGTGCACCCTCCGGCAAGGGGCTTTGGGTGCAGTTCGAAGGCCTTCTTTGCCTTCCTCCATCCTTCTTGTTTCGGAGCTCACCCTCCGGCAAGGGGCTCCTCTTCATATGTCGAAGGCCGTCAAAGCCCCAGGGGCTATGAGGTATGTACGCTACCGAAGCATCTCTTCGATGTACCAATCTGCAATTACATTAATATAAAATCGAAGCCCCGCTTCGCCTTAAAGCCGAAGCCCCGCTTCGCCTTTAAAGCAAACTTTTGCTCCATCTCGTTAAAAGTCGAAGCCTCGCTTCACATTTTAAAACTGAAGTCATGCTTCACGTTTTGAAATCGAAGCCTTGCTTCCTTGTAAATGATTCGAAGCCTTGCTTCATCTTATCAAAAACCCGAAGCCTTGCTTCGTCTTGTTTAAAATTTGAAGCCTTGCTTCGCTTTACAAAATCCGAAGCACCCCTCCGAAGGCTACACAGTGCCTCTGGGCCCGTAGCAGTGGGCTTTGAGACTTCCGGGCGACGGCTCGGCGAGTCCAGAATTCCAGGCTCCGGCCTGATGCATCCCCGGGTCGAAGGTGGCCCAGGGTCGTAGGTGACCCAGAGTCGAAGGTGGCTCAAGCTATCGTAGATTCGGTGAATCCACACCAAATATCCTTTTCACTACAGGATCAAGCTCAAGAAGCCTTGCTTCGCTATCTGAACACGCATCGAGGCCTCGCTTCGTGTGACGTGATCTAATCTAAAAATTAAGCATCTCGAAGTCATGCTTCGCTTAAAATCTAAGTGCGTTTCGGAGCCTCGCTCATGCACAACATCCAATTCCAAGCATGCCGAAGCATGCTTCGCTTAATTTGGCTACGCTGAAGCCTTGCTTCGCTCCAAATTAACGCGTTCGAAGCCCAAAAGAGGCCTTCGCTCGATGTATTATAAGCATCCAAAGCCACCAAAAAGGCGCACCCCTTCGTATTTTTAATTGCCCGCACCAGCAACGACTAAGTCCCTAGCTGCCACGAGCAAAGGGGGAAGTATGTATGCGAAGTGTGTGCATGTAATGCGCAGTACAAGCCCGACAAGCTAAAAACATTCGAAGCCATCAAACAATGCGAAGCATGCAGACGAAGTATGCAAATACAACAAATCTCATTCATTGAATGATAATTGATAAGTATGTTACAAATACACTTCGAAAACAAATTATGAGTAGTCTGTGTCTAAGCCTAAGAAAAAGTGAGCTCGAGGCCCCAGCCCTCGCTTGCCCTTCTTTCGGCCAGGGCCCCCTCGGCTGGACGAAGCCTCGTCAGAGCCTGCTCTCCCACAGTCGGTTCGTCCACGTCCCGAAGCCCGCAGACCTCGTCTTCCATTTTGCAGGTCGCTCCAAGTCTGCGAGGCAGGCGGTGCCGCGTCGAAGGCAAAGAAGTCTAAGGCTTCATCGCCTGCCAAGGCCATTCGCGAAGGCTGTACCCCCTCACTACGTGAGTTTACTGCGAAGCAATTTAAGTCTGGCAAAGATGAAGAACTCTGAAGGGAATCCGTCTTCACGATAACCAGCAGATCCTGGACTACTTCGGGGATGGCTTCGCCGTTAGGCCCCCTCGGAAGTTTAAACCGAGGGGGGCCTTCGGACCTAGCTACATCGAGGACCACCCACAATTGGCGAAGTTCTTCAGAGTCCTCAAGTACTTCGAAGTCAACATTCAGAGACTAAGCCTGGGAAGGTATAAAGCACCCCCGCATTCATATTAATAAACTGATATGTTTTTACAAGCCTACAGCTAAGAATTACAAGGAGCCTAAGGAGATCTACACCTTCGGAGGCGGAGGTGCCGACGTCGAAGGCTGAGCTGGCGAGGCATGCGCCATGGCTCGGCGAAGGCGAAGGGCTTTCTGAAGCTCGAGGACTGCTTCGTAGCCTTGGTCCTTCCAAGGCTCCTGAAGTCGCTGCTAGGCTCCACGGACGTCGGCTGGAGGCATCACCAAGTGCTGACCTCCGAAGGCCACCGAAGTCACCGAGGTTGCTGCTTCAAGGTGGTTGCACCCCACGTCGTGAAGCATTTGCAACACCCCTTGACCCGCCACTCGGCCGGCCATCAAGGCAAAGCCCTTCAAAGATTGCTCCGCCAGCGAAGCCACCACCTTCAAAAATGCGACGCGGTCCCCAATTTGATCCTAGCTGCTGAAGTTCAGAGCCCGACACTCGGTCCCTATTTGTTGTAGGACCTCGGTCAGGCTCAGCGTGGCTTCGTCGATGTTGCCAACGACAAAATTTTCAAGGCAGTGAGCTCCTTGGTGAAGCTCGGAGTTCTCCTTCGCCAACTGGGCTCTGGCATCCTTCGAAGCTTGAAGCTCCGCTCGGAGCCTGTCTATAACACCCCAGAAATTAAAAAGGAATAAAATAAAAGAAAATATTATTTAAATCATTTTTGAATTTATTATTAAAGGAGAAATCACAAAAGAGCCTAAATAAAACCAAACAGGGAGAAATACTCCAAATCTGGACTTGAAAATTTTATGAGATAAACTAGAGATCAAGATGTAATTTTAGGAATTTTTACAAATTTTTATCAACAGTGATTCAGCCCTTAATCAAATATTTGATTTTCTGGAATTAAATTTAATCAGAAAACAATTTTTAATCTTATTGGGCCGAAACCCTAAAACTCCCTCCTAAAGCCTTTTTGGCCCAGCCCATCACTGCTCTCTCTCTGGCGAGTGGGCCCCGCCTGTCGGCGCCGCTCCCCTCTCTCCTCCCGCTCGCGCCCCGCCTCGGCCCCACCAGTCAGCCTCTGTGCGCTCGCGTTCGCCCACTGACAGCCGTGGCCCGCCTGTCGGCCCTTCCTTTTCTGGTTCGGTCGCTGACAGGTGGGGGCCACCTGTCAGGACCTTCATCTCCGATGGAAGGGGATCGCTCCACTTTCCTTCCCCGGCGATCCCCTTCTGTTTCCTCGCCGCCGGCCACCGGATCGCCTCGGATCTCCCTCCGATCACCTTCCCTGGTCGCCACCGCTCCCCTTCCATCTACGGCCGACGCGTTTTCGCGCTTATAGAAAGCTTCCCGAAGCCTTTGGTAACCCTCGCCGGAGCTCTCGGGAACCTTTCGGTTCCTTGCCATAGGGAGGCCGACGACCCCCCTATTTAAACCACCTGCGACCACCGCCCTCAGCCACACCGTAGCAGCCCGAGTCGAGTGAGAACAGAGCGCCCAATTCCCGTTTTTCGGGTTTCCCCTCTGCTCCGCCTCCAGCGAGCGATCGCCGCCGCCTCCGGCCTCCCCTGCCCTAGCCACCGCTCCCATCGGGTCCGCCGTCGTCCACCCATCCTCGGCCACGCCTCCATCAGTCGTGAAGGCCACCGGATCGCCGTCGCTGTCGAGCTCCCGAGGAGACCTCACCGTCTACCCTCACCGTCGTCGCCGTCCGTCACCCACCTTCACCGCCGAAGGTACCATCGTGACCCCCTTGCTCCTCGCATTCCATTTCTGGCCCTAGCTAGGCACGTAGGCACTCGCCGCCGCCGCAGCCACCGCACCCGAGGCCTCGCCGTCACCGGAGACGAAGGGTACAAGCCCCTGACGCACGTGGCGTGCCGGACGCACTCACGACCGTTCGATCTGTGATGAACGGCTAGGATTATAACCCACCCAGGTTTAATCCGAGGCGTCCATCCGGTCAAACCGGTACCGAGGCATCTGGGCCGTTGATCGTTATTTAAAATCTTGACTTGATCTCGTGCGTCCACGTATACCCCTTCGCCACGTTTTAATCTGGGCCGTTCAATCTCATTAAAACCCCCCGCCTCGCATCTGGCCGCTGGATCCAGATCCAACGGTCCAGATCCGATCGGTCCACGCGCATAGTCACGGGTTCACGGTGAGCCCGGTTCACCGTGGACCAGGGACTGTTTTTCTGTTTAAATAAAATCCAGAAAATAGTTTAAACTTTGAAAATTCATATCTTGCTCATTTTAACTCCAAATTTCACCATTCAAATTTTGTTAAATCTAGAATAATATTCTCTACACATTAATGCCATAAAAACAGTATGTTACTGTTACCCAAAATATTTTTAGCAAATAAAAGAATAAAAACCCCTTAGGGATAAATTATTAATTCAGAAAATAAATTAGGAAAAATCCTAAAAGTGAAGTCTTACTGTTTTATACCCAACTTTAGAATATTAAAATATTACTTCACATAAAAAAACACCCACAAATATGAATATTGCTTATTTGGTGGATTTTATCTGTTTATTAAATGTATTGTTTACTTTTCCGTATCGAGAAGACTACGAGTTCGTCGAGGAGCAGGAGTTCTACCCCGAGGTTCCTCCATCCCCCTTTGCTGAGCAAGGCAAGTCATCGACCATCTCTGTGGAAACAGTTGATCATAATTGAGCCCATGTTTTAATCACTTATCGCTATAACCCATAGGTTAATATTGCATTAGTCAAATACTCAAGCCTTACACTTATATTTATTAGATCCCCGTCCTTGTGTGCAAACCCAAGCCATGCTTATTGAGCCTTAACTCCTTGTCACTCTACAATAAATATATTAGCTAGTGCCCAATGTACCGGCACAACTGCTATAGGTTAAAAAGAACGAGTCGTAGATAGCTGGATTCTGTATATGAATTTCCCTGTTATTCTCGTCTCTGGACTCTGTTGGAGTTGGCTAGGTTATAAGTATGGTGGGTTCCGGGTGCAAGCTCGGGCACTGGTTTGTCGCACCCGGGGCACTATAAGGACCGGTCTGCGGGATCTGTTGCAAAGCACTTCCGTACCAACCACAAGTCTAATGGGTAAGTCCTAACTGGAAGTATGGAATACTCCGGCTCGATGCACCATAGAGGAGGGGGCAAGGGGCTAGCCTGCGGGCGACTTGTACCGACGAGGCTCGAGGGGGGGTAGGGTGGGGCTCCGATGCGTCGGGACACCATATGAAACCCATAAGAGGGTGCTATTGAGTCGGGGAGGACTATATGAAAGGTTTTGGCACGAGTTCCCGTGTGATGGGTCATCTCGTTACACTTCGGTGTAGGTGATGAGTGCGTGCCTTGTGGGTACAGTGGTACATCTCTGATCAGAGTAAAATCAATCTTTTCGAAAAGCCGAGCCCACGGTCAAGGGCGGGTTGTGTGACTACTCGCAGTTAGTTTTCAATTGTTTGATGGTTCAAGTTATTCATGGCACTTAAGGACTGTTGAGCGAGGTGGGGCTGACTGTACCCCTCGAGTTAGAAGATGATGATGCACACACACATGTTTACTTTTCCGTACTAATTAATTTGCTCACATTTAAAGCTTTACAATTATGCTGCTTCCGCTAAATTAGCCACTATCTCCCTTGTTATTACCTTGCATTATATTTGCATTCGGTGGCTTGCGGAGTACATCTGTACTCACCCCGTTGACTTACAACATCAGAGCCCGTCTACTATGAGGAGGATGAAGGTCTGGAGTAGCGACCCAGTCAAGGCGAAACTGGAAGGAGGCGTTCATCTAGGATCCTTATTTTATTAGTTTCTCTTCATCTTTATACACTTTTGTATTAATGCGGTCTACGAACCGTGAATGATTGCCCGTATTGTACGTGGTCACATGATGAACGTCTTGTTTTATTGATTTTCTGTGGAATCTCAATAAAGTCCTGATTTATTAAATCGGGGCGCGACAAGATGGTATCAGAGCCGACTTGACTGTAGGAAGCCAAACATACCTGACCTTAGGACTTATACTTACTATATTTTCTTACAAACACTGCTTATCCTCTCATCTTCCGAGGTTTTCACAAAAATTTTCTCTCTTTTTTGTAGATGCCGGTTCACACCATGAGCGGGACTCTTCGTGACGAGGCTGGATTCGTCCGCGAGCTTCGCATGCTCGTCGACTTTTTGGGGTTTCACCATGAGCCTGCGTTCCACGGGATCTTTCCCGATGCGAACGAGAGCTACTGCGAGGTCACGGTTGTGATCCGCCCCTCTTCCACGCAGCCACCCTTCTACACCCATGGAGTTGGAGGACCTTCATTCGTGGTGGCCAGCCAGCGAGCCGCTCTTCAGTCCCTCGCCGAGCTTCGACTGGTGTACGACTGCCACCTCCGCGACACCGTCTACCGCTTCATGCCCATGCGCACCCCCGGGAGTCACCGCAGCATCTACATCAGTCCCCTCACGCAGAGCAATTCCGCCATCACCCGCACGATGAGACTCTTGGAGGCCATGGACAACCTCCACACAGAGGCCGTCCTCGACGCAGACAGCCAGCACGACACCATCGACTTCTACCGCCACACTTCGAAGAACCTGACCCGTGAGAATGCCGAGCTCCGTCGACAGCTTGAGCAGAACCCTCTGTTGACCCTTGAGGTGGAGGAGTTGAGGCGTCAGAATGAGCTCCTACGCCAGGGCGCCATGGTCCACACCCAGCTCCGTCAGCAGCTCAGAGAATTGAAGAAAGACATAGAGGAGATCGCGCCTCTCCCGCCTCGCAGGAAGAAACCCCTTCGGATCCCCACTGTGAGGCCCAAGAGGATCTCCCGCAGCGCACCACCCGCCGGACCGTCTAGTTCCTCGACCCCGACCATCTCCCACGAGCCCGAGATCGAGCCGTCCCCCGAGCTGCCCTAGACGTAGTTTTACGATTGATTGTTATTTTTATTATTATTGCTTGCTTGTATTCGCATTCATGTCAAAACATAAGGCATGAATGAAAAAAATAAATAAATGTAACCGCAAGAACGGTACCCTTTTGATATAAAATATAAAGAAGTTCACTAAAATAAATGTGTATATTCTAAAAAATCCAGGATGACCAACACTTAGGGTTCAGACGCTCCTCAGAACGGAGGAGATAGTGGCAACCTGCCACAATGGGGAGCCACCGGGCAACGGCAAGCCCCGGTCGCCAATCACCCCACCTTGGCTGAGATGATGGCCACCCAGAACCAGCTGGTCTCAGCCCTTCTGCACCAGATGCAGCAGCAGCAGCAGCAGATGCAAGAGCAGCAGGCTCATCTCTTTCGCCTCCACCAACAGCCCGAGCTGCCCCGACCCGCCACACCAGCGCCCGCTCCCGCGTCCCAACTTTCGGAGTTCCTCCGAGTCCGCCCACCGACCTTCTCGAGCACCACCAACCCCATGGAGGCTGGGGATTGGTTGCGAGCTATCGAGAAAAAGCTCGACCTCCTGACCTGCACTGAGCAGGAGAGGGTGGCCTTCGCCACCCACCAGCTTCATGGTCCCGCCGCTGAGTGGTGGGACAATCACCGCGAGACTCTGCCCGAGGGCCACGCCCATACTTGGGCAGAGTTCTCAGCTGCTTTCCGTGCCGCTCACATCCCCGACGACATTGTAGCTCAGAAGCAACAGGAGTTTAGGGACCTGCAGCAGGGGAGCAGGTCCGTAACAGAATACTTGCACGAGTTCAACCGACTGGCCAGGTACGCACCGGAGGAGGTCCGTACGGATGCGGCCAGACAAGCCAAGTTCCTTAGGGGACTGAAGGACGAGTTGTCCCTGCAACTCATCGCTGGAGACTTCGCCAACTTCCAAAAGTTGGTAAACAAGGCTATCATGCAGGAGAGAAGTTTGAGTGGACTCCTGAATGCGAGGAAAGTTTCCGCACCCTCAAGATCCGTTTGGTGTCTGCACCTATACTGACCCTACCGGATATCCGTAAGGACTTCCATGTCTACTGCGACGCATCTCGCCAAGGATTGGGATGTGTTCTTATGCAAGATGGGAAGGTTATCTCTTATGCCTCCCGTCAGTTGAGACCTCATGAGTTGAATTATCCGACCCATGATTTGGAACTAGCCGCCGTGGTGCACGCCCTTAAGATTTGGAGGCACTATTTGGTGGGAAATCGCTGTGAGATTTTTACGGATCACAAGAGCTTGAAGTATATCTTCACACAACCAGACCTGAACTTGAGGCAAAGACGATGGTTGGAACTAATCAAGGACTATGACTTAGGTATTCACTACCACCCCGGAAAAGCAAATGTGGTAGCTGATGCCTTAAGTCGCAAGGGATATTGCACAGCCATGATGATTCAAGAACACGCACCCTTGTTATGTAGGGAGATGGAAAAGTTGAATCTTGGATTGACCACCGGAGCATATCTAGCCACTTTGGAAACCCGGCCTATTCTATTTGAGCAGATCCGTGAAGCTCAGTTGGAGGACCCGGATATAGCTGCCATTAGGAAGAACATGAGACAAGGGAAAGCCCCCGGATTCTCAGAGGACGAGAATGGCACCATCTGGTTTGGACCCCGGATATGTGTGCCGGATAAACCTGAGATAAAGACCCTTATCCTAAGAGAAGCCCATGAGACGTTGTACTCCATTCATCCCGGCAGTACCAAGATGTACCAAGATCTGAAGGAACGATATTGGTGGGTTAGCATGAAAAAAGAGATTGCCCAGTTTGTCGCCGAATGTGACACCTGCAGAAGAGTAAAAGCTGAACATCAGAGGCCTGCAGGATTGTTACAGCCACTTAAAGTGCCGGAATGGAAGTGGGAAGAGATCGGTATGGATTTCATCACCGGATTACCAAAGACCCAACTTGGGTATGATTCTATTTGGGTGATCATCGATCGGCTTACGAAAGTAGCTCATTTCATAGCCGTCAAGACGACCTTCAGTGGCCCCAAGCTTGCAGAGCTATATATGGCCCGGATTGTATGTCTTCATGGAGTGCCTAAGAAGATAGTGTCTGACCGAGGAAGTCAGTTTACCTCTCGTTTCTGGAAGAACCTTCAAGAGGAGATGGGCACGAGATTGAATTTCAGTACCGCCTACCATCCTCAGACAGATGGACAAACAGAAAGGGTAAACCAAATATTAGAGGATATGCTTCGAGCATGTGTTTTGGATTTTGGAGCCACTTGGGACAAGAGCTTGCCGTACGCTGAATTTTCATACAACAACAGCTATCAAGCCAGCCTTCAGATGTCTCCTTTTGAAGCCCTATATGGACGTAAGTGCAGAACGCCACTACTTTGGGACCAAACCGGTGAATCCCAAGTATTCGGAACAGACATTCTTCGTGAAGCTGAAGAGAAAGTACGGATCATCAGAGATCGACTCAAGACAGCCCAATCACGACAGAAGAGCTACGCAGACAATCGTCGCCGAGATCTAGCCTTTGAAGAAGGAGATCATGTCTACCTACGAGTTACGCCTCTCCGTGGTACTCAACGGTTTAACATGAGAGGAAAGTTGGCCCCTCGTTATGTTGGACCATTCCCCATTATCCGACGCCAAGGCGAAGTAGCTTATCAGTTGGAACTACCACCCTCATTGACTGGAGTGCATGATGTGTTCCACGTATCTCAACTCAAGAAATGTCTCCGCGTACCCACGGAGCAAGTGGACCTTCAGCAGTTGGATGTCCAAGAAGATCTGACCTATGTGGAAAAGCCGGTCAAGATATTGGAAGTCAAAGAAAGAACCACCAGGAGTCGAGTAATCCGCTTCTGCAAAGTGCAGTGGAGCAATCATCCGGTAGAAGAAGCTACTTGGGAAAAGGAAGATGAACTCAAGGCACAGCATCCTGAGCTATTCGAGGATTGATCCGAATCTCGAGGACGAGATTCTCTGTAAGGGGGATAGGATTGTAACACCCCAGAAATTAAAAAGGAATAAAATAAAAGAATATATTATTTAAATCATTTTTGAATTTATTATTAAAGGAGAAATCACAAAAGAGCCTAAATAAAACCAAACAGGGAGAAATATTCCAAATCTGGACTTGAAAATTTTATGAGATAAACTAGAGATCAAGATGTAATTTTAGGAATTTTTACAAATTTTTATCAACAGTGATTCAGCCCTTAATCAAATATTTGATTTTCTGGAATTAAATTTAATCAGAAAACAATTTTTAATCTTATTGGGCCGAAACCCTGAAACTCCCTCCTAAAGCCTTTTTGGCCCAGCCCATCACTGCTCTCTCTCTGGCGAGTGGGCCCCGCCTGTCGGCGCCGCTCCCCTCTCTCCTCCCGCTCGCGCCCCGCCTCGGCCCCACCAGTCAGCCTCTGTGCGCTCGCGTTCGCCCACTGACAGCCGTGGCCCGCCTGTCGGCCCTTCCTTTTCTGGTTCGGTCGCTGACAGGTGGGGGCCACCTGTCAGGACCTTCATCTCCGATGGAAGGGGATCGCTCCCCTTTCCTTCCCCGGCGATCCCCTTCTGTTTCCTCGCCGCCGGCCACCGGATCGCCTCAGATCTCCCTCCGATCACCTTCCCTGGTCGCCACCGCTCCCCTTCCATCTACGGCCGACGCATTTTCGCGCTTATAGAAAGCTTCCCGAAGCCTTTGGTAACCCTCGCCGGAGCTCTCGGGAACCTTTCGGTTCCTTGCCATAGGGAGGCCGACGACCCCCCTATTTAAACCACCTGCGACCACCGCCCTCAGCCACACCGTAGCAGCCCGAGTCGAGTGAGAACAGAGCGCCCAATTCCCGTTTTTCGGGTTTCCCCTCTGCTCCGCCTCCGGCGAGCGATCGCCGCCGCCTCCGGCCTCCCCTACCCTAGCCACCGCTCCCATCGGGTCCGCCGTCGTCCACCCGTTCTCGGCCACGCCTCCATCAGTCGTGAAGGCCACCGGATCGCCGTCGCCGTCGAGCTCCCGAGGAGACCTCACCGTCTACCCTCGCCGTCGTCGCCGTCCGTCGCCCACCTTCACCGCCGAAGGTACCATCGTGACCCCCTTGCTCCCCGCATTCCATTTCTGGCCCTAGCTAGGCACGTAGGCGCTCGCCGCCGCCGCAGCCACCGCACCCGAGGCCTCGCCGTCGCCGGAGACGAAGGGTACAAGCCCCTGACGCACGTGGCGTGCCGGACGCACTCACGACCGTTCGATCTGTGATGAACGGCTAGGATTATAACCCACCCAGGTTTAATCCGAGGCGTCCATCCGGTCAAACCGGTACCGAGGCATCTGGGCCGTTGATCGTTATTTAAAATCTTGACTTGATCTCGTGCGTCCACGTATACCCCTTCGCCACGTTTTAATCTGGGCCGTTCAATCTCATTAAAACCCCCCGCCTCGCATCTGGCCGCTGGATCTAGATCCAACGGTCCAGATCCGATCGGTCCACGCGCATAGTCACGGGTTCACGGTGAGCCCGGTTCACCGTGGACCAGGGACTGTTTTTCTGTTTAAATAAAATCCAGAAAATAGTTTAAACTTTGAAAATTCATATCTTGCTCATTTTAACTCCAAATTTCACCATTCAAATTTTGTTAAATCTAGAATAATATTCTCTACACATTAATGCCATAAAAACAGTATGTTACTGTTACCCAAAATATTTTTAGCAAACAAAAGAATAAAAACCCCTTAGGGATAAATTATTAATTCAGAAAATAAATTAGGAAAAATCCTAAAAGTGAAGTCTTACTGTTTTATACCCAACTTTAGAATATTAAAATATTACTTCACATAAAAAAACACCCACAAATATGAATATTGCTTATTTGGTGGATTTTATCTGTTTATTAAATGTATTGTTTACTTTTCCGTATCGAGAAGACTACGAGTTCGTCGAGGAGCAGGAGTTCTACCCCGAGGTTCCTCCATCCCCCTTTGCTGAGCAAGGCAAGTCATCGACCATCTCTGTGGAAACAGTTGATTATAATTGAGCCCATGTTTTAATCACTTATCGCTATAACCCATAGGTTAATATTGCATTAGTCAAATACTCAAGCCTTACACTTATATTTATTAGATCCCCGTCCTTGTGTGCAAACCCAAGCCATGCTTATTGAGCCTTAACTCCTTGTCACTCTACAATAAATATATTAGCTAGTGCCCAATGTACCGGCACAACTGCTATAGGTTAAAAAGAATGAGTCGTAGATAGCTGGATTCTGTATATGAATTTCCCTGTTATTCTCGTCTCTGGACTCTGTTGGAGTTGGCTAGGTTATAAGTATGGTGGGTTCCTGTCGCGCCCCGATTTAATAAATCAGGACTTTATTGAAATTCCATAGAAGATCAATAAAACAAGACGTTCATCACACGACCACGTACAATACGAGCAATCATTCACGGTTCGTAGACCGCATTAATACAAAAGTGAATAAAGATGAAGAGAAACTAATAAAACAAGGGTCCTAGATGAACGCCTCCTTCCAGTCTCGCCTTGACTGGGTCGCTACTCCAGACCTTCATCCTCCTCGTAGTAGACTGGCTCTGATGTTGTAAGTCAACGGGGTGAGTACAGATGTACTCAGCAAGCCACCGAATGCAAATATAATGCAGGGTAATAACAAGGGAGATAGTGGCTAATTTAGCGGAAGCAGCATATTTGTAAAGCTTTAAATGAGAGCAGTTTATTAGTACGGAAAAGTAAACATGTGCATGTGTATCATCATCTTCTAACTCGAGGGGTACAGTCAGCCCCACCTCGCTCAACAGTCCTTACGTGCCATGAATAACTTGAACATTCAAACAATTGTAAACTAACTGCGAGTAGTCACACAACCCGCCCTTGACCGTGGGCTCGGCTTTTCGAAAAGATTGAATTACTCTGATCAGAGAGGTACCATTGTACCCACAAGGCACGCACTCATCACCTACACCGAAGTGTAACGAGATGACCCATCACACGGGAACTCGTGCCAAAACCTTCCATATAGTCCTCCCCGACTCAATAGCACCCTCTTATGGGTTTCATATGGTGTCCCGACGCATCGGAGCCCCACCATACCCCCCCTTGAGCCTCGTCGGTACAAGTCGCCCGCAGGCTAGCCCCTTGCCCCCTCCTCTATGGTGCATCAAGCCGGAGTATTCCATACTTCCAGTTAGGACTTACCCATTAGACTTGTGGTTGGTACGGAAGTGCTTTGCAACAGATCCCGCAGACCGGTCCTTATAGTGCCCCGGGTGCGACAAACCAGTGCCCGAGCTTGCACCCGGAACCCACCATACTTATAACTTAGCCAACTCCAACAGAGTCCAGAGACAAGAATAACAGGGAAATTCATATACAGAATCCAGCTATCTACGACTCGTTCTTTTCAACCTATAGCAGTTGTGCCGGTACATTGGGCACTAGCTAATATTTTTATAGTAGAGTGACAAGGAGTTAAGGCTCAATAAGCATGGCTTGGGTTTGCACACAAGGACAGGGATCTAATAAGTATAAGTGTAAGGCTTGAATGTTTGACTAATGCAATATTAACCTATGGGTTATAGCGATAAGTTATTAAAACATGGGCTCAATTATGATCAACTGTTTCCACAGAGATGGTCGATGACTTGCCTTGCTCAGCAAATGGGGATGGAGGAACCTCGGGGTAGAACTCCTGCTCCTCGACGAACTCGTAGTCTTCTCGATACGGAAAATAAACAATACATTCAATAAACAAATAAAAATTCACCAAATATTACACATACGCATTTGTAGGTTTTATTATGTGAAGTAATATTTTTAATATTTCAAGGTTTTGTGCAAAACAGTAAAGTTTAATATTTTAGAATTTTCCCAATTTATTTTCTGTATTTTTAATTTTAACCCTAAGGGATTTTATTCATTTGTTTATTAATAATATTTTGGGTAACAGAAACATACTGTTTTTATGGCATTAATGTGTAGAGAATAATATTCTGGTTCTAACAAAATTTGAATGGTGAAATTTGGAGTTAAAATGAGCAAGATATGAATTTTCAAAGTTTAAATCAATTTTCTGGATTTTATTTAACAGAAAAACAGTCCCTGGTCCACGGTGAACCAGGTTCACCGTGAACCCGTGACT
>JAAALK010000081.1:43262217-43521150 GCA_019279435.1 Zizania palustris
CCTAACTGGAAGTATGGAATACTCCGGCTCGATGCACCATAGAGGAGGGGGCAAGGGGCTAGCCTGCGGGCGACTTGTACCGACGAGGCTCGAGGGGGGGTAGGGTGGGGCTCCGATGCGTCGGGACACCATATGAAACCCATAAGAGGGTGCTATTGAGTCGGGGAGGACTATATGAAAGGTTTTGGCACGAGTTCCCGTGTGATGGGTCATCTCGTTACACTTCGGTGTAGGTGATGAGTGCATGCCTTGTGGGTACAGTGGTACATCTCTGATTAGAGTAAAATCAATCTTTTCGAAAAGCCGAGCCCACGGTCAAGGGCGGGTTGTGTGACTACTCGCAGTTAGTTTTCAATTGTTTGATGGTTCAAGTTATTCATGGCACTTAAGGACTGTTGAGCGAGGTGGGGCTGACTGTACCCCTCGAGTTAGAAGATGATGATGCACACACACATGTTTACTTTTCCGTACTAATTAATTTGCTCACATTTAAAGCTTTACAATTATGCTGCTTCCGCTAAATTAGCCACTATCTCCCTTGTTATTACCTTGCATTATATTTGCATTCGGTGGCTTGCGGAGTACATCTGTACTCACCCCGTTGACTTACAATATCAGAGCCCGTCTACTATGAGGAGGATGAAGGTCTGGAGTAGCGACCCAGTCAAGGCGAGACTGGAAGGAGGCGTTCATCTAGGACCCTTATTTTATTAGTTTCTCTTCATCTTTATACACTTTTGTATTAATGCGGTCTACGAACCGTGAATGATTGCCCGTATTGTACGTGGTCGCATGATGAACGTCTTGTTTTATTGATTTTCTGTGGAATCTCAATAAAGTCCTGATTTATTAAATCGGGGCGCGACACTGTCGGTCTCCGAGGCCAAGGCTTCCCTAGCCTTGTTGGCCTCGGCCCTCGCCACCTCAGCTGAGGCTTCGGCCCGCCTTCGCTTCTCGGCTTCCACCGAGACTTCACGTCGGAGGGCCTCCTTCTCCTCCGCCAAGCGCGTCATCTGCCTGTCCGCAGAGGTTGATGCTGCTGCTTTCAGTGCGAAGGCCTGAAAGAATTCAAGAAAATCATAAGTGTTGATCGAAGACCAAAGTACAGTTCGAAGGCTACGAGGGACTTGGCTCACCTGGATGAGGGCTTCATTTGCGTTGCTAAAAAGGTCCATGGGGCTCAAGTGGCTGAGTTGAGCCACCAAGCCTCCTGCCTCCGCAGCTGCGCAACCCTCGCGAAAGTCGTGGATGGCTGCCTCCATCACGGCCCTCTTCGGCAGCAGAGGTCGGACAAGTTCCTCCACCTCAACCTCCTGCACAGGCTTTGGCAGAGTTGGGCTTCGATCCACCACCTCGACATGTTCATCATCACGTAGGTACCCTTCGTCGTGACTGTTGCCTCTGTCTTCTTCAGACGAGGAACTGTCAGACTCCGAACTACTGCTGCTGCTGCTGCCGGAGGCCTCCGTAGGCTTCGGTGCGGTGGGCCTCGCACCGGCATCATCTTCTGCAAAAAAGTTCAAGTCAATATCTGCATATAAAAGAAAAGTATGTTTAAAGTGTTTACCTTCGTCGGAGATGTCTTCAAAGGTAGAGGGGTCAATGTGCGCCCCTCAATCCTTCTGTTGCGAAGCTGGCGCTTCAACCTCCGCGCCCGAAGTCGTCGCCGTCAAGGTCTTCACTACCGCCGCGGTAGCTATTGCCGGATCCCTTTTTGGATCCGCTTCTATTTGAGGGTTCGCGACCGTTGCCTCCTCCGGAGTAGAGGCTTCGGTCGCGAGGATCTCTGATCGAACCTTCGAAGTTTTAGGCTCATCATCATCCCCCCTTTTCCTCTTGGAACCAGTTGTCGAAGGTACAAGGTGGGAGAAGTCTGGTAGAGCCTGGACCTCCTCGAAGCCGAGCAGGGTCCACACCCTGTTCCAGTGCTCCCAGGTCCCCACCAGAGTAAGCCGTTGAGCCTGCTCCTCAAGTGTTGGGGCCCCGACAACACGCTCTGCTGCCGCGATGGCCTCCTCCGGAGTCCTCACTTTAAGAGTGGCTTCAGCAAGATTCCAAGTCAGAGTAATGTTTTTGGCGAAGTATGAAAGTGGAAAGGTTTCGAAGTCTTACAGAGGCGTTTTATTGCCACTTCGTTTAGGCCCCCTCAGCCTGAAGGTTGGAAGAGACCCTCCGGCCAAGAGCACGCAAGGGGGCTGAGTTGGAGGGTGATGAGCTCCTCCGTGAGGTCCCTCATGCTCATCTTCGCGGCCACCCTCCGTAGGAGCGAGATCCTCGAGCGAAGGGTGTCAGAGTTGGTCTTCACCACGCCTTCGTGTCGGTAAGAGATAAGTGCATTGGTACTCCAAAGGGGAGAGTTCGCGTCGATGGAGGCTTAGAACCACTCTTGATCCCACTTCGAGTACCATTTGCTGTTGGCGGCCCTCGCTGGGAAGGCATCTTGGTACTCCTTCTGAAGCTGGAAGTTGGCGCTTCCGAAGGCCAAAGCCCTCTTGATGTGGTCTTCACCCTCCCTCAGCTTCGGTTGGCAGTTGGCGTCGTGGAGGGCGACGAAGATGTCGGCGCGGACCTTGCAACCTTCGGCCCTCATGGCCCATTCAAACACAGCAAGCCTCGCCACAGCGTTGGGCGAAAGTTGAGGAAGCTCGAGGTTGTAAGCCTTCAGGACTTCGCTCAACATCCCCACCGCCGGCAGTCCGAGGATGGCTTCGAAGAAGGCTTCAAACAGTACCACTTAGTTAGCCCGAGGCCTCGGTATGGCCTCCGACTTCTCCGACACTCTAAGTTGAATCTTCGAAGCAATCTTCCCCGCACAGGCCCCCTGGACGGACTCCTCTATGGAGATCGAGGCCCTCATCTCTAGTGTTTGCTCGAACTTGTCGGATGGCGACCGAAGGTCCTTCGGTCCCAACCGCCTCGCTGCAGGCTTCACTGCCGCTGCTGCCGCTGTCTGCGCTTGAGCGGAGCTCGAGCTTGAGCCCAAGGCCGAAGCCCTCGAAGCAACCTTCTTCGGCATTTCTGTGGAGCTTCGGAGCAAAGGGTGCTAAAGCTTGCGAAGGGCTCTGAATCTTGCGAAGGGGGCTTCGCGCGAAGCTAAGGACAAGAAGAGAGCGAAGGATGCAAGGCGCTGAGAAGAAAGCAAATGAGAGGTGCGTCGAAGCCGTGTGCGGTAAACCCCTATTTATAGGCAGTAAAAATCCCGATGGTTTGCGTGCCGAAGCCACTGACAGGTGGGCCTCCAGCGAAGCCGAAGCGGCCCGGCGCACTGTAACAGTCAATTCTATAGCCGTTGCGGAGTCAATTCATCTCCCTGAGGTCATTCTGACAGCTGACGTAGGCAATTATCACCTGTGCATTTCGAAGCCACCTTCGGTCCAAGCTCCGAAGGCCTATTTTCCCTGAAGTTGTAATTTTCTGTCATTTGTCCCAAGGGCGCACGCACCCCTTCGTCCCGAAGGCCTGCAAGCGAGGGGCTACTGTTGGGGGGAATAAGTTTCCCTTAAACAGGGGGGAAATGACGTCAGCCTCCAACAGCCTTTGGCCCGAAGCCCAACACTGTCGAAGCCTGTTCCTTTCTGAAGAAGCTTTTTCCAAGTCCCAAGGTTCACTTCGAAGCCCTCTGGAGCGAGGTCTCCGAACCCCTTCGGAGCCCTCCGGAGCGAAGCCCTCAAGATCCCCTAAAGTTTGCCAGAAGCTAAGTCTCAGGCTAACTTCGAAGTTAGCCTCCGGGCCTTTTTCGGAGTTAGCCTTCGAGCCTTGCTCGGAGTTAGCCTCCGGGCCTTGTTCGGAGTTAGCATTCGAGCCTTGCTCGGAGTTAGCATTCGAGCCTTGCTCGGAGTTAGCCTTCGAGCTCTGTTCGGAGTTAACCTTCAAGCTCCCTTCGGAGCCCCTCAGAGCCAGTCTCCGGACCCTTTCCAACCAATTCAAAGCTAAGTCTCCGAGAACCCAGTTCAGAGCCCAGTTCGGAGTATACTTCGAAGCCCACTTCGGAGTGTACTTCGAAGCCTCCCTTGCAGCCTCCACCTGAAGAAGCCCGACCCCTACTCCGAATCCAGCAGATATTTACACCTCGCTACAATGTAGAAGTCATACCAGGGGCCCCTCTGCCCCCAGTATGTCGTTTAGCTAGTCAAAGAAGTGACGTTGTCTGACACGTCTGTAAAGCTGTAAAGCACTTTGTACAGTAGCTAGCTCCTTTTTCCCTTTTTACCGCTATGAGCCTAGGACTTATAGAGGGAATTTTGGTCTTTTCCTTTGGCCTGCATGCCTATAAAAGCAGAGCCAAGCCCTTGTAACAGGTTATCTTATCCAGGGCCATGAAACCCTGGAACTCACTACACTACACCGAGGCATACTATGTCAAATCCACCACAAACTGGACGTAGGGCTATTATCCCTTAGGGGAGGTCCGAACCAGTATAAATCTTTTCTCCCTCTGAGAGAACCCTTCGAGGTTCATTTTACACACCATATACACACATACAAACCTCTGCTGTAGCTAATACAATTGCTACAACAATAAGTAAGGACCACGTCCTCGCGAGGGACCCGGGGGGGGCAAGACTAGTAAAATTACTAAAAGCCGATTTGGTGAAAAATCCGGCGCTTAATTCCATTGGTCATATTAGTGAGTCGTACAAATCATCCTCATCAAATTCAAATGTCTTGGGTTATGAAATAGAGAGTACCGCCCATGGTTCACTGTGCTTTTAGCTCACTAAGTTTGCTAAAAGGCAAGGGGCATGTGTTGACACCTGAATTTGGCATTAATGGTCGAAATTGTCGAAATATCAATTTTGGTAATTTGGACCAAAAATATGCCATCTCCGGCACAGGCCAAAGCCCTGAAGTGTCGAAGGCCTGTCCCGCATTGGGCTTCGGCAGCACCTTCGGAGGCCTGCTTCACAGGCAAGCTTCGGCCCAGTGGGCCCCTTTGGCGGCGTATGTGCTTCGGCTCGGTAGACTAGCTTCGGCGAGGCCTGCGGAGGCCCACTCCGGCCGGCAGAGTTCTATTCAGATTAGTATAGTAAGACTATTTTCTGATCTCTTATCCAAATCTTAACTACCTAGCCAAATCCTACTCAAATTAGGTGAGACCAGCCCCTATAAATATAGGGGTGATGCCGATTCAAGAGGACCCCCACTTTCATATCAACACAGAGCCCTCGCTTTGAGTCATTCTTTTACCTTTCAATCTATTTCCTTGCCCTAGGATTAGCTAAGTAACGTCCATCTTCAAGGGTTTGCGCGGTAAGCCCTCCATCCACCGCGTCAAAATCACGGTAACCCTTGTTGATTTGCTCATGAATCTCCCGTTTAATCCATGAAACAAATTTTTATCATTTTATTGGTTCTCTTATGCTACCATTGGGAGTTCATCCTCTAGGCCAGATTGCACTTGATCTTTTACTATTTTACAGTGGAACCACCTTCAAAGTCATCGCCAAGGAGTTTTGGGGGTGATTGATACTCATCTACAAGGCTGCCGGAGGACTCTTCACCATCGCGCCGAAGCCGTCTTCGGCGAGAACCTCTCCGTAGTGAACCACTCCACACCATAGCACTCTTCATCGTCACGTCGAAGCCCTCTTTGGCGAGAACCCTCACAGTAAACTAATCCGCACCGGACTCCGCGGTGCTGAAGCCCCTGGTTTGACCAAAGCTTCGCTGTCGGTCTGATCGGGTACCCTCCGTCTGTCTGACCGCCCGGAGACCGCTTTGCACCAGAATGCTGAAGCCACCTTCGGTGACCCCTTCGCACCAGAACGCCAAAGCCACCTTCGGTGACCCCTTCGCAACAGAATGCTTTCGACGATACTTCGCATCACCGGGCTGACCGGGAGTATACCTCTGGTCCGATCGCCATTTTATTGCAGATCAGAATCGACCCTGTTCTAGCTGGTTTGATCAGGTTTTATTATTTTTAGTTATTTTCTCATACATCGGCTAATCAAACTTTATTTCTTAATATTTGTTTGATTACCTGACAACTCCATCAAAAGGGCTTTTGTTTTGATGAGGTAGTCAAAATGTTTGACTCCATCAAGAATAAAGAAGAGTCTTTTGTTTGCAAAAGGGCTAGTGGGAGCACACTTGTGTTTCTAGTTCTATGTGTGGATGACATATAGGAGATTGGAAATGCCATTCCTTTGTAAAATGTTGTCAAGACCTTATTGAAAAATGGTTTCTCAATGAAGGACCTTAATACACAGCGTGCACTTTGGGCATAAATATTTATGGAGATAGATCGAAATGGCTAATTGGATTAGGCCAGGATGAAGTACATTGACAAGGTTTTGAAACGGTTTCAAAATGCTGAATATGAGTGTGATCCCGTATGCCTCCATGATCGGGTCAATTATATGTGCCATGTACACACCCAAACGTGCAGATACCAATCAGACCTAGGTGAGATTCACTGGGCAGTCGTAAAAGAGATACTCATGTGCTTGAGAAGAACTGAGGATATGTTCCTAGGTGATGATAGCGAAGAGAAGCTCGATGTAAGGAGTTACACTGATGCTAGCCTTCAGATCAATAAAAGATAATTCCCGATCGTAATCTAGGTTTGTGTTCTGCCTCAACGGAGGCGTAGTGAGTTGGAAAGGTTCCAAGCAATAGGTGGTGGACTATTCTACAATAGTAGTTGAGTATATTGCAGCTTTGGAAGATTCAAAGGAGACTGTTTGGATCAAAAAGTTTGTTTCTGAGATGTGTGTGGTTTCTAGTGCGTCTAGTCTAGTGGACCTCTATTATGGTAATAGTGATGCCATTGCGTAAGCCAAGGAGTGTAGATAACACCAGAAGTCCAAACATGTACTTTGGTTGTATCACCAGGTCAGAGTGATCATAGAGAGAGGTGATATGAAGATTTGCAAGGTGCACACGGATTTGAACATAGCGGATCCGTTGACAAAGCCGCTTCCATGGCCCAAGTATGAGGCACATATGAGATGCATGGGTATGGGCTACTTGCATGAGTCATGTGTATGTGGGAGTTGCTAGTGATGTCTATGCTAATGTATGAGGATAATTGTTATCTTGTTCCTTGAATAAATATTGTTTGCATTTAATTAATAAGTACGACTTGTTATGTGAAACTATTTGCTTTATGACGATGTTGTTCAAAAGGGTCCCTAATCTTGTCATCATGTGGGACAGTGATGATACATGGATTAGCACATCCGATTGATTGATAATTATGTTTCATAGATCATAGACATAGAGATGTCAAATCAGTTATGTGGACACATGTTAGTGAACATGGTGTTGGACAGACCCACTTGAGATACTACTAAAATAGTTATGTGCCAATAGTTGTTATCTCAAATGGTGTACCTGCAGAGTCCTTAGACCTAAGATCATCATTTGATTCCAAAATGCGTAGTATCACACTTAGATGCTTCCTAACGCTATTCCGTAATAGGGTAGTAATAAGGGTTGTTTTTAGGTGTGTTGTGAAACATGTCTTGGGATATGAGCGGTCAAGATGTAATTTACCCCTCCTAATAATGGTAGAGTCATCTCTTGGTGCCTCGAGGTATTGGATTGGAAAAGTGCATGGCCATGCCACTATGACTAAGGAGTTAGTCATGATTTGAATTCAATGCTTGCTCGAGTGAAATGTCGAGCTAACCAACAAGGGTGGCACGTATCTCGCCTTGAGCTTGACTGGCGGCATGTGGTAAAGGGAAAGGTGCGTGCGTATATCAAGCTACTGATCAGTGAGTTGGAAACGTTTTTCGGTGAACAACCGTTAGTGTATGAACCTATCGGGTAACACACTTAAGGGGATGGATTAAAAACATGCAAAGAATTGGTTCTTGTGCAAGTGGGAGATTGAAGGATATGCCCAAGAAAATTCCGTAGATCAGAAGTTCCGATAGGTAGTATCGGAAGTTCGGGTTATTATCTGGTCTCGATACAGAGAGCAAATGTTGCTTTGGAAGTTCCGGTATGGTATCAAAAGTTCCGACGAGCCAGAAGTTTCGATTCGGAATCGGGGAATTTTTGTACTGATCGGAAGTTCCGATATGGTATCGGAAGTTCCGAGGTGGGCGAAAACAGATTGGATCTATTGCATGTCGTGCTGAATTTCGAGACTTGAAAAATACCTTGTTGGAAGTCCCGATCCAGGATTAGAAGTTAGGATGTGGGGTATCAGATTCGATCTGTTACAAATACGGATTAGTTGTAACTAATTTGTGGGTTCCAATATGTGCACGACCTAGGGGGCTTTCAGCCCTATATAAGAAGAGGAGAAGGAGGTCTTGGGACAAGGAATAAGCCTAGATTAGTCCTAGCCACCCAAGAGTCATCTCCTCCCTTTCTTGATCTCAAACGTTGAGATCGAGGATTTCTCGTCTCTCACGTGCAGTGCTAGCACGCTGCCATGGGAGGAACTCTCAATCCCTGTATGTGTGGACTCCGTGGAGGCGTTGGTCCATAAGCGACGCTCATGGCCATCACCACGAGGAAGGCGACTTATTCATCGATTGGATCGGCGAGGAACGACCGGGACAAAGTGAGGATAGGCTT
Source organism: Zizania palustris (assembly GCA_019279435.1). Taxonomy (NCBI): domain Eukaryota; kingdom Viridiplantae; phylum Streptophyta; class Magnoliopsida; order Poales; family Poaceae; genus Zizania; species Zizania palustris. The sequence continues at coordinate 43,270,756 of JAAALK010000081.1, forward strand.
GATGCGCTTCATCCACCTCTTCTTCCTCTGCACCTAGCGCGTCAAGTGCTAGAAAGTACCGATATATGATCTCACACGTGCATGAGCCTAAGGCCATAGGGCAGAAATTTTGAATTTGCCGGCTAGCGTAGCCCCCCTATTCTCCAACAGTGAGGCCGGTTCATCACCCCCACACAACAAATCAATCACAAAGCCCTAGCTTTGAACCGTACTTTACTTTCTTTACTTTTCCGTACCACCTTCATGGGTTTGCCTGGAAGCCCTCCGTCGGCCATACCGTAACAGTGGTAAGCCTTGTTGGTTCACCTGTGAATCATCCGTTAATCTACATAATAGATTGCTATCACCTTGTTGGCTCACCTATGAACCATCCGTTAATTTACGTAACAGATTGTTACCTTCATTTATCTACTGCAACACTTAGTAATTCAGTCTCCAGGCTGAATAGGCACTTGATCTCAACTTTGCTGCAGGTTTCACGTTCGGAGCCCCTTCGCCGAAGGTTTTCGGAGCTAGGAAGCTGGTTTCGAAGGCTACCAGAGTACCCTTCGACGAGTCTCTGCTTCATCCACCCATGTCAGATCCTTCGCGCTATTGTCGGTCAGTCAAGTCCTGCATATCGGAGCTACTTCGCATCGGGGTTGCTTCACGCAGGGGTCACGCTAGAACACTTCGCATCGTAGTTCGTCGCACCGGCATTCTGCACTGGGCCTCATCGCACCAGCGCTCCCTGTTGGACTTTGTCGTGTCAAAAGGCTTCGCGTCGAACCCTATCGTTCGGTGGCAATTTCACGTCACGATCTTTTCGGAGCCTATCTTTGGCCAGATCAATCTGAACGCCGAAGGCTATGTTCGGTGCACCCTTCGCACCAGACGCCAAAGGCCTCCTTCAGTGACCCTTCGCATGGTATACTCTGAACAAATCAGGCTCCGTTCGGCCGATTGGATTATTTTATCTATATATTTCGGCTAATTGGAATATTTCCTGTGTGATCCGATTACCTGGAGACTCCACCCCCCTTGCCACTATTAAGGGTAGTCAAAATGCGACGTCAATGCTGTGTTATGCTTAAGCTCGTTCCTAAGTATCCACACGCTTTTGGATTGTTGAACTGACCCAAGTATGGGGGCACGTTTTGTGTCAACACACTTTTTGGCGACTCCGCTCGGGAAGGCTACACCAACATAACAAGTACATCTACATCGGCTACAAGTACCTCTATGGCAACTTCTACGTCTACATCGTCGATGGATCCCATGGGGTGTGCAGAAATCGACAACCGCAACATCATGACGCCCACCCTTGCATACATCCCAAAAGAAGATCAGACGGAGATCGAGGCAAATATGAAAGAGCTACAAGATCTCATGCTTGGAAGCTACATCAAGACACGTGCGGGCTTCATCAAGCGCGACATCAACATCCCCAACCTCGCCCGAACTCAGGTAACACCAGTATCACCTCCTTTATCTTATTTAGAGATTGAGCAAAAGATAGTTGTATCAGTAGATCAAGCCATTAGCGCTTCGCTAGCCAACCGTTTAGATTCGGCAGTTAGCTCCCAAGTAGAGGCGATGTTTAGGAGGTCCGGCTTTATCGAGGTTGTACCTCTAGCTCCAATTGCCAGCGTACCACCGATGAATTGATTTACAACAGAACTGACGGTAGTACCGGCAAAGCCATCACATCTCCGGCCTCAACATCTATAGTCAAGACAAGTACTATACTTACGGCCAAGCTAACACTGCTTATTATGCGCTACCTCCACCTATGCCTGTGGCGCATGCTCCTATACAAACGCATAGGCCCGAGCACGTCGTATATCCCAAGCCAGCACGTGAGGAAGACCCCCGTGGCCGACATGCCGACATACCGCCGCGTGTCGCGCCCTTGCATGAGAGACGCACACAGGCAGGAGGCCAGGACAAACAAATCGATAAGAATTTTGAAGCTGAGAAGCAAAAAAAAGATGCGCAAGATATGAATTGGCCTTCCAAGAAAACATAAACCGCATGAGCATGTATTTGTGAAACAATGGTTAATTTTGAAATTTTGATAGATGCAAACTTTTTAAACTTGATGTGTGATGAAATGTAAACTTTGTAAATTTGTAAATTGATGTGTTGCTGTTGTTGTTGTTGTTGATGTAAACAATGGTTAGTTGTTGTTGTGTTGATGTGTTGCTGTTGTGGATGTGTATGTGGATATGTGGATGTTTTGTTGCTGTGTATGTGGATGGCTGTGTGAAGCATATAATTTCTGTGTTTTGGTTTGTGGGACTATGTGAATTAAGGTTTACAACATTCTGTGTAATGGGGTATACATAGTAGTGGCGGGCGCGATGACGTCATCTGCCCGTTACTGCTATTGACATAGTGGTGGCGGAATCTCTGACATCATCTGCCCGCCACTGCTATGGCTAACAGCAGTGGCGGGCAGATGAGGTCAGTGCGCACGTTACTACTGTTGACACAGTGGTGGTGGGCTCTCTGACATCATCTACCCGCCACTGCTATAGCTAACAGCAGTGGTGGGTAGATGATGTCAGTGTGCCCGCCACTGCTAACCTAGTTAGCAGTGGCGTTAGAGCAGTGGCGGACTGGATGCCTGCTACTACAGGTCGTTTTTTCCCGCCGCTACTATGTCGCTTTGTAGTAGTGACATTGAGGAGCGAATCCACGCACTGTTTAGGGAATGCACCGGCTTCGTGCCTACCAACAGACGTACCCCGATCACTTTGATCCAATACCTTACCCTCACGGCTATAGAGTTCCTGAATTTACGAAATTCGATGGTGAGGGTAACAAGACCACACTAGAGCATATTAGCGAGTTCTTAGCATAGTGTGGAGAAGCTAGTGGGTTAGACACATTAAAACTTAGATTGTTTTCTCTTTCACTATCCGACACCACATTCACTTGGTTTTCAGCAATCCCGCCGAACTCCGTCCAAACGTGGGCTCAATTAGAACAAAGGTTCCATGACTATTTTTATACGGGCGAGACATAACTTAGGCTGTCACACTTGACATCGGTCAAACAGAAATCTAGCGAGAGTGTTTCTGAGTACGTCAAGCGCTTTAGGGATACCAAAAACCGATATTTTAGTCTCAATATTTCAAAAAGGGATTTGGTGGATCTAGCATTTAATGGGTTGCGTTCTGAGATTAAAGAGAGGCTAGACAACTGGAACTTTTTAGAAGTCAACCAAGTCCTACAGCAGGCTCTGGTCCAAGAAGGTTGAGTCAAAGATAAAAAGTTCATTAAAACATTCAACAAGCCTAGGGATGAAGTCCACATCATGGAACACTCTGACGAAGAAGAGTCGGAGGAAGAGGAAGATTTGGCTGACATGTACGCGGCCGAATGGGTTTGGAACGCTAAGAGCAAGCCCGTCACTTGTTCCGAGCTACGACTGTCTCCCACTAAGAGTTGGCCCAGCGAAGTTAAATACTCGTTTGATATAACTAAGTGCGATAAAATATTTGATTTCCTCTTGAAGAGCCAGCTTCTCAGGTTGCCCAAGGGCTAGGTCATCCCGACCACCGATGAACTAAAGAAGCGCCCCTACTGTAAGTGGCATGATTTGCATTCACATTATACTAACGACTGCAATGTTTTTCATCGGCAGGTTCAATCGGCCATAGAAGAAGGACGATTGAAAATAGATTCCAGTCCAAAGATGAAGCTAGAAAAAGATCCCTTTCCCATGAACACTGTCGACCTCGACGAGAATAAGGTGCTGATTCGGCCAGATCAGGTCGAGTCATCTAAGGGGAAAGCGGTCATTATTGGAGAATCACACACGCGTACACTCATACCAAAGAACCCTGAAGTAGGAGTGTGGAAAAAGAACATCAATGTGTCTCCTTAGGCTAGGGCTCATAAGAAGCCAAAGGTAACATACCAGATGCTGTTGGGCAAACACTAGAAGAAAGCCAAGGAAACATGAGGAACATAGTGAGGTTTGTCACTATAGTTCAAGGTAATGATGAGTGATTGACAGGGTGAAATCATGGGTTGTGTCTGGATGCTCTGGATTTGGTGTGTGTGTCTGTGTTTGTCTTATGTGTGCAGGCTTGAGTTACTCATCAACTGTCGATGGCACGGGATCAGGGTTATACGGGGAGTCTAATGCCAGATAGTCGAGGGTGTCAGTTGAAGTCGAGAGTGGACTCTGATGTACGCATGGAGGTCGAACAGGACGTGAGTTGAAGATTGATCAAGACGAAGCGTCGATCGAGTCAGCGAAAGGGAAGCCAGTTCAAGTGACAAGGCGGCTCGAGGGATCGAGAGCGGGAGAGACTTGCTGGCGGTCAGGTTCACGGACTGACGATGGGCGTCGACGATCAGGAAAGGCTTTGTCGGTTTTTGCTAAAAACCGTCGAAACTTTAAATGTTTTTGTTAATTCAACAAATAGGTGTCTAGTATTAGTTTAAATTTTTCAGTTTCTTAGTGTATCCTTTTGGTATATTTTTTAGAGTGGGTCTACTCTGAAAATATATTAAAAAGAGAGTCTTTTGTAATTTTTACTTTAGGTCTTAAAGGGTAATTTTCAGAATTGTTATTTCTGAAATTACTAGGGGGCTATGTGTAAAAAGGGGGCTTCTAGAACATGAGTTGTTGGGATATTATCCCCCTGTGTTTGCTGAGTCAGGCAGAACATCTGAGACATTTGTTCCAATGAAAATTGAATAGAAAAATTGGGTTTGAAGAAATTTTTTGATGGGGAACAGTGATCGCCTAGGATTTCTGGATTTGATACAGCAATGTCGGCAATGCTGTTCACGGTAAGAAGCTCCTGTTTTCCCGCGATAGTTTTTGCATGTCTTTCTCTGGTTTTTGTGTTGTTTTGTGATGATTCTAATCATCTTTCTGTGAGATTCCATCTTGAAAATTCTGAGTTATTTGCTGTATAAGGTTGAATCATTTACTCAGACTATTCATTGTAAGTTGTTCTGCTGTTTGAATGTTTGTGCTGAATTTAATACTAGAATCACAAGTATACTGAATCTGTTCTTCAACTAAACCCTTGTTGTGATTAATTTATGTGATGGTTGTTGATAAGAAATTATCCAAGGAAGAGGAGAATAGAACCAGGAAATCATTTTAGGATTCAAGAAGTTTTGCTGCTATTTACTCTGTTGATAATCCTGTTCTGATTGTTTGTTTTGGGAAAACGCTGTACTGATTTGTGTATCTACTGAATTCATTTCTATACCATGTTCAATACTGATATATTGCTTGAAATTTCTGCTTAGGATTATCACACAAGTTTTCTCTGAAATCACTGTTTACTTGCTGAATATTGGTTCTGGTTGTATGGTGAATACTCTGCATATAAAGTCTGATTATGTTTAGAATGGTGCTATAGTGTTCAGGCTGTATTTGTGGCTAGTTGTTTGATGTGATCAAGTCTGAAATAGTATTGTGGCTATCTGTATTGGAGTAAGTTTGTCAATCTTCTATTCTGAATCTGTTTTGAAACTCTATACTATTTTTCATCAGGATTTTGCCAGATTTACAGATTCGGTTTATCACTTCTGACAGAAATGAATTAGATTCAGTTTCTTGCTTCTATTGTTTTCTGAGCTGTGTTGTTTTGACATCTTAAGATTAGTATAGTTTGTGTTGTGCTTCAGCAAGATAGTTATTCAAAATGTAGTGATTTCATTCAGTTTTATTGTGTCATCAGATTCAGAAAATCTCTCAGTTCTGTATACTGTTTAGCTGTGACTGGAATGTGTTTTCTTGTCTCAATGAATTAGTAGTTTCTGTTATTGCCATCAGTTTGTCAAAAGGTCAATCAGTATTTTGCTGTGTTCAGAATTTTTGAGCCAGGTTCAGTAATTTGCTGCTAATCAATTGTGCTGAAGTAAATTGAGCTGTAAAATCTTTTCTGATTCCTGGTTCAAACATTGTGTTTCAGTCAGATTGTTTCATGAATTTTCTAAATTAATTAGTCAATCAAAGATCTGCTAGATCAGTGCTCAGATTAGTTGAAAATTGATTGAAACTGTGTTTTGTATTAGGATGAACTGAACCACTGGATTCAGATTTCAGACTTAAATCAATTGTGAGATTACCTCTGTATATTATGATATAGTTTTGTCTGAAAACACTATTTTGTGTCAAGTTTTGAGTATAATATTTCGGATTCCTGTTTGAGAATTGATTTGATTTCAGTAGTGCTCAGATTTGAATCATCTTCTGTTTATGAAAGTCATGATATTCCTGATTATAGTCTGAATAGTACAATACTTCATTACTGCTGTTTTCACTGCTAAACCTCATATGAACAATTTCAGACCTCCTATGTTGAGATTCAAAGTGTTCTGAATTTGTTGTTTGATCTGTTTGAAATTTTAGTTTTGAATCTGAATTGAAATTCTGAATCTCTGAGTGTTTTCTGATATTCTGAAACCTGTTGGAGTTTCATTGGTCGATATCTTTCTGTCGACTGTCCATTTGTCAAAATAGCAAGTGTATTTTGAAGGTTCAAGTCTAGACAATACAAATCGACTGTTCAAACTCCGAGTTGCTCTGAAATCTGTTCTTGAGTCATGTTTTGAACAATTGCTGTAATTCTTTATTCAAAATCGGTTTTGCAATATTTCAGAGTGCGTTGGGTGATTTGAACAGGCCATCACATTCGAAAGAAAGTGTTGAGGCGCCTATTCACCCCCCTCTAGTCGCCATTCCGATCCCACAAAACAGGCCCCCGACCAAAAATGCTAAGACAACCGAAGGGTGAGTCTGGACCCCGACAGTTGAACCCCCCGAAGGGTGAGTTCGGACCCTAGTGGTCGAACCCTTCGCATGATGAGTTTAGACCCCAATGGCCTAAACCTCCGCACAGTGAGTTCGGATCCCAATGGCCGAACCCAACTCCGCTCTGGGCGAACCCCTCAATGGGAGGCTTCGACCCACAATGGCCGAACATACCTCCGTCTTGGCAGGACCCCTTGTTGATATGGTCCAAGACACCTTCGACGTGGCTGAACCCCCTTTCGGGCAATGGGTTCGGCTCGCAATGGGCGATGCTGCTGGAGCCACCGATGCCTCCACCATACTATTGGGTAGGATCCCCATGGGCTCCGAACTACACCTCGCCGCCGTAGTACCCTTCGCAATATAACGTTGCCCCTTGTTTTCCTGTGGAGTATTATGATTGGCAGGGACGAATAGACACGGCGAAGGGGGATGCCTTCTGCAAGCTATCCGTGGTACCTCTGAATCAACTCACACAGGATGAAGCTAAGGAAGATGGGCGCGAGGAGGCGAAGGAGAGGGAGTCCGAAGCCATCACAGTCAGGGTAGGGTCTCAGGAAGTCCCAATCCCGAAGGCCCTCTCGCCGAAGCCCGACGGAGGTAAGTCCCCTATTATAGCCGAGGCCATTAACAAAGGCCGGTCCGAACGGCCCGACGAGGCCGGTCCGACCGACAGGGTCCGTTGAGAGGTCTCTGCCGATCATAAAAAATACAAGGCCGACCCGAGTGACACCCATTCGGCCAGGAATCACAAAAACAAGTTAGTGACGCCTAGTACTTAGCCACAACCATCTTGGGCACCTCCGGGCATGACCAAATCACAAAAGAGGCATCTACAACAGAAGAGGCATCTACAATGCCTGCGGTCATAGGAGATGCGCGAGAAGAAGGCCGAGGATGAGTGAGACACCATCTTTGAGGAAATACACCCTCGGCCAGCTGCGAAACAAGTATGGAAGCCCAAGACGGTTGAGGTGAACAACCTGGCTCCCATTCCAAGTGACGACGACAACATGCTCGATGACGACTACACGCCCATCTCCGAGGGCCCCGCACCCCAGGCGATGGATGTCAACGTCGTCATGCTTCCCATCGAGTTTGCACTACCACGAGACGAGGCTAAGGTCATCAGTTGAGCCTCGGCCCGCAGGATGCAATTTTTAAAAAACCTGAGGATACGGCTCATCACTTAAAACCCCTCTACGTTAAGGGGCACATTGATGGGAAGCCGATCTCCAGGATGCTTATTGACGACGGTGCCAGTGTCAATTTAATGCCATACTCTCTTTTGAAGAAGCTTGATAGGGACGAGGAGGACCTAAAGAAAACCAACCTAATGCTCAACGGCTTCAACAGCGAAAGCTCTAAAGCAAAGGACGTACTCTCCCTAGAGTTGACAGTGGGTAACAAGACATTGCCAACAACATTTTTCATCATTGACATGCAAGGTAACTACAGTGTGCTACTTGGGCGTGATTGGATTCACGCAAATTGCTGTATTACTTCTACTTTGCACCAATGCCTAATGCAATGGAACGACGATGATGTGGAGGTCATACTAGTGGATACTTCGGCCCAAGTAGCATTGGCCGATGTGTCCATCGACGTCGTCCATGACAAAGTAGAATGTCTATCAGGTAGAGACCTCTCAGATTACGACTTTGTTAGCGTATCCGAGGGACATTTTGTACCCGTGTTTGTAGAGCAGGCTGGTGTAGCACGATTATTTCTAAATTAGTAGTCTTGTCTAGTAAAAGTAATCTTGATTGGCTGAAGTCTCGTGTAGAGCAATATCGGTCTTCTAAAGACGGTATTGACGAAGCCATTGAAGACTTTAGCGAAATAGAAAAGTTAGGACAAGGTTTTGCGTCGGCCGATCCTTTATCAGAGGTCGATATAGGCGATGGTAACATTCTAAGGCTGACTTTTGTAAACCAAAATTTACAGGCTGATGAAAAGGCCGAAGTAATAAAATTGCTTCGGTCGTACGTTGATTGTTTTTCATGGGAGTATAGCGAGATGCCCGGACTAAGCCGCGAGCTCGTGGAGCATCGGCTACCTATTAAACCCAGGTTTAGTCCTTACAAACAATGCCCTCATCGCTTTAATTCGGTCGTGTATGACCGAGTTAAAGAGGAGATAGGATGACTCCTCAAGGCTGAATTTATTAGGCCATGTAGGTATGCTGAATGGGTTGATAACATTGTGCCTGTGGAGAAGAAGGAGAGCGGCAAAATACGAGTTTGTATTGATTTCAGGGATCTGTACAAGGCCACTCTGAAGGACGAGTATTCCATGCCGATAGCCATGTTATCAACGATGCTTCAGGACACAAGGTACTAAGTTTTCTTGATGGCAACACTGGTTATAATTAAATTTTTATGGCCGAAGAGGACGTCTACAAGACAGCCTTTCGATGCCCTGGTTTTGTCGGCTTGTTTGAGTGGGTCGTTATGACTTTTGGTTTAAAGAATGTTGGCGCTACATATCAATGTGCTATGAATTTGATCTTTCATGACTTGCTAGGAGTTATGCTATAAGTCTACATAGACGATGTTGTAGTCAAATCGGATGCCATGGGAAACCATTTAGCCGATTTGAGGGTCGCTTTTGATAGAATGCGTCAGTATGGCTTAAAAATGAACCCGCTCAAATGTGCTTTCAGCATGTCGGCAGGAAAGTTCTTAGGATTCATGATTCATGAAAGAGGTATTGAGATTGATCCTAAGAGGCTTGAAAAGATTAGAAACTTTGAAGCATTTACATGCAAAAGAGATGTGCAAAAATTCCTAGGCAAGATGAACTATCTGTGCCACTTTATATCTAACTTGTCCGGCAAAATCGATGCTTTTGTCCCCATACTCCGGCTACAGAATGAGGTCGAGTTCACTTGGGGGGAAAGTTAGCAAAGCGCCTTTGAGAAAATTAAAGACCGCTTGTCATCACTGCCCGTGGTAAGAGCACCAAAAGCCAGAATCCCATTTTGATTATACATTGTTGCAGAAGATAGTGTGATAGGAGTTGTGCTAACTCAGGAGGTGGAGGGGAGAGAGTACATCATCACATTCTTGCGCCGCCGCTTGCTGGACGCCGAGACCAGGTACGTGTTCGTGGAACATTTGTGTTTATCACTTTATTATGCATGCACCAAACTACACCACTATCTTCTCCCTAGCACGTGTATTGTTGCTTGTCAAACCGATGTCATAAAATACATGTTGCAAAAGCCGATTCTAAGTGGTAGAATCGGGAACTGGGCTTATGCTTTGATTGAATATGATTTGGCTTATGAACCTTTGAGAGCTATGAACAGCCAAATTGTCACTAACTTTATAGTCGATCACCACGTAGACGTCAATTCGAGTAACAATGTTTCTCTAATTTAAGTAGTACCATGGAAACTTTATTTTGATGGTTATGCTTGTAAAAATGGCCAAGGTATTGGAGTGGTCCTCATATCACCTAATGGTATGCACTACGAGACCTCGGTCTGTTTAGAATTTCCTTCTACTAATAATCAAGCCGAGTATGAAGCTCTATTATTAGGACTTGAATTGATAGATTCCATTGCTATTAAACATGTTCATGCATATGGTGATTCCCTGTTGGTAGTCTAACAAGTAGCTAAGGTTGCTCAATGTTCTAATGGTCTGCTAAATAGCTACATGGATAAATGTTTAGACATAGTTGCTACTTTTGATGACTTTAAAATCTCTCACGTGTCCAGAGAAGCCAATTCAATTACAAATGATTTGGCTCAACAAGCATCTGGCTATCAAGTCAGGAAAGAAAAATTTTCTATACAGGAAAAGCCAATGCTTGAAATCCCTGCCGAAACCAGAGACTTCAAGAGGACGCGAGGTCTGCCGGGCCCTCTGGACCGAACCCCTTCATCCACCGAAGGGTACTGCGTACCAGAGCCCTCATGCCAGAGCACTTCATCCACTGAAGGACCCTGCATGCTAGACCCCTCACGTAGAAGCTTTCCAGTAGACAGAGGCCTTCGCACGCTGTTGGCGCAAAAGATTACGCTAACAGGTTTCTAGAGATTAGAAACTAACAAACAAAGTGTTTGTGAAGTAAACTATTTCAAGCCTCCGAAATGGATAATAGGTCAAACAGTTCGAAGATGTATGTTGAATAAATCTATATCCGATCCTCATTACAGGGTAAAACGGGGGGTATTTATAGGCCAAAACCTTAAGGAAAAGACCTTTTTACCCCTCTATTACAACCGACATAGTGGAAACTATTCGGTACCCTTAATAGGGCTAAAACGGTAAAAGACTAATCTAATAAGAAAGAAGATAAGCCTTCCATCTTAGCTGGCAAGGATGTTCTCCGAGGAGTCTACGTTCGAACATATACTCCGAACCAGAGTTCGCCTCGATCCTTCGAACTTGACCTAGTATGAAGCTGGAGTTGGACGCTAAAGAGCTTCAGCTAAATAGCCTGTCTTCGTCTTGTTGTAATAGTAACCCTGAGGATGAAGTATTTTCCCCCAATAGTAGCCCCTCGAATACGCTTCTCCGCTAGATCTGTAAAGTTAGGAAAGCAGTATACGCCAGAAAAATAATCATGCGTAGGGGTTAACAGATTTAATCAACCTTCGAAATACATGAAGATCCATAACTTCAAATTGATTTCTAAGGAAGTTACATACCCCTTCATTTCTACCCATTCATCATATTCAATTTTACTCACCCTTTGTTTCTAGTCGAATCAATGTCATTTGTCGACCGTGACTTGAGCCGATCTACCCTTGTGTCAACTCAAGTTCAATCATTTTATTTCATTCCATCTGAGTGTGTTGATCTTAGATCGACTGTCTCATTTAATCCGAAGGAATAATGTCATAGTTATTTCTTGTATTTTTAGAGTTCTCTCATTTCATGTGAATGAGTCAAAACTTCTAAAATTAATATCTTTTCCATTTGAACTCCAAATTGATCCATTAAACTTCCTAAATTCATCTAGATTTGTGCTCTACTTGAATGTATATCGCTCGTACACCATTTATGGTCATCCCATCCTATTTCGGAGGAATTTCACAAGAAGTGTCTCATCATTTCATATGATCTTCTAAATTCAATATCTTTCTCATCCTATCTCCGATCCACTCCATTCAAGTTCCATAATTATCCTTAATCAATACTTTAACTAATAATAAAATTTTATTTTCTTATTTAATTGTTTTTCTTTGAGTTTTTTGTCTTGTTTGGTGTGTTGTGTAGAGTGTTGTGCTCCTGAAGATTTGAAGGACCTCAAGCAAGACCCAAAAGTATTCGTTCAAGAGTTAGAAGTTTTTCCATAAGCACAAGAGGTAAGTCACAGCCCCTCCCTAGAACATGTGAACCCATGTTTTCACATTATTAATTGTTATAATCCATAGGATTTATTGCGTTAGTCCAACTAAACCTATAGTTTATATTTTATTAGATCCCTTCTCCTTTATATGTAACCCAAGCCATGCTTTTGATCCATTTCCCCTTGTCACCTAAATAACACTACAATATTAGTTAGTGCCCAAGTATTAGCACACCTGCTTAGTTACGCTAAAGATGAGTCATAGACTAGATTGGATACTTTATTCTCTTTTATGTTCCCCAGATATGTCTCATCTCATGGTATTCTAAAATGATGGAAGCAATTTGGAAAAATGGTTAAGTTAATAGCATGGGGGTTTCTAGGTGCAAGAGAGGGCATTGGTTGTTCACACTCGGGGCACTATAAGGACTGGTCTCTGGGATCTTTTGCAAAATATTTATGTGCTAGCCACAAGTCTAGTGGGTAAGGCCTAACCTAACGTATAGGTCGATTCAGCAGGATGCACCGAGCGGAGGGTTAGAAGATTCAAGAAGAAAGGGCATCTGGTTTCCTTTTTATTGACTAGACGTGATGGCACAAAAGGGGGCTTACGTTTCCATTGCTTTGGAACATCAGCGAAACCTATTGTGGTTGTCCTCTTGCTAAGATTATTTATATCAAGGGTTTTGGTAGGATTTTGGCGATTGCAAGTTAATTTCTTGTCTTATGGGTAAATTTGTACACCTCTGATCAGAGTATAATCTTTTCGAAAAGTCGTGTCTACGGTTATGTGCAAGCCAAGTGATGTTCTCTGTAGTTAGTTTAATAATCTGGATGTGAATGGTTATTGTTTTATAAGGATTGTTGTGCGAGTGAGCACAGGTGTGCTACTCAAGGTAGTGGATATCATTTTTGTTATTTACTTTCTATTAATTAAACTTGATCACCATAATTGCTGAATTACAAAATGTGATTTTATGCAAAAACAAGCCATATGCCTATCCATTGATATTATCTTTGCATTATTTTGCATTCGGTGGTTTGTTGAGTATGTTTTGTATTCGCCCTTGTTGACTAAAACCTTTTAGATGTTGAGTTTGTTTGTAGGACAAAAACATGCGACTAGAGGGGGTGAATAGGCGTCTGAATAAATTCTTTCGAATAGATGGCATTTTCTTAACACCCAACGCTCCTCCAAATAAACTAGCGGAAGCAAAATGATTTGCAAAACACAGATGAAATTAGTGTTATCGCCCTCCTGTCAGATATTATGTGAAACAATGGTCTAAGAGATCACAAGCACTATAAAAATATTCTGACTTTCTAAAAGGCAGCCAGTGTCCGAATAGAGAAGACACTCACACAATGCTCAAAGGCAGACAGAAACTGCTCACAGATCAAATAGAAAAATCACAAGCATTTTGACATACATTAAAAGTCCAGCGTGATTTCATCAAGTACATGAAAGACAATGCACTAATAGATGTTCAACCAAACACATGTCAAGTAGGAAATATCTCTTACAAAAATTTAAACAAACATTTTAAATGCAAGAGATAGGAACCTTATCTCCTTACCTATGTCGAATGAAGACTTGAAGAAGCCAGAAGCGATGCAGTGCACAGAAATGCTCTTAGCACCAAGCGCAGGCTAGCACCACAGAACTACTGAAGCCCGGTGCACCTTCGAACAGGCCTAAAGACTATTGATCCACACATCGGTTGCCGACTGGTGGAAAAATAGATCAGCTGCATGCAGAGGCACAACAATCGACGAGTAATATTCCAGCAACCAAAACAACGCAGTAAAGGAACAAGATTAATTTGCACATAAATCAAAATAGAGTAATCTACGGAGAAGCAGTGTTCGGCGTGCCTGGTGCTTCCTGAAGTTCACTATGCGCTTCAACTTGGTCCAAACTAGGGTGAAAGAGATGGCGTTGAACCAGACGCTCTCGAGCGGGGCCAGGGCATGGAATAAAAACTAAGGCAACGCAATGGAGAAAATCCTAGGCGGAAAACACCGTGGGTGGATAAAACTTGGTTAGAAATCAACTCGGAGATGAACTTAGCTGGTGGTAGTGCATCAGGAAGACGAAGGAGGGGAAAACAAAAATAAAGTAACTCAAACAATTGTAAAAATTAAAAAAATGGATTTCTGAATGGGTAAGAAACCATAGAGGAAACCCTAGAGGGTTACATGGGCTTTTTATAGCCTAAGTACAAAAAAGAAAATACAGATTTACCCCTAGGGTTTTTACAACAAACTCTTTTTTACAAACTCAAGGCTCATAGGGTTCAAAAAGTAAAATCATATTTATAGGTACTTTGTATTGATACGAAGCTTTCGTAGTAGCTTGAGCTTCTTATCGTGACCTTTAGATCTTGATCTAATGCTTTTGAGCTAAAATCAACAAAGCCTCTCCAGATCTTGACACGTGTCTTCAATCTCGCAATATCGACCACCAGCAAGTCTCTCCCACTCTCGATCCCTCAAGCTGCCTCGTCACTTGCACTAGCATCTATTTCGCTTGACTTGGTCAACACATTGCCTTGATCAATCTATCGTCCATGTCTTGCTTCATCTCCACGTGTACATCTGAGATCATCCTCAACTTCACCCGACCTCCTTGATCATCTGAAACCAAGCTCCCTGTTTGACCCTGACCACCTACCATTGATAGTTGAGTAGCATCCCAGTCCTGCACACCATGAGACAAGCATACATGTTTTCCCACACACACCGAACCCTTCGGTGAACTCACAATACAGGCATCAATTCAAACTCTTAACCCAACAATCTTGTCAATCACTCATCACTAAGACAAAATCAAGATACATCTCAACTTGATTTTTCAATCTCCCCCTTGATTTGTGCATTGACTCCCATAAGAATCAAGATGAATTAAAAATTCAGCACACAATTGACCATGAAAACCCAGAAAACCCTTGATTTGTGCATTGAAAACTCCCATAAAAATAAAGATGAATTAAAAATTCAGCACACAATTGACCATGAAAACCCAGAAAAGAACCAAAACATGTCACTTGATTTTAAAATTCCCCCCATTGATAAAAGATTCTCCCCCTTTGGTAGAAGCATGAAGTAAATTCTCCCCTTTGGTAATGCAAGGATGAAGGTGACAAGGATGATGCAAGAAAATATGTGAGGGTAGAGTGTATATGAAGGCTTCTAAGAAATGATTAACAACAATTCCAGTACATAGAAATATTTGCCTTGAATATTGTCTAAAAGTTTTGTATGAAAAGCTCAAGTGAATAATATCCAATCAAAAGTATGAGCAATCATTTTTTAGATTTGGCAAACAAAAACATCACCACTCATACTAGCATACTAGGCATGATAAAACATGAATTGAAAAAGTTAGAAAATATCTACCTAGATAAGCTTATCCAAAAACAAGGAGCTTCAACAAACTTGTTATCAATAATTTCAAGATTTTCTTTCCTTTTTCTTTTTTTTTTGATTTAGTGACCGGGGTTATTTGCTTGTCAACCTTATGCTAACCAACCAAGCTAAGTATAATTCAAGAAAAGACCATAAAGCTTAAAACATTGGTCTTGGCATATACTGCATTGTCCCAGTTCATACCAAAGTACTATGGTAAGTAGTCTAGAACAAAGTAGTGCATGTAAAATAGTTAAACATATGACAGAAGCATGTGAATGCAATAACACAACTCCCCCTCAATAAATTCCATAAGGATGACAAACACCAAGTTCTCCTTTTAAAAATGCAAAATGAGAAGCATCAAGAGGCTTGATAAAAATATCATCTAGCTGGTTCTTGTGTCAATATATCTCAACTAAATACCCCCTTATCACTGTGGTCTCTTAGAAAATGATAACACACATCAATATGTTTGGTTCTAGAATATTGTACTTGGTTGTTGGCTAAGCTAATGGCACTAGTGTTTGTCACAAAGAAGTGGAACACCCTTAAAATACAACCCAAAATCCCACAAAGTAGAAACCAACCACAAAATCTGAGAAAAACAGCTAGCAATAATTACATATTCAGTTTCAGTAGTAGACTGCGCAATGCTAGACTGTTTGTGAGAAGACCGACACACAAGCAAAGAACCCATAAAATGACAAGTACGAGAGGTACTTTTCCTATCAAGTCTACAACCAACAAAATCAGCATCAGAAAATCCTCTAAGGAAAAGAGATGATGATGCAGAATACCAAATGCTGAATTGAAGAGTGTGTTTGAGATATCTTAGTATGTGCTTCACTACTTGATGATGGAAAGATCTTGGAGACGCTCGAAAATGAGCACATAAACATACAACGAAGTGTATGTCTGGTCTTGTAGCCATCAAGTAGAGGAGGAAGCCGATCATGTTCCAGAACTCTTTTTGATCAACTTCTTCACCATCTTCGTCTAGGTCCAGCACAACTGAGCTAGCCATTGGAGTGGCTAATGGCTTCACATCGCTCATGTCAAAACGCTTCATTAGGTCCTTGGTGTACTTCGTCTGATGCATGAAAGTACCTTGTTTGCATTGCTTGATTTCAAACAAAGGAAAAGGTCAGCTCGCACATCATTGACATCTCGAAGTCCCTACTCATATAATCTGCAAACTCAGCCACAAGTGCATGAGAAGAGCCACCAAAAATGATGTCATCAACATATATCTAAATAAGAAGAAATATATACCATGCTTTAGAGTAAATATGGTTTTGTCAACAGAGCCAGTTTTGTACCCACGCTCAAGCAGAAAAGACCTAAGTCGATCGTACCAAGCCCTAGGTTCCTACTTGGGCCCATACAAAGCTTTGTGAAGTTTAAAGACTCTATGGGTGTACTTGGTATGTTCAAAACCATGGGGTTGTTTGACATAAACATCCTCGCCTATGAAATTATTAAGAAAACCACTTTTGACATCCATTTGAAAAAGTTTGAAACCACGAGAAAATGCAAAGGCAATCAAAATCCTAATGGCCTAAAGTCGAGCTACAGGAGCAAAGATCTCTCCAAAATCAATCCCCTCGACTTGAGAATAACCCTAAGCAACAATTCTAGCCTTTTTTCTCACAACAGACCCATCCTCCCCCTATTTGTTTTTGAAAATCCATTTTGTTCCTATGATGTGAACATTTGGGGGTGGATCTACAAGAACCTAGACTTGGGTTCTCTCAAAATTTATAAAGTTCCTTATGGATGGCATTGATCTAACTTGAATCAGATAAAGCATGACTAACATCTAAGGGCTCAAAAGTGGCAACAAATGTGGAATTAGTAAAGTGAGCATGAGAATGAGTTACCATTTCATTTAGCTCACCGATCATTGACTCTAGAGGATGTCAACGCTGAATATGAAGAAGGGCTTCTCATCGAGAGAGAATCTCCCCCTCAACTCTTGCGAGAGTGTGCTCGATACTTGATGAAGTTGATGCTTTAGACCATCTTGCTGAAGTAGAGGAAGCATGGTCTTCTTCAGGGGTTGTCATAGAAGGAGGTAGAGATACTTCTTCATCTTCTTCGAGATCTGATTGATCTTCTTCCTCAAAAATGGTTTCATTCATATCCTTCTCACTTGCATGCTCAAAAGAGAGACTAATACAAGGATAATATTCATCAAAAGTTACATCACATGACTCAACGACTATGTTAGTACTAAGATAAAAAACACGATATGAATATCCATGCAGTGAATATCCTAAAAAGATACCATCAGAAAAACGTGACTCAAATATTTCAAGATTATCGCATTTTAGAATGAATCACAGACAACCAAAAACTCACAAATGAGTAACCTTGGGCTTTCTTCGAAAACACAACTTATAATAGATCAAAATAAAAATAAGCGCAAGAAAATCCGGTTGGAGATTCAACAAGCGGTGCTCATGGCCTCAACCCAAAATCTTCTAGGAGTCCTATGCTCATCGAGCATCGTCCTAGCCATATCCACCAAAGTGTGATTCTTTCTCTCAACAACTCCATTTTGTTGAGGAACCCGCGGAGCAGAAAATTGGTGTGCAATGCCATGCTCAAGGCAAAAGTCTACAAAGAAACTATTATTGAACTCAGTGCTATTATCACTTCTGATTGCTTTCAATGCACCAGGGAGTTCTTTGAATAGCACAAAGCTAAGCTCTGAAAGTGTGAAAACACTTTCTCCTTGCTTGCATGAAAGAAGACCCAAGAATAACAGGAGTAGTCATCCGCCACGACAAGGAAATACCATTTGCCTCTAACTGAACTAACTCTGGATGGAGCAACAACGTCCATATGGAGTACTTATCTAGGTTGTTCAGTCATCACCGGATTGACTGGTGAATGAGAGAGAGGCAGCCACCATCTTTCCATGTCTTCCTATCCATCTCCAAAAGGTTCAAGTTTGGGAAGAACCTTGTTTGTGCTCCTTGTCAACATGGAAAGATGGTGGTTGCCTCTCATTCACTAGTCAATCTGGTATTGACTGAACAACCTAGAGAATTACTTCATATGGACATTGTTGGTCCATACAGAGTTAGTTTAGTAGGAGGTAAATTTTATGTCCTTGTCATGGTGGATGATTATTCTCACTATTTTTGGGTCTTCTTTTTGGCAAGCAAGGATGAAATGTTTTCACACTTTCGGAGCTTAGCTTTGAGATTGTTTAAATAACTCCCTAGTGCATTGAAAGTTATTCGAAGTGATAATGGCACCGAGTTCAAGAACAATCTCTTTGATTACTTTTGCCTTGAGCATGGCATTAAACACCAATAATCTACTCCGCGTGTTCCTCAACAAAATGGAGTTGTTGAGAGAAATAATTGCACTCTAGTGGAGATGGTTAGGACGATGCTCGATGAGCATAGGACTCCTAGAAGGTTTTAGGCTGGGGCCATGGGCACTGCTTGTTACATCTCCAACAAGATTTTCTTGCGCTCAATTTTGAACTTAACATATTATGAGTTCTGTTTTGGAAGGAAGCCCAAGCTTTCTTACTTAAGAGTGTTTGGATGTCGGTGCTTCATCCTAAAATGTGGTAATATTGACAAATTTAAGTTGCGATCTTCTGATGGTATCTTTTTGGGCTATTCTCCTCATGAACATTCTTATTGAGTTTTGAATCTTCATACTAACACTATCATTGAGTCATGTGATGTGACTTTTTATGAAACATCTTCCTATGTTAGTTTCTCCTTTGAGCATGCAAGTGAGCAGGAGATGGATGAAAGCATCATTGAGGAAGAAGATCCATTGGAGCTGGACCATAACAAGGAAGATCAACTACATCATACTTCATTAATTGCTCCTGATGCAGATCCCACATCCTCCACATCAGCAAAGGGCCCCGAGGCATCTGCATCTACTTCAGCAAGTTTCGAGCATACTCTGACTATGGGTGAGGGGGAGATCCTATCTCGACGAGTGGCTCCTCACCACATTCAACGATATCATCCTCGTGACCATATTATCGACCAGTTAAATGAAAGGGTAACTCGATGTCTTGCTCATTTTACTTATTCTGCATTTGTTGCCTCTTTTGAACCCATAGATGTTAGTCACGCTTTATCTGATCGATTCAAGTTGGATCAATGCCATGCATGAAGAATTAGAAAATTTTGAGAGAAACCAAGTTTGGGTCCTTGTAGAACCACCTCCCAATGTTCATTTCATTGGCACAAAATGTATTTTAAAAAACAAATAGGTGGAGGATGGCTCTATTGTGAGAAACAAGGCTAGACTTTTGACTCAGGGTTTTTCTTAGGTCGAGAGGATTGATTTTTGTGAGACTTGTGTTCATGTAGCTCGACTTGAGGCCATTAGGATTTTGCTTGCTTTTGTCTCTTCTCAAGATTTCATAATTTTTCAAATGGATGTTAAAAGTTTTTTCCTAAATGGCTTTATATGATATGATGTTTTTGTCAAACAACCCCTAGCTTTGAACATCCCAAATTTATCCCCATGTAGTCTTTAAACTTCATAAAGCTTTGTATGGACTCAAGCAGGCACCTAAAGCTTTGTATGATCGGCTTAGGTCCTTTCTGCTTGAGCATGGGTATAAAATGGGCTTTGTAGACAATACCTTGTTCTCTCTCAAGCATGGCAAAGATTTTCTGCTTGTTTAGATTTATGTTGATGATATCATCTTTGGTGGCTCGTCTCATGCACTTGTTGTCGTGTTTGCAGAAACTATGAGTAGGGAATTTGAGATGTCGATGTTGGGAGAGCTCACTTTCTTCTTTGGTTTGCACATAAGGCAATGCAAACAAGGTATCTTCAATCATCAGACAAAATACACAAAGAATATGTTGAAGAGATTCGACATGAGTGATGCAAATCCATTATCTACTCTAATGGCTACCTCAATCGTGCTTGACCTAGACAAAGATGGAGAAGAAGTGGATTAGAAGTAGTTCAGGAGTATGATCGGCTCCCTCCTTTACTTGATGACCACAAGACCAAACATCCACTTCATCGTTTGTCTGTGTGCTCATTTTCAAGCTTCTCTGAGATCATCACATCATCAAGCCGTGAAGCGTATACTAAGGTATCTCAAGCATACTCTCGAATTTGGGCTTTGGTATTTAACATCTTCATCTTTATGTCTTAGAGGATTTTTTGATGTAGACTTTGCTGATTATAGAATCGATAGGAAAAGTACATATGGTACTTGTCATTTTCGGGTTCTTCTCTTGTGTGTTGGTCTTCTCGCAAACAGTCTAGCGTTGTGCAGTCTTCTGCTGAAGCTTAATATGCAGCTGCTGCTTTTAGTTTTTTGGATGGTTTCAACTATGTAGGATTTTGGGTTGGATTTTAAGGGTGTTCCACTTTTTTGTAATAACACTAGTGCCATTAGCTTAGCCAACAACCTAATTCAACATTCTAGAATGTAACGCTCGGATTTAATAAAATCGGGACTTTATTGAATTTCCAAGGAAAAACAATAAACACAAGACGTTCATCACACGACCGCGTACAGTACGCCAATCAAAGATGGTTCGTAGACCACATTATTACAAAAGAGTTAATTGAAAGAGAAACTAGGAAAATAAATCCTCTAGATGAACGACATCTTCCAGTCTTGTGCCTTGACCGGGTCACTACTCCAGACCTTCCTTCTCCTCATAGTACGCTACCTCTGGTGTGGTGAATCAACAGGGGTGAGTACAATCATACTCAGCAAGCCACCGAAATGCAATTATAATGCAAGTTAATAACAAGGAGGGTAGTGGCTCATGTTTGCCGAAAAGTACATTTGTAAAGCAGTTAATGTAATCAGGTTATTAGTAAAGAAAATTAAATCATGAGTAAATGCATCATCTTCTACCTCGAGGGGTACAGGCAGCCCGCCCTCGCTCAAAAATCCTTACATGTTGTTCCATTATGCAATCATTCATATAAAAGTAAACTAACTACGGTGAACATTGCCCAACCCGCCCTTGACCGTGGGCACGACTTTTCGAAAAGATTATACTCTGATCAGAGGTGTACTACTGTACCCAAACCTTTAGCATGGAATGCACCAACTCAATAACACCCTCTTATGGGTTTCATACGGCGCCCCAACGCATTGGGCCAATGACGTACCCCCCTTGAGCCACATCGGTACAAGCCACCCATAGGTGTCACTTGCCTCCTCCCCTATGGTGCTTTAAGTTGGAACGCTCCATACCTCCAGTTAGGACTTACCCACTAGACTTGTGGTTAGTACGAACTGTTTTGCAACAGATCCCATAGACCGGTCCTTATAGTGCCCTAGGTGCTATTGACCAATGCCCTAGCTTGCACCCAGAACCCACCATACTTATAACTTAACCAAAACTCCCTATCCAACAGAATTCCAGAGACGAGAGATATAATGGGGAAATCATATAATAGAATCCAACTGTCTATGACTCATTTTTACCCTATAGCAGTTGTGTCGATATATTGGACACTATCTAATATTTATACTTTAACGGTGACAAGGAGTTTAGGCTCAATAAGCATGGCTTGGGATTGCACAACAAGGATGGGGGTCTAATAAATATAATGTAAGGCTCTTGATTAAACTAATGCAATTATAATCCTACGAGTTATAGCAGTAATTATTTAAAATGGGCTCAATTATTATCAAAATGGGGGTCGTGACTTGCCTTGATCAGCAAAGCATGATGGTGGGACCTCTGAAAAATACTCCGGATCTTCAACGGCGGTGTAATCTTCTCGATACCCAAATTTAAAGAGAATAAACAATTAATAAAATAAAAATAACAGTAAAAAGCATATAAATTAAATGGGCTATAGTTGTACATAATTTAATTTAGAATTTTCTGAAATTTGAATGGTGAAATTTGGAGTTAAATTGAATGAGATATGAATTTTTGAAGTTTAAACTGATTTTTTCTGAATTTTATTTAAATTAAAAACAGCTTCCGGTACACGGTGAACTCGTGAACCCGAGACTGTGCACGTGGGCCAGCAGGGTTTAAGTGGGATCCAACGGCTGCGGTGGCCCGATACCTCTTAAGCGTGAATCGAGGGCCCAGATTAAACCCCATGATCATGCAGTTGTGATCCAATCTAGCACGACACGCGTCTCTGAAGGGGAATTACCCTCTTCTCTGGTGACGGTAGAGATCGGGCGCGGCGGCGCCGACGCCGGTGAGGGTTCCAAGCCCTAGTTTTGTGCAAAAATGGAAAGAGGGAGTCACGGGGAGCGTGAGGGTACTGGAAACGAGGACCGGCGATGGCTGGTTGCGGTCGGCGGTGAGCGGGGGCGGAGTGGTGCTTCGGGTCGACAGCGATAGCGGCGGGGCCCTGTGGCGACGGAGGTTCCGAAGGTGCCAACGGCGAGAGCGGTGGGGCCCTGTGGCGACGGCGAGGGATGGACAGAGTGGGAGTAGAGGCGGCAGCGAATTTTTGGTGGCGCAGAGTTCTATAGTGCGGGCGTTGGGGCAATTGAGTGTGCCCTAGGAGCGTTGAAGGCAGGGGCATTTATAGGGGTCACCGGTGTTGAGTAAGGCAGGTTGAAGGAAGGGAACCGAGGAGGGTTCCAATTATGCACCAGCGAGCTTTCCATGTGCTCGGATTTATGCCCTCGGGATGAAATCGCGTCGGCTCTCAGAAGGAAAGGGATCACCGGTGTGAGAGAAATCGAGGGGAGGGATCAATTTGGCGAATGACATCCCGCAGTGATGGATTTTGGAAAGGGGCTCGCTGGAGATGGAAAGGGGGTGGTTGCCATGTAGAAGACGACCCTGTCAGGTGGAGGCCACCTGTCAGTGGGCGCTGGTGAAGGCGAGCGCGCCGACAGATGGTCCCACCTATCAGTGGCACAGGTGTTGGACTAGGCCGGGCCGAGGCAGATTCGAGGGAGGCGGCCCAATAGTATTTAAAATTCCTTTTCCGATAAAAATAATTCCATATATTGATGTATATATTTAGAGCTAAAAGCAAAGGTCCTAAAATGTTGTAAAAATTCTCAAAAATATCTCTTGGCTTATAGAACCTACCAAAATTTTATCAACTTTGAATTTGATTTATTTCTCCATGTTTTGTTTTATTTAGGTGCTTTTATCCTTTTTCTCTAATTAAAATAATCCCCTTTAATTCAGAAATTTTATTTTTCTTATTTCATTTTACCTTTGAAAATTTGGGATGTTACATAGAAGCAAGCACATTGATGTGCGATACCACTTTTTGAGAGACCATAATGAGAAAGGAGACATTGAACTGTAATATATTAACACCCATAACCAGCTTGCTAACATTTTTACCAAGTCCCTTGATGATTCGAGATTTGCATTTTTGAGAGGGGAGCTTGGTGTTTATCATCCTTATGGCATTTTGTGAGGAGGAGTTTCTCGCTTAATTTTTGTGTGTGTGTTTCATACATCATTTCCATTCCCACACTTGCACAAGCTTCTATTATATGATTAATTTCTTTTATGTGCAATTGCTTATATATTCCTTTGGATTATTGTATAGGATCATGTTGATTAAGCTCATTTGATATATCTGATATCTATATTATCCATGGCTTTTATGTTTTAAAAATCTAAACATGGTCACCGCTTAGTCTCGTAACTAGCATGTGTAGACTGATTACTTTTGCTATCTTTTACATGCTTGATAGATAATTCCTTTTCATTGGATGCAAATATACAACTAGAACATTTACATGCTTTTCATGGAAATCTTGTACTGAAAATTGATATAAAACGTGAAAAATATCCATGTCCTTTGTACTAAAATGAAAAGATGTAGGTGGATTTGCTTTGTTGCATTATTTTTGTTCTAGATTTCTTACCATAGCACTTTGGTATGAACTAAGAGTTTGCAATGTATTTCAAGACCAATGTCTTAAGCTTCAGATGGTCCAATTTTGGCCTAGTCTTGACTTGCTTGGTTAGCATAAGGTTGACTAGCAAATAACCCCTGACACTAAATAAAAATGGAAAAGGAATCATCAAGCTTGAAAATGTTGGATAACAAGTTTGTTGAAGCTCCTTGTTTATGGACATGCATATCTGGGTAGATATTTGCTAGCTTTTGCACATCATGTTTTACCATGTCTAGTCTGCTAGTCTGCGTGGTGATGCATTTGCTTGCTGAAAATATGTAAAATTGCTTGCTATGATCTTCTTTGTATATTATACACTAGAGCTTATCATACAGTACTTTAAAACAATATTCAAGGCAAATGTTTGCTCTATACTATAATTATTGTTAATCTTGTCTCAGAGGCTTGCATATACACTCCACCCTCACGCCTCTCTTTGCATCATCTTTGTTACCTTGATGCTTGCATTGCCAAATGGGGAGAATTTATTCCTTGCTGCTGACATTGGGGGAGAATGAGAATTTAAATTAAGTGATAAGTTTTCGCTCATTTTTTGAGTTTTTATGGTCACTTGTGAGCTGATTTTATTTTCAAAATATCTCTCATTAATTTTGAAAGTTGTCAATGCACTCATCAAGGGGGATCTTTAGAAACCAAGTTAAGATGTGCCTTGGTTTATCTTGAGTGATGAGTGATTGACAACCATGAATAGATTGACATGTTTACTATTGAATGGTTCGGTGAAGAGTGCAGCGAAGTGTTCACCGAAGGGTCGGTGTTTGGGTTTGTGAACCAAAGTACTCACCGAAGGGTTCGGTTTGTATCGAAGGATGTTGCAATGATGGGTGTTGCAAGACATGTTTGCTTGTCTCGTGGTGTATAGGACTTGGATGCTACTCAACGATCAATGGGAGATAATCAGGACCAAGTGGGGAGCTTGGTGTCAGACGATCAAGGAGACCGGGTGAAGTTGAGGATAATCCTAGTGGTACACGTGGAGATGAAGCAAGGGACTCTACTTCATGGCAGACGATAACGTCGATAGTGAGAATGAGCTTGATTCCTCAAAGGTAACTCTATTTTATGACCAACTTTCCATTCAAATTGATACCTTGAATGATGTGAACTTCAACTCTAGGTTTGTTAAACGTTTTAATGAATTTTTTATCCTTGGCTCGACCTTCTTGGACCAGAGCTTGCTGCATGACTTGGCTGACCTTTAAAAAGTTTTGGTTGTCTAACTTCTCCTTAATCTCAGAATGCAATCCGTTAAAAGCTAAATCCACCAAATCTCTTTCTAAAATATTTAGACTAAAACATCGGTTTCTGGTGTCTCTAAAGCTCTTGACGTACTCAGAGACACTCTCACTAGATTTCTGTTTGACCACCGTCAAGTGTGAAAGCCTATGTTCTGTCTCGCCTGTATAAAAATAGTCATGGAATTTTTGTTCTAACTGGTCCCATATTTGGACGGAGTTCGGCGACAGCGCCGAAAACCAAGTGAAAGCGGTGTCAGATTGCGAAAGAGAAAACGGTCTAAGTTTTAATGCGTCCGACCTACTAGCTTCTCCACACTGTGCTAAGAATTGGCTGACATTCTCTAGTGTGGTTTTGTTACCCGCACCATCGAATTTGGTGAATTCAGGGACTCTATAGCCGCGGGGGTAGGGTATGGTATCAAAATGGTCGGGGTATGACTTTTAGTAAATCCTGGCCTGATCACGAGGCGCGAAGCCGGTACACTCTCTAAACAGCGCGTGGATCCGCTCCTCAATGTCATCCTGGCCTCTTGCATGTGCGCGTCTCTCGTGCGGGGGCACGACACGTGGTGGTATGTCGGCGTGTCGGCCATGGGGCTCCTCCTCACGTGCTGGCTCAGGGTATATGGTGTGCTTGGGCCTATCCGGTTGTGTAGGAGCATGCGGCGCAGGCAGCACGAGAAAAGCTGGCGTAGGCGCTGGTGGCGGTGACGCATAATAAGTAGGTCTAGTCTAGCCGTAAGTGTAGTGGTTGGTCTCGACCGTAGATGTTTAGGCTAGAGATGCAATAGCCTTGCTAGTACTACCGTCAGTTCTGCTATAAATGCGATTTACCAGGGGTATGCTAGTGATCGGAGTTGGAGGAACGACCTCGGTAGAGCCGAACCTTCTAAATGTTGCCTCTACCTGAGAGCTAACTGCCGACTCTAGACGGTTGGCTAGCAAAGCACTAATGGCTTGGTCTACAGACATGACTATATTCTGCTCAATCTCTAAGGAAGATAAAGGAGGCGACACTAGTGTTACCTGAGCCCAGGCGAGGTCGGGGATGTTGATGTCACGCTTGATGAAGCCCGCGTGTGTCTTGACGTAACTCCCGATCATGAGATCTTGAATTTCTTTCATCTTTTCCTCGATCTTCGCCCAACCTTCCTCGGGAATATCTGCAAGGGTGGGCATCATGATGTTGTGGTTGTCGATCTCCACGCCCCCATGGGATCCATCGACGTTGTAGACGTAGTAGTCATTGTAGAGGTACTTGCAGCCGATGTAGATGTACTCGTCATGTTGGTGTTTGTCCCCAATGGAGTCGCCAAAAAGTGTGTTGACAAAAATATGTGCTCCCACACTTGGGCTGGTTTGACAATCCAAAAATATTACGAGACGTTGATGTCACGTTCTGACAGCCCTTAATCAGTGGTAAGGGGTAAACGGAGTCGCCAGGTAATCAAATAAATATTCAGAAATAAAGTTCAATTAGCCAAAATAGATAATGTTAGATCTAATCGGCCAATTCAAGCCGATTATACCAAAAAATAGAGGAGTCGGTCAAACCGGCCAAACCAAGTCGGTCGGACCGTGCGAAGTTTATAAATTTACTGAGAACAGCAAAAGGGCCTGAAGCTTCCCAAAGGGGGCTTCATCCTATTGGACAGTCGGACCGGAGTAGGACTCCCGTTCGGACTGAGCCTGCGAAGGGGGTCGCCGAAGGTACCCTCGGCGTTCTGATGTGAAGTAGTGTCTGGGCGGTCAGACCAGTAGAGGATGTCCGGTCGGACCGATAGTAGCCCTTAGTCAGACCGAGGGCTCTGACGTCACGGGGTTCAGTGCAAAGAGGGCTCCGGTGCGAAGTGTTTCAACTACAGAGGGATCCCGGTCGGATCGGCAAAGACCCCTCGGTGGGACCGAAGGATGGCTTTGGGTTCATGGCCTCGGCGCGCGCGGCGCAAAGGGCTATGAGGACCGTGCCGGCAACAGCCTGATGGCCCGGCATGGCAATGCCCGTTAAGACCGGCGAAGCACCTCCGGTCGGACCGACTAGCTTCAGCCTGATCGCCTAGAGGCTCCAGCGACCTTGTAGATGAATACCAATCACCCCCAAACTCCTTGGAGATGATTTTGAAGGCAATTCCTCTACAAAACAATAATAGATCAAAGGCAATTTAGCCTAGAGACCGAATTTCCAATCGTAGCTAGAAAAATCAATAAAAACGATGAAGACGATAAAAATTAGTTACGTGGATTAAATAGGTGATTCACAGGAGAATCAACAAGGCTTATCACAATTAAGACGTGATGCATGGAGGGCTTTCAGCGCAAACCCATGAATATGGACTGTACTAATGCAAAAAAGTAGATGAAATGTAGACATACAATTCAAAACTAGGGTTTTGAAGTATTGACATGTGTAGATGATCTATGAATCAGACACATTGGGCCAGTCTGACCGGGCCTACATGGCCGATCGGACCGGCCTACCATGGTCGGTCGGATCGGCCTATGCTAGGGAAGACATATTTTCGGCCCAAATTACCAAAAATTGGTATTTTGACAATTTTGACCATTAATGTCATTTTTTGCTATCAACACTTACCATAGCACTTTAGTATGAACTAGGACATTGCAATGTATGCCAAGATCAATGCTTTAAGCTTCTGATGGTCCTATTTTGGTCTAGCCTTAGCTTGGTCGGTCAGTATAAGCTTAACAAGTAAATAACCCCTCTTACTAAGTCAAAAAGAAAAATGAATCAAAAAGCTTTAAAAACTTGGATAACAAGTTTGTTGAAGCTCCAAGTTTTGGACATGCATATCTGGGTAGATATTTGCTAGCTTTTGCATTTCATGTGTTATCTTTCTATTCTGCTAGTCTGAGTTATGATGCTTTTGTTTGCCAAAACATGAAAACTGTGTGCTTATTATTTTCTTTGGATATTATTCATCTGAGTTTGTCATGCATTGTTAAAAGTCAATATCATTGCTATATTTGCTAGCTCTTATAATTTCTATTAATCATATTTGAGAACCTTGTTCCTTCACTCCACCTACATTCATGACACACTTTGAGGGGAGCTGCATTTTAGGGGGAGTGGAGTTGTCTCTATGAGTGCTTTTAGTCTCGCTTGATGAGTCCAACTGTCAACATGGGGGAGATATTTGTGAGATTAGAGGAGAGTTTAATGTAGAGTTTGGTGTTCTCTGGGATTTTTTTTAGGGGGAGTTTATTTTCTTTTATGCTTACTCTTTTGAAATCCTTGTCAGTTGAGAGAATGCACTCATATGAGCTTTTGTTATGAAATATTTGTTGGTTTCTTTTATGTTTGGTGCTTACTGCTTACCTTTTGCAGTACATTAACTTTTCTAGTCCTTGCAAGTTCTTTGTGACCTATATGTGAAGCTTTGTAGGTATGCATTTTACTTGCATTTTCATGCTTTCACATTGTTTTTTATCCTTGATGCCTGCATTACCAAAGGGGGAGAAAATACGCTTTCATTTTTTGGTCTAATGAATGGAGATGAACATATACTTTTGAATCTCGAACTTCTGGAGCTTTTGGTTCGAGATCATGAATGTGCTAGGTGATATGTCATGGTCTTTCTGAGTTTTTGAGCTTTTGATCATTTGGTTGCACTTTGAGTACTTTCTTCAAACTAAACTTTCTCTTGTTCTTAATGAAGGAATTATGCCCAAGAAAATTCTGGGGATCAGAAGTTCTGATAGGTGTATTGAAAGTTTCAATTATTTTCAGGACACGAGTCAGAGAGGTAAACCAACTTCAGAAGTTCCGATATGGTATCGAAAGTTCCGATGTTGGATTCGCGACTTGAATCGGAAGTTCTGATTTGGAATCGGATGTTTCGATTATTTTCTAGACTCGAGTCAGCGAGAAAAGTTGCTTCGAAAGTTCCAATATGGTATCAGAAGTTCCGATGATCTAGAAGTTTCGATTTGGATCGGGAAAATTGTACCGATCGGAAGTTCCGATAGGTGTATCGGAAGTTCTAAAGTGGGCGAAAACATATTAGATCTATTATGATAACGTGATGGCTTGAGAGACCAAAAATACCCAGATCAGAAGTTCTGATCCAGGATCGGAAGTTCTAACGTAGGCAAAAACAGATTGGATCTGTTAGGTCTTATGTTGCTTCGGGGCTAAGTCTATTGTCACTATATAAATAGGGGTGGAGGAGGTCCTGATTATCAGATCTTTGGAGGTTTAGAATAGTTCTAAACCATAGCCACCAAGAACATCTCCTCCCTCTTTCTTGATCTCAATAGTTGAGAGACCTCTCCTAGATCTCACCTCCAGTGCTAGCATGACCAGAACGAAGGGAGGATAGGCTAGGACGCGCTTCCTCAACATCTTCTTCCGCTGCACCTAGCGTATCTTGTGCTAGAAGGTAACGATCTATGATCCCTCATGCGCATGGTTCTTGGGCTTAGGGGTGAAAATTTTGAATTTACTGGCTAGCGTAGCTCCCCATTACCTAATACTTAATGGTGTTGTCAATGCACTCATCAAGGGGGAGATTGAGAAACCAAGTTGAGATGTGCTTTGGTTTTATCTGTGATGGGTGATTGATACTTTTGATATAAGAAACCAAATTGAGATAAAGTGATTAGCATATGTGGATATTGGCTTTAGGTTTAAGCTAATCATATGCTTGGATTAAAGTTTGAAGATAATGTGTCTGTGATGAAAGTACATGTGCACCAAAAGGTCTAGTGTTGTAAGAAATATTTTTGCTTGTCTTATGGTGTGCAGGACTTGGATGCTGCTCAACGATCAATGACAGGTGATCAAGACTAAGAAGGGAGTTTGGTGTCATACGATCAAGGAGGTCGGGTGAAGTCGAGGATGATCCTAGTGGCACACATGAAGATTAAGTCATTAATGAAGGATTGATGAAGATAGCATGTTGACCAAGTCAAGTGAATGAGATGCCTGTGCAAGTGACAACGCAGCTCAAGGATCGGGAGCGGAATAGACTTGGGTGCTTTGGCTATAAATAGGGGTGCAACCATTAGGTTTTGTAGCACTTTTTTAACCCAATGAATTGATTTTTGAAATTTCTTTTTGGGTTTTTTGGTTTTATTTCTCTTGGTGCCACCACCGCATGGTGTTCATCGTGCTGCCTTGTGTTTTACCTCTGATTGCACTTCCATAGTTTTTTTCATGGGATTCTTATGCTCATGAATATGTCCCCGTCGCCCTTGATTTCTCTTTGCTGGTTAGTGTTTGTTGCCTGTTCTTTTTCTTCCGTACATCAGGACGCATGATGACATCATTTTGTGTGTTATTGTTTGGCCGCTAGTTTTGTTCTCAGCGCAACACATTTCTTGGCATCGATCTTTGCGCCAGTGCTCGTGGTGTCTCTCGCAGCTTGCTTGTGCGCCCGACCAGAACTCCTACGTTGCTTGTTGCATCTGTCAGCTTATTAGGAAGTTTTCATCATTGATTTTTCTTTCAACACCGATTGTTTTATTGTTGGTTGCGTCAGTTTGTTTTTTGCTATAGCCTAGTGTTGTTTCTCGCTGTATTTGTTTTTCACTCCACCTTGATCCATGTGTGTCTGGCCTACACTATGTTCTTGTTTCCTCTATCCAAACTCATCTTCTCGATCCGTGTGCTAGGGCGCTAGTTTTGCCACCGCTGCTAGTTTTTTTCTCCACCAGTCCTGTTTTTCTCGATGCGTGGACAGTGTCGCCATTCAAGGCAGATGCTCAGCTTGTGTCGCCATGCCGTCATAGCCTGTACATGCCCACAAATGGTTTGCACTAGTTTCTCTACCCACCAACTAGTGCACACACTGCTTCATTGACATTGTCTTCTTCCCTTCGTCACAGGTAATGTAGGTATGCATGTTTCTTCCTTGCGCTTAATTTGTTTGATGAATTTCTAGCGATTTTTTTGTGCATGACTAGTGTGATGAAATGATTTTCTGACATTTGAGATATTTCCTGCATGCCAAGTATTTGAATGAATGCCTTCGAGTGTGTATACATGCCAAGTGTTTGCTTGAATGTCTACAAGTTCACGTGCATGGTATATGCTTGATGAAATGTTTATGAGTCCCTTATGCACGTCGATTGCTTGATGAAATGTTTATTTGGTTTGTAAATGATTTTCTACCTTCACATCAAGTATTTGATAAATTGTTTTTGAGTGCCAATGCATGTCTGCATGTCTTTGTCAATAGACCACCTGTGGCATTTCTTTTAGGGAAAAATTGTGTGTTCTTTTTGACTGCTTGTGATCTCTCAAATTGTCACTACACATCTCAACTGATAGGAAAGTGATAGCATTTGTTTTGTTAAGGACTGTGAATTTGTTTTTTTTTGCGAATCCTTTTTTGCTTCCGCTACTTTACTGTGGAGGGGCATTGGGTGAAAGGAATATGCCATCTTTTTTCTAAAGAAATTGGTCAAATTCCTTTTCACCCTCCTCTAATCGCCCGTTTCGGTCCTACAAACTTGAAATTGCTAGTTTATTAACAATGGCACCACAATCTTTTTTGATGGTTTTTGTTCGATTTTACTAATTGATAATTGTTATTCCATCTTAAATTTATATCAATATTTATAATTGAACACATGTATTAAGGAGATAGGAAATTATGATAATATCTTTCATGTGGTAAGTGTGTACCCAATAGTTATAAGGAGGAGTAATGAGTAATAATGTTCAAACGTAGCATGAGTACTATAGAAATAAAAACATTTACAAATACTAGATTACTATATTTAGGATAAATTTTGAACTCTAAAAGGTATTATATTTTGAAATACATGGAGTAGTTATTTTTGATTTAGAATATTCATATTATCGCCTTGCTGCTTTGATCTTGGAACAAACAAATTTAATGAACACTACATCAACGATGAGTCTATACAATCCAAATACTTTAGCCCTAAAACATCTAAGTCTATGCAAAAACTAATATGCTTGAGTTTTCTACTTTTGGCATGTTTAATTTTCGAAAAGTCTTTGCTACTTACTAATATGCAAACAATTCACTTGATACAAAAAATCACCCCAAAAAGAAAAAATCTTTGCTAGAGGATGATGTGTTCAATGAGATCTACACCCTTTCGACAAAATATGCTCCCATCTAGTAAGATCTACCCTTTTTCATGGAGATCTAGTCTCCTTTCTAATAATTTTTTCTTTGTTTTTATGAGATCAGCTCCCGTTAGGTGAGATATACTTTCCTATGGTAATATCATCAAACCAAGGGGATGCCACCTTATATGATTCTCCGTGGATATACCCAAAATTGATACACACACTCACACACACTCATACACTCAAAAACAAACAAAATCACTCATAAACACTCTTACCCACACTCACCCACATCCCAACACTTACTCACACAAACTCACTTACACACACAAACACAGACTTGTACAATGTCTAACACACACATGCTCACTCACTCTCACACACACTCTCACACACTCAACAACTCAAATACTAACCCACACTCACGCACTCACACTCACGCAGACACACACAAACTTACAATCACACACTCTCTCACACACATCATTTCCATCACACGCTACTTGAGCCTCCCTACCTTTTACCACCTTATATCTAGTTGGAAATCAAGAACAATAAACACACAAAACACAGTATGTTAGGCTACACATTTGTATTCTTTTCTAGCACCACATACCACAATGTTCCCTTCTTTGGGTTAATATTTTTTGTGCCATTACAATTTTTACGGTTTGCTAATATGCCATCGGTGTGTCACAGATAGATGGGGGTTGCCACAATCACTAACAGTGCCATGTAGAAAATTCTTGAAAACTATAATGACATGTGAGAAATTTTCCCTTCTTTCTTCTATCATTCCTTCTATCAAGACAACACATACTAATATAACCAACTAGAGAGAGAATACATGCATGATGGGTCTCTTGCCACTATCCCACTACTAATCCACACACAAATGCTCCCGTAATGATCTATATACATAACCTCCTTTACACTAATGGCATGGCCATTAAGCTAATTATTTAGCCACACACTCAACTACTATGTAGCATATGATGAGCTGGCCGGGTTCTAACCATTTCTACTATAGAAATTACACCTACTTGTCTCGTATGCATATGTTGCAGTATCACAACGAATATAAAAAATTTGTATGGACTAGCAAAGGGATCAGACAACAAAAACATAAAGTTGTGAAATTTAGGGGATAAACAACTTTACTATAGATTGGTGTAAAGTTGATATGGATAGAAAAGTTAATTTTGTTCTATATTTGTTTTGTAGAATTTTCTGTTTTCTAACCAAAAAACTATTTCAAAAAGCTAAACTAAATATACCATTAATTTACTTTGGCAACCTGACAATGTTGTCTATCATAGCGACAATTATTAGTCCTAAAAAAGAGTTGGATATGTTGTTAATCATCCCGATTAGGGATCGGTTACCACCCCTAGCAGGACTAGAGTTAACACTGTAAATTAGTCATAATTCAAATTGCAAATTCCAAATTTTGAAGCAAACAATTACCGCTTGGTTTGGTGTAGATAGCGAGTGGTTTGGCATTGCTAACCGCTCGATTTGTGTCAAAAATGGGTCGGTTTATACGAACCGACCAGCAGTGTAATCTCAGTAATCAAGCGGATAGAAGAACCCTAGACATGCTAAGCAATTTCTTTGCACTATTGGTTTTATTTGGAAATAAATTTCACCATAAACAATAATAAATCATATAGTAGTTATAGGAATTTTTGAGATTATTTTAGAATTTTAAAATTCAAATTCAAATTTTGAATCTTGCCAATCAAGTTGTTACACGAACCCTACATGCTAAGCTATTTATTTGCACTCTTGGTTTTATTTTTGTTTATTCTCTATGGAATGATTCTCTCATGTTGTGAGCCTATTTAGCTTTAGAAAGGAACTGGTTCCATGCCTTTGCACTCTTCTATTGTGATAACATTTAGTTTTCTCTAGTTGACACGACTATAGAAATGACATTTATAGGCATTTCCGTTCTAGATTGAAAAGGAAAACCGTATTTGTGTGAAAACCATTTTATATTGGACGTACAATTAACACCCATGAGACCTCTCAAGATTGAGAAAGAAATCGCCTTGGCATAGAAAGTATAAACCATTTGTGTGGAAACCATTTTCTACTAGAGGTCCAATTAACACACATGAGACCCCTTAGGATTGAGAAGTAAAACCTTTTTTGTGTGCAAACCATTTTGTATAGGTGATCCACTTAACTCCCATAATACCCCTCAAGATTGAAAATACCATCTATTAGTAGGACTGAAAATCACAAACAAATAACAAACACTCTGATGTTGCGTTGAAATAATTTAAGAACATGAAATTGTTGGTTTATTAGCAATGGAACCACAATCTTTTTTCATGGTTTCTGTTGGGAGGAATAATGAGTAATAAAGTTCAAAAGTAGAATGAACACTTTAGAAATAAAAAACATTTACTAATACTAGATTACTATATTTAGAATAAATTTTAAACTCTAAAAGGTATTATATTTTGAAACAGATGGAGAAGTTAATTTTGATTGAGAATATTAATACTATCGACTTTGTGCTTTGATATTACAACAAATGAATTCAAAGCACATTACATCAACAATGAGTCTATACAATCCAAATACTTTTGCCTTAAAACATCTAAGTCTATACAAAAACTAACATATCACCAATGCTTGAGTTTTCTACTTTTAGCATTTTTTAATTTTTATAAAGTATTTGCTACTTACTAATGTGCAAATAATTCTCTTGATACAAAAATTTATTCTGAAAGGAAAAAACTTTGCTAGGGGATGACATGTGTTGACACGAAAACGTGCCTCCGCACTTGGGTCAGTTCAATGATCCAAAAGTGTGTGGATACTTAGGGACATGCCTAAGTGTAACACAACACCGACGTCGCATTCCGACTACTCTTAGTCGTGGTAAGGGGGTTGAGTCGCCAGGCAATCAGATCACACAAAATAATCCAATTAGCCGAAAGAAATTTATTAAACAGAATAAAATCAGCAAATCGAAGTATGGTGCAAAGGGGGTCGCCGAAGGATACCTTCGGCGTCTGGTGCGAAGTGTCCCGCCGAAGGGTACCTTCGGCGTTCGGACTGATCTGGTCGAAGATGAACTCCGAACGGATCTGGACGCGACGATCACCTCCGAACGGTGGGGTTCGGCGTGAAGTCTCCGATACGGCAAGATACAAAATAATGACTCGAGGGCCGCGCACGAGCGTGGCTTCTTCCATAGCGGAGTATGAGCGTGGCGAAGCCTGTCATGATGAAGTGTGCTTGGGAAGTCTGTCGTGACGAAGTGTGCTGGTGAAGTGTGCGGTCGAAGCAGAATCTTCAGCGAAGGGTGCCCTGGCGATCTCCGAAACCAATCTCTCAGCTCCGGACACCTCCGTCGATGTAGCTCCGAACATGGAAGCCTGCAACAAAGAGGGTTCGAAGTACTAATTCGGCCTGAGGACCGAATTCTACTAAGTGTTGCACTAGTAGCGAAGGTAGCAATCTGTTACGCAGATTAGCGGATACTTCACAAGCGAAGTAACAAGGTGATAGCAATCTATTACGTAGATTAACGAATACTTCACAAGCGAAGTAACAAGGATTACCACTGTTCCGAAGTGGCCAGCGGAGGGCTTCCAGGCAAACCCACGAAGAGGTACAAAAAGTAAAGGTAAATAAATGTGATCAAAGCTAGGGCTTTGTGTTTGATTTGTGTTGGGAGGGCCTCTAAGATGGCCTCGCCTCTCTATTTATAGGGGCTAAACTTCTGATCTAATCTGCTATAATTCAACCGGATAGGGATAAAACTTAGCCGGAGTTGTATCCAACTCTGTCTCTACCAAAGTGGGCTTTGGCTAGGCCCGTCGAAGCCTGCTCCTCGGGCCGAAGCTTCAGAGTGTGGGCCTCCGAAGGCTTCCTGGCCGAAGGCCGTGGGCTGTCCAGAGGCTTTCAGAGCCCATAGCCCAATGGACCTTCAGCCCTGTAGGGCTTCGGCCTGACCCCGGACATGTGTATTTTCGGCCCAAATCACCAAAATTGATATTTTGACAATCTCAGCCATTGATGCCATGTTTTGCTATCAACACATGCCCCCTGCCTTTTTGTGAACTAAGTGAACTAAAAGCACAACGAGCTGAAGACGATACCGTCCATATTGGCTTTTCGACACCTTTCACGTTGTTTGCCACACGCTTGGGAAATACCTTTTCAAGTACCTACCATTCAAAGCTCTTCGAAACTGCTCTCCTTGCAGAGATTCCAACACGTATGCATTGCTAGGAGCGATTTCGACTATCTTAAAAGGACCTTCCCAACTAGGTGACCATTTACCAAATTTGGGACTGTTCGTGCCTAAGGGTAAAATTGTCTTCAAAACCAAATCTCCTACTTGAAACAATTTTGGTTTAACCTTCTTATTGTAGGCTTTAGCTACTCTCCTCTTGTCTACCTCTATGGATTCTAAAGCCCTTAGTCTCTTATCGGTCACTTCTTCTAGGTTATCCTTCAAAAGAGTCTCATATTCGTTGACCGATAAGCCATCTTTCTTTAACACTCGTAAGGAGCCAAGATCTACCTCTACAGGCAGAACAGCTTCTTGTCCATATACCAACCCATATGGACTGACTTTGGTAGCACCGTGCTTTGCAATTCTACAAGCCCATAGCACCTCAGAAAGCACTTCATGCCACCTTTTAGGAAACTCTTCAATTTTCTTCTTAATGTGTTTAATCACGGTTTTATTACTAGACTCGGCTTGACCATTGGCCTGAGCATAGTAAGATGAAGAGTTTATCAACTTAATACCATAATATTCGGTGAAGTCCCTCACTTCTCCAGAAACAAATGAACTACCTTGATCTGTAGTAAGAGTTTAAGGAACACCATATCTATGTATGATGTGCTTCAAGATAAAATCATGTACCTCATTGTGAGTCATGTTCTTGAGAGGCACGGCCTTGGTCCACTTAGTGAAATAATCCATTGCCATCAACACGAACCGATGCCCTTTTGAGGAAGGAGGGTGAATTTGGCCGATGAAGTCTAAACCCCAACCTCGAAACGGCCATGGCTTGATAATAGGGTTGAGTAATGAGGCAGGAGCTAGCTGAATATTGCCAAACTTCTGGCATGCTTCACACCCTCTATAATACTTAAAACAATCCTCATTCATAGTCGGCCAATAAAAACCCACTCTTTTGAGCATTCAACTCATTTTCTGGGCCGACTGATGAGTGCCACAAAGTCCTTCATGGACTTCTCCTATAGCCACCTAGGAATGTTCGTGGTCTAAACATTTCAATAGTACTCCATCGATGGTTCGGCGATACAATGTGTCGTCTATCAACACGAATTTGAACGCTTGTCGCCGAACCTTCCTATCAACCCTTTGGCTAGGGTCTTTCAAATACTGGACAATTGGAATTCTCTAATCGCCCTTATAGGCTTCAAAGGGTCTTGCTAGCTCACCCTCTGAAAAAATTTCTAAACTACTGACTTCGGGATGCCCCCCGAGCCATTCCTGCTCCTGCCAAAGTCTGGCCAGACTGGCCATTCGGAGTGTGCTGGGCCGAAGCCCTCTGGAGGGTTCAGACTCCCGGGAGCCCTCGCCGTACGACAGACTTTGGCTTACGGCCTCTAGCGTGCCAGGTCCCTCGGTGGGCAGAGTTCTCCGGTCCAGAGACCTCGACGCGCAATGGCCTTCGGTGGCCGGTGGGGTCCAACCCGGAGGGTGTGCTTGCCCACCATCACTAGCTTCGGCAGTGAGACCAAAAATCGGTTTCTCCCATACAGAAAATTTTCCTCTCCTGACTTGGTAACCAGATGCTTGCTGAGCCAAATCATTTGCAATCAAATTGGCCTCTCTTGACACGTGAGAGATTTTGAAGTCATCAAAAGTAGCAACTATGTCTAGACATTTATCCAAGTAACTATTCAGCAAGCCATTAAAGCATTGAGCATTTTTAGCCATTTGTTGCACTACTAACAAAGAATCACCATATGCATGAACATGTCTAGCACCTACAGATTCTAGCAATTCAAGCCCTAGCAATAAAGCTTCGTATTCGGCTTGGTTATTAGTGGAAGGAAATTCTAGACGGACCGAAGTCTCAAAGTGCATTCCGTTAGGTGATATGAGAACCACTCCAATACCTTGGCCACTCTTGCAAGCCGAACCATCAAAATAAAGTTTCCATGGCACTACCTCAACTAGAGCAACATTGTCACTCTAGCCGACATCTATGTGGTGATCAACTATAAAGTTGGCTATGATTTGGCCCTTCATTGCTCTCAGGGGCTCGTAGGCCAAATCGTACTCAATCAACGCGTAAGACCATTTTCTGATTCTTCCACTTAGGATTGGCATCTGTAACATGTGCTTTATAACATCGGTTTGGCAAACGACAACACATGTAGTAGGGAAAAGATAATGGCGTAATTTGGTGCACGCGTAGTAAAGTGATAAACACAAACGTTCCACAAGCGCGTACCTAGTTTCGGCATCCAGTAGGCGGCGGCTCAAGAACGTGATGATGTACTCTTTTCCCTCTACCTCCTAGGTTAGCACGGCCCCGATCACACTATCTTCGGCAGCGATATATAGCCGAAACGGAATCCCGACTTTGGGTGCTCTCACCACAGGTGGTGATGACAAGCACTCCTTGATTTTCTCAAAGGCACTTTGCTAGCTTTCACCCCAAGTGAACTCGGCTTCGTTCTTTAGCCGGAGTATGGGGACAAAGGCATCAATCTTGCCGGACAAGTTGGATATAAAGCGATGCAAATAGTTCATCTTGCCTAGCAACTTCTGTACGTCCTTTTTGCATGTTGGCACTGCAATGTTTCTAATCTTCTCAAGCCTCTTAGGATCAATTTCTATGCCTCTCTCGTGAATCATGAAACCTAAGAACTTACCCGCCAACACACCAAAAGCACACTTGAGTGGGTTCATTTTCAAACCATACTGTCGCATTCAATCAAAAGCAACCTTCAAATCGGCTAAATGGTTTCCCATAGCGTCCGATTTGACTACAACATCATCGATGTAAACTTCTAACATAACCCCTAGCAAGTCATGAAAGATTAAGTTCATAGCGCGCTGATACGTGGCGCCAGCATTCTTCAAACCAAAAGTCATAACGACCCACTCGAATAAACCGACAAACCCAGGGCATCGAAAGGCAGTCTTGTAGACGTCCTCTTCGGCCATAAAGATTTGATTATAACCAGCATTGCCATCAAGAAAACTCAGTATCTTGTGTCCTAAAGCATCGTTGATTAGCATGTCTGCTATCGGCATTGGATACTCGTCTTTCAGAGTGGCCCTGTTCAGATCTCTGAAATCAATACATACCTATATCTTGCCGCTCCCTTTCTTCTTTACAGGCACAATGTTAGCAACCCATTCCATGTACCTGCATGGCCTAATAAATTCAGCCTTGAGTAGTCACTCTACTTCTTCTTTAACTTGGTCATAGACGACCGAGTTAAAGCGACGAGGAGGCTGCTTATAAGGCCTAAATCCGGACTTGATGGGTAGCCGATGCTCAACGAGCTCGCGACTTAGTCCTGGCATCTCGCTATACTCCCATGCGAAACAATCGACATATGACTGAAGTAACTTTATTACTTCAGCCTTTTCATCAGGCTGTAAATGTTGGTTCACAAAAGTCAGCCTCGGGATGCTACCATTACTTATGTCAACTTCCTCCAAGGGATCGGCCGACGCAAAACCTTGTCCTCATTTCTCTACTTCGCTAAAGTCCCTGATGGCCTCGGCAATACCGTCTTTATTAGACCGATACTGCTCCACACGAGACTTTAGCTAATCTAGATTACTCTTGCTAGACATGACTATTAATACAAAAACAACCGTGCTACTCCAGCCAGCTTTACAGACACTAGTACAA
Organism: Zizania palustris; assembly: GCA_019279435.1. Taxonomy (NCBI): domain Eukaryota; kingdom Viridiplantae; phylum Streptophyta; class Magnoliopsida; order Poales; family Poaceae; genus Zizania; species Zizania palustris. Next base: position 43,311,329 of record JAAALK010000081.1, read on the forward strand.
AACACCCTCCGGATACGCTAACAAAATCGTAATATGAAAGATCTCTACCTACAGACACTCTACTTTGTTATGGATGGCGTCAACCGATACATCGGCCAATGCTACTTGGGCCGAAGTATCCACGGGAATAACCTCTACCTCATCGTTGTCCCACTGCATCAGGCACTGGTGTATAGTAGAAGGAATGCAGCAATTCGCGTGATTCTAGTCACGCCCGAGCAGCATGTTGTAGTTACCTTGTACATTGACGACGAAAAATGTTGTTGGAAATGTCTTGTTGCCCACCGTAAACTCCATGGAAAGTACGCCCTTGGCCTTGGAACTCTCGCCGTTGAAGCTGTTGAGCATCAAGTTAGTCTTCTTCAGATCATCCTCGCCCCTACCAAGTTTCTTCAATAACGAGTAAGGCATTAAGTTAATAGTGGCGCTGTCATCGATGAGCATTCGGGAAATTGGCTTTCCATCAATGTGGCCTCTAACATAGAGAGGCTTCAGATGGCGATCCGAGTCCTCGGGCTTCTCGAAGATGGCATTGCTTGGGGCCGAGGTTCAATTGAGCGACCTCGGCCTAGTCCTGCGGTAGGGTGAACTCGGTGGGCAGCATGACAATGTTGATGTCCATTGTCTGGGGTACGAGCCCCTCAGAGATGGGTGAGTAATCGTCGTCGAGCATGTCATCATCATCGTCGCTCGGACTCGGAGCTGGGTTGGTTATCTCAACCGGCTTTATCCTCCATACCTGTCTTGTAGCTGGACGAGGGTGGATTTTCTCAAAGATAGCGTCGCGCTCGTCCTCGGCCTTATTCTTGCGCATCTCCTGTGCCCGTAGGTGTTGTAGACGTCTCTTCTATGATTTGGACTTGCCTGGAGGTGCCCAAGATGGTTGCGTCTTGGTGTCGGGTGCCATTGTCTGGCTCCTGTCAACTCTGGCCGAAGTGGTACTGCATCCTTCGGCCTTGTGCACCCTGCGCTCGGAGGGGCCTTCGCCGCGAACCCCGGCGGACGGACCGGCCTTGTTTTGCCGATCGAAACAGGCTCTGGTGCAGACCCCGACCAAAGTATGGGAGTCACCTCCATCAGACTTCGGCGATAAAGCCTTCGGGATTGGGACTTCCTGAGACCCTACTCTGATGGTGATAGCTTCGGACTCCCTTTCCTCAGCCTCCTCATGCCTGCACTCTTCGGCTCCGCTCTGCATGGTCCGATTCGTAGGTACCACAGATAGTCTGTGGACGATGCCCCCCTCCGTTGCGTCTGCTTGTTCCTGCCATCCGTAATACTCCGACGGAAAACAAGGCATAGTGTTACGTTGCGGAGGGTACTCCGACCCGGATACATACGGAGTCCACGGAGTCCATGTCCAGTTGTACGGCAGAAGCATCGGCGGCTCCAGTGGCCTCGCCCGCGGTGAGCCGAACCCGTTACCCAGAGAGGGGTTCGGTAGAGTCGACGGCGTCTCAGACCATATCAGCGAAAGGTCCTGCCAGTCTGGAGGCACGTTCGGCCAATGCGGGGCGAAGCCCCCTGTCGGAGAGCTTGTCCAAAGTGGTGCGGGGTTCGGCCATTGGGGGCTGAAGTTACTGTACGGGGGTTCGGCCATCGAGGCTCGAAGCCACCATGCGGAGGGTCAAGCCACTGTGGCCCGAAGCCACCGTGCGGAGGGTTTGCCTGCTCCGGTCCGAAGCCACCCTCCGAAAGTTTTGGGCCCTTCGTTGTCCCAGTCTTTTAGCGCGAGGACCTGTTTCCTTGGCTTTTCTCTGATGCTTGTTCAACAGCATGTTGTACGTTCCTTTTGGCCTCTTGTGAGTTTTTGCCGAAGGGGTGTTAATGTTCTGTTTCCACACTCCTACCTCAGGGTTCTTTGGTATGAGCGTGTGAGTGCGCAGCTCTCCAACAATTACATCCTTCCCCTTAGCCGACTCGGCCTGTTCTTGCCGAATCAATACCTTCTTCTCAATGAGATCGACGGCATTGACGGGAAAAGGATCTTTGTCCAGCTTCATCTTATGATTATGATCTATCTTCAATCGTCCTTCTTCTATGGCCGATTGGACCTGTCGTCGAAAAACATTGCAGTCGTTAGTGTTATGTGAGTGTGAATCATGCCACTTACAGTATGGATGCTTCTTTAACTCATCGGCAGATGGAAGGACTTGACCTTTAGGCAACCTGAGAAGCTGGTTCTTCAAGAGAAAATCAAAGATTTTATTACACTTAGTCATATCGAACGAGTACTTGACATCACTAGGTCGATTCCTGGTGGGAGACGGTCGTAATTCGGAGCAAGTGATAGGTTTACTCTTAGCGTTCCACACCCATTTGGCTGCGTACATGTCGGCCAAATCCTCCTCTTCTAATTCCTCCTCGTCGGAGCGTTCCATGATGTGGATTTCAGCCCTAGGATTGTTAAACGTCTTAATGAACTTTTTATCTTTGGTTCGGCCTTCTTGGACCAGAGCCTGCTGTAAAACTTGGCTAACTTCTAAAAAATTATGGTTGTCTAACCTTTCTTTAATCTCAGAACGCAACCCATTAAAATCTAGTTCTGCTAAGTCCCTTTCTAAAATATTAAGGCTAAAACATCGGTTTCTAGTATCCCTAAAACGCTTGATGTATTTAGAGGCGTTCTCGTTCGATTTCTGCCTAACCGATGTCAAGTGTGAAAGTCTAAGTTCTGTCTCACCCGTGTAAAAATAATCTTGGAATTTCCACTCTAAATCATCCCACGTCTGAACGGAGTTTGGCGGGAGCACCGAAAACCAAGTTAAAGCGGTTCCGGATAGCGAGAGAGAAAATAGTCTAACTTTTAGAGCATCTATCCCGCTAACTTCTCCACATTGTGCCAAAAATTGACTAACGTGCTCTAGTGTGGTTTTGCTACCCTCGCCGTCGAACTTAGTGAATTCAGGGATTCTATTGCCGTGGGGGTAGGGTATTGTATCGAGATGATCGGGGTATGGCTTACGGTAAACCCTAACCCGTCCCTTGGACACGAAGCCGACACACTCTCTAAATAGTGCACGGACCCGCTCCTCTATGTCATCTTGGCATGTCACCTGCGTGCACCTCTCATGCAGGGGCACGACACGTGGTGGGATATCGGTGTGTCGGCCATGGGCCTCTTCCCTGCGCGCTATTTGGATGACGTGCTCGTGTCCGGGTGCCTGCGCATGTGGTGTGGGTAGCGCGGGTACCGGTGCAGGTGGTGGTGCATGGTACGCAGTGCTAGTTTGGCCGTAAGTATAATGATTAGTCTCAGCCATAAGTGTTGAGGATGGAGACATCACGGTCGTGCCAGTGCTGTCGTCAGTTTTGCCGTACACATGGTTTACCGGAGGTGCACTAGCAATAGGGACCGGAGGTACGGCCTCAGTAAAGCCGAACCTTATAAGAGTTGCCTCTACTTGGGAGTTGACTGCCGAATCTAAATGGTTGGCTAGCGAAGCGCTAACGGCTTGATCGACTGATGCGGCTATTTTTTCTCAATCTCTAAAGAAGATAAACGAGACGATACAGGTGTTACATAGACCTGAGCGAGGTCGGGGGTGACGATGTCGCGTTTGATGAAGCCTGCGTGTGTATTAACGTAGCCCCCAAGCATCATGTCCTGGAGTGCTTTTAGCTTCGCCTCGATCTCTGCTCGGTCTTCTGCGGGAATATCATCAAGAGTGGGCGTTAAGATGTTGCGGTTGTCGATATACATGCCTCCTATTGGGTCCATCGGCGGTGCAGTCATAGTAGTCAATGTTGATGTACCGGTGGCCGATGTAGACACACTCGTCATGTTGGCATAGCTTTTCCCTAGCGGAGTCGCCAAAAATTGTGTTGACACGAAAACGTGCCCCCGCACTTGGGTCAGTTCAACGATCCAAAAGTGTGTGGATACTTAGGGACAGGCATAAGTGTAACACAACACCGACGTCATGTTCCCACTACCCTTAGCCGTGGTAAGGGGGGTGGAGTCGCCAGGCAATCAGATCACACAAAATAATCCAATTAGCCAAAAGAAATATATTAAACAGAATAAAATCAGCAAACCGGTCGGAGCCTGTCTACTTCGAAGTATGGTGCGAAGGGGGTCGCCGAAGTATACCTTTGGCGTCTGGTGCGAAGTGTCCCGCTGAAGGGTACCTTCGGCGTTCGGACTGATCTGGTCGAAGATGAACTCCGAACGGATCTGGACATGACGATCACCTCCGAACGGTGGGGTTCAGTGTGAAGTCTCTGATACGGCAAGATACAAAATAATGACTCGAGGGCCGCGCACGAGCGTGACTTCGTCTAGAGCGGAGTATGAGCATGGCGAAGCCTGTCGTGACGAAGTGTGCTGGCGAAGTGTGTGGTCGAAGCAGAATCTTCAGCGAAGGGTGCCCTGGCGACCTCCGAAACCGATCTCTCAGCTATGGACACCTCCATCGAAGTAGCTCCGAACGTGGAAGCCTGCAACAAAGAGGGTTCGAAGTAGCGAAGGTAGCAATCTGTTACGCAGATTAGTGGATACTTCACAGGCGAAGTAACAAGGCGATAGCAATCTATTACGTAGATTAACGGATACTTCACAAGCGAAGTAACAAGGATTACCACTGTTCCGAAGTGGTCGGCGAAGGGCTTCCAGGCAAACCCATGAAGAGGTACAGAAAAGTAAAGGCAAATAAATGTGACCAAAGCTAGTGCTTTGTGTTTGATTTGTGTTGGGGGGGCTCTAAGCTGGCCTCGCCTCTCTATTTATAGGGGCTAAACTTCTGATCTAATCAGCTATAATTCGACCGGATAGGGATAAAACTTAGCCGGAGTTGTATCCATCTCTGTCTCTGCCAAAGTGGGCTTCGACCAGGCCCGTCGAAGCCTGCTCCTCGGGTCGAAGCTTCGGCGGTGTGGGCCTCCGAAGGCTTCCTAGCCGAAGGCCGTGGGTTGGCCAGAGGCTTTCGGAGCCCATATCCCAATGGACCTTTGGCCCTATAGGGCTTCGGCCTGACCCCGGACATGTGTATTTTCGGCCCAAATCAACAAAATTGATATTTTGACAATCTCAGCCATTGATGCCATTTTTTGCTATCATCAACGTGTTCGACGAGATCTACTCACTTTCGATGAAATATGCTCTCATCTAGTGAGATTCACCCTTATTCAATGATATCTAGTCTTCCTTCTAATAAGTTTTGCTTTGTTTTGACAAGATCGGATCCTGTTAGGTGAGATATACTTTCCTACGGTAACATCATCGAACATAGAGATGCCACTTTATATGATTATCCATGGATATACCAAAAATTGAGACACACACTCTCACACCCACTCACACACTCACACACACACTCATACACACAACACATAAACTCACTTACACACCCACTCACACACACACAAACTAGCACACGCACTCATACACTCGCTGACACACACACTCACTCACTCACACACACACTCACCCACTGAACCACACCCACGGACTCACACCCAAACACACTGACGTAGACACACACAAACATATACTGACACACACACAAACTCACACACTCTCACGCATACATGATTGCCATCACACGCTACTTGAGCTTCCCTACCTTTTACCTCCCTATATCTAGTTGGAAAGCAATAACAACACATGCACAAATAACACACAAAACACAGTATGTTAGAGCTACACGACCGTATTCTTTTCTAACAACAAATACCACAATGTTTCTCTCTTCTATTATTCCATATATCAAGACAACACATACTAATATAGCCAACTATAGAGAGAAAAATGCATGATGGGTCCTAGTCACTAGTCCACTACTAATGCACAAACATATTAATGCTCCCATGATGATGTGCATACATAGCCTCCTTAACACTAATGGCATGACCATTATGCTAATTATTTAGCCACTAACTCAACTACTATGTAGCATGATGAGTTGGCCATCCCGACCATTTCTACTGTAGAAATTACACCTACTTGTCTTGGATCCATATGTTGTAGTAGCTTAATGAATATAATAAGTTCATACAGACTAGTAAATAGATCAAACAACAAAAAACCATAAAGTTATGAAATTTAGGGGATAAACAACTTTACTTTAGACCGGTGAAAAGTTTCTATGGTTAGAAAAGTTAATTTTATTCTATATTTCTTTGGTTGAGTTTTCTGTTTTCTAACTGAGAAACAATTTGGAAAAGCTAAACTAAATACATCGTTAATTTTCTTTGGCAACTGACAATGTCACCTATCATAGCGACAATTTAGAAGTCCAAAAAAGTTTGATGTACCGTTAACTATCATGATTAGGGATCAGTTACCACCCCAAGCAGGACTGGAGTAAACATTGTAAATCGGTCAAAATTCAAATTCCATATTAGGGAGCAAACAATTACTGCTTGGTTTGGTGCGGTTAGCAAGTGGTTAGGTTTATACGAACTGACCAGTAGTGGAATCTCGCTAATCAGCGGTTACAGAAACCCTAGACATGCTAGGCTATTTCTTTGCACCCTTGGTTTTATTTGGAAACAAATTTCACCATAAACCATGATAAATCATAGAGTATTTATAGGAAATTTTGATATTTTTTAGAATTTTCAAATTCAAATTTGAATTTTTAATCAAATTAATCAGTTTATACAAATGGACTAGCATGGGAAGCTCAGCAATCAAGTCATTCCATGAACCCTAGACACGCTAAGCTATTTCTTTGCACCCTTGGTTTTATTTTTGTTTATTCTCTCTAGAATGATTCTTGTGGTGTGAGCATATTCAACTTCGGAATGGAACCAGTTTCATGCCTTTTCACTCTTCAATTCTATTGTGATAACATTCAGTTTGCTCTAGTTGACACAACTATAAAACTAACTTTTATAGACATTTCCTTTGTAGATTAAGAAGGAAACCATCTTTGTGTGAAAACCATTTTATATAGGAGGTCCACTTAACAACCATGAGATCTCTCAAAATTGAGGAAGAAACTGCCTTTGCATAGAAAGTAGAAACCTTTTGTGCAGGAGGAACAATTAACACCCATGAGACCCCTCAAGATTGAGAAGAAAAATCATCTTTGCATGCTGTTGATAGCAAAAAAATGGCATCAATGGCTAAGATTGTCAAAATATCACTTTTGGTAATTTGGGCCGAAAATACACATGTCCCGGGTCAAGCCGAAGCCCTATAGGGCCGAAGGATCATTGGGCTATGGGCCCCGGAAGCTTCCAGCCAGCCCACGGCCTTCGGCCAGGAAGCCTTCAGAGGCCCACACCGCCGAAGCTTCGGCCCGAGGAGCAGGCTTCGACGGGCCTAGCCGAAGGCCCACTTCGACAGAGATAGAGTTGTACACGATTCCGGCTAAGTTTTTATCTCTATGCAGTTGAATTATAGCAGATTAGATCAGAGGTCTAGCCCCTATAAATATAGAGGCGAAGCCAGTTCAGAGACCCCCCCAACTCAAATCAACCACAAAGCCCTAGATTTGATCGCATTTACTTTATCTTTACTTTTCTGTACTCTTCGTGGGTTTGCCTGGAAGCCCTCCGACGGCCACTTCGGAATAGTGGTAATCCTTGTTACTTCGCCTGTGAAGTATTCGTTAATCTACGTAATAGATTGCTATCACCTTGTTACTTCGCCTGTGAAGTATCCGCTAATCTGCGTAACAGCTTGCTATCTTCGCTACTAGTGCAACACTTAGCAGAATTCAATCTTCAGGACGAATTAGTACTTCGAATCTTATCTATTGCAGGTTACCTACGTTCGGAGCTACTTCGTCAGAGGTGTTCGGAGCTGAGAGATCGGTTTCGGAGGTTTCCAGAACACCCTTCGACGAGACCGCTGCTTCGACCGCACACTTCGCCAGCACACTTCGTCATGACAGGTGTTGGCGTAAAAGTTACACCAACAGGTTCTTAGTAGTTAAGAACAAACAAACAAGAGGTTTGTGCTTTTAGGACAAACTTGAGCCTCCGTAAAGGATAACAACTCAAGAGGTCCGAATGTATGTGTTTGAACCACTGGTTCTGGATCCTTCTTACAAGGTACAAAGGGGGGTATTTATAGGGAGAAAGGCTAAAGGAATAGACCTATTTACCCTTATATTACAAATGACCTTCAGTACTGTAAACAAGGTTATACACGGTAAAGTGCTGCAGGGTAGATGGATAAGCAGGGCATCCAATCAGTCACGTCTTCCTGCTTCGAAGCCTCCTCTCTCCGTTCGGAGGGTCCTCCGAGACTTCGCATCGTGGCACCCTTCGACCGTGCTGACGTATCATTGAGCATTAATCGACCACCTTCGGGACCTTCTTAGAGCCTTCGGAGGGTTAACCTTTAAGTCCTGGAAATGAAGTAATTTCCCCCAACAGTAGCCCCTCGAATACGCCTTTCTGTAGATAACCTATTTTTTAGGAAGAAGGCAGTATACGAAAGGAACATTTTTAGTTTCTGAGACTTAAAGGGAATGCGAAGATACTATGATTTAGCCCAGAATGTTAAGCCTAATATTTTAAAACGTTCGTCTCCGAATTTTGGCATAGTGGGAAAACTCCCTGGAGCAGCATGGCTTCGGAGCATGAGTGTTACGAGAGCGGTTACGGAGTGTGAACGTCGTGCAGGCGGTTACGAAGTGTCTTTCGTCGTGGCGCCGGTTACGGAGTGCGAACGCCGTGGTGTACCGTCAATATGACCGTTACGGCGCAAATAGCCGTTACCCTCTGTAAAAAAGAAGTAACGGTCGATTTCTTCAGCGGTTGCACGCCGTTCCACTTTCCAACCCCACCCGTCGGCGACGGAAGCCGAACCTACAGTGTGAAACTTCTCGAAGAGCAGTATAGATTGCGCGGTTATAAAAGGGGGAGAAAGGGATTACTGGAAGTTTTTTACCGCATTCACCGTTCTTGCAATTCACCTTTCTTGCAATTCACCTTTTCCCTCAACCTTCCGCCCCTTCGAGCGCTTGAGTGTAATGGCGAGAACTAGCCACACCACTCCCTTGGCGGCCAACACTATGGCGCAGCGGCAGGCATGGGCAGCATCAGCAGCCACGGCAATGGCGGGGGGCCCGGGCGGTGGTTGGCCCAAGAACCCTCGGGCGCTCCGTCCGCCCTCCAAGAAGAAGATGGCCCAGAGCTTCGTTATTGGTCAGTCAGTGAGCACAGCGGAGTCCATCGAAGAGGCCGTAGATGGGAAGTTGGGAGCCGGAATGAGGACTCGTGTTCCTGGGACAGAGTCGACTCCACGGCCTCGGCGCGGAGAAGTGGTAGTCTTCGAGGCATTCTTCGAAGCTGGCCTGGGGCTACCAGCCGTGGATTTCCTGGCAGAGGTACTAGACATGTTCCACATTACTCTGCCTCAGTTGTCCCCCAACGCAATCGTCCGCCTGGCCGTCTTCGAGTGGGCTCTTCGGGCGGAAGGGTGTGAAGGGCGCTCCGAGATCTTCGCAGCGACCCACGAAGCTATCTGCCAGCCGAAGCCTCAAGATGGGCCCGGGGACTCGAAGGTGACAGTGGCTTTCGGCAGTGTCAATTTTCAGCTACGGCGGGAGCACGCTCTTCATTTCCCTGCGAAGGCCATAAACGATCGATGGTATACAAATTGGATACTTCGGTGGTTTTACGCCGAAGTAGGAGAAGACTCCCCCCTTTCGGGCCCTCTTCAAGAAATTTGGTTCCGGAAGGAAGCGGACATCTCCCCGAACCCTAGCCTGCTCACGACGAGGCTAGGGTTGCTGGCTTCTGTGGCTCGTCGTATGAGCATGCGAGACCTGGCCGAAGAGTTCGTAGGCCTTCGGATCTCACCCCTCGGGGCCAGTTGGCCAATCTCCATCCCGCGAGCCTCGGAGGGGGACCTCCGAAACATAGGTACGTCCTTCTCCTGCGGCATCATTTTATATGAACACATTAATTATACTTATGCTTCTTATACCTTTTCCTTTTCAGCGGCGCCTCTGGCCTTATCTCCGGACGACATAGTCCGGGCTACCGAGCGAATTCTCGGAGCCCCTTCGGTAGCCGAGAGGCAGAAGAGGCTGGAACTGGTAGGGAGTTGGGAGCGCTCGAACAGGGTGTGGAGAGCCCTCGGAATGGAGCCCCCGCCGCTTCCCGACTTCGCCCCGGCTGGAGCGGCGGCTCGCAAGAGGAAAGCAGCGGCCGAGCCCTCTAAAAAGGCTGGCAAGCAACCCGCTCAGAAGAGGGCGGTGAAGCAGCCTTCTCACTTGACGCCTGCTTCGTCTTCTTCGTCGCCGGACGAGCGGAGCCCCACTCCCGAAGAGACAGAAGACTCCGGAGGCGCCACAGCGAAGGCTTTCGAAGATTACCTTCTGATCGACGAAGACATGGGGGAGGTCCCCACAACCCTCCCCGACAGGGAGGATGTTGACGTCACCCTACTGACTCCTCCTGCGCCTGTCAACGTGCAAGTAGAGTCAAACTCTCCCTCCGACTTGCCTGCACCCGAAGGGGTTTCAGCGGAGGTTGTGGCCCCGACGGACGAGACCGAGGTCAGGACTTCGGGGGATGACTTCGACAACATCCTCCGGATGTACGAAGTCCTGGAGGATCCGGCGATCCTTCCTCAAACGGCTCTTGGAGGTATTTTCCCAGAACTCTTTCTTTTTTCATCGGCATTCGCTTGCTATCTGCAGAATATGTTAATTAACCTTGATAATTGAAACAGATACCTCTTCGGGTATCGAGGCCTCGGTGGTGCCCGACGTCCCTACTTCCTCGGAGACAGTCACCCGGGCGGACCCTCCGGCTCCCCTGGGGGCTCCGAGCCCGGTGACAGAGAACGTATCCTTCGGAGCGGACGATGTGCTCCCTGGGACGGAATTGGCTCCGGCCGTGGCGACCTCGACTACTGACGGCGCCTCCGACAACGTGGCTCCAGCCGGAGGTGTGGCGGCCGAAGGTCAAGATGTTCTTGCCTCTCCCCCTTTCGTGCCGGGGAGGGGTAAGAGTATTTTCAGCTTGGGCCTTCGGGTTGATCAAGCAGCGCCCTCCGTCGGCAACTCAGAGGACGAGGCTGCCGAGGACGACGCCCGGGCCTTGTCTTGGCTCCCTCTTCTGGCTCCTTTCTTGGAGCATCGGAGCGGCCTTCGAAGGCTACTGGAGCCCCTGGCTGAGAAAAGCCAGGATATTGCCAATTCGGAGTTGATCTCCGCTTTGAGCGAAGTTAGGGCTTCGAGCCTCAACACGGCCCTCGAAAGGGCTGCCCTTCAGGTATGAAAAAGACACCGCAGTTGTTGTATTTTAATGATCAAAGCTTCTTTAGCACTTACCTTGTTTTCCTTGCAGCAATTCGCCCTTGCTAGAGCGGCAGCGACTTCCAGTGAGGTCGAAATTAACCGACTTAACCGGAAGGTTACAGCTCTTCAAACAGCCCTTGATGAGTCCACCGGGAGGTCTCTCCGGCTGAATGAGGAACTCTTGGAAGAACGGAAGGCCAAGGCCGCGTCTGACGAAGCCTCTGAAGCCCTCCGCTCTCATGCCGAAGAAGCCGAAGCTGAACAAGTGGTTCTCCGTGCGGAGGTCGAGAAGCTTCGCCAGGATGCGGCTGCTTCGAACGGACGTATGGTTGAACTTCAAGAGGCTCTTAGCCAGGTAATGGCTCAGAAGAGTTCCCTGATGCTCCGGGTGGCCGCGTTGGACGCAACGGTTGCAAGCCTGGAAGCAGCAGATAAAAAGAATTCCAGTACTGCTGACCATACCTTGGAAGCTCTTCAGGGTACGTTAGAGTACTTTGGCACCATGTGCCCTTCGACTTCTGCTGCAACCTTCGAGCCGCTCGACCGGAAGCTGACGAGGATCCAGGTAGCTTCGTCGCTGATGAAGAATTCCGGGGTACGGTACGGAGAGATCTCCGGACAGTGCGCCGGCATCGGGGTTCTTCGCCACCTCGAAACTCTTCGGATTCCCCTTGCTCCGGTTGGTGGTTCGTCTCCTGGAGGCTTCGCGGATGATGACCTGCTGCGGCCGTCTCCGGAGGTGGCTTCGGCGTGGGAAGCTTTCCGATCAGTATGGAAGGCGGACCACAAGGTTGCTGCTAAGGCTTGGATCGACGAGGCCCGCCGGCAAAAGCAGGCTCAGGCGAAGCCACCACTCCCGACTTCGCCAGCGCCTTCGGTCCCAGCTCCGCCAACCGACCCGCAGGTCTAGCTGCTTAGGGCTGTTGTGTACCTGTGGTCTTGTAAACTTTGTTTAATTAATGAGAAAGTTATAAACAGTACTTGTCTTGGGTGTTCTTCTCTTTTTTAGGTTCTGTCATGCCCTTCGAGCCCTGACTTCGTACTTTTGGAAACTACTGCCGAGCTTCGAAAGGAGTGGGCAGTTCTTGAGAGTTTGAGGCCTTATCGCCGCTCTCGCTTTTCTGTTCCTCGCGGAGACGGGGGGGAAGTTACTCTTGAAGTACGAAGGGATGTTTTGTCCTATATTAAAGAGGAAGAACAGGAAGAGGGGTCTTCGTCCTCCGAGCCTGTTGACTGGTCCGACTCGGAGTATCAAGCTGGAAACCTTGCCGAGGCCGGCTCCGAAAGGCTCTTGACGTGGGCCGAACTTCAGGAGGAGCAGAAGAAGCTGCGAGCCTCGAAGAAAAAGAGAAGTTCCCGGCCTAAAAAGACTTCAAGCTCCGAAGGGCAAAGTAGCCGCAGGGGTAGCTCTAGGGGTCGAAAGGGTCTCCGTTTTTATTTGGGTCTAGATAACAATTTTTCCTGATGTATGAATATAATACTTTAATGCGGAGTGCTTTGACAGCATGCTGTGTGACTCCTATCCTCCTACCCCTCTTGTGGGTGGCGGAGCTTTTATCTTATATAAGGGTTCGGTAGGCACAATGATTGCTCGAGCACCTGCATGCTTCGAATTTTTGTACATGTCACCATCGATAAGTTAGACAAAAAATTTAAAGTCCTTAGACTCTTCTACGGATCCTAACAAGCCGGAGCCTGGAATCCGTAGGTTGGCCACCTACGGCTCTTTTACAGATACTTCGCACCCGGAGGCTTGAAATTCTGTTTTGTTTAAAGTCCTTAGACTCTTCTACGGATCCTAACAAGCCGGAGCCTGGAATCCGTAGGTTGGCCACCTACGGCTCTTTTACAGATACTTCGCACCCGGAGGCTTGAAATTCTGTTTTGTTTAAAGTCCTTAGACTCTTCTACGGATCCTAACAAGCCGGAGCCTGGAATCCGTAGGTTGGCCACCTACGGCTCTTTTACAGATACTTCGCACCCGGAGGCTTGAAATTCTGTTTTGTTTAAAGTCCTTAGACTCTTCTACGGATCCTAACAAGCCGGAGCCTGGAATCCGTAGGTTGGCCACCTACGGCTCTTTTACAGATACTTCGCACCCGGAGGCTTGAAATTCCGTCTTGTTTAAAGTCCTTAGACTCTTCTACGGATCCTAACAAGCCGGAGCCTGGAATCCATAGGTTGGCGGAGCCACTGAACCAATGGTTCGTAGCAAGCCCCTTGGGTTTTTCCGAAAAATGCTTGGCTCTGCTAGCATCACCGACCTCCGAATGCGTCCATCCGGAGGGTTGGATGTTCGAAGGGCAAAACAAATCTCATCCCCTTAGCTTTATTTATAAAAGGAGTGTTACAAGTGATTACAAGGAAGCCTTAAGCATAATATCTCTTAAGGTGCTCCGCATGCCACGCATGTTTCAACTCTTCTCCTTCTAAATTAGCTAATTTAAACGAGCCGGGGCGACCTGAGCGTAAGATAACATATGGTCCTTCCCATTTGTTCCCTAGCTTCCCCGGAGCTATTACATTTCGTAATACTAGATGACCTGGTTTTAACTCAGTTAATTTGACTTTCGGGTCATACCATGTCTTTGTGTGCTCTTGGTACTTCGTCAGGTTGGCGACAGCTCGAAGCCTTGTTTCTTCCGACAAGTCTATTGAAGCACTCCGATCATCTTCGTCTTCGTGTTGAATTACGCGAAGTGACTCCCCTTTGAGCTCCGTAGGGGTCATGGCTTCGTCTCCGAAGAGCAATCTGAATGGCGTGAAGCCGGTTGATCTAGTTTGCGTGGTTCGGATAGACCATAGAATTTTGGGTAGCTCTTCGACCCATAGGCCCTTGGCCAATCCGACGATTCGGCGATTTAACCCGGAGAGGATATTCCCGTTGGCTCGCTCGACGGCTCCGTTGGATTGCGGATGTCGCACTGCTGCGAAGCATAGCTTAATGCCCAGTTCTTCACAGAATGTTTGGAAGGTATCAGCTTCGAACTGGGTCCCATTATCCACCGTTAATTCTCTGGGGACTCCGAATCTGCATATAATATTCTGCCAGAAGAACCTTTGCACATTCTTTGATGTGATTGCTGTTAACGGCTCTGCTTCCACCCATTTTGAGAAGTATTCTATTGCTACGACCGCAAATTTCAATCCGCCTTTTGCTGGTGGGAAAGGGCCTATGAGGTCCATGCCCCATCTAGCCATCGGCCATACTGGGGCAATAACTTGGAGTTGAGCTGGCGGGCGATGGCTCCTTCGGCCCATCCATTGGCAGCCTTGGCACGTCCGAACTAGGTCTTCGGCGTCTCTGATGATCGTCGGCCAATAAAAACCTTGCCGGAGCGTCTTGCCTGCTAGTGCTCTGGGAGCTAGATGACTTCCGCACAGCCCCTCGTGGATGCCTCGAAGTATGTCTTGTCCTTCAGGTTGAGAGATGCATCGAAGCAGTGGTGAGCATACTCCGGCTTTATATAGTACTTCCCCAATAAGTTTGTAATTTCGAGCTCTCGTTTGCACTCTTCGAGCTTCTTGGCCTTCCGGAGGGTCATTGCTACCTTGCAACATAGTTATTATTGGAGTTCGCCAATCCGTAGCTTCAATACACATTACTTCTGACGAGGGTATTTGGTCAGCTGCTGGCTGCTCTAATTCTTCATAGAAAGCGCCCTCCGGGAGGTCTACTGCTCCTGCTGCGGCCTTTGCAAGAATATCTGCAAGTTGATTTTCTGCCCGCGGTATGCTTCGAACTGTAAACCCTTTGAATGCTGCTTCTGCCTTGCGGATTTCTTGAAGGTATTGCGCGAGATGTGGGTTTTTTGCTTGGAAGCTTTTATCAATATGTCCCGCGACGACTTGGGAATCTGTCTTGATCATTATCCTTGTAGCTCCGAGTGCTTTAGCCTTTCGGAGGCCTAGCAAGATTCCTTCATACTCGGCGACGTTATTAGTGGTTCGAAAGTTAAGCCTTGCAGAGTACATTGCCTTTTGTCCTGATGGTGAGAAGATTACTGCCCCTGCTCCGGCACCTGATGCTTGATAGGCCCCATCGGAGAATATTGTCCAGAAACCGTCGGAGGGTTCTTCCGGAGTCCATACTGCAGATGGAGTCCACTCTGCTACGAAATCTGCTATAATTTGAGATTTAACGGCCGTCCTTGCTGTGAAGGAGATTTCGAAGGGTGCTAACTCGACTGCCCACTTTCCAACCCTGCCTGTGGAATCTTTGTTTCGGAGCATATCTCCAAGAGGATACGATGTGGGGACAATAAGGTTATGCGCCAAGAAATAATGCCTTAGCTTTCGTGAGGCCATTACCAAAGCATAAGCAAACTTTTCAAGCTCGGAGTATCTGATCTTGGCTCCTGATAATGCCTCCGAGACAAAATAAACTGGGTTTTGTACCAGCTTGTCCTTGAGCTCGACTTCTCGGACTAGTACTGCGCTTACTGCTGACCCTGTCGCTGCAAGGTATAAAAGCAATGTTTCCCCTGGAAGAGGAACAGTTAAGGTTGATAATGTTCCAAGGTAGGCTTTTATCTCTTCGAAGCTCTTTTGGCACTCCGGCGTCCAGCTGAAGCTTTCGGAGCCTTTGAGTGCCTTGAAAATTGGGAGGCTTCGCTCTGCTGATCTGGACAGGAACCTGCTGAGTGCTGCTAGCCTTCCTGCTAGCTTCTGTACTTGCTTCAAATTTTCAGGTGGGGCCATTCTTTGCAGTGCACTTATTTGCGTTGGACTGGCTTCGATCCCCCTGCTCGAAACTAAGTACCCTAGCAGCTTCCCTGCTTGTGCCCCGAATATACATTTTTCGAGATTGAGGCGTACTCCACATGCTCGGAGGCTCTCAAAAGTTTCATCTAAGTCTATGCTATGCTGATGCTTTTGAGCACTTTTTATTACAATATCGTCCATGTAGGCTTCGACATTGCGGCCTATCTGATGGCCTAAAGATTTAGCTATTAAGCGAGAAAATGTGGCTCCGGCATTCCGTAAACCAAACGGCATTCTTACATAGCAGAATACTCCTGAAAGAGTTATGAAACTTGTCTTGGCCTCGTCTTCTTTCTTCAGCCATACTTGATGGTACCCGGAGTATGCATCGAGGAAGCTTAATAGTTCGGAGCCGGCTGTGGAATCTATTAATTGATCTATTCGGGGCATTGGGTAGGGGTCTCGCGGGCATGCTTTATTTAGTGATGTGAAGTCAATACACATGCGCCATTTGCTGGAATCCTTCTTTCTTACAAAAACAGGGTTGGCCAACCACTCGGTATGGGCCACTTCCCTGATAATGCCAGCTTTTAACAATTTTTCCACTTCGGCCTTGGCTAAATTTGCTCTTTCTGTTGATAGCTTCCGGAGCCCCTGGCGCACTGGCTTGGCCTTCGGGTTGACGAGCAGACTGTGCTCGATGATGCTTCGGTCGACCCCCGTGATATCTTCGTCGGTCCAAGCAAACATGTCTAAATTCTTTTTGACGACTTCTTCTAATGAGGCGGTTATCTCCGGAGATAGCCCCTTGCCGAATTTTATTGGGTATTTTTTGCCGTCTTCTGAGATTATTCTTGTCTCGACATCACCCTCCGGGCTTGGTTTGAGCGAGGATCCCTTCGGGGGGCTCAAGGCTTCTGGTACTTCTTCAGCGCTCTCCGCCACATTGTGCACTTGTCGAGGGTCCAATGGCTGCCCGTGGCCATATTCTGTCCTTCTGGCTACAGCTTGGTCTCCTGAAATAGTGAGCACTCCACCTTGTGTGGGCATTTTGAGACAAAGGTAGTTGTGATGAGCTATAGCCCCGAATTGGTTTAACATCCCTCGTCCGAAGATAGCATTGTAGGCGTAGGGGGCATCCACCACGTCGAAAATCACCTCCTCTACTCGGGCCAGCGGCCCCTCTCCGAAGGCAACCTCGAGGCCTATTTGGCCGAGGGCATCGAGAGGCTGCCGGGAGTAGGTGCTTCCGGGGTATGCACATCTGGTCGAAGGCTTGAACGAAGAGTATATCTGCGGAGCTTCCACCGTCCACCAGGATCCTCCGAACATCAGCCCCTGCTATATCGGCAGAAATGACTAATGGGTCAGCATGGGGAAACTTCACCCCTACTGCATCGCTGGCTGTGAATGAGATGGGTACACGGGACCATTCTGGCATCCCTTCAGCGGAACTTGAAGTCCCAATGTGCCCAACTTCTCGGACGTACTCACGGCGCTGTCTCTTGGACATGCCGCCGAGGGTCCCTCCTCCAGAGATGGGTAGGACCACTCTTTTGCCGCGGTCTTGCGGATCTTCGTGCCTTGGTGGTGGCATAATACTGGCCACCGGTAGCCGTATAGGGGCTTCGAGGGCACCGGCTCGGGCCACAGTTTGAACAGGCTCCGATCGTGCCGCAGGTGGAACTCGGTCCGAAGTACCCCTCCTGGTATTTCGGTCAATGTATTCACCCCGAAGGGTTAATATCGTCTTGCAGTCTTTCGTGTCATGGCTTCTATTATCGCCATGCACGCAGCAAAAATGACTCTGGCGCCTCCCAGGCACCCTTTCTTGAGGTACTGACGGCCCAGTCTTAAAATTTTTTACCTGCTGGAAACTGGCCGGTGCCTTCGAAGCTGAAGGTGCAATATTTAGCACTTCCGAACGGAAATGCTTTTTTCCTCGCCTATACTCGCTAGGGCGGCTGTCTTGCGGAGGTTGTGGCGGAGCGGTGGCCTCTGGCTCCCTTTTGACTTCCCGGATGGTGGGTAATGCTGCCTCAGCTCGCCGAAGGCATCCTTCCTCTGCCTTGGCATATTGCTCGAAGTATGCCATGAGCTGTGCTACGGATGTTACCGGCTTCCGATGGAGTTTGCTGAGGAGGTCGGGGTTCAGCACCCCTTCTCGGGCAGCATCAACTACCGAAGAGGTAGTAAGGCCCTTGATCTGTGACTTGGTGTGGGCGAAGCGTGTGAAATATTCTCGGAGGGTTTCTCCTTCCCGCTGCTTTACTTGGAACAAACTTCCCGTGGACATCGGGGCCACGAAAGTGCCTTGGAAGTTGCTCACGAACTTCTTTTTGAGTAGTTCCCATGACTTGATCGATCCTGGTTTTAGGGACCAGAACCATCGGAGCGCCACACCTTCGAGAGCAAGTGGGAAGCATTTTGCCATGGTGCTTCGTACTCCCCCGCTTGCTTCTATAGCTAGGGCGTACGAGCGGGCGAACTCCCCGGGGTCCGACCCCCCGGAGTACTTATGCAGCTTTGAGGCCTTGAACTTGGGGTCGAAAGGCACTCTCTGCAGATCAGGGTGCAATGGAGACTCATTGTCGAAGGACGCATTCTCGGCATCTTCTTGGACTTGTATAACTTCTGGGGGGTTGTGGCCTCCATCGTCTGGAGGCCCTCTTGGAGTTTCAGTGGAAGCTTGAGTGCGGAGTCTGTCGGCGGCTTCCTGCCTCCATCTGGACACCTCCTCCTGAAGCCTGGCTAGCTGCGTAGCCTCGGTCTCGGGAGGGCCTTCGTCTTCGTCGGAGGGAACTTCAGGGTCTTGGCTTGCTGCGTAGTCGGTCTGAAGCATTGTAGGGGGGGTAGAGGGCCCCGGGGCGCTCGACGCCCATCGGTTCCAGCAGGAACCGTCGGATTAGCTGAGGGTCCGGCTCCGTTGGTCCGAGGGGACCTTCGAAGGGGACCTGTAGCCTGACCACGCTTCGGAGGCATGGTTAGTCGATGAGGTGTCTTGGAAATGGAAGGCTTCGAACGACTTCGAGGGGGTCGAGGGAAGGCCTTCGGGCTGCACTAAGAAGCCCTTAACTGAAGGGTGCGCGGAATCTCAGGATTCCGAGGCTCCCCCCGTAAGTTTTCTTCAGAGTGCAGTCAGCGGTAGAGAACAAGCTTTTAGAACTTGGATCCCCACGGACGGCGCCAACTGTTGGCGTAAAAGTTACACCAACAGGTTCTTAGTAGTTAAGAACAAACAAACAAGAGGTTTGTGCTTTTAGGACAAACTTGAGCCTCCGTAAAGGATAACAACTCAAGAGGTCCGAATGTATGTGTTTGAACCACTGGTTCTGGATCCTTCTTACAAGGTACAAAGGGGGGTATTTATAGGGAGAAAGGCTAAAGGAATAGACCTATTTACCCTTATATTACAAATGACCTTCAGTACTGTAAACAAGGTTATACACGGTAAAGTGCTGCAGGGTAGATGGATAAGCAGGGCATCCAATCAGTCATGTCTTCCTGCTTCGAAGCCTCCTCTCTCCGTTCGGAGGGTCCTCCGAGACTTCGCATCGTGGCACCCTTCGACCGTGCTGACGTATCATTGAGCATTAATCGACCACCTTCGGGACCTTCTTAGAGCCTTCGGAGGGTTAACCTTTAAGTCCTGGAAATGAAGTAATTTCCCCCAACAACAGGCTTCGCCACGCTCGCACCCCGCTCTGGACAAAGTCACGCTAGCATGTTGCGCTCGAGTCATTACTCTACATCTTACTGTATTAGAGACATCACGCCGAACCCCGCTGTTCGGAGGTGATTGTCACGTCCAGATCCGTTCGGAGTTCATCTTCGATCAGATCAGTCCGAACGCTGAAGATACCCTTCGGTGGGACACTTCACATCATACGCCGAAGTTATACTTTGATGAACCCCTTCGTACTATACTTCGAAGAAGACAGGCTCCGACCGGTTTGATGATTTATTTTGTTTAATATATTTCTTTCGGCTAATCGGATTATTTTGTGTGATCTGGATGCCTAGCGACTCCACCCCCCTTACCACGGCTAAGGGTAGTCGGAACGCAATGTCGGTGCTGTGTTACGCTTAGGCTTGTCCCTAAGTATCCGCACACTTTTGGATCGTCGAACTGACCCAAGTACGGGGTCACGTTTTTGTGTCAACACACTTTTTGGCGACTCCGCTGGGGAAAAGCTACGCCAACATGACGGGTACGTCTACATCGGCCACCGGTACATCTACAATGACTACTACGTCTACACCGCCGATGGACACCATAGGAGGTGCAGTTATTGACAACCGCAACATCCTAACACCTACTCTTGAAACTACTCTTGAAGATATCCCCGTAGAACACTGAGCAGAGATCGAGGCAAAGTTGAAGGCGCTCCAAGACATGATGCTTGGGGGCTACGTCAAGACACGCGCAGGCTTCATCAAGCATGACATCATCACCCCCGACCTCGCTCAGGTCTAGTAACACATGTATCGCCTCGTTTATCCTCTTTAGAAATTGAGCAAAAAATAGCCGCATCAGTGGATCAGACCGTTAGCGCTTCGCTAGCTAACCGTTTAGATTCGGTGGTTAGCTCCCAAGTAGAGGCGACTCTTAGAAGGTTCGGCTTCACTGAGGTCGTACCACTAGTCCCTATTGCTAGTGTACCTCCGGTAAATCATGTATATAGCAGAACTGATGGTAGCACTGGCAAGATCGTTACGTCTTCGGCCTTGACACCTATGGTCGAGACTAGTCATTATGCTTACGGCCAAACTAACACTGCGTACCACGCACCACCACCTGCGCCAGTACTAGCCCCGCCCGCGCTGCCCGTGCTACATTCACAGGCACCCGGGCACGAGCCCGTCGTACAGCTAGCGCGTAGGGAAGAGGCCTATGGCCGACACGCCGAAGTGAGAAACCATGTTGAAGAATATGGTTTTGATATTTCAGATGTGATGAGTGATTGTCAACGAAAGTCAAAGGAAGGGAGATATGAAGACCTGCCGAGTCTGAGGCGCATGTGACTCAGGTACACGAGCAGTGAGCGACGGCCGGGCAGAGGAGCCGCGGAGTGGGGCTGGCCCAATCCGGGTACATGGCTAGGAGCGGCAGATGATCCACTGGTCTGTTGATTGGGTTTGACTCAGGTACACGGGCGGCGAGCAATTGCCGGGCTGAGGAAGCTGCGAGGTCGGGTCGGCCCAATCCGAGTACCCGGTGCGAAGACGGTGGATGCTTTGTCAGTTTCGGCGCAAAACTGACAATCTATTATTAATTCATTTTTAGGATATTAATATTTAGTTTTTAAGTTTAGAATATTTTTATTTGAGTCAGGTGTTTTTTCTAATAATTTTTTAGTAATTTTCGGAATTAATTTTAGAGTCAGTTTAATTTACCCTATGGGTAAATTAGTCTTTTCATGTATTAGAATTTGCCTATAAATAGGGCCCTATCCCCTTGGGAATAGTTGACTGTTTTTTGTTTCAGATCAATCTATATTCCACGTTTTATTCGTTCATCTTCTCTATTCTTCCGGCGAAACTAAGATCTTTTTCAATCGGCAGCAAGATATCTTTTTCTCCACCGCGCCTGTGACCGCGGCTGGCCACCTGCAGAATTTTTGCGCTGACGCGCGCCTGGCCGCCTGCCCAGCTGCAGCGTTGCAGTGCTGCGCAGCACGGCTGCATTTGCAGCCACATCCCGACAGCCAAGCAAGCCGTGTGTTCTTTTTTTATTGAAAAAGAGGGAGGCTGTTCACGTGTGTTGGCGTGCAGGAGAACCACGGTGGGCCCCACGGCAATTCTTTTTGGTGCATTGCAGTCCAGGAGCAGCAGCAACGTGCATGTGCGCAGTTTTTTTGCATGGGCAAAGCCACAGGCGGGCAGCTTTCCCGAGCGAAATTTTTTCCACAGTGAATAAGTCTTCGGAGACATCGAATCCCCTGCGGAAGAACGGCGAACAGGAAGACACAGGTAAGGCTAATCTCCTATATTTTAGCTAGTTAGTTAAATCAATATTTATTCATATTTTAATTGGCCGAAAAATAATAATCTCGTAGTTATTTGTTCTTAATTAAAAATTAATCTCGTCGTTAAATTTTAATATGTCTATTAGTTATCTCGTATTATTTATTTAAATAGATCTGTTTAATTTGCTCATATCAAATAAAAGAAAAATTTATTAGTCGTAATAATTTTTCTTTCTCTCACGTGAAATATTTTTTTGGTTATTTATAAATAAATTTTTGGGTGATCCATATTTTATTCAGTTAATTAGTATTTTACTTTTAGACTGCAATCTGAATATTTTATTAGGATATTTAGTGTTTTGTATTACTTCATTAAATATTTCTAGTACCCATTTTATATACTGTTGTGATTCTTTTTAGTTTATCTCGAATATCATTTTAATTAGGACACCGGTCATTTTTAAGCTAGACAACTTTAATTTCTGAAATTTGCTTTGCAAATATTATTTGTCTAGTTAAGTTCTTTTGGGTGGTGGGATTAAAATATAGTTTAGCAAGAAATTTTTAGGCGCCCATTCACCCCCCTCTGGTCGCTACTTTCGGTCCTATAAGTGGTATCAGAACGAGGTTAGGTTTTTTCTAATATCTTAACCGATTCTAAACCTAGGTAGTGACCATGACGTCTTCTGGAAAAATCCTGTCCCTAGAGGCTTTTGGCTACACTTATTGGAAGACTCGAATGCGAGCATACCTTATGAGCCAGAGCTCAGACATATGGGAGATTTGTGTTCATCCTAACTTCACCATAAGGACTATTGCTGCGGATACTACTGCTGATGTAATTACCCAGCATCAAAATAATAGTAAGGCGGTGAATATTTTATTTTCTGGTCTAGGTCCTAGTGAGTTTGAGCATGTTAGCCATCTCACCACTGCTCGAGAGATCTGGGCTACCCTTCAGGCACACCATGAGGGGACAGCTCAGGTCAAGGCTAGACTTTATCAGACCTACCGACGTGAGTATGAGAATTTCTCACAGAAGCCGGGTGAGATGGTTGAGGCGTTGTTTGGTCGTTTTCAATCGATCATTAACAAGCTTCGTGTAAACAAGGCTGAGCGTGATCAGCTGGTCTCAGATCATGAACAGGCGCTTAAGGTACTCCATACCTTGGACCCTAAGATCTGGGAGATCAAGGTTTCTTCTATTGTTGAGAGTGCGTCCTATGATACCTTGACCATCGCAGAGCTTTTTAGTAAGCTCAAGGCCTTAGAGGTCGATATTCAGTTGAGATCAAATCTCAGTGATTCTGGCTCAAAGACTCTGGCGCTTGCGACACCGTCGGTTGATTCTAATGCCATGAGTTGTATTGCTTTTTCCTTGATGTCTATCTCCGAGGAACAACTTGATACGCTACGAGATGATGATCTGTGCTTGTTTAACAACCGGGTGCGACGTGTTTATGATAAGCGAATGTTTAAGAGACACGGCACAAAATCCGGGTGCTTTGAGTGTGGTGACCCAGGCCATTTCATCGCCGACTGCCCCAAGCAGAAGAATTACAAAAAGGGGACCGGCGGCAACTCCTACAACTCTAGCAAGTATGACAATTCCACTTCCATAAAGGGCAAGCCCAAAACAAGAATATTTCGAAAGGCTCAGAATGATTATAGACGTCAGAACAAGAAGCGAGACAAGACCTTCTTCGCTGAAATGGAGAAAAGATACGCCAAGAGATCCTCGTCTTCCTCCTCGTCTTCAAGTTCAAGTGATGAAGAGATCATGATCAGGAAGGGGAAGGATAGGGACAATCCGGCGGGCCTCTGTTTCATGGGCTTTGGGGACGAGCCAAAGAGTCGCTCACGTCACAACCGAAGATCCCACAAGAGCTTCTGCTCAATGGCTCTTGGGGAGAAGAAAGAGAAGGACTCCTTTGACGACTCCGACGACGATGACGATGAGAAGGCATCTTCCTATGAACAAGAAGTTGTTAATTTACTAGAACAGAACAGTCAGGAGTTGAAGTATAGAGAGAAACTGCTTAGAGGGGCTAAGAAGAGGATAGATGAGCTTGAGAGTGAGCTTGCCACAGCAAATGGCAAGATTGGGAGTCTGTCTTCTTCCCCTTGCTTGGGTGATAGTGGTGAGTGCCCTAATTGTGAGGTGCTGTTGTGTGACCTGACGACTCTTAAGTCCAGGTACACAGAGAGAGTAGATGAGAGAGACACATTGGCCACTGATCTTGAGAGCGCTCAGCAAGATCTAAAAGATGCTCATGCCACTGTCGTCGCACCTTGTGTAGACTGCCCATCTCATTTAGCTAGTATAGCTGAGCTGAGAGCCAAGAGTGATGATCAGTTGAGCGAGTTAGCTGGAGTGAGAGCTGAGTTGGAGCAGAATAAGCTAGAGCTTGAGACCTTGTCAGTTCCACCCACTGTTTGTGAGAACTGTTTGTCCATTAGAATGGAGTTGATCAAGCTAAAAGCTGAGAAGTCTGTCGAAGTTGATAAAGAGTGTGAGATCTGCTTGTCACAGGTAGAGGTGTTAGCTTATTTGAGACAGGAGATTGCTGATGTTCAGAACGAGAACTTTTACCTCCGTCAGATCCTGAGTTGGATTAGTGCCAGAGAGCCACAGCTCGACATGATGATCCAGCAGTTTAAGAGACAGGATGGGTTTGGGGTAGGTTACACCTAAACCAAGGCTAATTTTGAGAGCGCCATTAGCCGAGCAGTGGAGTGGAGTAAGATGACTCCCGAACAGAGATATCCCAAGATTCACTCCACTGAGTCCTTTAAGGATAGTCAGCCCAAGGATGGAGTGATCCAAGAACAACCTAAAGCTCCACCTAAGAAGCAGATCTGGGTTCTTAAGCCTAAAACTCTTCACACTTCTCTTGATTCTTTACCTAGACCTTCTCACACCAAGGATGCTACACCCAACACCACTAAGCCTAAGAATCCTAAGCCTCAACAACATCCCAAGAAGCCTACGTATCATTGTGAGTTTTGTCATAGAGACGGGCATCTTGAGGAGTTTTGCTTCAGGAGGAAGCGGATTGAGCGAGCAGAGAGAGCTCGAGGTGGGCAGGAGCAGTTCTACCAGCAGGGTGGTAGACAGAGAGTTCCTCGACGTAGAGAGAGGCTAGAGGCCAGGCCACGTCGTGTAGGTGGTGGTAGAGGAGACGGTTTTCATGACCGTGCTCCAAAGGGTGGTTTTCGTTTCGGCAGAGTTCTAGATCGTTATGGATACGGTGTTGGACCTCGTGACCATGATTTTAGGCAGAACAGAGGATCGTGCTTTGATCCACATTTCGGTCCAGACTCATATGATTCCTTCTGCTTTCCTACATACGAGCAGATGGCTCGACACTGGTTTGACACCTTTGCCAAACCCGACGTTGGACCATTTGTTCCCACTCGTGATTATTGATCTTGATTTGGGAGTTGTGTATCCTTTCTAGGATACTTCGAGTCAGTTTTTACTTTCTTCTTTATTTTTTTATTGAGTCTTTTTGTGTGCATTCATATCATGCATTATCATAAATCACATTTTGAGCTTGCTTCTGTTATATGATTAATCTGCTTTACTTTCTCTAGCTAGTATATGTTTTTGATTACTTATCGATGATCATGTTCTGTTTCAGTTCACATGATATATCTGATATTTGTCATATGCATGGCTTTTATGCTTTAAAATTGAAAAATGATCATCATTGCTTCTGGTAACTAGCATGTGTTGGTTGAATGCTTTCGCTATCTTTTACATGCCATATAGCTAGATCCTTACTTAGATGCAGATATGCAACTTGGACATTTATATGCTTTAAATATGAAAAATTTGCTGTAAAAATGATAAAAATTCAGATAAATGAAAATTTTATGCATTTTTATGATTATTAAAAAAGATCCAGGTGGGTTTGCTTTGTCGCATTGCATTGTTCTAGACTGCTTACCATAGCACTTTGGTATGAACTAGGACGGTGTAATGTATGCCAAGACCATTGTCTTAAGCTTCTGATGGCCCAGTTCTGGCCTAGGCTTGACTTGGTCGGTTAGCATAAGGTTTGACATGCAAATAACCCCTGGCAGAAATGAAAAATATAAAGAAAAACTCTGAAAACTTTAAAATAAAAAAGGACAAGTTTGCTGAAGCACTTTGTTTTGGACAATGCTTATCTTGGTAGATATCAGTTAGCTTTTGCATCTCATGCTTTACTTTGCTTGTCAACCAGAAAATGTGGTGATGCTTTTGTTTTGCAAAAATCGAAAAATGCGTGCTAATGACTTTCTTAAGATATCATCCATTGCACTGATCATGTCATGTATCTTAGATAGTATATCTCTCGCTATACCTGTTAGATGTTGTTATTGTAGTTAATCATATCTAAGAAGCATGCTTTCCACACTCCACCTGCACCCCATCTGCATTCATGACATATTTTGAGGGGGAGCTGCATTTTAGGGGGAGTTTGTGTTTATGTCTCTTTAGAGTGCATTTAGTCTCACTTGATGAGTCCAATTGTCAACAAGGGGGAGAAATTTTGGATATATTTTTGGCTTTCTCTGGGATTTATTTCAGGGGGAGTTCCTTGTTGGTAATTCTAAGATTTGCACTTGTTTTTGAGTCTTTATTTTTGGTTAAATGACCGTTTTCTTGCTTTTGGTTGGTTTTTGGTCATTAGGGTTAAACTTTTATTTTCTTTCTTCTATTTTCTTTTGTCTTTGTTTTTCTGTTTCCACATGTTTTGCAGGTTCTGGAGATGAGCTGAAAAGGGTGTTGACAATGCACTCATCAAGGGGGAGATTGAGAAACCATGTTGAAGAATATGGTTTTGATATTTCAGATGTGATGAGTGATTGTCAACGGAAGTCAAAGGAAGGGAGATATGAAGAACTGCCGAGTCTGAGGCGCATGTGACTCAGGTACACGGGCAGTGAGCGACGGCCGGGCAGATGAGTCGCGGAGTCGGGCTGGCCCAATCCGGGTACATGGCTAGGAGCGGCAGATGATCCACTGGTCTGTTGACTGGGTTTGACTCAGGTACACGGACGGCGAGCGATTGCCGGGCTGAGGAAGCTGCGGGGTCGGGTCGGCCCAATCCGGGTACCCAGTGCGAAGACGGTGGACGCTTTGTCAGTTTTGGCGCAAAACTGACAATCTATTATTAATTCGTTTTTAGGATATTAATATTTAGTTTTTAAGTTTAGAATATTTTTTTGAGTCAGGTGTTTTTTCTAATAATTTTTTAGTAATTTTCAGAATTAATTTTAGAGTCAGTTTAATTTACCCTAGGGTAAATTAGTCTTTTCATGTATTAGGATTTGCCTATAAATAGGCCCCTATCCTCTTGGGGATAGTTGACTGTTTTTTTTTGTTTCAGATCAATCTATAGTCCACGTTTTATTCGTTCATCTTCTCTGTTCTTCCGGCGAAACTAAGATCTTTTCAATCGGCAGCAAGATATCTTTTTCTCCACCGCGCCTGTGACCGCGCCTGGCCGCCTGCAGAATTTTTGCGCTGACGCGCGCCTGGCCGCATGCCCAGCTGCAGCGTTGCAGTGCTACGCAGCACGGCTGCATTTGCAGCCACATCCCGGCAGCCAAGCAAGCCGTGTGTTCTTTTTTTATTGAAAAAGAGGGAGGTTGTTCACGTGTGTTGGCGTGCAGGAGAACCACGGTGGGCCCCACGGCAATTCTTTTTGGTGCATTGCAGTCCACGAGCAGCAGCAACGTGCATGTGAGCAGTTTTTTGCACGGGCAAAGCCGTAGGCGGGCAGCTGTCCCGAGCGAAATTTTTTCCACAGTGAAAAGTCTTCGGAGACGACGAATCCCCTGCGGAAGAACGGCGAACAGGAAGACACAGGTAAGGCTAATCTCCTATATTTTAGCTAGTTAGTTAAATCAATATTTATCCATATTTTAATTGACCGAAAAATAATAATCTTGTAGTTATCTGTTCTTAATTAAAAATTAATCTCATCGTTAAATTTTAATATGTCTATTAGTTAACTCGTATTATTTATTTAAATAGATCTGTTTAATTTGCTCATATAAAAGAAAAGAAAAATTTATTAGTCGTAATAATTTTTCTTTCTCTCACGTGAAATATTTTTTTGGTTATTTATAAATTAATTTTTGGGTGATCCATATTTTATTCAGTTAATTAGTATTTTACTTTTAGACTGCAATCTGAATATTTTATTAGGATATTTAGTGTTTTGTATTACGTCATTAAATATTTCTAGTACCCATTTTATATACTGTTGTGATTCTTTTTAGTTTATCTCTAATATCATTTTAATTAGGACACCGGTCATTTTTAAGCTAGACAACTTTAATTCCTGAAATTTGCTTTGCAAATATTATTTGTCTAGTTAAGTTCTTTTGTGTGGTGGGATTAAAATATAGTTTAGTAAGAAATTTTTAGGCGCCCATTCACCCCCTCTGGTCGCTACTTTCGGTCCTACACGAAGTCACGCCATGTGTCGCGCCCCCACATGAGAGACATGCACAGGCAGCAGGCGAATCCATGCACTATTTAGGGAATGCACCGACTTCGTTCCTAAGGGTCGAGTTAGGGTTTACCGTAAGCTATATCCCGACCATTTCGATACAATACCCTACCCCCATAGCTATAGAATCCCTGAATTCACTAAGTTCGACGGCGAGGGTAGCAAAACCACAGTAGAGCATGTTAGTCAATTTTTAGCACAGTGTGGAGAAGCTAGCGGGATAGACGCTCTAAAGATTAGACTATTTTCTCTCTCGCTATCCAGCACTGCTTTCACTTGGTTTTTGGCGCTCCCGCCGAACTCCGTTCAGACGTGGGATGATTTAGAACGAAAATTCCATGATTACTTTTACACAGGTGAGACGAAACTTAGGCTTTCACACTTGACATCGGTTAGGCAGAAATCTAACGAGAGCGTCTCCGAGTACATCAAACATTTTAGGGATACCAGAAACCGGTGTTTCAGCCTTAGTATTACAGAAAGGGATTTGGCGGAACTAGCTTTTAATGGGTTACGTTCTGATATTAAAAAAAGATTAGACAACCATAACTTTTTAGAGGTTAGCCAAGTTCTGCAGCAGGCTCTGGTTTAGGAAGGCTGAGCCAAAGATAAAAAGTTTATTAAAACGTTTAACAAACCTAGGGCTGAAATCCACATCATGGAACGCTCCGACGAGGAGGAATCAGAAGAGCAAGATTCGGCCGACATGTACGCGGCCGAATGGGTTTGGAACGCTAAGAGTAAACATGTCACTTGTTCCGAATTACGGCCGTCTCCCACAAAGAATCGACCTAATGAGGTCCAGTACTCATTCGATATAACTAACTGTGATAAAATATTTGATTTTCTCTTAAAGAACCAGCTTCTCAGGTTGCCTAAAGGTCAAGTCATTCCCTCTGGCGATGAGTTGAAGAAACATCCATACTGTAAGTGGCATGATTCACATTCGCATAATACTAACAACTGCAATGTTTTCCGATGGCAGGTTCAATCGACCATAGAAGAAGGACGATTGAAAATAGACCACAATCCAAAGATGAAGTTGGACAAAGATCCTTTTCCCGTCAACGTCGTAGACCTCGGCGAGAAGAAGGTATTGATTCGGCCAGAACAGGCCGAGTCGACTAAAGGGAAAGATGTAATGGTTGGAGAGCCACGCACACGCACACTCATACCCAAGAACCCCGAGGTGGGAGTGTGGAAATAGAACATGAACATCCCTTTGGCTAAGGCTCACAAGAGGCCGAAGGTAACATACAAGATGTTGTTGATTAAGCATCAAAGAAAAGCCAAGGAAGCAGGTCCCCACGCTAAAAAACTAAGTCAGTCGAAAGGCCCAAGACTTCTGGAGGGTGGCTTCAGACCGTCGTGGCCGAGCCCTCCTCGTGATGGCTTTGGACCACAATGGCAGAACCCTCCGCACGACAACTTTGGGCCACAGTGGCCTGACACTCCGTACGGTGGATTCGGACCTCAATGGCTGAACCCCCCGTACAATAACTTCGACCCCCAATGGCCGAACCCCGCAACACTCTAGACGAACCCTCCGACAGGAGGCTTCGGCCCGCACTGGCTGAATGTACCTCCAGCCTAGCAGGACCCCTCGCCGGTATGGTCCGAGACACCGTCGACCTTGCTGAACCCCTTCGGGTAAAGGGTTCGGCTTGCAGTGGGCAAGGCCACTAGAGCCGCCGATGCCTCCACCGTACAACTATGCAGGAACTCTGTGGGCTCTGTACGTATCACAGCCGGAGTACCCTCCGCAACTTAACGCTATACATTGCTTTCCTTCGGAGTATTATGAATGGCAGGGGCAAACAGACGCAGCGGAGGGAGGCATCGTCCATAGGCTGTCTGTGGTACTCCAAATCGGACCGTGCGGGGAAAAGTTGAAGAGTGCAGGCATGAGGAGGCTGAAGATAGGGAGTCTGAAGCTATCACAGTCATAGTAGGGTCTCAGGAAGTCCCAATCCTGAAAGCCTTATCGCCAAAGTCTGACGGAGGTAAGCCCCATGCTTCGGCCGGAACCCACGCCGAAGCCTGGTTCGATCGGCCGAACAAGGCTGGTCCAATTGCCGGGGTCCACAATGAAGGCCCCTCCGAATACAGAGTGCACAAGGCTGAAGGAGGCAGTACCACTTCAGCTAGAATTGATAAGAACCAGGCAGTAGCACCTGGCACCAAGCCACAACCATCTTGGGCACCTCCAGGCATGTCCAAATCACAAAAGAGACATCTGCAATGACTACGGGCACAGGAGATGCGCGAGAAGAAAGCCGAGGACGAGTGCAACACTATCTTTGAAGAAATCCACCCTCGACCAACCACAAAACAGGTATGGAGGATGAAGCCGGTTGAGATGACCAATCCGGCTCCTAGTCCGAGCGACGACGACGACATGCTCGACGACGACTACTTGCCTGTCTCTAAGGGGCATGCACCCTAGGCAATGGACATCAACTTCGTCACGCTACCCGTTGAGTTCACCCTACCGCAGGATGAGGCCGAGGTCGCTCAGCTAAACCTCGCCCCACGCAACGCCATTTTTGAGAAGCCCGAGGACTCGTCTCGCCATCTGAAGCCTCTCTACGTGAGAGGTCACATTGATGGAGAGCTGATTTCTTGGATGCTTGTCGATGGTGGTGCCACTGTTAACTTAATGCCTTACTCGTTATTGAAGAAGCTTGGCAGGGACGAGGATGATCTGAAGAAGACCAACTTGATGCTCAATGGCTTCAACGGCGAGAGTTCCGAGGCCAAGGGCATGCTCTCCATGGAGTTGACAGTGGGCAACAAGACATTGCCAACAGCATTTTTCATCATCGATGTACAAGGTAACTACAGCATGCTGCTTGGGCGCGACTGGATTCACGCGAATTGTTGTGTTCCTTCTACTCTAGTTGACACAACTATAAAACTGACTTTTATAGACATTTCCTTTCTAGATTGAGAAGGAAAACGATCTTTGTGTGAAAACTGTTTTACATAGGAGGTCCACTTAACACCCCTGAGACCTCTCAAAATTGAGAAAGAAATTGCCTTTGCGTATATAGTAGAACCCTTTTTTATAGGATGCCCACTTAACACCAATGAGACCCATCAGGATTGAGAAGAAAAACCGTATTTGTGTGGAAATCATTTTCCACTAGAGGTCTCCTTTGATTGAAAATATCATCTAGTAGTAAGACTAGAAATAACAAACAGTCTAATGTTGCGTTGAAATAATTTTAGAACTCGAAATTGTTGGTTTATTAAAAATGGCACCATAATCTTTTTTTCATGGTTTTTGTTTGATTTTACTAATTGATAAATGTTATTCATATCTTAAATATATGAATGTTTATAATTGAACACATGTATTAAGGAGATAGGAAATTATGATAATACCCTTCATGAGATAAGTGTGTACCCAAAAGTTGTTAGGAGTAATGAATAATAAAGTTCAAAGGTAGAATGAGTACTTTTGAAATAAAGAACATTTACTAATACTATACACTATATTTAGAATAAATTTTGAACTCTAAAAAGTGTTATATTTCGGAACAGATTGAGTAGTTATTTTTTTATTTAGAATATTCATTCTATTGCATTGCTACTTTGATCTTGCAGCAATCAAACTCAAAGCACAATGCATCAGCAATGAGTCTATACTATCCAAATACTTTCCCCTAAAATATCAAAGTCTACACAAAAACCAACATAGAACACATGCTTGAGTTTTGTACTTTTAGAATTTTTAATTTTTCAGATATTCTTTTCTACTTATTAATGTGCAAACAATTCACTTGATACAAAAATTCTTTCTGGATGGAAATTTTTTTTCTAGCGGATGACATGTTCAATGAGATCTACTCCCTTTCGATGAAATATGCTCCCATCTTGCAACATCCACCCTTGTTCAACGAGATCTCTATTTTAATGAGATCAGCTCTTGTTAGGTGAGATATACTTTCTATGGTAATATCCTTGAAACTAGGGATGCCACTTTATATGATTATCGATGGATATACCTAAAATTGACACACACACACACACACTCACACACACACACACTCATACACTCACTATCACACATACTCACTCACACACACTATCACACACACTCACCCACTTTCAATGATGCGACGGACCTCTGCATTGTTGGCGGTGAGTATTGGGGTTCGTGGACCAATAACGTCAACATGTTAATCATCTTCGTGGACTTCCTTTGCCACTATGGCGTGCCCATCAAGTATCACGATTTTATCTTTGATTTCTCAGAGTTCTTGTTGTACGAGTGACATGTTAACTGATGGATCTAGTGTGCCTTGTGCTGCCAAGACAAGGTGCTATGAGCCTCCAATTCTATATGGGGGAACCCTTGATGTTGCATGATCTACCTCTCATCTCTCAGCACCTCACGAGGTTACATCTTTCATGCGTGGTTGGTAATAGAAACTTTCTCAAGTTTTTGGGTTGCCCAGCGCGGGTGGATTTTAAGATGATGCCTTGCACTATCAATGCTGAATTGTTGACGAAATTGTATCTCCATCTGTAAAAAAAGTGAGCCTTAACTACTGTGAATTTTATCCATATATCTGTACTTGCATGCCATCCTTACTAGCAACAATTGCTATCTTTGATGATGATTGTGTGGACAAATGTTTTGAAAGTATTTTTTGGTGATTGTGGTGATGATAATTGTGAAAGTTGTGATTTTTTTGGCCCTTCTTCAGTTCTTATTAAGGCACCAAATGTGGGTGTCTTGATGCATTATTGGAAGCTTCACCATTTGGAGTTGTCAGCTAATCCTACAATGGTATCCTCAATATTGCTTCGCACAAAACATCCTAATATTGTTTCAATTCCACCATTTCCTGTGTGGTAAACATATCAATCATTACAATAGCATCATTATATCATTTCACATAAGCGGTAGGCTTGTTTGTATTTGAACTCTAAAAAGTGTTATATTTCGGAACAGATTGAGTAGTTATTTTTTATTTAGAATATTAATTCTATCACATTGCTGCTTTGATCTTGCAACAATCAAACTCAAAGCACAATGCATCAACAATGAGTCTATACTGTTCAAATACTTTCCCCTGAAATATCAAAGTCTACACAAAAACCAACATAGAACCCATGCTTGAGTTTTGTACTTTCAGAATTTTTAATTTTTTAGATATTCTTTTCTAGTTACTAATGTGCAAACAATTCACTTGATACAAAAATTCTTTCCAGATAGAAAAATCTTTTCTAGCGGATGACATGTTCAATGAGATCTACTCCCTTTCGATGAAATATGCTCCCATATTGCAACATGCACCCTTGTTCAACGAGATCTCTATTTTAATGAGATCATCTCTTGTTAGGTGAGATATATTTTCTATGGTAATATCCTCGAAACTAGGGATGCCACTTTATATCATTATCCATGGATATACCTAAAATTGACGCACACACACACACTCACACACACTGACTCTCTATCTCTCTCTCACACACACACTCATACACTCACTATCACACACACTCACTCACACACTATCACACACACTCACCAACCCACCCCACTTTCAATGAAGCGATGGACCTCTGCATTGTTGGCGGTGACTCTTGGGGTTCATGGACCAAGGTGTGTGGGTAGCAGTGGAGGGCAATGAAGAGATCGATGACAAGAAGGACCAGATGACTCTCACCACCATAATTCAAGCAGTGCCGGAGGCTATGGTGCTAGCCATAGCCAAAAAGGAGATGACAAAATAGGCTTAGGACGCACTCAATGAGATGCATATTGGAAAAGATTGGGTTCGGAAAGCGAATGTGCAAACTCTTAGGAGGGAACTTGAGAGAATGTACATGAGGATGCAGAAATGATTAATGAGTACTCGCTCAATCTCACTACAGTTGTTAACAAAATTCGTGCACTTGGTGCCAAGGTGGTGGAGACCACCGTGGTGGAGAAGCTTCTCCATATCGTTCCCGACAAATTTCAGCACATCGCCAGCACACTCGAACAATGGGACGATGCGACGAAGATGACAGTGGCGGAGGCGATTGGATGCTTGAAGGCATATGAAGCATCAATGTCAGGACATCGGTGTGACGAGGAAATATGACTACAACTTCTAGTTGCACATGCTGAACCACAACTAACGCATGCCAAGTGGGAGTCCAAAGTTGTTGAAGAGAAGATGAGTGATAAGGACTCTGACAACGGCGACAACAAGAAGTACCACGGCAAATTCGACAAGGCAATAGTGTATTGCTATAATTGTCAAGAGTATGGGCATTTCGCTGATGAGTGTCATGAGCCGAAAAAGGAGAGGGCTCTTTATGCCATAGCTGACACCAATGATGAATCAACGAGGAGGTGCTAAAAATTTCCTTGTATTAGTTAATGTCTTTTTAGTGGAGTTAGTTACCTAGTGACCGGTCAAATGGTGCGCCCAATGTGGCCAGGAGGCAATACATGAGTGGTAGGGTACATGCTACGTGTGTGAGTGAATGGTGACTGCATGCAAGTGATTTGCATGTGGGTTTCTTTACTTAAGGTAGCTAGGCGTTTCTTGTGTGTGAGTGTAAGTGTAGTGCAGTGTGTGAGTGCAAGCACAATACACAGCCGTGTGTATGCTGTGGAAGTTGCTATAATGATTAGTTAAAGTGAGAATTAGTTATTATGCTTGTGTTTACATGCAACGTCTGCTCTTCTTATTGTGTGCGTGTGTGTTGTGTGCTAGAGAGTGCTGGTCCATCATTCGACCGCAGTTTCGCATGGCTGCCCGAACCTAGAGCTTGCTGGTGTGAATTTGGTGCGTAATTTCCTTGATTTCTTCAGTTTTCCAGTTCTAGAACATCTACAGATTATACCCGCAACTTTTCAGATGCCAAGAAGATCTCTTTCCAATCTCTGAAACTCCTCAAAATCACCTGCTTCGATTTCACCTTATTTTTCTACACTGGTATTTTATTTCTGGAGTCAACCTTTCACTGTGTTTAAGGGCATGCGGATAGTAGTGGACACATTTGTCAGTGTCACCACCGATGGATGTGTGGATTGGAACAATTGCAGAAACGGTAATGCTGACTCTGAGGAGTGCACCAGCAATGATTTTGAGTATTGTCACAGTAACAACAATTCCGAGCTTCTGCAAGCTTTATCACAAGCTAAGTATTTGGTGTTGAACTGTTGATAACCATGTCACGAAAGGTATGCTCTGCTTACTGTTTCATCTTGAACTCCTTTATGTCGTCCAATTATTTCTAATGATATACTATCTCTCTAGTTCTGAATAGTAGCAAGACTGTCTACCTTTCCACATTTAAATAATTAACATTTCTAAGCAATAACTTATTGTGTTGATTTGTTGCCGCACTGTTATTCATTGCTCACTAAATGTTTATCATCCTCTTGTTCATACAGGTTAACAAAATGGCTGACTGCATGTAAATCGCCAATGAAGCAACACTTCTCTCCGTATGTTTGTTGATTATGTATTTGTTGACACGAAAAACGTGCCCCCGCACTTTGGCCGGTTCGACGATCCAAAAGTGGGTGGATACTTAGAGATGAGCCTAAGCGTAACACAACACTGACGTCGCGGTCCGACTACCCTTAACAGTAGCAAGGGGGTGGAGTCGCTAGGTAATCAGATCACAAAGAAATAATCCAATTAGCCAAAATATATAGATAAAATAAACCAATCAACAGAACGAAGCCTGATTGATTTGGAGTGTACCGTGTGGAGGGTCACTGAAGGGGGTCCTTCAGCGTTTGGTGTGAAGGGTGCGCCGAAGGTAATCTTCGGTGTTCTGATTGATCTGGCCGAAGACAGGCTCCGAACAGATCGTGACCATAAATCGCCTCCGAACGACAGGGTTCGGTACGAAGCTTCTGACACGACAAAATCCAACACGGAGCGCGGGGCGCAACGAAGTACGCTACGGAGCGTTGGCGCGACAAAGTCCGATGCGGAGCGTTCTGGCGTGACTCCGGTGCGAAGAAACTCCAATGTGAAGTAGCTCCGATGCGCGGGACTCGACCAGACCAACAACAGTGTGACGATTCCAGCATAGACGGACGAAGCGAGGACTCGCCGAAGGGTGCTCCGGCAGCCTCCGAAACCAGCTTCCTAGCTCCAGAAACCTACAACAAAGGGGGGCTCTAAACGTTAAACCTACAACAAAACGAAAATCAAGTGCCAATTCGGTCTGGAGACCGAATTACCAAGTGCAGCAGTATACAAAACGAAGGGTAATAATATGTTACGTAGATTAACGGATGATTCACAGGCGAACCAACAAGGCTTACCACAATTACGACGTGGCTGACAAAGGGCTTCGAGCGCAAACCCATGAAGGTGTACTGATCCAATACGGAAAGTAAATAAAAGTAAGGGTACGATTCAAACTAGGGTGTGAAGAGTTGATTTGTGTTGGAGTGTCCTATGAAC
Organism: Zizania palustris; assembly: GCA_019279435.1. Lineage (NCBI taxonomy): Eukaryota > Viridiplantae > Streptophyta > Magnoliopsida > Poales > Poaceae > Zizania > Zizania palustris. The sequence goes on from JAAALK010000081.1 coordinate 43,348,159, forward strand.
CGGCTCACCCCAGTATTTATAGGGGCTAGTCTTCTTATCTCTAACTCTAACCTAATAAGATTCAGTCTAACCAAGATTAGAGATAAAATTAACTTGAATCTATATCAGACTCCTATCCGAAGCCTAGCTAAAGTGGGCCTTCGGCAGGCCCGCCGAAACATGCTCCTCGGGCCGAAGCTTCGGTGAAGTAGGCCGCCGAAAGGGCCTTCAGGCCAAAGTCAACCCATGGAGCAGGCCGTTAAAAGGCCTTCGAGGCCCCATGTAGGTGGACCTCCAGGCTGAAGCCAATCCGCGGAGCAGGCCGCTAAAAGGCCTCCGAGGCCCCATGCAGGTGGGCCTCCAGCGCTTCAGGGCTTCGGCCTGTACCAGGAGTTGTATATTTTCAGCCCAAAATTACCAAATTGATATTTTGACAATTTCGACTATCGATACCATTTTTTGCTATCAACAATGTTTAGTAATCTCCTTGAGTTATCATCTTATTTATATCATTAGGCTATTCACAGTGGGGGATTCATTGGGGTTTTATGGTATTAATTACTATGTCGCATTAAATTTTTTGCTGACATGGCATTAAATTAATGAGAAAAGAGAAGTAGTGTCATATTCATGACTTGGTGCTAACCCGTTTTCAAGACGGATGAAACGTAATAAAATGCCCACTGTGAGCCAAATCGTTTCATCGGAGAGAGGGTATTTAATTTAGTTACAAAACATTTAATTACACTAGTTAGCCTAGGAAACAGTGAAATAAAACTATCCATTAAGAAAGGGTATTTCATTCAGTTACAAACTGATGTGGCCTTCTAAAAAACAGTATTATAAAACACACTACTATAAATAGCCTTATACGTAGTTACATATATACATTAACACAACATCTCTAGACTGTAGTTTTTTTTCTTACCTGACCCTTGTTTTCATAGGTTGATGAACCTGTAAACTTGCATTCCTTGTCATAATTTTACTTTAGTTATGACCCCTTATCTTTTGTTTTATTATGCTATGCAGTTTCTTATGACACTTTCTTACCTGACCCTTGTTTTCATAGGTTTATGAACCTGTAATCTCACATTCTTAATCATTCGATTTGGATTTTCTTCTCTAATGGTTGCACATGTATGAAAGAAAACCATTGTCGTCATCTCCATGTCCGGTTACTTTGCTCCCTATGCCCAAGAGACGGTTTCGATAGATCCATGTGAATGATAAACCTTTGTCTGATTGCTTGCTTTATAAGAGTAAACTCTGATGTTAAGAGAAAAGATTGGTTGTCTGCGTGCTTCGTGTGTGGTCAGTTAGACAGACGCATTCTTGTTAAGAGCAGGAGGAAATGGTTAGATATCATTAATCATATTTTTGTATCATTTTCATGTTACAAGAACATATTACACAGATTATGCTGGATGCTGGAGCAGTGAGTCCCAAATATTTGTATTAAATTTCACACGACGCCCAGGTTTAGGGTCATACGTAACACAAAAGCCCATGTTTACAAAAGCGGGAGATTTAATGATTTGACACTTAAAACAAGTGATTTTTTGATTACTTGGCACTTACGAGAATAATAGGTAGAATTATCTGATTGTATTGGGTAGGATGACAAATAATCAAAGTTACTTATTTTGAGTGTCAAATCATTAGATTTTTATATAAAAAATAGTTGTGGTAAAATAAGAATACACATTAGCCACCTTGTCGACAAACCCTTGGTTGCTGGTAGCATAATAGTCAGTGTGTTTATGTAGCTAATTAGGGTTCCTTTAGAACGCAAGAATTTTACAGGATGTTGATAGGAATTGCATTAAATCCTCTAAAATTCCAACAAAAAAACTTCACGTTGGCCTTTTTTTTATTTGCTCGAGTTGTACTAATGCTGTTGCTGGTGTCTAGATTTTCTTACAGGTGATAGCATACGTTGCAATTTTTTCTCCCAACCTTTTCACCATTGCTTTGTCTGAAACAATGAAATATTTAAGAACCCAGTGACTTGGTAAGGTGCATTACAACCTCCCTGTGCTTTTCAGCAGGTTAAGGGTCTATTTTGAGAGCCGAGATTATAAGAGAAGCAATTGGTAAAAATCAAGTAGTCATTTTTCAGTTTTTCGATATTACTTCGTTTCTATGTGGCTGCTAAAAGCTTTCGAAATAGGGACTAAGCCGGAAAACAACCTTCTACTACGCTCTGAAATTTATTAGCCAAAAGTAAAAAAAAAAAAATGTTGACTAGGTATACTGCAGCTCACAGCCTACTCAGCGATTCCAATTCGGAACCGCCTGTATGGGCCGTTATTACAAAATTCTGGCCCATATTTATGAATGGGCCCTTACAAATAAGGCTTTATAGATAAGAATTGGGTTGGGCATCAATCGTGACTAGGTCTTCTATGTGCCACATAATTGTTAGTGCAAGTCTATTGGGCCCTACTTGTTTGGGCCATTACGGTGCATCAATGAGATTTTTATATAACATATTTTTATTTGAAATTATGATTTTTGTTGATTTTTTTGAAAAAAAAAACATAAAACTAGAAAGATAACTATCGTGAAATTAAATTTTGATCGCGGAGTCCCATTAAAAATGCTTTTCTAACGAGAGCTATCCCTCACTCTATCGCCGAACCTGATTATTAGTTTAGCAAAACTAACAGTCGACATTATTTAGTTTTGTAATTTTTTCAGAAAATTTCTTCCGTACTCACTCTTCACCAGTTTATTTCAACTTCTAACGTAACCGCTAAAGATTTAAAGATTTATAGCAGTTGTCATTGAATGGATGATCTAAAAATTTAGAGAAGAGCCCTACCTTCTACTAAAATTCGCAACTAATGATTCTCACTATGGTTACTGTTAACATACCGATCCTATCTTGATCCTTTGAAAATCGGATAAACGGTTGGGCATACTTATCTTTAGGGGGTTTTGCCTATAAATAGAAGGATTCTCTCCTCATTTGTATACTATGGAATGAGCAATAAAGAAGATCGACTTTTCCCCTAGACACTGTGTCTTGCTCGTTATCAAAGACGTTCTGGAGTACACATGTAGCAGAGCAGGTTTCTCAACATGTTATTAGTACGGAGCTCTATGTGGGTGTGAAACCAAGTGAGATCACACTGTGATTTTTGTCTGTATGATGAGTGATTGACAAGGTTGAGTGATGAGTTGGAGTGATGAATGAGTGATGGTTCGATTGCATCGATGGGATCGATGTGTGGATATGAATTATGCCGAGAGGATCGGTGTGCGTCGCGTTTCGTGTTTTGGCTTGTCTCATGTGTGCAGGGTGAAGATGCTAACCAACTGTCAACGGCGGGTGATCAAGGGTCGAGCGGGGAGCTCGATGCCAGAGTATCAAGGATGTCAGGTAAAGTTGGAGATGATCTCAGGAGTGCACGAGGAGATAGAGCAAGATATGGACGGACGGATGATCGAGACAGCGTGATGGTCAAGTCAGCGAAAGAGAGGCCAGTGCAAGTGTTCAGGCGGCTCGAGGGGATCGAGAGCGGGAGAGACTTGTTGGCGGTTGAGTTCGCGGATTGGCGTCACATGTTAGCGATCGAGGAGGCTTTGTTGGTTTTTGCTGAAAACCGTCGCATTAGAATTTTTTTAATTCCAGTAATTAAGAGTTTATTTTTTCTGTTTTGTCGTCGAGGTTAAGTGTAATCTTTTAGGAAAAATTACTCGTATGTCATTATAATTTTCAGAAATTGCCTATATGCCACTGTCAGTGACTGTGGTGGTCCCCATCTGTCAGTGACACACCAATGGCATATTGGCAAACCGTAAAAATTGTAATGGCACGGAAAAAATTAACCCAATCTTTTAGTATTTTTTGGAATTCTTAATTCTGAAAAAATATTAAAAGAATAGAGTCAATGATGTAATAAATTAGGAGTTTGCAATAATGGATTTTTCAGAATTTGTAATTATGAAAATTCATTATGGCAATTAGGTAAATACCTAGAACTTTTACCCTAATGGCATTTTGGAGATTTCTTTAATGGGTTTGCCTATATAAAGGACCCAAAGGCCTAGGGTTTAGGGGACTCTTTTAGCTGAACATTTTGCGGGCTACCAACCACAATTTCTATTTTGTTCTAGCCTTTTTGCTGTTCTTAATTTCGTGCTTAGTGTTCATCATTCGGATGGCACAAAACGCATCCAGGAGCTTCCAGCGCAGCGCAGGTACTGTTCATCTTTTTTAGATTCACTTTCAGAGGTGAGTTTTGAACTGTTTTGATGCAGTTTTTGGACCTGAGTTCTTCACGACTTTTGTTGTACAAGTTTCTAGGGTTCCATTTTTGAAGTTTACAAAAATTTTGACCATTTCTGTATATATTTTTCTGTCGAACAAAGTGCCTAAACAGTTCTGGAAACTTCTGATTTCTGCTGATTGTTGAGTTGTCTTCAGTTTGGATTCAATATTTGAGGCGACTTTTGACCTATTTTGGTACTGTTTTTATACCTGAGTTCTACATAACTTTTGTTGTCCAAGTTTCAAGGGTTCCATGTTTGAAATTTGCAAAAGGTTTTGACCACTGCTGCATATATTTTTCTGTCCAACAAAGTTCCTAAAAAGTTCTGAAAACTACTGATTTCTGCCAAGTTGTGTTCTGTTTTTAGTCTGAATTCAATCTTTGATGCGATTTTTGATCTGTTTTGGTTCTGTTTTTGGACCAGAGTTCTTCATAACTCTTGTTGTCCAAGTTACAAGGGTTCCATGTTTGAATTTTGCAAAAGGTTCTGAACACAGCTACATATAGTTTTTGGCTCATCTATATGCTATAAAAATTCTAGAAGGTGGTCATTTGCTGAAAATCTTGAAGGCTGAAAGTTGAACTAGAAACATTTTTCTCCCTTCTTTTTCTTTCCCAGCTTGTCGATCATGTGCTTCCGTATGCAGTGACACTTTTCTCCATTAACAACTGCATGTACTGTCGAGCACATGTTCCACCAAGTCCATTGTGAAATTATTTTTTATGTGAGTCTTTTGTATAGAACAGAAAAGGTTCGAGAGTTATTTTTAAAGTGTAGTCTTTTTGTGTGCAAATTCAGTTCTGGTGATCCCTCAATCTATCATTTGACATAATATCAGATAAGAGGATGATAGCATCTATTTTTATCGGAGTCTTTACTACATCTGCTTCTGCTTGTTCATTTATAGGTGCGTTGGGTGATTTGAAAAGGCCATCATATTCGCAAGAATTTGTCGAGGTACCTATTCACCCCCTCTAGTTGCCGTTCCGATTCCACAATTGGTATCAGAGCCGATTAGATCACCAGTTGACCTTAACCGGTTTGTGATCCTTTTGGCGACATGGACCAAAATACTAAGATTCTAGTGTTTAATGGTCAATACTTTGTTTATTGGAAGGTGCGCATGGAGGCTTATCTACTAAGCCAAGGAAGTGCTATATGAGACATTGTCGATTCCTAATATGTGACACCTGAAACTCGCACCTCATAGACTGAGAAGAAAAATACGATTGTAATAGCAAAGCAAGAAACAAATTGTTCATCAGTCTGAGTCGCAATGAGTTTGATAGGGTCCAACACCTATGAACCGCACGTGAGATTTGGACTACTTTGAAAACCTTTCATGAGGGCACTACTCAGATGAAGGCTAGGAGGCAAAGCACATATAATCAAGAATATCAAATGTTTGTGCAAGGCCCGGGCGAATCTGTAGATGCCATGTTTGCTCGATTTGATGGGATTGTGAACAACTTGCGCTCCACTGGGACTTTAGCTTCTTCGGACCATGATAGTGCTATCAAACTTCTCTATGCTTTTGATCGTAGCATATGGGAGGTGAAGATCTCTAGTATTGAAGAGTCGGGGAGCTTTGATACCTTGACTTGCAATGAACTCTTTAGTAAGCTAAAGTCCACTGAGATTGCCAAGTCATCTCGTCTAGAATTTGGAAACTCTTTGTTGCCTTCTATTGCTTTGGTTTCTGGTCCTAGCAGTGGTACCTCATCTGGAGGTAACTTTTCTAGTGGTTCTGCCGTTTGTGCTTATTCTGGTGGTTTTGACTTGTCCTCCCTTGTCTCTATAACAAAAGAACAAGTGGACACTCTAGATGATGAGGAGCTAGCTATCGTTGTCAAGAAGTTCACCCATTTCTACAATGATAGACGAGACAAAAGGAGACGAGGGTCGTAGGGATGTTTTGAATGTGGAGATATTTCTCACATAAAAGTGAATTGCCCTAAATTAAAAATGAAAAATGAAAATCAGCACAAGCACCAGAAGTGGAACAAGAAATCATACTTCAAAGGGAAGCGCGGAAAAGTGGCTAAAAGAGTAGCCAGAGCTTTTGTGGCCACACTCAGCGACATCGATGGTACATCAAGCGAGGAGCCAAGCTCAGAAGAGGAGGAACCTCCCAAGAAGGAGAAGAAGGAGAAGAAGACAATGGATCTCACTAGCCTTTGCTTCATGGTCGATGGCAACCATAGCAGCGACGAGCTCGACACCTCTAAGGTATATCTATCCCGTGATCAGCTTCTTGTTCAAAATGATGAATTGCATGATGCTGTCTGCTCTCAGGATATATTACTTAAACATGCTGCTAAAGAACGAAAAGAACTAAAATTCAGACTTGAAACTATTTCCACTGAACTTGCAATTTTGAAATCTAAGTCTAATTATGCCGAATGTGAGTCATGTCTTCTTGTCATGAATGAACTTACTCAGCTGCGTACTACTCATGCTCAAGTTATTGAACAACTTGAATGTACTCAAAAGCAGCTTTTGGTGGTGGAGTCTAGTCCTGGTGTCATCAACGAATGCATGAACTGTCCTTTACTTGTTGAAAGCATTAATTTGAGAGATAAGCATGTTGATGAACTTGAGGCTAGATTGGTGTAACACCCTACTTTTCTAATCAGCAATTAACCGCCAAAACAAAAAATTTTTGGCAATAACTCCTCTGTAATTACGAGGTCACCCACCAACAATCACATGCAGTTTATAACTTATCACCAAAAAGATATCAACTTTATCAAAACTCACAGTCATAAACATTTCTATGACTAAAAACCCCACTGGTTTCAAAATTCAAAGTTTTACAACACAAACTACATATTACAAATTACAACTATTTTAAACATGGTTTCATTTATCATTATAGATGGTGAAGTGATAAGTGCCACTATTAATCCCGTACCCCAAAAGGTAGATTCATCGAGCAAACACACCTGAAATAGAATTAAAAAAAGTGAGACAAGCTCAGCAAGCAACAATTATGAATATAAACATATATTACTCATTCACAAGTTGTTTTGCAATTAACCAATTGCTTCATCCAATAATTTTCAACATGCTTTTATCAACTATCATGGCATTGAATTTCACTCCTCAAAATTCTTGTATATCCAATCATCACATAAATATATGTATGCCATGATGCAACTCCATTTGAGAGTTTATGCTAGATATACTAGCCTCTCATGCAACTCCAATTGAGAGTTTTGTGCTAGATATACTAGCCTCTCATGCAACTCCATGTACCGGTACGAGTCACGCACGATGGCAGTGACCGGGTTTTATCACCTTATGCAATGCATACGTGCATATGTATGCATGTGAATTGATGTTAATTCTTATAATTTCTTTGATGCAACCTGATATCCACAAAATAGCCCACCTGAATATGGATGGACTAAATTTAAAAGTAACATCTCATGTTTAATTAACTTGAGAAAGAAGTAAGACATGAATATAAACATAACATGTTACTTGCCTTTATACCGGTGTCGACAAAGAACACTATATGTTTAATTGCGCTCAGAAGGGTTACCACCTGTATAAACACATATTGAGTATTACACGATCAAAGTACAAACAACACCAAAACATTCTTTCTACACTTCTTAACGTCGTTTATACGATGTTATTTGGTCTACTTCATAGTAACCAAAATTGATTTTTCTTCAAGAAAACAACATATTTCAACAATATGTCACTTTGCAACTGACAAATATCTCTTCTATTAGATACAAAAAGGAAAGATATCATATCAATCTCTTATAATCATTTCATTGAACACATGGTGGGCATTGAATAAAAGTGAGTATAACCAATAAATTAACCGTGCAACTTGATGGGCAAGAAGTTGGTAAACTCTAGAATAAGTAGAGGAAGGGATGGAGACGACAGACAAAACAACAAAGCGATAAATAATGGATTAAATGGTACCAGCCTCATACGACAACGTATGCGAACAAAACAAAAGGAGCAACTAAAGATAATGACCATAACACATAGATAAGATTGACAGAACTAGAAACCTGCGGTGGAGCGCGGAGATTCAACGGAAAGAAGAAATCGAGAGAATGCTTGAGAGCAAGGAAGAAAAGAGATAGGGCTGCACGTGAGAGCTCTCCACGCAACTCTAGAATTTGTGAGGAGGTTCTACCCTCATCCTTTATTTATACATAAATTAACGGCTTAAAATTGTTGGGCCTACTATGATTCATGAGATATCCGAAACAATTATTTAATACCAAAAATGGAATCGTGTCGATGAGATCTTCGCAACCACGGTTCCCGATCGACCATACGAGCAACAGATCAAAAAGTCAACTTTAGGAGAAAGTGGTCAACATTTGGCTTCTTAGATATTTGTTTTTAGATATTTTTTATGAGATATTACAATTGGAGAGTGCTGAGTGTTCTAAGGATGTGCAACCAGCTTGTCCCATTTGCATCACCCTTAAGGACCAACTCAGTTTTGCTAGAGAACAAGTTGAAAAACTAAAATGTGAAAATGATTATCCTCTCTCTGTGGTTGAGAAATGCACTGAAGGGAAGGGTAGGATGGATTTGCTTTTGGCTAAAACAAAATTGTGTGCTGATAGGGCAGGGTTAGCTCTAGGGTTGGGCTATGAGAGAAAGTGGTCAACATTTGGCTTCTTAGATATTTGGTTTTAGATATTTTTTATGAGATATTACACACTTCCCCCCTTAAAAGAATTCGTCCTCGAATTCTACCGCTTTAGTACTAACGATGAAGAAAACAAATAAACCTTATAACTCACCAGCTTCAAAGAGCTCGGGATATTTTTTCGCAATTGTTCCTCTAGTTCCCAAGTTGCCTCTCGTTCGGATTGATTTGTCCATTGAACTTTTACAAATTTAATAGCTCTTCTTCTCATAACTCGTTCTAAGAATTCTAATATATGCACTGGGCGACACTCTATAGTTAAATCTTGATCCACTTTAATTGGCCCAAGGTCAATTTTATGCTCAGGGTCCTTCAAATACTTTCTTAGCACAAAAACATGGAATACATTATGTATTCCACTCATCGAGATCGGTAATTCAAGACGGTAAGCCAAAGTGCCTACTCTGGCTATAATTAGAAATGGACCGATGTATCTTGGACTAAGTTTTCCAGAGACACCAAATCGTACAACACCCTTAGTTGGCGACACTCTGAGGAGAACCTCATCACCAACTTCAAATTCTAGGTTTCGTCTTCGCACATCAGCATAACTCTTTTGTCGACTCCGAGAAGCCAACAAATTTTGATGTATTTGATGTACCTTTTCTTAAGTTTGTTGAATCAGATATGGGCCAATCAAGGATCTTTCTCCAACTGTGTTCCAACATAAAGGAGAAACACATTTTCGACCATACAATGCTTCAAAAGAAGCCATTTGAATACTCGCTTGGTAGCTATTGTTGTAGGCAAATTCTGCCAAAGGTATATGATCCTCCCAATTTCCTTTCCAAGATAAGATACAAGCACGAAGCATATCTTCTAATGTTTGGATGGTTCCCTCTGATTGACCATCTGTTTTAGGATGGAAGGTTGTACTAAAAGAAAGTTTGGTACCCATAGCCTTTTGCAAACTTTGCCAGAATTGGGATACAAACTTAGAATCACGATCGGAAATAATTGACTTTGGTACCCCATGTAATCTCACTATTTCCTTAACATACAAAGGGGCCAATTCTGGTGCTGTATTGGTTGTCTTTATTGGAATAAAATGGGCAGATTTAGTAAGTCTATCCATGATTACCCAAATAGCATCCTTGCTCCGAGGTGAGCGAGGTAATCCAATTATGAAATCCATAGTAATATGTTCCTATTTCCATTTTGGGATTTCTAAAGGAAACATTAACCCCGCTGGTCGGTTATGTTCAGCTTTTACTTGTTGACAAATACCACATGTTGCAACATATTTGGCAATATCCACCTTCATTCTTTTCCACCAAAAGTTTTGTTTTAGGTCTCGGTACATCTTGTTTCACCAGGATGAATTGTATAAGGGGTCCGATGGAGTTCTCTTAGTATTTCTATTTTCACATCTGCTTTTTGTGGTACACAAAGACGCTCTTTAAAATATATAACATCATTACCATCAATACTAAATTCTTTTGGCTTTCCTGCCAAAATTCTCTTTCGAACCTCTAATAGGAGACAATCATGTTGTTGAGCTTCACGCACCCGCTCAAATATATCAGATTGAATAAGCACTTGAGTTTCTTCTTGTACGGTACCAGCAAAGCAAAATGATATCTTCATACGATCCAAATCAAAAAGTAAGGACATTGATGCTTTAGGAACACCGGTTCTACTAAGAGCATCTGCTACTACATTGGCCCTTCCTGGATGATATTTAATGGTTACATCATAATCTTTAATTAATTCTAACCACCTTCGTTGTCTCGAATTCAAATCTCTTTGAGTGAAAATATATTTAAGACTTTTATGATCCGTAAAAATATCACATGATTCACCATAGAGATAATGTCTCCAATTCTTTAAAGCAAACACTACTGCAGCCAACTCTAAGTCATGAGTAGGATAATTTTGTTCATGAGTCTTTAATTGTCTAGAAGAATAAGCAATTACTCGACCTTCTTGCATTAGTACACAACCAAGCCCAATCCATGAAGCATCGATGTATACTGTAAAACGCTTACCACTTTCCGGTAAAGCTAAAATAGGAGCATGGACCAATTTATCCTTTATAGTTTGGAAACTAGCTTCACACTCATCGGTCCATATGAATGGAGTATTCTTTTGGGTAAGTCTAGTCATAGGCTTTGCAATCATAGAAAAACCTTGCACAAAGCGTCGATAGTAACCAGCAAGCCCAAGAAAACTACGAATATCTATTACATTGGATGGTTTTTTCCATTCGAGCACTGCATCTATATTCTTTTAGTCCACAGTAATACCATCTTTATTAATAACATGACCATTAAAACTTACTTCTTTCAACCAAAAGGCACATTTTTTTAGCTTTGCGTAAAATTTATTCTTTCGAAGAGCATCCAATACTAATCCGAGATGCATCTCATGCTCTTCTTTAGACTTGGAATAAATTAATATATCATCGATAAAAACCACAACAAAGACATCTAGGTATTCGTGGAGCATCCTATTCATGGCTTCCATAAAAGCAGCAGGTTGCATTTGTTAGTCCAAAAGACATAACCACATACTCAAAATGTCCATATCTAGTATTGAAAGTTGTTTTCTCAATATCCTCTTCCCTTATTCGCAATTGATGGTAACCTGATTGTAAATAAATCTTTGAAAATATCTTAGCACCTCTTAATTGATCAAACATATCATCAATACGAGGTAACAGATATTTGTTCTTGATTGTCACTTGATTCAGGGCTCGATAATCCGTACACAACCGTTTTGTACCATCTTTCTTTTCCACAAATAAAACAGGAGCAGCCCAAGGTGATGTGCTTGGTCTAATAAATCCTTTAGAAAGAAGCTCATCTAACTGCTTCTTAAGTTCTACTTGTTCCATTGGAGCCATTTGATATGGAGTTTTATAAATAGGTCGTGTACTGGGAACTAATTCAATATGAAATATTGGTTCTCACTCAAGAGGTAATCCAGGAAGTTCACTAGGAAAAACATCAGGATAATGACACACTACTGGAATATCTTCCACTTGTAGTGTGGTATCTTTCCCTTCTATTAACGACCAAATAATCCTAGATTTTAACATCCGTTGGTTAGGGAAAAATCTGCTTAACATAGAAAGTGTGTATGGCGAGGTTTTTCCTTGAAAAACAATCTCCTCTCCTGATGGAGCTTGCAAAGTAATTGTATTCCAAGAACAAGAGATAACAACTTGGTATTGGGAAAGCCAATCCATACCAAGAATAACATCAAAGGATTGTAAATCTATCATTACTAAATTAACAGTGAACTCCTCATCTCCAATATTTATAACACAACCAGGGCAAACTTTATAACTAGAGATAAGACCACTGGGGGATCTAACAACTATTGATTTTCCAATCGTTTGCACCGGTAGTTTTGTTCTTCTAACGAAGTTTATCGAAACAAAATAAAAGCTAGCTCCAGAATCAAATAGGACATGTGCATCAAAAGAATTGACAAGTAAGGTACCTGTCACCACATCATTACGACCTCTAGCTTCTATGGTAGGTAAAATATATAACGTAGATCATGCTTGAGATGAAGAGACTCCTGTGGTATGGGAAGATGATCCTCCAATCATCTGTGGTGTCATTGTCTGAGGAGTCATAGGTTGAGGTGACCAATAAGGCCCTACAGGAATTGTAGGAGGGAGTAAATATTGGGTTGATGTGGTCAATGGACCAGCAATAGCAGTAGGAGTAGTAGTCAACATATGTGCTGATCCTTTAGCAAAAGGAGAAACCTGAGAGGTAATAGGTATTGGCTCCCATTTTATACGACTATTCATATTTTTTCGAGATACCACATTTTTGTGGCCTGAACAACCACAAACCGAGCAGTTCCCTTTCCAATAGCACTCACTCTGCATATGTGGATCACCACATTTAAAACACACCAAACCATAACCCGGTTTGACCACGGTATGAAACTGGGTGGTGCTTGGAGGGCGTATCTGAGAGGATCCCCCATAATATGCTTGACGACGTTGTTGCCCCTTACTTTCTTATAATTGGAACTACCACTATTATCTTTCTTCTCATCTTGTCCTTTAAGTTGATCTACTCTGTATGTTTGATGAATATTCTCAGTATACGATTGTTGTAACTCAATTCCAGAGGCTTGTTCTACCATGGTGCGAAAGTCTGTAACAACAAAAGCACCAAGTACATGGCGGACAAAAGGCCTTAATCCTTTCCTGAAGCGTCGAGCTTTTTCTGTGTCATCATGGGCTACATGAGGTACAAAGCGTACAATTTGGTTAAAGCCTACTTCATACTCTGCCACTGATTTCTGACCTTGGTTATAATTGTTTAGCTCAATTTACTTTTTGTCTAAAAAAGTAATAGGATAGAACCTTCTCTCAAACTGTCTAACAAATTTTGACCAAGAAAGTTCTCTATGAGCAACAGTTCTAGCGGACTGCACACCTCTCCACCATATTTGAGCTTCTCCCTTCATTAATTGTATTACATATCTAATCTTGTCTCGAGGCAACACTTCAAAAGCATATAATTTCATTTCTATATAGGCAAGCCAATCTACAGCCTGGATTGGAGTTCCTGCTCCGTCAAAAGAGTCCAATCTCATACTTATCCATTCACGAAGTGTTACTCCACTATTAACGACCTCAACAGGTATTTGATTTACCACAACTTGTTCAATAGGAGATGCAGGTGCTATGTTAGCATTTTCACCATGGTTTACAGAAATACCTTGTCTTAGAATCCTTAACACTTCTTGCATCTCTCTCATGGTAGTCCTTAATTCTGCTTGACTAATACTTTCAGCTTGAGAAGACTTAACCTCAACTGATGGTTTCCCATCACCATGATTTGGAACAACCGTATGACTACAATCTGCCCCACTACCTTGGTCACGACCACGCTTCTTAGGTGGCATAACTTCAAAGTTAAACAAACACACATTAATAATATATCAAACACCCAAACAAAACAACTTATAAAACAATTCAGACACAACAAATAAAAAATATATGTAAGCCCTTTCCCATCCTATGTGTGCAAGTGTGTCACTTTTAAACTCTTATCAAAGGATCTAAAGCCTAGGCTCTGATACCAACTGTAACACCCTACTTTTCTAATCAGCAACTAACCGCCAAAACAAAAAAAATGGCAATAACTCCTTTGTAATTGCGAGGTCATCCACCCACAATCACATGCAGTTTATAACTTATCACCAAAAAGATATCAACTTTATCAAAACTCACAGTCATAAACATTTCTACGACTAAAAACCCAAGTGGTTTCAAAATTCAAATTTTTACAACACAAACTACATATTACAAATTACAACTATTTTAAACATGGTTTCTGAGAAACCAAGGGTTGGTTTCGGTGTTTTGTGATGAGTGATTGACAGGTTTTTACCCTCTGTTCGAAGGGTACCTCCGAAGGGGGTTCGGAGGTTGGACCTCCGAAGGGTGTTCGAAGGTGGTTTCACCGAAGGGTGTTCGGTGTTTGCTTGCTGCAGCTGTTGCAGCGGAGTGTGCATGTCGGAGGGGTCCGACAGTACACGATGACTGGGTTCGTACCGAAGGCTTCGGTACTTTGGGCGGTACACCGGAGTGTGTACCGGAGGTTGCTAACCCGGAGAGGTCTCCGGAGTACTGGATACACTTGTTTGCTTGTCTGTGGTGTGCAGGGACTTCGGAGGCGACGGACAAGGTTCGCAGCAGGTGAACCTGGGTCAAGCGGGAGGCTTGATGCCAGGGGAGCGGGGAGCTCCGTCACGGTGGCTGCGAAGGTGGTCCGGGTCGTTCCTCGGGTCGAGGCGTGCCAGGTGAAGGCAGAGAGTGCGGAGCGTGGCTCCGGTTGAAGGTACTCCAAGACAAAGTCCTCAGAGGTGAGGCACTTCGAAGGTACTCCGGAAGGAGTGATTTCGGAGTTGGATGGATCAAGTCCTCTGCGGAGGCAAGGCATTCGAAGTGTGCTCTGGAGGGAGACATTCGAAGGTACCCGACGAAGGTCTCAGAAGTCGAGGCGCATCGAAGGCATGGTCCGGGTGAGGCTCGTTGAGGAGTGTGCTCGGGGAGAGGCACTGCGAAGAAGTGCTCATGGAATGCTTCATGCGAAGGCCTTGGACGAAGGAGGGACTTCGAAGGGTGGTACTCCGAAGGTGGGGGCTTCGGAGTGAGGAAGGCTTCGGAGGGGGCTAGCTCCGGAGCGAGGTTGACTTGAGGTACTTTGGCCTGCATGGCTTCGGTACACGGACTGACGGAGTTCGAGCTGGGTGAAGCTGCGAAGCCGTGGTGGTCCACTCCGGAGGTGTTGGTGCGAAGGCTCAAGAGCTTTGACGGCTTCAGCTCAAAACCGTCAGTGTATCGGAGACTGACTTCGGTGAAGCGAAGGCCATCAGGCTTAAGGCTTCTCGCCGAAGCTACCGCACCCTCGCGTGCGAAGGGAGGTAGCAGAAGGTCAAAGACTGCAAAGGCTGACACTGTCTGTTCTGTAAAAGGCTGACACTGTCCCCTCTGCAAAGCTGACAGAGAAGCCTCCAGAATAAAGGTGGACTACCTTTTGTACCCCTTAGTTCTGTAGAGACAAATCTTTTGTAAACCCTAGGGGTAATGTAGTCACTTCCTTTGGGTGAACTGTGGGCTATAAATATGGGGGCTCGGTAGGTAACATTTAACACTTTGAGCATTTACTGTTGAGCTCCTGTAGCCACATACCTCGCTGTATTCATCCAGAGTTCAATTCATTTTGTGTTCCTTGTTCAAGCTGCGAAGCTCTGCTTCTGTGTGCTTTTTGCTTGAGCTTGCATTACATACCTCGCTAGTTTTAGTGCACCGAAGCCTGTCTGGGCGAAGGTTGTATCTGTGCGAAGTGTGTTTTGTCAGTGTGCGTTTGCTCTGTGTAACAGGAGGCGAGACCTCGCTGCTTACTAGCGAAGCCCTGATCGAGGCCCGTTTTGCTTCTTGTATCGAAGCCCTTAGCGAAGTCCGTGTGTGTGCGTTTAGATCTTCGTGTACGAAGCCTAGCACCAGTTGCTGTTGCCAAGTACTTGGTCGAAGTCCTCAGAGGGCTTTCCACTCTTGCGAAGGGTGAAGTGCGAAGCCTGCTCGAAGCACCCCGTGTGCGGAGCCTGCACTGACTTAGCAGAGTAGATTTTCGAGGGTTGTAAGTGGAGCGAAGTCTTCTTGGCTTCGAACTTTTGCTCCTGCGAAGCCTGTGTTCAGAGCTGTCGAAGTACCTCCGAACCAGACCTTCGAAGGTTGTGTTCGAAGCCTGTTCCGCAGAAGACAGAATTAAAACTGAAGGCTGTTTTTAGCCCAAAATTTTAAAAGCTCCCATTCACCCCCCTCTGGTCGCCGTTTCCGGTCCAACAATTGGTATCAGAGCGGGTTAAGATCACCAGTTGACCTTAACTGATTTTGTGATCTGTTGGCGACATGGATAGAGGCAGTAAAATTCCTCTGTTCGATGGGACAGATTTTGCATACTGGAAGGTGCGCATGGAGGCTTACTTGTTAAGCCAAGGAAATGCAATTTGGGAGATTGTGGACTCACAATACTCCATCCCTGATACTCGCACCTCTCAAACAGAGAAGGATCAGTATAATGCCAATTCCAAGGCAAGAAATATACTGTTCATCGGTTTGAGCCGGAGTGAGTTCGATAGGGTGCAGCACCTTAGGACTGCTAGGGAGATTTGGGCAACACTCACTGTTTTTCACGAGGGCTCTATTCAGATTAAGGCCAGGCACCAAAGCACATACAATCAACAGTATCAGCTGTTTGTGCAGGCACCTGGTGAATCTATAGATGCCATGTTTTCTCGCTTTGACGCGATAGTGAGTAACTTGCGATCCAACGGGACGCTTGCTTACAGTGATCACGATAGGGCTATCAAGCTTCTCTATGCTCTTGACCGTAGCATATGGGAAGTGAAGATATCCAGCATTGAGGAGTCCGCAGGATATGACACTTTGACCTGCGATGAACTCTTTAGCAAGCTGAAGTCCACAGAGATTGCTAAGGCATCTCTTGCTGTGCACAGAAGCTCTTTGCCACAGCCATTGGCATTGGTTTCTAGCACTAGCCGTGGCACCACTGCAGAACCAAGCACATCAGGTACTTGTGTTTTTGCAGATGGTTTTGCTTTGTCCTCCCTGGTCTCCGTCACAAAGGAGCAGGTGGACACTCTAGCTGATGATGAGCTTGATCTCATTGCCCGGAGGTTCACCCGTTTTCATCATGAGAGACGGGATCAGAGGAGAAGTGGTTTTAGTGGTTGCTATGAATGTGGCGACACCTCTCACATTAAGGCCAATTGCCCCAAGCTCAAGAAGAGAGATGAGAGTGAGCGCCCCAAATACCACAAAAAGGAGAGGAAGCCTTTTGTGAAGGGCAAGCGCGGCAAGATGGCTAAGAAAGTAGCCAAGGCCGCTTCCAGAGCTTTTGTTGCTGCTCTCAGTGACATCGACACGTCCTCAACTGAGGAGTCGAGCTCTGAGGAGGAGGAGTCCCCAAGGAAGGAGGACAAGAAGGATAAGAAGGGAAGAGACTTCACCGGCCTTTGCTTCATGGCCGACAGCGATCACAGCGGCGATGAGCTTGACTCATCTGAGGTAAACCTATCATCTGACCAGCTACTAATTAAATTAGATGAGCTGAATGAAGTAGTTCTTGGTCAGGATAGATTACTTGTGCAAGCCGCTAGAGAAAGAAAAGACCTTAGACTTAGGCTAGAAACTATTTCTACTGAATATGCCATGCTTAAGTCTAAATTTGATGATGCTGAATGTGAGTCCTGTTCTGTTGTCATGAGTGAGCTTGCTCAATTGCGTTCTGTTCATGCTCAAACTCTTTCTGAGCTTGAGACTGCACAGAAGCAGCTTTTGGAGGTGGATTCTAGACCTCATGATATTATTGATTGCATGAACTGCTCTTTATTACGCGAAAGCATTAATTTACGTGATAAGCATGTTCATGATTTGGAGGCTAGATTGGAGAGGGCCGGTAGTTCTAAGGATGTGCAGCCTGTGTGTGACACTTGCATCACCCTTAAGGACCAGCTAGGCACTGCTAGAGAGCGAGCTGAGAACCTCATGTCCGAAAATGAATACCTTCTTTTTGTGGTTAATAAATGCACTGAGGGAAAGGGTAGGATGGATTTGCTCTTGGCCAAGACCAAGTTGTGTGCTGACAGAGCAGGGGTAGCTCTAGGTTTGGGTTTTGAGAGGATACCTTCAGACAGTAAGACCAAAACTGTTTTTACCTCTCCCACCACCCTAGAGAAAGAAAGAGCTCTGTTGGACACCCCATCAGCCAAAAATCCTACCCACCCACCAAGGAAAACCACTCCTCCTGCCAAGAAAAATCCTCCCAAGAAAACCACACAGAAGAAAACCAAGGAGCCTGTGAGAGTTGCTCCTGTGACCCATGAGAGTGCCCCCAGGAGAGTTTTTCATTGTTCCTATTGTCAGCGGGCGGGTCATTTGGTTGGGTTCTGTTTTCGTCGCATCAAGGATGAGCGACGCTCTCAGGCGATGAGTTACCAGGACATGCATTACCCATCTTTAGGTATGCATGAGTCTGAGTTGTACTATCGTCCTGCTTTTGAGGCTCCTCGTGCTTCTCGGAGAGGTTTTGCTCCTCGAAATGTTCACCATGTTCCATATGGTGGTAGACCTCGGGCGAGTAGCTTTGTACCTCTTCAGAGTAGGAGACCTCGACATGTTGTTCGATCACAGCATGTAGGTAGACCTCGCACTTTGCATCATTCTGATTATTATGTGCGTAGACCGTCTACTTTTACTGTGCCTACTACTCGTGTCACTCAGTGCTAGATGCCTCGTCATTATTTCACTCACCCCAGCACTGAGCGATCGAGATATTCTTATCGTGTGTAGGCGACAGATCGAGGTTTGGAGGGCACGTGTATCATGGACTCCGGTTGTTCGCGCCACATGACCGGAGATGCAGCTTGGTTCTCCAGCCTCACCACAACCAAGCAAAAGGAACATATCACCTTCGGAAACAATCGAAGGAGTAGAGTGAAAGGTAAAGGTGTGGTAAGAATTAACTCGAACTTCACTCTCAAAGATGTTGCTTTGGTTGAAAACCTGGGATACAATTTGCTGTCTGTATCTCAGTTGCTTGATGAGGGCTTCGAAGTGCGATTTCATCGCAATACTTCGCAAGTGCTCAATTCTGATGGCGTTGTGGTGTGTAAGATTTTTAGAGTTGGGAGAGTTTTTGGAGCTGATTTTTCAGAATCATCTGGTTCTTCTCACTGCCTTGTTGCACATTCGACTTCTGAGCTTTGGAAGTGGCATAGGAGACTAGGGCATATGAGCTTTGAGTTGCTCGCTCGTCTGAGCGCCCTAAGTCTGATCCGAGGATTGCCCAAGCTCAAGTTTGAGAAGAATTTAGTTTGCGCTCCTTGTCGACATGGAAAGATGATTGCTGCTTCGCATTCGCCAGTCACCACAGTGATGACTGAACAACCCGGAGAACTTCTCCATATGGACACTGTAGGTCCCTCTCGGGTTAGTTCTTTAGGCGGCAAGTGGTATGTATTAGTTATTGTCGACGATTTCTCTCGCTACTCTTGGGTCTTCTTTCTCTCCAGCAAGGATGAAGTGTTTTCACACTTTCGGAGCTTGGCTTTGAGACTTTTTACTGAACTCCCAGGTGCATTAAAATTCATTCGAAGCGATAATGGCACCGAGTTCAAAAATAGTCTCTTTGTTGACTTTTTCATGGAGCATGGCATAGAACATCAATTCTCTGCTCCACGGGTTCCTCAACAGAACGGTGTTGTTGAGAGGAAGAACCGCACTTTGGTTGAGATGGCTAGGATGATGCTTGATGAGCATAGGACTCCTAGAAAATTCTGGGCTGAGGCCATGAACACTGCTTGTTACATCTCTAACCGAATCTTCTTGCGCTCAATTTTAAATTTGACATCTTATGAGCTGCGTTTTGGGAGACAACCCAAGGTTACTCATCTTCGAGTTTTTGGCTGTCGCTGCTTTATCCTAAAACGTGGTAACTTGGATAAATTTGAGTCGCGATCTTCTGACGGGATCTTTTTGGGTTATACTACTCATGGTCATTCTTATCGTGTTTATAACTTGGAAACTAACACTGTCATCGAGTCATGTGATGTGACTTTTGATGAATCAACCCCCTCTGTTAGTTCTGCGTTTGAACAGGCAAATGAACACGACATGGAACAGACCTTATTCGAAGACGAAGATCCCGGAGAATTCGAGGATGAACCACTACTTCCCTCGACGTCAACCCCCGAAGCTGACCCTGCTTCAACTACTTCGGCACGAGGTCCCGAAGCGACTACCTCAACATCGGTCATCTTGGACCACTCCAATGCACAAGTTGAGGGGGAGACTGCATCCCGCCGCGAGGCTCCACACCATGTTCAAAGGATGCACCCTCCCGAGCAGATCATTGGTGAGCTTGATCAAAGGGTAACACGTTCTCACGCTCATTTCACTAATTCTGCTTTTGTTGCTTCTTTCGAGCCCTTAGATGTTAGTCATGCACTTTCTGATTCTAGTTGGATCAATGCCATGCATGAGGAACTTGAAAATTTTGAGAGAAACCAAGTCTGGACTTTAGTTGATCCTCCACCAAATGTTCATTTCATTGGAACAAAATGGATTTTCAAAAATAAACAAGGGGAGGATGGGACTATAGTTAGAAACAAGGCTAGACTTGTAGCTCAGGGCTTTTCTCAACTAGAAGGGATTGATTTTACTGAAACTTTTGCACCTGTTGCTCGCCTTGAGGCCATTAGGATTTTGCTTGCCTTTGCGACATCCCGGGGATTCAAACTCTATCAAATGGATGTCAAAAGTGCTTTTCTTAATGGCTTCATAGGTGAAGATGTTTATGTAAAACAACCCCCTGGTTTTGAAAACCCCAAGTACCCACATAAAGTCCTTAAACTTCATAAGGCTCTTTATGGACTCAAGCAGGCCCCTCGGGCTTGGTATGATAGACTTAAGTATTTTCTGCTTGATCGAGGGTATTTGATGGGCTCTGTTGATAAAACTTTGTTTACTCTCAAGCATGGCAAAGATTTCCTCCTAGTTCAGATTTATGTGGATGATATCATCTTTGGTGGCTCTTCTCATGCTTTGGTTGCCGAGTTTGCAGATACCATGAGCAGGGAGTTTGAAATGTCGATGATGGGTGAACTCACCTTTTTCCTTGGTTTGCAAATCAAGCAAAGCAAACAAGGTACTTTTGTCCACCAGACAAAGTACACCAAGGACCTGCTCAAGAAGTTCGACATGTCCGATGCGAAGCCACTCGCCACTCCAATGGCTACTTCTGTAGCATTGGACCCTGACGAAGATGGAGAAGCCGTAGATCAGAAGGAGTTCCGGAGCATGATCGGCCCCCTCCTCTACTTGAGTGCCACGAGGCCGGACATACACTTCGATGTGTGTCTGTGCGCTCGTTTTCAGGCTTCACCACGAGCTTCGCACCGCCAAGCGGTTAAGCGCATCTTAAGGTATCTCAAACACACCCTTGAATTTGGCATATGGTATTCAGCGTCCTCATCGTTATGTCTTCGAGGTTATTCCGATGCGGACTTTGCTGGGTGTAGAATTGATAGGAAGAGTACCTCTGGTACTTG
Organism: Zizania palustris; assembly: GCA_019279435.1. Taxonomy (NCBI): domain Eukaryota; kingdom Viridiplantae; phylum Streptophyta; class Magnoliopsida; order Poales; family Poaceae; genus Zizania; species Zizania palustris. The sequence continues at coordinate 43,369,724 of JAAALK010000081.1, forward strand.
TCATTTTCTGGGTACATCTCTGGTTTGCTGGTCTTCCCGCAAACAGTCTAGTGTTGCACAATCGACGGCTGAGGCCGAATATGTTGCTGCAGCTAGCTGTTGCTCTCAGATTTTGTGGATGGTTTGCACTTTGCGGGATTTCGGGTTAGATTATAAGAGTGTTCCACTTTTCTGTGATAACACTAGCGCTATTTGTATTGCAAACAACCCGGTTCAGCATTCCAGAACCAAACACATTGATGTGAGATATCATTTTCTCAGGGATCACAATGAGAAGGGTGATATTGAACTTCAATATGTTGATACCCAACACCAGCTTGCCGATATTTTTACAAAACCCCTCGATGCTTCTCGATTTGCTTACTTGCGTGGGGAACTTGGCATTTGTCACCCTTACGGCATTTTGTGAGGGGGAGCTGTTTTAGATGGATGTGCCTTTGTCTAATTGTGTTGAAATTGCATTCACATATTTTGCACTTATATGCCTGCTTATAATTCATGAAATCATGTCAGCTCAGCTCTTTTTAATTCATCTGGAACATTTATGTGCATGGTGTTTTATTTTCAAAATCAACATATGCTCACTGCATAGTCTTGAATCTAGCATGTTTAGGCAGGACCGCTTTAGCTATCTTTTATCTGCTTGATAGCAAGGCACATTTCTTTGGATGCTGAAAATTGCAACTTGAAAAATTGTTCTCAATTTTCATGGATATTCATAAAGTACCAAACAATTGGTCCACTTGGTTAAATTCAAAAAACTCTATGATTTGCATGCTTTAAGTGAAAAGATCCAGGTGGGTTTGTTTGTCGCACTACCCTATTCTAGACTGCTTACCATTGCACATTGGTCTGAACTGGAATAGTGTAGTGTATGCCAAAATCTACGCCTTAAGCTTCTTATGGCTTTCATGCCTAGGCTTGGCCGGATTGGAAAGTATAAGGTGGACAAATAAATAACCCCTGGCACTAAGAAAAGAACAACAAAATTCATTGTTTATCAAGTTTGCTTTTCAAGCTCCATTTTGAACTGGACTTGTTTGTCTAGCATAGAAATTGACTAGCTCTGCGCAGTCCTTGCTATTACTTGTCTAGTTTCTTTGACTAAGTGGTGATGCTTTTATTTCAAAAATGAAAAAATCCCATGCTTCATCATGTTTTTAGAGACTATTAATTTGAGCTGAGCCCATGATCATTGGTGTTACTGTTGGCATATTTTTGCTTCATATGTCTTTGCAATTCTGCTCATTTCGAAGCTTTGCATCTTTTTCATGCTCCTTGATGCTTGCATTGCCAAAGGGGGAGAAATTCCTCGTTCTCTGCCTCAAGGGGTTTAATTTCCAAAGGGGGAGAAAATTTGACATAAAGGGGGAGAAGGTTCTTTGTTGCCAAAGGGAAAAATTTAACTAAGGGGGAGTTTTTATTGCCGAAGGGGCTTTTTACTCTTTTGAGATAGGGGAGGAAAATTTCTTCTGTCAAGTGACATGATTTGGCTCTTTTCTGAGTTTTTATGGTCACTTGTGAGCTGAAAATTTTTACATTTTCTTGAACTTGGATTTGGTTGTCAATGCACTCATCAAGGGGGAGATTGAGAAATCAAGGGTTGGTTTCGGTGTTTTGTGATGAGTGATTGACAGGTTTTTACCCTCTGTTCGAAGGGTACCTCCGAAGGGGGTTCGGAGGTTGGACCTCCGAAGGGTGTTCGGAGGTGGTTTCACCAAAGGGTGTTCGGTGTTTGCTTGCTGCAGCTGTTGCAGCGGAGTGTGCTTGTCGGAGGGGTCCGACAGTACACGATGACTGGGTTCGTACCGAAGGCTTCGGTACTTTGGGCGGTACACCGGAGTGTGTACCGGAGGTTGCTAACCCGGAGAGGTCTCCGGAGTACTGGATACACTTGTTTGCTTGTCTGTGGTGTGCAGGGACTTCGGAGGCGACGGACAAGGTTCGCAGCAGGTGAACCTGGGTCAAGCGGGAGGCTTGATGCCAGGGGAGCGGGGAGCTCCGTCACGGTGGCTGCGAAGGTGGTCCGGGTCGTTCCTCGGGTCGAGGTGTGCCAGGTGAAGGCAGAGAGTGCGGAGCATGGCTCCGGTTGAAGGTACTCCGAGACAAAGTCCTCGGAGGTGAGGCACTTCGAAGGTACTCTGGAAGGAGTGATTTCGGAGTTGGATGGATCAAGTCCTCTGCGGAGGCAAGGCATTCGAAGTGTGCTCCAGAGGGAGACATTCGAAGGTACCCGACGAAGGTCTCAGAAGTCGAGGCGCATCGAAGGCATGGTCCGGGTGAGGCTCGTCGAGGAGTGTGCTCGGGGAGAGGCACTGCGACGAAGTGCTCATGGAATGCTTCATGCGGAGGCCTTGGACGAAGGAGGGACTTCGAAGGGTGGTACTCCGAAGGTGGGGGCTTCGGAGTGAGGAAGGCTTCGGAGCGGGGCTAGCTCCGGAGCGAGGTTGACTTGAGGTACTTCGGCCTGCATGGCTTCGGTACACGGACTGACGGAGTTCGAGCTGGGTGAAGCTGCGAAGTCGTGGTGGTCCACTCCGGAGGTGTTGGTGCGAAGGCTCAAGAGCTTTGACGGCTTCGGCTCAAAACCGTCAGTGTATCGGAGACTGACTTCGGTGAAGCGAAGGCCATCAGGCTTAAGGCTTCTCGCCGAAGCTACCGCACCCTCGCGTGCGAAGGGAGGCAGCAGAAGGTCAAAGACTGCAAAGGCTGACACTGTCTGTTCTGTAAAAGGCTGACACTGTCCCCTCTGCAAAGCTGACAGAGAAGCCTCCAGAATAAAGGTGGACTACCTTTTGTACCCCTTAGTTTTGTAGAGACAAATCTTTTGTAAACCCTAGGGGTAATGTAGTCACTTCCTTTGGGTGAACTGTGGGCTATAAATATGGGGGCTCGGTAGGTAACATTTAACACTTTGAGCATTTACTGTTGAGCTCCTGTAGCCACATACCTCGCTGTATTCATCTAGAGTTCAATTCATTTTGTGTTCCTTGTTCAAGCTGCGAAGCCCTGCTTTTGTGTGCTTTTTGCTTGAGCTTGCATTACATACCTCGCTAGTTTTAGTGCACCGAAGCCTGTCTGGGCGAAGGTTGTATCTGTACGAAGTGTGTTTTGTCAGTGTGCGTTCGCTCTGTGTAACAGGAGGCGAGACCTCGCTGCTTACTAGCGAAGCCCTGATCGAGGCCCGTTTTGCTTCTTGTATCGAAGCCCTTAGCGAAGTCCGTGTGTGTGTGTTTAGATCTTCGTGTACGAAGCCTAGCACCAGTTGCTGTTGCCAAGTACTTGGTCGAAGTCCTCAGAGGGCTGTCCACTCTTGCGAAGGGTGAAGTGCGAAGCCTGCTCGAAGCACCCGGTGTGCGGAGCCTGCACTGACTTAGCAGAGTAGATTTTCGAGGGTTGTAAGTGGAGCGAAGTCTTCTTGGCTTCGAACTTTTGCTCCTGCGAAGCCTGTGTTCGGAGCTGTCGAAGTACCTCCGAACCAGACCTTCGAAGGTTGTGTTCGAAGCCTGTTCCGCAGAAGACAGAATTAAAACCGAAGGCTGTTTTTAGCCCGAAATTTTAAAAGCTCCCATTCACCCCCCTCTGGTCGCCGTTTCCGGTCCAACAGTTTCATTTATAATTATAGATGGTGAAGTGATAAGTGCCACTACAAATCCCATACCCCAAAAGGTAGATTCATCGAGCAAACACACCTGAAATAGAATTAAAAAAAGTGAGACAAGCTCAGTAAGCAACAATTATGAATATAAACATATATTACTCATTCACAAGTTGTTTTGCAATTAACCAATTGCTTCATCCAATAATTTTCAACATGCTTTTATCTACTATCATGGCATTGAATTTCACTCCTCAAAATTCTTGTATATCCAATCATCACATAAATATATGTATGCCATGATGCAACTCCATTTGAGAGTTTATGCTAGATATACTAGCCTCTCATGCAACTCCAATTGAGAGTTTTGTGCTAGATATACTAGCCTCTCATGCAACTCCAAGTACCGGTACGAGTCACGCACGATGGCAGTGACCGGTTTTTATCACCTTATGCAATGCATATGTGCATATGTATGCATGTGAATTGATGTCAATTCTTATAATTTCTTTGATGCAACCTGATATCCACAAAATAGCCCACCTGAATATGGATGGACTAAATTTAAAAGTAACATCTCATGTTTAATTAACTTGAGAAAGAAGTAAGACATGAATATAAACATAACATGTTACTTGCCTTTATACCGGTGTCGACAAAGAACACTATATGTTTAATTGCGCTCAGAAGGGTTACCACCTGTATAAACACATATTGAGTATTACACGATCAAAGTACAAACAACACCAAAACATTCTTTCTACACTTCTTAACGTCGTTTATACGATGTTATTTGGTCTACTTCATAGTAACCAAAATTGATTTTTCTTCAAGAAAACAACATATTTTCAACAATATGTCACTTTGCAACTGACAAATATCTCTTCTATTAGATACAAAAAGGAAAGATATCATATCAATCTCTTATAATCATTTCATTGAACACATGGTGGGCATTGAATAAAAGTGAGTATAACCAATAAATTAACCGTGCAACTTGATGGGCAAGAAGTTGGTAAACTCTAGAATAAGTAGAGGAAGGGATGGAGATGACAGACAAAACAACAAAGCGATAAATAATGGATTAAATGGTACCAGCCTCATACGACAACGTATGAGAACAAAACAAAAGGAGCAACTAAAGATAATGACCATAACACATAGATAAGATTGACAGAACTAGAAACCTGCGGTGGAGCGCGGAGATTCAACGGAAAGAAGAAATCGAGAGAATGCTTGAGAGCAAGGAAGAAAAGAGATAGGGCTGCACGTGAGAGCTCTCCACGCAACTCTAGAATTTGTGAGGAGGTTCTACCCTCATCCTTTATTTATACATAAATTAACGGCTTAAAATTGTTGGGCCTACTATGATTCATCAGATATCCGAAACAATTATTTAATACCAAAAATGGAATCGTGTCGATGAGATCTTCGCAACCACGGTTCCCGATCGACCATACGAGCAACAGATCAAAAAGTCAACTTTAGGAGAAAGTGGTCAACATTTGGCTTCTTAGATATTTGTTTTTAGATATTTTTTATGAGATATTACAATTGGAGAGTGCTGAGTGTTCTAAGGATATGCAACCAGCTTGTCCCATTTGCATCACCCTTAAGGACCAACTCAGTTTTGCTAGAGAGCAAGTTGAAAAACTAAAATGTGAAAATGATTATCCTCTCTCTGTGGTTGAGAAATGCACTGAAGGGAAGGGTAGGATGGATTTGCTTTTGGCTAAAACAAAATTGTGTGCTGATAGGGCAGGGTTAGCTCTAGGGTTGGGCTATGAGAGAAGCACTCTAAACACTCCGAGCGAAACTGTGTTCACTCCACCCAGTACCCTTGAGAAAGAGCCCAGTTAGACACCACACAAAAAGCCGAGAATCCTACTCAACCTAATAAGAAAGCCCTCCGCCCACCAAAGGAAACTCCTCAGCAAAAACCTAAGAATATTGTGAGATTTGTGCCTGAGACCCATGCTCACACACCTAAGAGAGTGTATCATTGCTCCTATTGTCATCGGGTGGGTCATTTTGTTGGGTTTTGCTTTCGTCGTATCAAGGATGAACGATGTTCTTTTGCGATGAGCTTTCAGGACATGCATTACCCATCTTTTTGTATGCATGAGTCTACTTTTCACTCTTATCCTAATTTTGAGGCTCCCCATGGTCCCATGAGAGATTTTTCCCATCGTGGTGTACACCATGCTTCATATGGTGCTAGACCGCGTGTAAGAGGCTTTGATTCTCGACAATTTAGGAGATCTCATCATTTTCTAGGCTCGCGCTTTGGAGGTAGACCACACACTTTTTATTATGACTCATACCCTATGCATGATCAGTCTACTACTTTACATGGTTCTCAAGTTTTACAATGCTGGATTCCTAAACAGTTTTTCACTGACCCAACACTGAGCATTCGATATCTTCTAGCATGTTTTGAGGGGGAGCTGTGTAGCATTGCATGAGCTTATGTTATATGATTAATTGCTTTTACATGTACATGCTTTATTATGCCTTTGAAGTATTCTCTTTAATACTGTTGATTTCACTTGGCTTGTTTACAATAGTTATCTGTCATGAGCATGGCTTTTTATTTGTGAAAATTTGAAAATGATCACTGCTTAGTCTAGAAACTAGCAAGAATAGGTTGAGTGCTCTAGCTATGTTTTACTTACCTGGTAGCTAGGTCCTTTTCACTTGGATGCTAATACGCAACTTGATTTTATCCAAAATATTATGCTGAAAATTAAAAAAAAAATAAAAATGAATGAAAATGAAATGAGAATGTTTGATATTCATGTTGTTTTATGCTGAAATTGAAATGATCCAGGTGGATTTGCTTTGTCGCACTACTGTGTTCTAGACTGCTTACCATGGCACTTTGGTATGTACTAGGACATTGAAGTGTATACCGAGACCTTTGCTTTAAGCTTCTGATGGTTTCAACCTAGGCTTAGCATGGTCGGTTAGCATAAGGTTGACATGCAAATAACCCCTAGCACTAAAATGAAAAATAAAAAAAAATAATAAAAAAATCAATCAAAAAGCTCGAATCATTTGCATATCAAGTTTGCTGAAGCTCCTTGTAGTGGTATATGCTTATCTGGTTAGTATTTGATTAGCTTTTGTATCTCATGCCTTGCCATGTCCAGTATGCTAGTCTGAGTGGTGATGCTTTTATTTGCTAAAATATTAAAATGCTTGCTCATGCTTTTGTTTAGATTGTATTCACATCAACTTTTCATACAATACTTTTAGACAATATTCAAGGCAAATGCTTGTTTGTACTATAATTGGAGTTGCTCATGTTTCAGAAGCCTGTATCTATACTCTACCCTCACTCCCCTCTTTACATCTTTTTATCATCTTGATGCTTGCATTGACAAAGGGGGAGAAATGGTTTACATGATGTGTTTGCTTAGTTAAGGGGTAGTAATGGCTTTCATGATGCATTGATGCTTTCGCCAACAAAGATGCTTTGTGTTTGCTTGGTTAAGGGGGAGTAATGGCTTTCATGATGCATTGATGCTTTTGCCAACAAAGATGCTTTGTTATGCATGAGTTTTTGCCAAAAGGGGAGATCTTTTATCAAGTGACATGTTTCTGCTCTTTTATGAGTTTTTATGGTAACTTGTGCATTGAACTTGAAACCTTCATCATGTTTCTATTTGTGGTTGTCAATGCACTCATCAAGTGGGAGATTGTGAAACCATGTGAGGTTGCACTCATCATGTTTTTGTATGATGAGTGATTGACAAGGTTGAGTGATGAGTTGGAGTGATGAGTGAGTGATGGTTTGATTGTATCGATAGGATCGATGTGTGGATATGAATTATGCCGAGAGGATCGGTGTGCATCGTGTTTCATGTTTTGGCTTGTCTTATGTGTGTAGGGTAGAGATGCTAATCAACTATCAACGGCGGGTGATCAAGGGTCGAGTGGGGAGCTCGATGCCAGAGTATCAAGGATGTCGGGTGAAGTTGGAGATGATCTCAGGAGTGCAAGACATGGACAGACTGATGGTCGAGACAACGTGATGGTCAAGTCAGCGAAAGGGAGGCCAGTGCAAGTGTTCAGGTGGCTCGAGCGGATCAAGAGCCGGAGAGACTTACTGGCGATCGCGTTCACGGATTAGAGTCACATGTCGGCGATCGAGGAGGCTTTGTCGGTTTTTGCTGAAAACCGTCGCATCATAATTTTTTTATTCCAGTAATTAGGAGTTTATTTTTTTTCGTTTAGATTAAGTGTAATCTTTTAGTATTTTTCAAAATTCTTAATTCTAAAAAATATTAAAAGAATAGGGTCAATTATGTAATAAATTAGGAGTCTGCATTAATGAAATTTTCAGAATTTGTAATTCTGAAAATTCATTATGACAATTAGGTAAATACCTGAAACTTTTACTCTAATGGCATTTTGGAGATTTCTTCAATGAGTTTGGCAATATAATGGACCCAAAGGACTAGGGTTTAGGGGACTCTTTCAGCTGAACATTTTGGGGCTACCAACCACAATTTCTATTTTGTTCTAGCATTTTTTCTGTTCTTAATTTTGTGCTTAGTGTTCATCATTCGGATCAAGCACAGAATGCATGAGGAGCTTCCAGCGCAGGTACTGTTTATCCTTTTTACATTAAATTTTGGACCTGAGTTTTGAACTATTTTGATGTTGTTTTTGGACCTCAGTTCTTCACAACTTTTGTGGTACAAGTTTCCGGGGTTTCATTTTTGATGTTTGCAAAACTTTTTGACCACTCCTGCATATATTTTTTTGTCCAACAAAGTGCCTAAACAGTTCTGGAAACTTCTGATTTCTGCTGATTGTTCTATCTTTAGTCTGGATTCAATCTTTGAGGCGGGTTTTGATCGGTTTTGGTACTGTTTTTGGACCTGAGTTCTACATAACTTTTGTTGTACAAGTATCATGGGTTCCATGTTTAAAATTTGCAAAAGGTTTTGACCACTACTCAATATATTTTCCTGTCCAACAAAGTGCCTAAAAAGTTCTGAAAACTGCTGATTTCTGCCAAGTTGTGTTCTGTTTTCAGTCTAGATTCAATCTTTGAGGCGATTTTTGATCTGTTTTGGTTCTGTTTTTGGACCAGAGTTCTTCATAACTCTTGTTGTCTAAGTTACAAGGGTTCCATGTTTGAAATTTGCAAAAGGTTCTGAACACAGCTACATATAGTTTTTGTCTCATCTTTATGCTATAAAAATTATGGAAGGTGGTCATTTGCTGAAAAACTTTAAGGCTGAAAGTTGAATCTAGAAACATTTTTCTTCCTTCTTTTTCTTTCACAGCTTGCCGATCATGTGCTGCTATATACAGTGATGCTTTTCACCATTAACAATTGCATGTACTGCCGAGCACATGTTCCACCAAGTCCATTCTGAAATTTTTTTATGTCAGTCTTTTGTATAGAATATAAAAGGTTTTAGTGCTATTTTTAAAGTGTAGTCTTTGTGTGTGCAAATTCAGTGCTGGTGATCTCTCAATCTATTATTTGACATAATATCAGATAGGAGGGTGATAGCATCTGTTTTTATCATAATCTTTACTACATCTGCTTCCGCTTGTTCATTTAAAGGTGTGTTGGGTGATTTGAAAAGACCATCATATTTGCGAGAATTTGTCGAGGCGCCTATTCACCCCCTCTAGTCGTCATTTTGATCCCACAGTGGGGAAGGAAATGATCTATTGTGTGGGATCGGAATGGCGACTAGAGGGGGGGTGAATAGGCGCCTCGACACTTTCTTACGAATGTGTTGGCCTGGTCAAATCACCCAACGCACCTCTGAAATGTTGGAAAACCAATTTTGAATAAAGAAGTACTGTAACTGTTCAAAACATGATTCAAAAACAGATTTCAAAGCTACTCGGAGTTTGAATAGTTGATCTGTATTGTCGATACTTGAAACTCCGAAATACTATTGCTATTTCGACAAATGGATAGTCGATAGAAAGTTATCGATCAATGAAACTCCGACAAGTTTCAGAATATCAGAAAACACTCAGAGATTCAAAATTTCAATTCAGATTCAAAACTATAATTTCAACCAGATCAGTCAACAACTTTAGTACACTTTGAATACTCAACACAGGAGGTCTGAGATTTATTAGGTGAGGTTTAGCACTGATCACAACAGTACATCTGAACACTGTGTACAACTAAAAACTGATTCAAACTAACAATTCATCTCAAAGGCTAAAACTAAACAGAATTACTTTCACTCAAAGCTGTAAACATATTTCAAACAATCACTCCACTTCAGAATAGCTAACCGAATTGGAATACTCAGATTGTGATTTCAAATCAACTATTCAGTAGCTGCACATAAATCTGATGTTTAATGAAATAGTCAATTAGCACTCACTTTCTAACAGCAAACTTCAGTAGCAATATCAAAACATATTATCAGCAATGAATTTCTTTGCACAAGACAATATGATTACAGAGATTGAATCAATCTTTCAAGGATCAGCATAATTAGCACATATATATTCAGCTGACAATTCAGTACACTAAAGCCTGAAAACCTGAAACACTCTTGATGAGAAACAGTGTGAATTTAGTTCAAAACTGATTTAGATTGAGTTAATTCAGAAAACTTTCGTCCAATGAAGCAAATAACTAAAACAGACTTATCTACAACATCTAATCCTCAGGACCGCATTCAAAAAGGGTATACCTAAGAACTAATTAGATTAAAACACTAAATACTTGAGGTAACCAGGAACTTCAGAAAATAGAAAGACTGAACAGACTAACTCTGAATAGTACTCAATCAGAATTCAAAAGAAATTCAGTTCTAAACTTGATCCATAGACTTGTTCAGTTTCTTGCTAAAACAGTTACTTAGATTAGCAAACAACCTCATTCAGACAAAGAAAACATGCAATTCAGAGGGATCAATACCTATTGAAACAGAATCTATGCAGTAAACATTTTACTTCCAGAAACATCAGAACATATCCCTTATACAAAGATGAAATAACTAAATGAGACACAGATCTTCAATATGACTATCAACACATAATGATTCTATCATGCAGTAAACGTAGCAATAGATCAACACAGATATTGAAGAAGATCACAATTTAATAAACTGAGACACTAGTTATGAACTGACATTAACTCAAAACTGCTGAAGCAAACTGATGAGGAGACTAGATTCAAGGATTAAAAAATACACATCAACCATCTCAAACCTTCCAAGATGGACAATCACAAGTATGCAATCAGATTAATCCAGAAGTTACACAAAAAAACATATTCTGTACTCTTGTGAACTTTGTATCAAATTCAGCACAAAATTTCAATCAGTAGACCACTTTATGATGAACAGTATGTGTAATTGATTCAACCTTATACATCATATAACCCAGAGTTTCCAAGGTGAAATCTCACAAAAAGATGATCAGAATCATCACATATTTACACTGAAAGCCAGAAATCGAAGCACAAAGACTATCGCTGGAGCAAGAACTACTTACCAGGAACAGACTTGCCGGCAACACTATATCAAATCCAAAGAATATCAGCAGATCACTATTCCTCGTCAAACTCACATCAAATCGAATTTTTTAGATGATTTTTCATTGGAATGAATGTCTCAGGTGTCCTTTCCGGCTCAGCAATCACAGGGGGATAATATCCCAACCACTCATGTCCTAGAAGCCCCCTATTTACACATAGCCTCTTAGTAATTTTAGAAATAACAATTCTGAAAATTACCCTTTAAGTCCTAAAAGAAAAATTACAAAAGACTCCCCTTTTAATATATTTTCAGAGTAGAACCACTCTAAAAATACACTAAAAAGAATACACTATGCAACTGAAAAATTTAAACTAACACTAGACACCTATTTATTGAATTAACAAAAACATTTAAAGTTTCGACGGTTTTTAGCAAAAACCGACAAAGCCTTTCCTGATCGTTGACGACCGTCGTCAGTCCGCGAACTCGACCTCCAACAAGTCTCTCCCGCTCTCGATCCCTCGAGTCACCTTGTCACTTGAACTGCCTTCCCTTTCGCTGACTCGATCGACGCTTCGTCTTGATCAATCTTCAACTCACGTCTTGTTCGACCTCCATGCGTACATCAGAGTCCACTCTCGACTTCGACTGACACCCTCGACCATCTAGCATTAGACTCCCCGTCTAACCCTAATCCCATGCCATCGACAATTGACGAGTGACTCAAGCCTGCACACACGAGACAAACACAGACACAAACACCATATCCAAAAAACCTAGACACAACCCATAATTTCACCCTGTCAATCACTCATCAATAACTTGAACTATAGTGACAAACCTCACTATGTTCCTCATGTTGAAATCAACGGTATGTTTGCATTGTCTTTTATATATTAGATCTAATATACATCGCGGTTGTATGCGCACTGGCTGCCTATAAGCAGCCTGGTGCAAAGGGCATGCCGACCATGTCACCCCCACAGTGCCCTGCCGGTGCACCCCATTCTTCGCTCACCACCGCACCGGCTGCAGAAATACCTAGCCGCACCATCGCGCCGCACATAAGCCCCAGTGTTGCGGCTAGGGTAGGAATATCAAGCCGCTAATAGCGATGCCTACAAATGGGCCAAGATGGGCCAACCGCCCACAAAGAAACATAAAGAAGAAAAAGTTATTGGACCGGAAATGGTGACCAGAGGGGGGTGAATGGGAGCTTTTAACATTTCAGGCCAAAAATAACCTTCTATTTTAATCTAGTCTCCTACGGAACATGCTTTGAACACACCCTTCAGAGGTCTGGTTCAGAGGTATTTTACAGCTCTGAAATCAGGCTTCGCGAGGAGCAAAAGTTCGAAGTCAAGAAAACTTCGCTCCACCCACAAAACCAAAAACTCAAATCTGCTAAGTCAGTGCAGGCTCCACACACTAGGTGCCTTTGAGCAGACTTCGCACTTCACCCTTCGCAGGAGGTGGTTTCCCTCTATGGACTTCGACCAGATACTCCGCACTAGCAACTGGTACTAGGCTTCATATTTCGAACGTCAAACGCATACTGAACACACTATGCTGAGGACTTCGACAAGGAAGAAAACAGGCTTCGATTTAAGCCACCCATAGTGCTTCGCTAGTAATCAGAGAGGACTTGCCTCTGATTTACACAGAGCAAAGAAACACTGTGAACACACACTTCTCCAGAAACACTCCAGTACACAAACTCAAGCCAGGAAGAAGTCGAGCACAAAAGAATCAAGACATGCAGTGCAAAGCAAGCATACAAGTTCAGCCTAGCCAGAATACAAGACAGGGAACACAAAATGAACTCACAGACTGAATACAAGGATGTAACGGCTAGCATAGGAGTTCTAAAAATGGCTTCTCAAAAATCTTACTCAGGCCTAGCCAGCCTTCACTATTTATAGGCACTATTCAGCCTTGTGAATAGACTACTTTACTCCTAGGGTTTACACTGTTTTTATCTCTCTTAGACACGGGGGTATAGATGGTAGTCTACTTTATTTGGAGGCTTCTTTTATCAGCTTCACAGAGGAGACATCATCATCTTTTGTAGAGCAGACACGACCAGCCTTTGCAATTTTGGAGTCTTCTAAAGCCCCCCTTCACACGCGAGGGGTACGGTAGCTTCGATGAGAAGCCTTGAGCCAGACGGCCTTCGCTTCACCGAAGTCAGCCTTCGATATAGTGACGGTTTTGAGACGAAGCCGTCAAAGCTCTTGAGCCTTCGCGCCATCACCTCCAGAGTGGACCACCATGGCTTCGCAGCTACTCCCAGCTCGAACTCCGTAAGTCCATGTACCGAACCCATGCATGACCGAAGCACCTCAAGTCAGCCACACTCCGAAGCCCCACCTTTGGAGTACCACCCTTCGAAGTCCCTCCTTCATCCAAGGCCTCCGCATGAAGCATTCCATGAGCACTTCGTCGCAGTGTCTCTCCCCGAGCACACTCGTCGATGAATCTTACCCGGACCATGCCTTCGATGCACCTCGACTTCTGAGACCTCTATTGGGTGAACCTTCGAGTGTCTCCATCCGAAGCATACTTCGAACACATTGCCTCATTGCTGAGGTCTTGTCCACCATACTTCGAAGTCACTCAATTCGGAGCACACTTCGAAGTACCTCGCCTCCGAGGACTTCGTCTCATGATACCTTCAGCCGGAGCCACGCTCCGCACTCTTTTCCTTCGCCTAGTGCACCTTAACCCAAGGACCGACCTCGACCCCATGCAGCCTTTGTGACCGAGCTCCCTGCTCTCCTAGCATTCAAGCCTCCTGCTTGACCCAGGTTCACTCGCTGCGAACCGTTCATCGCCTCTGAAGTCATATCCGCACTACAGACAAACATACCAGTGTATCTAGTACCCCGAAGACCTCTCTGGGTAAACAACCTCTCCGAGAGTGTACCAGAGGTTGTTTACCCGGAGAGGTCTCTAGGGTACTAGATACACTTGTCTGTTTGTCTATGGTGCGCAGGTGACTTTGGAGGTGAAGGACACTTCGTAGCAGGTGAACCTAGGTCAAGCGGGAGGCTTGATGTCGGGCGAGTGGGGAGCTCGGTCACGGAGGCTACGGTGGGTCAAGGTCGGTCCTCGGGTCAAGGTGCACCATGCGAAGGCAAAAAATGTAGAGCATTGCTCCGGCTAAAGGTACCCCGAGACAAAGTCCTCGGAGGCGAGGCACTTCGAAGGGTACTCTGAATGGAGTGACTTCGGAGTATGGCGGACAAAGTCCTCAGCAATGAGGCAAGGGATTCAAAGTGTGCTCTAGAGGGAGGCACTGGAAGGTTCACCCAATGGAGGTCTCAAAAGTCGAGGAGCATCAAAGGCATGGTTCAGGTGAGGTTCATCGAGGAGTGTGCTCGGGGAGAGACACTACGACAAAGTGCTCATGGAATGCTTCATGCGGAAGCCTTGGATGAAGGAGGGACTTCGAAGGGTGGTACTCCCTTTGGAGTGTGGTTGCCATGAAATACTTCGGCCATGCATGGCTTCGGTACACGGACTAACGAAGTTCGAGCTGGGAGTAGCTGTGAAGCCGTGGTGGTCCACTCCAGAGTTGATGGCGCGAAGGCTCAAGGGCTTTGACGGCTTCGGCTCAAAACCATCACTGCATCGAAAGCTGACTTCAGTGAAGCGAAGGACATCAGGCCCAAGGCTTCTCACTGAAGCTACCGCACCCCTCGGGTGCAAAGGGGCTTCAAAAGACTCCAAAACTGCAAAGACTGATCGTGTCTGCTCTGCAAAAGTTGATGTTGTCTCCTCTACGAAGCTGACAAAAGAAGCTTCCAAATAAAGTAGACTACCATCTGTACCCCCTGTTCTGATGAGACAAAATCAGTGTAAACCCTAGGGGTAAAGTAGTCTATTCACATGGCTGAATAGTGCCTATAAATAGTGGAGGCTAGCTAGGCTATAGTAACACTTTAAGCTACCATTTTTAGAACTCCTGTGCTAGCCGCCACATACAGGTATTAAGATTTGTGAGTTCATTTTGTGTTCCCTGTTCAAGAAATGAAACTTTGATTCTGTTTTCATTTTCTGCTTGAACTTGTATGCCTTTCCTGCACTGGTTGTTTTGATTTCGTTGTGCTCCACTTCTTCCTGGTTTGGGTTTGTTCACTAAGGTGATTTTGGGGAAGTGTGCTAGAGATCAGTGCGTGTGTAGTGTGTTTTTCTGTGTGCATTCTCTCTATGTAAACTGAGGATACATCTCACTGTTACAAGCGAAGCACTAAGTGGTGTGTGATCGGAACCTGCTTTCTTCCCTTAGCAAAATCTGTTGTGTGCATTTTGACCTTCTAAACACGATGCCTAGTATCAATTGCTAGTGCGGAGTATCTGGTCGATGTCTACAGAGGGAAACCACCTCCTGTGAAGGGTGAGGTGTGAAGTCTGCTCAAGGCACCTAGCGTGCGGAGCCTGCACTGACTTAGCAGAATTGAGGGTTTGGTTTTGTGGGTGGAGCGAAGTGTTCTTGACTTTGAACTTTTGCTCCTTGCGAAGCCTGGTTTCGGAGATGTGAAATACCTCTGAACCATAACTTTGAAGGGTGTATTCGAAGCCTGTTCCGCAGAAAACATAATTAAAACAGAAGGCTATGTTTAGCCTAAAATTTTAAAAGCTCCCATTCACCCCCCTCTAGTCACCATTTCTGGTCCAACAATTGGTGTCAGAGTGGGTTAAGATCACCAGTTGACCTTAACCGGTTTTGTGATCTGTTGGCGACATGGACAGAGTTAGTAAAATACCTTTGTTCGATGGGACTGATTTTGCCTACTGGAAGGTGCGCATGGAGGCTTACTTGCTAAGCCAAGAAAATGCAATTTGGGAGATTGTGGACTCACAATACTCCATCTCTGAAACACGCACCTCTCAAACAGAAAAGGGTCAGTATAATGCTAACTCCAAGGCTAGAAATATATTGTTCATTGGTTTGAGTCGGAGTGAGTTTGATAGGGTTCAACACCTAAGGAAAACTAGGGAGATTTGGACTATACTCACTATTTTTCATGAGGGCTCTACATAGATTAAGGCTAGGCACCAAAGCACGTATAATCAACAATATCAGCTGTTTGTGCAGGCGCCTGGTGAATCTATAGATGCCATGTTTTCTCGCTTTGATGCGATAGTGAGTAAATTGCGGTCCAACGGGACGCTTGCTTACAATGATCATGACAGGGCTATCAAGCTTCTTTATGCTCTTGATTGTAGCATAAGGGAAGTGAAGATATCCACGATTAAGGAGTCCACAGGTTATGACACAATGACATGTGATGAGCTCTTTAGCAAGCTAAAGCCCACAGAGATTGCCAAGGCATCTCTTGTAGTGCATAGGAACTCCTTGCCATAGCCATTGGCACTAGTTTCTAGCACTAGCCGTGCACCACTATAGAACCAAGCTCATCTGGCACTTGTGTTCTGGCAGGTGGTTTTGCCTTGTCCTCCCTGGTCTCTGTAACACCCCAAGATTTAATAATAAAATAAATGAAATATATTATTCAAGGAATTTCAGGAATTATTTATTAAAGAAAACCCTAAAAGAGCCCTAATAAAGCCAAACAGAAGGGAATACCTTAAATTTGGACTTGGAAAATTTATGGTGGAATCTAGAGACCAAGATATACTTTTAGGAATTTTTACAAATTTTTATCAACAGTACTTCAACCCTTAAACAAATAAATGAATTTATGGATTTATTTTAAATCAGAAAACGATTTAAATCCTAGTGGGCCACCAACCTCCAAACTACCCCAAGCCCGGCCCAGTCCAGCCATGTGCCACTGACAAGCGGGACCCGCCTGTCGGCGCCACCTCCCGCCTCTCTCTCACACCCGCGCCCCGCCTAGCACCACCTGACAGCCTCACAAACGCGTCCCTCTCCCTCTGACCGCCCTGGCCCGCGTGTCGGCGCACTCCTCCTCGCACTCACGCACCGACAGGTGGGGGCCACCTATTGGGATCTTCTTCCCCGATGGAAAGGGATCCCCCCTTTCCATCGCCGGCGACGCCCCTGCCAAAATGGCCTCTGCCAGCCGCCATTCACAGATTTGGGCCCACGCCGAAGCCTACCAAACACTGGTGATCGCTTTCCCCGTTTACCCCAAGCATTTTCGGCTTAGATGGCAAGCACACGCGCGCATGGAAGCTCGCTAGAGAGGAATGGAAACCCCTCGGTTCCCTTCCGTGTAGACGCTGGCAAGCCCCCTATTTAAACCCTACCCGAGCACCACTCTCTACCCACACCACCGTAGCCTGTGCCCGAGCGAAATCAGAGCGCCCCGCTCCATTTTCGGCCTCCTCTCCTGCTTCACCTCCAGCCGCCGTTCGCCGCCGACACAAGCCACCCCGGACCACACCACCGCCACCGTCGGTACCGTTGGAGCCCTCCCTACCTCGGCATCCACTCTGTTGGCCGTGGACGCCGTCGGATCGCCGTCGCCATCGAGAACCCGAAGAGCTCCATCGTCTACCCTCATCGCCGACCGCTGCCACTGCCCCGTCGTCACCATCTCCGGTATCGTCGTGTTCCCCACACTCCCCTAGTTCCATTTCAGCTAGTAGCCAAGTCTTTAGGCCTTCGCCGTCGCCAGAATAGCTCACCGTAGTATCGCCGGAGTTGGGGAAGAAGGGTAAAATACCCTCGGTGCCACGTGCCGTGCCGGATTGAGTTCTGGCCGTTCGATCGAGATCGGGCGATAAGAATTAAATCTCCCATGGGATTTAGTCCCGGCCGTCGATCAAACCCGAAGGGGTATCGGGCGATCTCGATCATCGACCGCCACTTAAGCCTTCCCGCCTCGCGCCCGATCGCCGAATCCAGATCCAACGGCTCTGGTTGATCCGGTCCATGCGCATAGTAACCCAGTCCACCATGGGCCTGGCTCACCGTGGACCAAAGCCCAATTTCTGTTTAAAATAAAATTCGGAAATTGATTTAAACATTGGAAATTCATAACTTGCTCGTTTTAACTCCAAATTTCACCATTCAAAATTTGTTAAATCCAGCATTTTATTCTCTACACAATAATGCCATAAAAACACTATGTCCCTGTTGACCAAAATAATCTTATTAATTAAATAAATAAAACCCCTTAGGAATAAAATTATAAATTCAGAAAATAAATTGGGAAAAGCCTTAAAAATTGATCTTTAATGTCATTCAATATAACATCAGAATAATAAAGCTTTATTTCTGAGAAACCAAGGGTTGGTTTCGGTGTTTTGTGATGAGTGATTGACAGGATTTTACCCTCTGTTCGAAGGGTACCTCCGAAGGGGCTTCGGAGGTGGTACCTCCGAAGGGTGTTCGGAGTGTGTTCGGTGTTTGCTTGCTGCAGCTGTGCAGTGGAGTGTGCTCGTCGGAGGGGTCCGACAGTACACGTTGACTGGGTTCGTACCGAAGGTTTCGGAACTTTGGGCGGTACACTGGAGTGTGTGCCGGAGGTTGCTAACCCGGAGAGGTCTCCGGAGTACTGGATACACTTGTCTGCTTGTCGGTGGTGCGCAGGGACTTCGGAGGTGACGGACAAGGTTCGAGCCAGGTGAACCTGGGTCAAGCGGGAGGCTTGATGCCAGGGGAGCGGGGAGCTCCGTCACAGTGGCTACGAAGGTGGTCCGGGTCGGTCCTCGGGTCGAGGCGTGCCAGGTGAAGGCAGAGAGTGTGGAGCGTGGCTCCGGCTGAAGGTGCTCCGAGACAAAGTCCTCGGAGGTGAGGCACTTCGAAGGAACTCCGAATGGAGTGACTTCGGAGTTGGTTGGAAGAAGTCCTTTGCGGAGGCAAGGTGTTCGAAGTGTGCTCCGGAGGGAGACACTCGAAGTTACCCGACGAAGGTCTCAGAAGTCGAGGCGCATCGAAGGCATGGTCCGGGTGAGGCTCGTCGAGGAGTGTGCTCGGAGTGAGACACTGCGACGAAGTGCTCATGGAATGCTTCATGCGGAGGCCTTGGACGAAGGAGGGACTTCGAAGGGTGGTACTCCGAAGGTGGGGCTTCGGAGTGAGGATGACTTGAGGTGCTTCGGCCTGCATGGCTTCGGTACACGGACGGACGGAGTTCGAGCTGGGAGTAGCTGCGAAGCCGTGGTGGTCCACTCCAGAGGTGTTGGTGCGAAGGCCCAAGGAGCTTTGACGGCTTCGGCTCAAAATCGTCAGTGTATCGGAGACTGACTTCGGTGGAGCGAAGGCCATCTGGCTTCAGGCTTCTCACCGAAGCTACCGCACCCTCGCGTGCGATGGGAGGCTGCAGAAAGTCAAAGACTGCAAAGGCTGACACTGTCTGTTCTGTAAAAGGCTGACACTGTCCCCTCTGCAAAGCTGACAGAGAAGCCTCCAGAATAAAGGTGGACTACCTTTTGTACCCCTTAGTTCTGTAGAGACAAAATCAATGTAAACCCTAGGGGTAGTGTAGTCAATTCCTTTGGGTGAACCGTGGGCTATAAATATGGGGGCTCGGTAGGTAACATTTAACACTTTGAGCATTTACTGTTGAGCTCCTGTAGCCATACACTTAAATTGAATACATCCAGAGAGTTCATTTTTCTGTGTTCCTAGTTCAAGCGGCGAAGCCCTGTTCTTGTGCTTTTGCTTGAGCTCGTTTTGCATACCTCGCCTATTGTTGTGCACCGAAGCCTGTTGAGGCGAAGGTTGTTTTTCGTGCGAGGTTTGTTTTGTCAGTGTGCTTTCGCTCTGTGTAACAGGAGGCGTGACCTCGCTGCTTACTAGCGAAGCCCTGATTGTTGCCCGTTTTGCTTCTTGTGTCGAAACCCTTAGCGTGGTCCATTTGCGTGTGCGTGTAGACCTTCGTGTACGAAGCGCAGCACCAGTTGCTGCTGCCAAGTTCCTGGTCGAAGTCCTCAGAGGGCTGTCCACTCTTGCGAAGGGTGAAGTGCGAAGCCTGCTCGAAGCACCCTGTGTGTGGAGCCTGCACTGACTTAGCAGAGTAGATTTTCGAGGGTTGTAAGCGGAGCGAAGTCTTCTTGGCTTCGAACTTTTGCTACTCCGAAGCCTGTGTTCGAAGGTGTCGAAGTACCTCCGAACCAGACCTTCGAAGGTAGTGTTCGAAGCCTGTTCCGCAGAAGACAGAACTGAATCCGAAGGCTAGTTTTTAGCCCGAAATTTTAAAAGCTCCCATTCACCCCCCCTCTGGTCGCCGTTTCCAGTCCAACAATTGGTATCAGAGCCAAGTTAAGATCACCAGTTGACCTTAACTGGTTTTGTGATCTGTTGGCGACATGGATAGAGGCAGTAAAATTCCTCTGTTCGATGGGACAGACTTTGCATACTGGAAGGTGCGCATGGAGGCTTACTTGTTAAGCCAAGGAAATGCAATTTGGGAGATTGTGGACTCACAATACTCCATCCCTGAGACTCGCACCTCTCAAACAGAGAAGGATCAGTATAATGCCAACTCCAAGGCAAGAAATATACTGTTCATTGGTTTGAGTAGAAGTGAGTTTGATAGGGTGCAGCACCTTAGGACGGCTAGGGAGATTTGGACAACGCTCACTGTCTTTCATGAGGGCTCTACTCAGATTAAGGCCAGGCGCCAAAGCACCTACAATCAACAGTATCAGCTGTTTGTGCAGGCACCTGGTGAATCGATAGATGCCATGTTTTCTCGCTTTGACGCGATAGTGAGTAACTTGCGCTCCAACGGGACGCTTGCTTACAGTGATCACGATAGGGCTATCAAGCTTCTCTATGCTCTTGACCGTAGCATATGGGAAGTGAAGATATCCAGCATTGAGGAGTCCACAGGCTATGACACTCTAACCTGTGATGAACTCTTTAGCAAGCTAAAGTCCACAGAGATTGCCAAGGCATCTCTTGCTGTGCACAGAAGCTCTTTGCCACAGCCATTGACATTGGTTTCTAGCACTAGCCGTGGCACCACTGCAGAACCAAGCACATCAGGCACTTGTGTTCTTGCAGATGGTTTTGCTTTGTCCTCCCTGGTCTCCATCACAAAGGAGCAGGTGGACACTCTAGCTGATGATGAGCTTGCTCTCATTGCCCGGAGGTTCACCCGCTTTCATCATGAGAGACGGGATCAGAGGAGAAGTGGTTTTAGTGGTTGCTATGAATGTGGCGACACCTCTCATATTAAGGCCAATTGCCCCAAAATCAAGAAGAGAGATGAGAGTGACCGCCCCAAATACCACAAAAAGGAGAGGAAGCCCTTTGTGAAGGGCAAGCGCGGCAAGATGGCTAAAAAAGTAGCCAAGGCCGCTTCCAGAGCCTTTGTTGCTGCTCTCAGCGACATCGACACATCCTCAACTGAGGAGTCGAGCTCTGAGGAGGAGGAGTCCCCAAGGAAGGAGGACAAGAAGGACAAGAAGGGACGTGACTTCACCGGCCTTTGCTTCATGGCCGACAGCAATCACAGCGGCGATGAGCTTGACTCATCTGAGGTAAACCTATCATCTGACCAGCTTCTAATTAAATTAGATGAGCTAAATGAAGTAGTGCTTGGTCAGGATAGATTACTTGTGCAAGCCGCTAGAGAAAGAAAAGACCTTAGACTTAGGCTAGAAAATGTTTCTACTGAATATGCCATGCTTAAGTCTAAATATGATGATGCTGAATGTGAGTCTTGTTCTGTTGTCATGAGTGAGCTTGCTCAGTTGCGTTCTGTTCATGCTCAAACTCTTTCTGAGCTTGAGACTGCAGAGAAGCAGCTTTTGGAGGTGGATTCTAGACCTCATGATATTATCGATTGCATGAACTGCTCTTTATTACGCAATAGCATTAATTTACGTGATAAGCATGTTCATGATTTGGAGGCTAGATTGGAGAGGGCCGGTAGTTCTAAGGATGTGCAGCCTGTGTGTGACACATGCATTACCCTTAAGGACCAGCTAGGCACTGTTAGAGAGCAAGCTGAAAACCTCATGTCAGAAAATGAATACCTTCTTTCCGTGGTAAACAAATGCACTGAGGGGAAGGGTAGAATGGATTTGCTCTTGGCCAAGACCAAGTTGTGTGCTGACAGAGCCGGGGTAGCTCTAGGTTTGGGTTTTGAGAGGATAGCTTCAGACAGTAAGGCCAAAACTGTTTTCACCTCTCCCACCACCCTAGAGAAAGAGAGAGCTCTGTTAGACACCCCACCAGTCAAAAAGCCTACCCATCCACCAAAGAAAACCACACCTCCTGCCAAGAAAAATCCTCCCAAGAAAACCACACAAAAGAAACCCAAGGAGCCTGTGAGAGTTGCTCCTATGACCCATGAGAGTGCCCCTAGGAGAGTGTTCCATTGTTCTTATTGTCAGCGGGCGGGTCATTTGGTTGGATTTTGTTTTCGTCGCATCAAGGATGAGCGACGCTCTCAGGCGATGAGTTATCGGGACATGCATTACCCATCTTTAGGTATGCATGAGTCTGAGATGTACTATCGTCCTGCTTTTGAGGCTCCTCGTGCTTCTCGGAGAGGTTTTGCTCCTCGAGCTCTTCACTATGTTCCATATGGTGGTAGACCTCGGGCTAGCAGATTTGTACCTCGTCAGAGTAGGAGACCTCGACATGTTGTTCGTTCACAGCATGTAGGTAGACCTCGCACTTTGCATCATTCTGATTATTATGTGCATAGACCATCTGCTTTTACTGTGCCTACTACTCGTGTCACTCAGTGCTGGATGCCTCGTCATTATTTTACTCACCCCAGCACTGAGCGATCGAGACGTTCTTATCATGTGTAGGCGACAGATCAAGGCTTGGAGGGCACGTGGATCATGGACTCCGGTTGTTCGCGCCACATGACCGGAGATGCAGCATGGTTCTCCAGCCTCACCACAACCAAGCAAAGGGAACATATCACCTTCGGAAACAATCAAAGGAGTAGAGTGAAAGGTAAGGTGTGGTAAGAATTAATTCAAACTTCACTCTCAAAGATGTTGCTTTGGTTGAGAACCTGGGATACAATTTGCTGTCTGTATCTCAGTTGCTTGATGAGGGCTTCGAAGTGCGATTTCATCGCGATACTTCGCAAGTGCTCAATTCTGATGGCGTTGTGGTGTGTAAGATCTTTAGAGTTGGGAGAGTTTTTGGAGCTGATTTTTCTGAATCGTCTGGTTCTTCTCATTGTCTTGTTGCACATTCGACTTCTGAGCTTTGGAAGTGGCATAGTAGACTAGGGCATATGAGCTTTGAATTGCTTGCTCGTCTGAGCGCCCTAGGTCTGATCCGAGGATTGCCCAAGCTCAAGTTTGAGAAGAATTTAGTTTGCGCTCCTTGTCGACATGGAAAAATGATTGACGCTTCGCATTCGCCAGTCACCACAGTGATGACTGAACAGCCCGGAAAACTTCTCCATATGGACACTGTAGGTCCTTCTCGGGTTAGTTCTTTAGGCGGCAAATGGTATGTTTTAGTTATTGTCGACGATTACTCTCGCTACTCTTGGGTCTTCTTTCTTGCCAGCAAGGATGAAGTGTTTTCACACTTTCGGAGCTTGGCTTTGAGACTTTTTACTAAACTCCCTGGTGCATTAAAATTCATTCGAAGCGATAATGGCACTGAGTTCAAAAATAGTCTCTTTGTTGACTTTTGCATGGAGCATGGCATAGAACATCAATTCTCTACTCCGCGGGTTCCTCAACAGAACGGTGTCGTTGAGAGGAAGAACCGCACTTTGGTTGAGATGGCTAGGACGATGCTTGATGAGCATAGGACTCCTAGAAAATTCTGGGCTGAGGCCATGAACACGGCTTGCTACATCTCAAACCGAATTTTCTTGCGCTCAATTTTAAATTTGACATCTTATGAGCTGCGTTTTGGGAGACAGCCCAAGGTCACTCATCTTCGAGTTTTTGGCTGTCGCTGCTTTATCCTAAAACGTGGTAACTTGGATAAATTTGAGTCACGATCTTCTGACGGGATCTTTTTGGGTTATACTACTCATGGTCATTCTTATCGTGTTTATAACTTGGAAACTAACACTGTCATCGAGTCATGTGATGTGACTTTTGATGAATCAACCCCCTCTGTTAGTTCTGCTTTTGAACAGGCAAATGAACACGACATGGAACAGACCTTATTCGAAGACGAAGATCCCGGAGAATTCGAGGATGAACCCCTACTACCCTCGACATCAACCCCCGAAGCTGACCCCGCTTCTACTACTTCGGCACGAGGTTCCGAAGCGACTACCTCAACATCGGTCATCTTGGACCACTCCAACGCACAGGTTGAGGGGGAGACTGCATCCCGCCGCGAGGCTCCACATCATGTTCAAAGGATGCACCCTCCCGAGCAGATCATTGGTGAGCTTGATCAAAGAGTAACACGTTCTCATGCCCATTTCACTAATGCTGCTTTTGTTGCTTCTTTCGAGCCCTTAGATGTTAGTCATGCACTTTCTGATTCTAGTTGGATCAATGCCATGCATGAGGAACTTGAAAACTTTGAGAGAAATCAAGTCTGGACTTTAGTTGATCCTCCACAAAATGTTCATTTCATTGGAACAAAATGGATTTTCAAAAATAAACAAGGGGAGGATGGGACTATAGTTAGAAATAAGGCTAGACTTGTAGCTCAGGGCTTTTCTCAACTAGAAGGGATTGATTTTACTGAAACTTTTGCACCTGTTGCTCGCCTTGAGGCCATTAGGATTTTGCTTGCCTTTGCGACATCCCGGGGATTCAAACTCTATCAAATGGATGTCAAAAGTGCTTTTCTTAATGGCTTCATAGGTGAAGATGTTTATGTAAAACAACCCCTGGTTTTGAAAACCCGAAGTACCCACATAAAGTCCTTAAACTTCATAAGGCTCTTTATGGACTCAAGCAGGCCCCTCGGGCGTGGTATGATAGACTTAAGTCTTTTCTGCTTGAGCGAGGGTATTTGATGGGCTCTGTTGATAAAACTTTGTTTTCTCTCAAGCATGGCAAAGATTTCCTCCTAGTTCAGATTTATGTGGATGATATCATCTTTGGTGGCTCTTCTCATGCTTTGGTTGCCGAGTTTGCAGATACCATGAGCAGGGAATTTGAAATGTCGATGATGGGTGAACTCACCTTTTTCCTTGGTTTGCAAATCAAGCAAAGCAAACAAGGTACTTTTGTCCACCAGACGAAGTACACCAAGGACCTGCTCAAGAAGTTCGACATGTCCGATGCGAAGCCCCTCGCCACTCCAATGGCTACATCTGTAGCATTGGACCCTGACGAAGATGGAGAAGCCGTAGATCAGAAGGAGTTCCGGAGCATGATCGGCTCCCTCCTCTACTTGACTGCCACGAGGCCGGACATACACTTCGCAGTATGTCTGTGCGCTCGTTTTCAGGCTTCACCACGAGCTTCGCACCGCCAAGCGGTAAAGCGCATCTTAAGGTATCTCAAACACACCCTTGAATTTGGCATATGGTATTCAGCGTCGTCATCTTTATGTCTTCAAGGTTATTCCGATGCGGATTTTGCTGGGTGTAGAATTGATAGGAAGAGTACCTCTGGTACTTGTCATTTTCTGGGTACTTCCCTGGTTTGCTGGTCTTCCCGCAAACAGTCTAGTGTTGCACAATCGACGGCTGAGGCCGAATATGTTGCTGCAGCTAGCTGTTGCTCTCAGATTTTGTGGATGGTCTCCACTTTGCGGGATTTCGTGTTAGATTATAAGAGTGTTCCACTTTTCTGTGATAACACTAGTGCTATTTGTATTGCAAACAACCCGGTTCAGCACTCCAGAACCAAACACATTGATGTACGGTATCATTTTCTCAGAGATCACAATGAGAAGGGTGATATTGAACTTCAATATGTTGATACCCAACACCAGCTTGCCGATATTTTTACAAAACCCCTCGATGCTTCTCGATTTGCTTACTTACGTGGGGAACTTGGTATTTGTCATCCCTACGACATTTTGTGAGGGGGAGCTGATTTTAATTGTCTTGCATATGCTCATTATGTGTGAAATTGCATTTACATCTTTTGCTATCATATGCCTGATGTTTAATTCAAGAAATCATGACAGTTCAGCTCTATTTAATTTGTCTGGATCATTTGTGTGCATGATATTTATTTTCAAAATCAAAACATGCTCACAGCACCATCTTGTATCTAACTTGTTTAGGCAGGACTGCTTTTAGCTATCTTTTATCTACTTGACAGCAAGACACTGTTCCTTGGATGCTAAAATTTGCAACTTGAAAAATTGTGTTCATTATTCATGGATATTCATCAAAATATTTCATTCCTCAGAATCAAAATCAAAAATCCATGATTTGCCTGGTTTAAATGAAAAGATCCAGGAGGGTTTGTTTGTCGCACTACTCTATTCTAGACTGCTTACCATTGAACTTTGGTCTGAACTGGGATAGTGTAGTGTATGCCAAAATCACCGCCTTAAGCTTCAGATGGATTTCATGCCTAGGCTTGGCCTGATTGGAAAGTATAAGGTGGACAAACAAATAACCCCTGGCATTAAGAAAAGAACAACAAAATTAATTAATCATCAAGTTTGCTTTCAAAGCTCCTTTTTTAAACAAAACTTGTCTGTCTAGAGTAGAAATTGTTAGCTTTGCGCAGTCCTTGCCTTCACATGTCTAGCTGCTATGATTAAGTGGTGATGCTTTTATCTCAAAATGACAAAATCACATGCCATCATCTTGTTTCACAGAATGTTAAATTGAGCTGAGCACATGAACATTGGTATTACTGTTGGCATATTTTTGCATTATATGTCTTTGCAATTCTATTCATTTTGAAGCTTTGCATTTTTTGACTGCTCCTTGATGCTTGCATTGCCAAAGGGGGAGAGATTTGCTACGTTCTCTGCCGCAAGAAGGCATAATTTCGAAAAGGGGAGAGATTTTTGACATAAAGGGGGAGAAAAATTTGCTTAACTCAGGGGGAGTTCTTATCAAGGGGAGATTTGCCAAAGGGGCTTTTACTCTTTTACAAAGAGGGAGAAAAATTCTTTTATCAAGTGACATGACTTGGCTCTTTTCTGAGTTTTTATGGTCACTTGTGTGCTGAAAATTTTTACATTTTCTTGAACTTCGATTTGGTTGTCAATGCACTCATCAAGGGGGAGATTGAGAAACCAAGGGTTGGTTTCGGTGTTTTGTGATGAGTGATTGACAGGATTTTACCCTCTGTTCGAAGGGTACCTCCGAAGGGGCTTCGGAGGTGGTTCCTCCGAAGGGTGTTCGGAGTGTGTTCGGTGTTTGCTTGCTGCAGTTGTGCAGCGGAGTGTGCTCGTCGGAGGGGTCCGACAGTACACGTTGACTGGGTTCGTACCGAAGGTTTCGGTACTTTGGGCGGTACACCGGAGTGTGTGCCAGAGGTTGCTAACCCGGAGAGGTCTCCGGAGTACTGGATACACTTGTTTGCTTGTCGGTGGTGCGCAGGGACTTCGGAGGTGACGGACAAGGTTCGAGCCAGGTGAACCTGGGTCAAGCGGGAGGCTTGATGCTAGGGGAGCGGGGAGCTCCGTCACGGTGGCTACGAAGGTGGTCCGGGTCGGTCCTCGGGTCGAGGCGTGCCAGGTGAAGGCAGAGAGTGCGGAGCGTGGCTCCGGCTGAAGGTGCTCCGAGACAAAGTCCTCGGAGGTGAGGCACTTCGAAGGAACTCCGAATGGAGTGACTTCGGAGTTGGTTGGAAGAAGTCCTCTGCGGAGGCAAGGTGTTCGAAGTGTGCTCCGGAGGGAGACACTCGAAGTTACCCGACGAAGGTCTCAAAAGTCGAGGCGCATCGAAGGCATGGTCCGGGTGAGGCTCGTCGAGGAGTGTGCTCGGAGTGAGACACTGCGACGAAGTGCTCATGGAATGCTTCATGCGGAGGCCTTGGACGAAGGAGGGACTTCGAAGGGTGGTACTCCGAAGGTGGGGCTTCGGAGTGAGGATGACTTGAGGTGCTTCGGCCTGCATGGCTTCGGTACACGGACGGACGGAGTTCGAGCTGGGAGTAGCTGCGAAGCAGTGGTGGTCCACTCCGGAGGTGTTGGTGCGAAGGCCCAAGGAGCTTTGACGGCTTCGGCTCAAAACCGTCAGTGTATCGGAGACTGACTTCGGTGGAGCGAAGGCCATCTGGCTTCAGGCTTCTCACCGAAGCTACTGCACCCTCGCGTGCGATGGGAGGCTGCAGAAAGTCAAAGACTGCAAAGGCTGACACTGTCTGTTCTGTAAAATGCTGACACTGTCCCCTCTGCAAAGCTGACAGAGAAGCCTCCAAAATAAAGGTGGACTACCTTTTGTACCCCTTAGTTCTGTAGAGACAAAATAAATGTAAACCCTAGGGGTAGTGTAGTCAATTCCTTTGGGTGAACTGTGGGCTATAAATATGGGGGCTCGGTAGGTAACATTTAACACTTTGAGCATTTACTGTTGAGCTCCTGTAGCCATACACTTAAATTGAATACATCCAGAGAGTTCATTTTTCTGTGTTCCTAGTTCAAGCGGCGAAGCCCTGTTCTTGTGCTTTTGCTTGAGCTCGTTTTGCATACCTCGCCTATTGTTGTGCACCGAAGCCTGTTGAGGCGAAGGTTGTTTTTCGTGCGAGGTGTGTTTTGTCAGTGTGCTTTCGCTCTGTGTAACAGGAGGCGTGACCTCGCTGCTTACTAGCGAAGCCCTGATTGTTGCCCGTTTTGCTTCTTGTGTCGAAGCCCTTAGCGTGGTCCATTTGCGTGTGCGTGTAGACCTTCGTGTACGAAGCGCAGCACCAGTTGCTGCTGCCAAGTTCCTGGTCGAAGTCCTCAGAGGGCTGTCCACTCTTGCGAAGGGTGAAGTGCGAAGCCTGCTCGAAGCACCCTGTGTGCGGAGCCTGCACTGACTTAGCAGAGTAGATTTTCGAGGGTTGTAAGCGGAGCGAAGTCTTCTTGGCTTCGAACTTTTGCTACTCCGAAGCCTGTGTTCGAAGGTGTCGAAGTACCTCCGAACCAGACCTTCGAAGGTAGTGTTCGAAACCTGTTCCGCAGAAGACAGAACTGAATCCGAAGGCTAGTTTTTAGCCCGAAATTTTAAAAGCTCCCATTCACCCCCCCTCTGGTCGCCGTTTCCGGTCCAACAATTTCACACCTTAAAAACCATAATACTTGTATGTTTATTATTTTGTGATATTTGGTTTGTTTATTAAGTGTTATGTTTACTTTTTCCGTATCGAGAAGACTACGAGTACGTCGAGGAGCCGGAGTTTTACCCCGAGGTTCCTCCATCACCATTTGCTGATCAAGGCAAGTCACAACCCCCATTTTGATCATCATTGAGCCCATGTTTTAATAAATTATCGCTATAACTCATAGGTTAATATTGCATTAGTCAAATATCAAGCCCTACACTTATATTTATTAGATCCCCGTCCTTTTGTGCAAACCCAAGCCACGCTTATTGAGCCTTAACTCCTTGTCACTCTACTATAAAGGTATTAGCTAGTGCCCAATGTATCGGCACAACTGCTATAGGATAAAAAGAATGAGTCGTAGATAGATGGATTCTACTATATGAAATTTCCCCGTTATTCTTGTCTCAGGACTCTGTTGGAGATGGCTATGTTATAAGTATGGTGGGTTCCGGGTGCAAGCTAGGGCATTGGTTGGTCGCACCCGGGGCACTATAAGGACCGGTCTGCGGGATCTGTTGCAAAGCACTTCCGTACCAACCACAAGTCTAATGGGTAAGTCCTAACTGAAAGTACGGAACAATCTGACTCGATGCATCATAGTAGAGGGGGCAAGTGGCAACCTGCGGGTGACTTGTACCGACGTGGCTCAAGGGGGGGGGTATGGTGAGGCTCGACGCGTCAGGACACCATATGAAACCCATAAGAGGGTGCTGTCGGGTCGAGGAGGACCATATGGAAGGTTTTGGCACGAGTTCCCGTGGTATGGGTCATATCGTTACACGTTCGTGTAGGTGATGAGTGCGTGCCTTGTGGGTACAGTGATACACCTCTGATCAGAGTATTAATCTTTTCGAAAAGCCGAGCCCACGGTCAAGGGCGGGTTGTGTGACTACTCGCAGTTAGTTTACAATTGTTTGAATGGTTGAGTTATTCATGGCATGTAAGGACTGTTGAGCGAGGTGGGGCTGATTGTACCCCTCGAGTTAGAAGATGATGATGCATACCCATGTTTACATTTCAGTATTAATCAATTGATCACATTTAATGCTTTACAATTATGCTTTTCCGCAAAATTAGCCACTATCTCCCTTGTTATTACTCTGCATTATATTTGCATCCGGTGGCTTGCTGAGTAGGTTTGTACTCACCCCCGTTGACTTACACCACCAGAGCCCATCTACTACGAGGAGGATGAAGGTCTGGAGTAGCGACCTAGTCAAGGCGAGACTGGAAGAAGGCGTTCATCTATGACTCTTTGTTTTATTAGTTTATCTTCACCTTCATTCACTTTTGTACTAATACGGTCTACGAACTAGGAATGATTGCTCGTATTGTACGTGGTCGCATGATGAACGTCTTGTTTTTATGTATTTTCTATGGAATTTCAATAAAAGTCCTGATTTATTACATCGGGGCGTGACAAGATGGTATCAGAGCCGACTTGACTGTAGGAAGCCAAACAGACCTGACCCTAGGACTTATATTAGCCATATTTTCTTACAAAACTACTTACCCTCTCATCTTCTGAGGTTTTCACAAAAATTTCTCTCTTTTGTAGAAGCCGGTCCATACCATGAGCGGGACTCTTCGTGACGAGGCCGGATTCATCTGCGAGCTTCGCGTGCTCGTCGACTTCTTGGGATTCTCCCATGAGCCCACGTTCCATGGGATCTTTCCCGATGCGAGCGAGAACTACTGCAAGGTTACAATCGTCATCCGCTCGTCCTCCACGCAGCCTCCCTTCTACACCCATGGAGTCAGAGGACCTTCGTTCGTGGTGGCCAGCCAGCGCGCCGCACATTAGGCCCTCGCAGAGCTTCGACTGGTTTAAGACTGCCACCTCCACGACACCATCTACCGCTTCATGCCCATGCGCACACCAGGAAGTCACTACAGCATCTACATCAGTCCCCTCACTCAGAGCAACTCTGCCATCGCCTGCACTATGAGACTTTTGGAGGCCATGGATAATCTCCACACGGAGGCCGTCCTCGACGTAGATAGCCATCGTGACACCATCGATTTCTACCGCCATACCTCGGAGAATCTGAACCGCGAGAATGCTGAGCTTCATTGGCAGGTCCAACAGAACCCCTAGTTGACCCTCGAGGTACAGGAGTTGAGGCATCAGAACGAGCTTCTACGCCAGGGCGCCATCGTCACCACACAGCTTCACCATCAGCTTAAGGAGTTGAAGAAGGATCTTGAGGAGGTCGCACCCCTTCCGCCCCGCAAGCGGAAATCGCTTCGGAGCCCCACCGTGAGGACTAAGAGGATTTCTCGTAGCGCACCTCCCGCCGGACCCTCCAGCTCCACGACCCCGACCATCTCCGTCGAGCCCGTGGTCGAGTCGTCCCCTGAGCTACCGTAGACGTAGTTTTTACGATTGATTGTTTCCTTTTATTGCTTTGGATTGTATTGCCACTCATGTCAAATATAAGGCATGAGTGAAGATTAAATAAAAGACATAAATGTAATCGCAAGATTGACACATTTTGAAATAAAGCTCAGTATCATTTCCCCTAAGAAAGTGTTGTCTATTTTAGAAACTTCAGGATGACTAACACTCAAGGCTTCGATGCTCCCAAAAATGGAGGGGAAAACGGTAACCTGCCCTAGTGGGGAGCGACCAGGCAGAGGCAAGCCCCAGTCGCCAACCACCCCACACTAGCCGAAATGATGGCCAATCAAAATCAGTTGGTAGCTACACTATTGAACCAGATGCAACAGTAGCAGATGCAAGAGCAGCAGGCTCAATTCTTCCGCCTCCACCAACAGCCTAAGTTACCTTGCCCTGCCACTCCCGCTCCTGCACCCGCCTCTCAGCTCTCGGAATTTCTCCGAGTTCGCACTCCCACTTTCTCAAGCACCACCAACCCCATGGAGGCTGGTGATTGGTTGAGGACGATTGGGAAGAAGTTGGACCTCCTGACTTGCACCGAGCAGGAGAGGGTAGCCTTCACTGCCCACCAACTCCAGGGCCCTGCCGCAAAATTGTGGGACAACTTGCGTGAGACTCTGCCCGAGGGACACGTCCACACTTGGGCCGAGTTCTTCGCCGCCTTTCACGCAGCTCACGTCCCCGATGGCATTATTGCCCAAAAACAACAAGAGTTCAGGGACCTGCAGCAAGGAAGCAGGTCCGTCACCGAATATCTGCATGAGTTCAACCGGCTGGACCGGTACGCGCCTAAGGAAGTCCGTACGGATACGGCTAGGCAGTCGAAGTTCCTCCGGGGGCTGAAGGATGAGCTCTCCCTTCAGTTGATCTCCGGAGATTATGCCAACTTTCAAAAGTTGGTGAATAAAGCTATTATTCAGGAGACCCAGCAGAACAAGGTCGACCTGAAGAAGAAGAGGATGATCGCCTTCCGCCAGAACCAAGGAATGGCGCAGAGGCCCCGCTTCACACCTCCCCCACCTACGCCCCAATATCATCCGCGCCCGATCTACCGTCCAGCGCCACCCGCCGCCAACACAGAGCCGGACATCCCCGCCCCACTCCCACCGCACCAGCCGCTCCAGCCGCCCCTGCCAAGAAAGCAGAGGTTCTGCGTGACAAGCACGGCAAGCCCGTGATCTACTCAACTACCGCTAGGAGGGGCATTATTCCCACCAGTTGTAGGACCAAAAGTAGCGACTAGAGGGGGTGAATGGGCGCCTAAAAAATTCTTTCGAATCTATGGCCTGCTCCCAATACCCAACGCACCTCAAAAGACTAAGCAGCAGAGTGTGAACAAAATGCCTATGTCTAAAAGTATCTAGCCTAGAAACAACCGGTGTCAAAAACAAAGAAACACCAAAACAGTACTAATAGACAGATAAACAAAATATTCAAGACATGGCAGATCAAACTTCTCAGTAAAATAATCTAAGTGCACATAGAATGAGATGAGAAGTTACTGTTAAAAATTTGTCTCCTGTTCGATACTTGGCGAAGCCTGCTTCGCTGTGGCGAAGCCTGCTTTGCTATGTCGAAGCCTGCTTTGCAGTGACGAAGCCTGCTTCGGAGTCCCTTGTCGAAGTCTAGCGAAGGTTGTCCTTGAAGTGCCGAAGGTTTATTGAGTCTAGCCTAGTTCGGGTGTGGCAGAGAGCTAAGTTTATAGACTTCGATCAGAAAGCTTTGAACAAAGTTTATAGAAAAGCAATCTTTGAACGAGAAGCGAAGCCCAACACACGGCAGCATGACCAAATCGAAGCCTACACTCTACCTCCGGAGTTAACTAGAACAAAGAAAGATTACTGAAGTGATGACCTTCGACACACAGACCAACTTCGAAACGAAGTCTGCAGGTGCTGTCAAACAAGAAGTCGAAGCCCACAACCACACTTCGAAAAAGCAAACTTCGAACTCACAAACTGAGATCTATGGAAATGACAGCAGTAGAGAAACTTCTCAGGAAATCTACTCCGAGCGAAGTCTACCAGAGAGACATGCTTCGAAGCTAACTTCAAAGCCTATCGAAGTATTGACTCCGGAAAAACTCGAGTCGGAGTACACCTTCGCAAGAACTGCCGAAGTATGTCGAGAGAACAGAAATTAAGCACAGAACATACTTCGAAGCAAAGTTCACAGTTTAAAACCGGAGTTGAACATTTCAGCAGAGCCTTCGAAGAAGTCTGGCCGAAGCCTGCTTTACAGAGCTGAATGACTTCGAACAGTCGAGGGGGCTTCGCCAAAAATAGCCAGAGAAAAGGCTAGGTCCTGTCTGCTCGATCAAAAAGCTGCAAAGGAAAAAAGCAAAGCTAGAGTACTAGCCCACTCTAGCTATAGGAGACTAGCACACTGTTGCTACAGTACGCATGAACTAGTACTCAGCCCGTAGAACACAAACCAACAGAGAAGTGCGTGGACTCTGATAAAAACAACAGCGCACAAAACGAAGCTTCAGATCTACACACAAACGCTGCACACAACACTACACGAACATGGAATAGAATCTCCCAGCATCATGAAGAATAGCAGGCATGCATGAATAGAACTCACTTGCACAGGAGCCTGGCGGCGCACGCAGGGAGAGAGAAAAGCGCAGGAAACACAAATGACCCAAGGAATGATTAAAAAGTGATTTCTTAAAAGGGTCACCTAAACCTAGGGATTGGGGGCCCTATTTATAAGCTGCCCAATAGCTAGGAATATTCCACCAGCCCCTTAGGGTTTTTTACAGATGCTGAAATAAAAGGAAAAGACTAAACTGCCCTTAGGATATTTTTACAGACTCGACTGACTGACTGTGGGCCTAGGGACAAAATAGTAAGTTCCTATTTACAGATGACTTATCCGGAAGCTAAGCTTTCATAGCGACTATGTCTTCTCTTTTGAACAGTCCAATACAAGATCAGCGGTCGTCTGTTTTGCGCCGAAACTGACAAAGCCTCCACCGACTTTGCACCAGGTACCCGGATTGGGCCGGCCTGATTCCGCAGCTCTCTCAGCCTGGCAATCACTCACCTCCCGTGTACCTGAGTCAATCCTGGTCAACAGCCTAGTGGGTCTTCTGCTTCTTTTGGCCCATGTACCCGGATTGGGCCAGCCCGACTTCACAGCCCCTCTGCCCGACAGTCGCTCGCTGCCCGTGTACCTGAGTCACACGCGACCCATACGCAGCAGATCTCCTCTCTTCTTCTGTCCTCTTTGACTATCGTTGACAATGACTCATCACATCTGGAGCCATGAGGCCCACACTATTCAGCATGGCTCCTCACCAGTGCCCCCACCCCAAGCGTGCATAAGGAGTCGCGACCAACCCTGCCATTTGCTCCTTTGTCAATCACGTCACCACCGAGGAAGCCCAGGCCGCGCCCGAGATCGTTATGGGTAAGTTCACGGTACATTCGGCCCTTGCAGTGATTTTATTTGACACTGGAGCTACGCACTCCTTCATATCAACGGCTTTTGTGGAAAAGAATAATCTGAACATAAGTGAATTACCGAGACCCGTATTAATAGCCACTCCTGGCAAACAAACTCTAGCCCATTCCTATAGTTCAAGGGTATGGGTAGATATTCAAGGCACAATATTCTGGGCCGACCCCATCCTAGTAGAATGCCAAGGCTTGGATCTCATTCTAGGAATGGATTGGCTCAATAAGCACCAAGGTGTGATAAGATGTGCCCAGAGGCCAGTAACCGTGACCAGTGAAGAAGGGACTGCTGTCACATTCCAGATGCCGAGCCTGAAGTCCAGAAGACCTTGTCTACACCAGATCACATTGGAGGAGATACCAGTAGTTTGTGAATACCCAGACATATTTCCGGAGGATTTACCAGGGATGCCACCCAAGAGAGATATCGAGTTCCAGATTGACCTAGTACCCGGAACTACTCCCATCTACAAGCGACCATACCGGATGGCTGCCAATGAGCTAGCTGAGATGAAGCAGCAGCTGGAGGATCTTGAGATGAAGGGATATATCAGACTTAGCACATCCCCGTGGGGAGCCCCCGTCATCTTCGTTGAGAAGAAAGAAGACAAGGTTAAGCGTATGTGCGTAGATTATCGAGCCCTAAATGAGGTGACCATCAAGAACAAGTACACGTTACCCAGGATCGATGACCTATTTGATCAGCTAAAAGGAGCTACAGTATTTTCCAAGATCAACCTGCGGTCTGGTTATCATCAGCTGAGGATTCGAGAGGAGGACATACCCAAGACGGCTTTTACCTCTCGCTATGGGTTATATGAGTGCACAGTTATGTCTTTCGGATTGACCAATGCCCCAGCCTTCTTCATGAATATGATGAATAAGGTGTTCATGGAATATTTGGACAAATTTATCGTGGTATTCATAGATGACATCCTCATCTATTCCAAGTACAAAGAGGAGCATGAGACTCACATCCGGTTGACCTTAGGAAAACTAAGGGACCACCAGTTATATGCCAAGTACAGCAAGTGCAAGTTTTGGATGGCAGAAGTAAAGTTCCTTGGACATATCATTTCTGCACAAGGTATTGCAGTAGACCCTGCCACCGTGGAAGTAGTTACGGATTGGCTGCCACCTACCAACGTATCAAAGATATGAAGTTTTCTTGGTTTGGCCGGATATTATCGACGATTTATCGAGAACTTTTCCAAGATAGCCAAGCCTATGACTAAGTTGTTGCAAAAGGGAGAGAAATTTGAATGGACTCCCGAATGTGATGAAAGTTTTCGCACCCTCAAGACCCAGTTAGTGTCAGCACCCATACTGACCCTACCGGATATCAGGAAGGACTTCCATGTCTATTATGACGCATCCCACCAAGGATTGGGATGTGTTCTTATGCAAGACGGAAAGGTAGTCTCATACGCCTCTCGTTAGTTGAGACCTCACGAGCTAAACTACCCGACACACGACTTGGAATTGGCCGCTGTGGTGCACGCCCTAAAAATATGGAGGCATTATTTAATTGGAAACCGCTGCGAAATCTTTACGGATCACAAGAGTCTAAAGTATATCTTCACGCAGCCGGATCTCAACCTTAGGCAAAGGCGATGGTTGGAATTAATAAAGGACTACGACTTAGGTATTCACTACCATCCCGGCAAAGCAAACGTGGTAGCTGACACATTAAGTCGTAAAGGATACTGCACCGCCATCATGATTCAGGATCACGCGCCTTTGTTATATAAGGAGATGGAAAAGTTGAATCTCGAGTTAACCACAGGAGCATATCTATCCACCCTTGAGACCCGACCGATCCTGTTCGAGCAGATCCGAGAAGCTCAGTTAGAAGATCCGGATATAGCCGCCATTAAGAAGAACATGAGACAAGGCAAAGCCTCTGGATTTTCAGAGGACGAGAATGGAACCATATGGTTTGGAACCAGGATCTGCGTGCCGGATAAGCCAGAGATAAAAACCCTTATTCTAAGGGAGGCACATGATACTTTGTACTCCATCCATCCCGGGAGTACCAAGATGTATTAGGATCTAAAAGAGCGTTATTGGTGGGTTAGCATGAAGAAAGAGATTGCTGAGTTTGTCGCGGAATGTGACACCTGCCGACGAGTAAAGTAGAACATCAGAGACCCACAGGGCTGTTACATCCACTTAAAATACCTGAATGGAAATGGGAAGAGATCGGTATGAACTTTATCACCGGACTCCCAAAGACCCAACTTGGATATGATTCCATATGGGTAATCATTGACCGGCTAACCAAAGTAGCTCACTTCATAGCCGTCAAGATGATCTTCAGTGGCCCTAAGCTAGCAGCATTGTATATGGCACGCATCGTGTGCCTTCATGGAGTGCCCAAGAAGATAGTCTCCGATAAAGGGAGTCAGTTTACGTATCGATTCTGGAAAAACCTTCAAGAGGAAATGGGAACAAGACTAAATTTCACCACCGCATACCACCCTCAGACGGATGGACAAACCGAAAGGGTGAATCGGGTATTGGAAGATATGCTACGGGCATGCATCTTGGATTTTGGAGGAACTTGGGACAAGAGTTTACCGTACGCCGAGTTTTCGTACAACAACAGTTATCAAGCCAGCCTTCAGATGTCCCCGTTCGAAGCCTTATATGGACGTAAGTGCAGGACGCCTCTACTTTGGGATCAAACTGGTGAATCCCAGGTATATGGAACAGATATCCTTCGGGAAGCTGAAGAAAAGGTATGGATTACCAGAGACCAACTCAAGACAGCCCAATCTCGACAGAAGAGCTATGCAGACAATCGTCGTCGAGATTTAGCCTTTAAAGAGGGAGACCACGTCTACCTTCGAGTTACCCCTCTCCGTGGTACTCAATGGTTTAACATGAGAGGAAAGTTGGCACCTCAATATGTTGGACCTTTTCCTATTGTTCGATGCCAAGGTGAAGTCGCTTATCAGTTGGAGCTACCACCCTCATTGACTGGGGTACATGACGTGTTTCATGTATCTCAACTAAAGAAGTGTCTTCGAGTCCCGACAGAGCAAGTAGACCTTCAGCAGTTGGACGTTCAAGAAGATCTGACCTATGTGGAAAAGCCCGTCAAGATATTGGAAGTCAAGGAAAGGACCACCAGAAGTCGCGTCATCCGCTTCTGTAAGGTTCAGTGGAGCAATCATCTCGTAGAGGAAGCTACATGGGAAAAAGAGGAAGAACTCAAAGCACAGCATCCTGAGCTATTCGAGGATTGATCCGAATCTCGAGGACGGGATTCTCTGTAAGGGGGATAGGATTGTAACACCCCAAGATTTAATAATAAAATAAAGGAAATATATTATTCAAGGAATTTCAGGAATTATTTATTAAAGAAAACCCTAAAAGAGCCCTAATAAAGCCAAACAAAAGGGAATACCTTAAATTTGGACTTGGAAAATTTATGGTGGAATCTAGAGACCAAGATATAATTTTAGGAATTTTTTAAAAAATTTATCAACAATACTTCAACCCTTAAACAAATAAATGAATTTCTGGATTTATTTTAAATCAGAAAACGATTTAAATCCTAGTGGGCCGCCAACCTCCAAACTACCCCAAGCCCGGCCCAGTCCAGCCGTGTGCCACTGACAAGTGGGACCCGCCTGCCCGCGCCACCTCCCGCCTTTCTCTCACACCCGCGCCCCGCCTGGCCCCACCTGACAGCCTCGCAAATGCGTCCCTCTCCCTCTGACTGCCCTGGCCCGCGTGTCGGCGCGCTCCTCCCCGCAATCACGCACTGACAGGTGGGGCCACCTATCGGGATCTTCTTCCCCGATGGAAAGGGATCCCCCTTTCCATCGTCGGCGATGCCCCTGCCAAAATCGCCTCTACCAGCCGCCATTCGCCGATTTGGGCACACGCCGAAGCCTACCAAACACTGGTGATCGCTTTCCCCGTTTACCCCACGCGTTTTCGGCTTAGATGGCAAGCACACGCGTGCATGGAAGCTCGCCGGAGAGGAATGGAAACCCCTCGGTTCCCTTCCGTTTAGACGCCGGCAAGCCCCCTATTTAAACCCTACCCGAGCACCGCCCTCTGCCCACACCATCGTAGCCCGTGCCCGAGCGAAATCAGAGCGCCCCACTCCGTTTTCGGCCTCCTCTCCTGCTTCACCTCTGGCCGCCGTTCGCCGCCGACACAAGCCACCCCGGACAACACCACTGCCACCGTCGTGACCACTGGAGCCCTCCCTACCTTGGCATCCACTATGTTGGCCATGGACGCCGTCGGATCGCCGTTGCCATCGAGAAACCGAAGAGCTCCATCGTCTACCCTCGTCGCCGACCACCGCCACTGCCCCGTCGTCGCCATCTCCGGTACCGTCGTGTTCCCCACACTCCCCTGGTTCCATTTCAGCCAGTAGCCAAGTCTTTAGGCATTCGCCGTCGCCAGAATAGCTCGCCGTAGTATCGCCGGAGTTGGGGAAGAAGGGTAAAATACCCTCGGTGCCACGTGCCGTGCCGGATTGAGTTCTGGCCGTTCGATCGAGATCGGGCGATAAGAATTAAATCCCCTGTGGGATTTAATCCCGGCCGTCAATCAAACCCGAAGGGGTATCGGGCGATCTCGATCGTCGACCGCCACTTAAGCCTTTCCGCCTCGCGCCCAATCGCCGGATCCAGATCCAACATCTCTGGTTGATCCGGTCCACGCGCATAGTTACCCAGTCCATCATGGGCCTAGCTCACCGTGGACCAAAGCCCATTTTCTGTTTAAAATAAAATTCAAAAATTGATTTAAACTTTGGAAATTCATAACTTGCTCATTTTAACTCCAAATTTCACCATTCAAATTTTGTTAAATCCAGCATTTTATTCTCTACACAATAATGCCATAAAAACACTATGTCCCTGTTGACCAAAATAATCTTATTAATTAAATAAATAAAAACCCCTTAGGAATAAAATTATAAATTCAGAAAATAAATTGGGAAAAGCCTTAAAAATTGATCTTTAATGTCATTCAATATAACATCAGAATAATAAAGCTTTATTTCACACCTTAAAAACCATAATACTTGTATGTTTATTATTTTGTGATATTTGGTTTGTTTATTAAGTGTTATGTTTACTTTTTCCGTATCGAGAAGACTACGAGTACGTCGAGGAGCCGGAGTTTTACCCCGAGGTTCCTCCATCACCATTTGCTGATCAAGGCAAGTCACAACCCCCATTTTGATCATCATTGAGCCCATGTTTTAATAAATTATCGCTATAACTCATAGGTTAATATTGCATTAGTCAAATATCAAGCCCTACACTTATATTTATTAGATCCCCGTCCTTGTGTGCAAACCCAAGCCATGTTTATTGAGCCTTAACTCCTTGTCACTCTACTATAAAGGTATTAGCTAGTGCCCAATGTACCGGCACAACTGCTATAGGATAAAAAGAATGAGTCATAGATAGATGGATTCTACTATATGAAATTTCCCCGTTATTCTTGTCTCTGGACTCTGTTGGAGATGGCTATGTTATAAGTATGGTGGATTCTGGGTGCAAGCTAGGGCATTGGTTGGTCGCACCCGGAGCACTATAAGGACCGGTCTGTGTGATCTGTTGCAAAGCACTTTCGTACCAACCACAAGTCTAATGGGTAAGTCCTAACTGAAAGTATGGAACAATCCGACTCGATGCACCATTGTGGAGGGGGCAAGGGTCAACCTACGGGTGACTTGTACCGACGTGGCTCAAGGGGGGGGGGTATGGTGAGGCTCGACGCGTCGGGACACCATATGAAACCCATTAGAGGGTGTTGTCGGGTCGAGGAGGACCATATGGAAGGTTTTGGCATGAGTTCCCATGGTATGGGTCATCTCGTTACACGTTCATGTAGGTGATGAGTGTGTGCCTTGTGGGTACAGTGGTACACCTCTGATCAGAGTATTTA
Source organism: Zizania palustris (assembly GCA_019279435.1). Lineage (NCBI taxonomy): Eukaryota > Viridiplantae > Streptophyta > Magnoliopsida > Poales > Poaceae > Zizania > Zizania palustris. The sequence continues at coordinate 43,410,659 of JAAALK010000081.1, forward strand.
ATCTTTTCGAAAAGCCGAGCCCACGGTCAAGGGCGGGTTGTGTGACTACTCGTAGTTAGTTTACAATTGTTTGAATGGTTGAGTTATTCATGGCATGTAAGAACTGTTGAGCGAGGTGGGGCTGACTGTACCCCTCGAGTTAGAAGATGATGATGCATACCCATGTTTACATTTCAGTATTAATCAATTGATCACATTTAATGCTTTACAATTATTCTTTTCCGCAAAATTAGCCACTATCTCCCTTGTTACTACTCTGCATTATATTTGCATTCGGTGGCTTGCTGAGAACGTTTGTACTCACCCCCATTGACTTACACCACAAGAGCCCGTCTACTACGAGGAGGATGAAGGTCTGGAGTAGCGACCCAGTCAAGGCGAGACTGGAAGAAGGCGTTCATCTAGGACTCTTTGTTTTATTAGTTTCTCTTCACCTTTATTCACTTTTGTACTAATACGGTCTACGAACCGGGAATGATTGCTCGTATTGTACGTGGTCGCATGATGAATGTCTTGTTTTTATTGATTTTCTGTGGAATTTCAATAAAAGTCCTGATTTATTAAATCAGGGCGTGACAGTCTCCATCACTAAGGAGCAGGTGGACACTCTGGATGATGAAGAGCTTGCTCTCATTGCTAGAAGGTTCACCCGTTTTCACCATGAGAGACGGGATCAGAGGAGAAGTGGTTTTAGTGGTTGTTTTGAGTGTGGCGACACTTCTCACATCAAGGCCAACTGTCCTAAACTCAAGAAGAGAGATGAGAGTGAGCGCCCCAAATACCACAAAAAGGAGAGGAAACCCTTTATGAAGGGCAAGCGCGGCAAGGTGGCTAAGAGAGTAGCCAAAGCCGCTTCCAGAGCTTTTGTTGCTGCTCTCAATGATATGGACACTTCCTCAACTGAGGAGTCGAGCCCTGATGAGGAGTCCCCAAGGAAGGAGGAGAAAAAGGACAAGAAGGGACGACATTTCATCGTCCTCTGCTTAATGGCCGACAGCGATCACAGCGGTGATGAGCATGACTCATCTAAGGTACCACTATCCTATGACCAGCTTTCAATTAAATTAGATGAACTGAATGAAGTAGTTCTTGGTCAGGATAGGTTGCTTGTGCAAGCCGCTAGAGATAGAAAAGACCTTATACTTAGGCTAGAATCTGTTTCTACTGATTATGCCATGCTTAAGTTTACGATTAATGATGCTGAATGTGAATCTTGCACTGTTGTCATGGGTGAGCTTGCTCAGTTGCATTCTGTGCATGCTCAAACTCTTTCTGAGCTTGAGACTGCATAGAAGCAGCTTTTGATGGTTGATTCTAGTCCTCATGATATAAATGAATGCATGAACTGTTCTTTATTATGCAAGAGCATCGATTTACGTGATAAGCATGTCTACGATTTATAGGCTAGATTGGAGAGGGCCGGTAATTCTAACGATGTGCAACCTGTGTGTGACACTTGCATAACCCTTAAGGACCAGCTAGGCACTATTAGATAGCAAGCTGAACACCTCGTGACTGAAAATGAATACCTTCTTTTTGTGGTTAACAAATGCACCGAGGGGAAGAGTAGAGAAAGAAAGAGCCCGATTAGACACTTCATCAGCCAAAAATCCTATTCAAACTCAAAAGAAAACCATTCCTCCTGCCAAGAAAATTCCTCCCAAGAAAACCACTCAGCAAAAATCCAAGGAGCCTATGAAGATTGCTCCTATGACCTATGTGAGTGCGCCTAGGAGAGTTTTTCATTGTTCCTACTGTCAGCGGGCAGGTCATTTGGTTGGTTTCTATTTTCGTCGCATCAAGGATGAGTGACGCTCTCATGCGGTGAGTTTCCAGAACATGCATTACCCATCTCTAGGTATGCATGAGTCTCAGTTTTACTCACATCCTGTTTTTGAGGCTCCTCGTACTTCCCGGAGAGGTTTTGCTCCTCGATGTGTCCACCATGTTCCATATGGTGGTAGACCCTGTGTGAGTAACTTTGTGCCTCGACAGGTTAGGAGACCTCGTTATGCATTTGGGTCACAACATGTAGGTAGACCTCGCACTTTGCATCATTATGATTTTCTTGTGCATAGATAGTCTATTTTTATTATGCCTACTACTCGTATCACACAGTGCTGGATGCCTCGTTATGGTTTCACTCACCCCAGCACTGAGCGATCGAGATTCTTTTATCATGTGTAGGCGCTAGACCGAGGCTTGGAGGGCACGTGCATCATGGACTCCGGTTATTCGCGCCACATGACCGGAGATGCAGCATGGTTCTCTAGCCTCACCACAACCAAGCAAAAGGAACATATCACCTTCGACAACAATAGAAGGAGTAGAGTGAAAGGTAAAGGTGTGGTAAGAATCAACTCAAATTTCACCCTCAAAGATGTTGCTTTGGTTGAAAATTTGGGATACACTTTGTTTTCTGTATCTCAATTGTTTGATGAGGGCATCGAAGTACGATTCCATCGTGATACTTCGCAAGTACTCAATTCTGATGGCGTTGTGGTCTGTAAGATCTTTAGAGTTGGGAGAGTTTTTGGAGCTGATTTTTCTGAGTCATCTAGTTCTTCTCATTGTCTTGTTGCACATTCGACTTATGAGCTTTGGAAGTGGCATAGGAGACTAGGGCATACGAGCTTTGACTTTCTTGCTCATCTGAGTGCCCTAGGTCTGATCCGAGGATTACCCAAGCTCAAGTTTGAGAAGAATTTAGTTTGCGCTCCATGTCGACATGGAAAAATGATTGCCGCTTCGCACTCGCAGTCACCACGGTGATGACTGAACAACCCAGATAACTTCTCCACATGGACACTGTAGGTCCTTCTCGGGTTAGTTCTTTAGGCGGCAAGTGGTATGCGATAGTCATTATTGACGATTTCTCTCGTTACTCTTGGGTCTTCTTTCTAGCTAGCAAGGATGAAGTGTTTTCACACTTTCAGAGCTTGGCTTTGAGACTTTTCACAGAACTCCTTGGTGCATTAAAATTCATTCGAAGTGATAATGGGACTGAGTTCAAGAACAATCTCTTTGTTGACTTTTGCATGGAGCATAGCATAGAACATCAATTCTCTGCTCCACGGGTCCCTCAACAAAATGGTGTTGTTGAGAGGAAAAACCACACTTTGGTTGAGATGGCTAGGATCATGCTCGATGAGCACATGACTCCTAGGAAATTCTAGACTGAGGCCATGAACACTGCATGTTACATATCAAACCGAATCTTCTTGCGCACAATTTTAAACTTAACTTCTTATGAGCTGTGTTTTGGGAGACAACCTAAAGTTACTCATCTTCGAGTTTTTGGCTGTCGTTGCTTTATCGTAAAACGTGGAAATTTAGATAAATTTGAGTCGCGTTCTTCTGACGGGATCTTTTTGGTTTACACTACTCATGGTCACTCTTATCGTGTTCTCAATTTGGAAACTAACACTGTAATCGAGTCATGTGATGTGGCTTTTGATGAATCAACCCCCATTGTTAGTTCTACTTTTTAATAGGCAAATGAACATGACATGGAACAGACCATCTTCGAAGATGAAGATCCCAGAGAGTTTGAGGATGAACCCCTACTAACCTCGACATCAACACCCGAAGCCGACCCCGCTCCGACCACTTTGACACAAGGTCCCAAAGCAACTACCTTGACATCGGTCATCTTGGACCACTCCAACACACAAGTTGAGGGGGAGACTGCATCCCTCCGCGAGGCTCCACACCATATTCAAAGGATGCATCCTCCCGAGCAGATCATTGGTGAGCTTGACCAAAGGGTAACACGTTCTCATGCTCATTTCATTGATTCCGCTTTTGTTGCTTCTTTTGAGCCCTTAGATGTTAGTCATGCACTCTCTGATTCTAGTTGAATCAACGCCATGCATGAAGACCTTGAAAATTTTGAGAGAAACCAAGTATGGACTTTAGTTGATCCTCCACCAAATGTTCATTTCATTGGAACAAAATGGATTTTCAAAAACAAACAAGGGGAGGATGGGACTGTAGTTAGAAACAAGGCTAGACTTGTAGCTCAGGGTTATTCTCAATTAGAAGGGATTGATTTTACTAAGACTTTTGCACCTATTGCACGTCTAGAGGCCATTAGAATTTTTCTTGCCTTTGCGACATCCCGAGGATTCAAACTCTATCAAATGGATGTCAAAAGTGCATTTCTTAATGGCTTCATAGGCAAAGATGTTTATGTAAAACAACCCCCTGGCTTTGAAAACCCAAAATACCCACATAAAGTCCATAAACTTCATAAGGCTCTTTATGGTCTCAAGCAGGCCCCTCAGGCTTTGTATGATAGACTTAAGTCTTTTCTGCTTGAGCGGGGGTATTTGATGGGATCTGTTGATAAAACTCTGTCCACTCTCAAGCATGGCAAATATTTCATGCTAGTCTAGATTTATGTGGATGATACCATCTTTGGTGGCTCTTCTCAAGCTTTGGTTGCCGAGTTTGCAGATGCCATGAGTAGGGATCGAGTTCGAGATGTCCATGATGGACGAACTCACATTTTTTCTTGGTTTGCAAATCAAGCAAAGCAAACAAGGTACATTCGTCCACCAGATGAAGTACACCAAGGACTTGCTCAAGAAGTTCGACATGGATGATGTGAAGCCCCTCGCTACTCCGATGGCTACTTCGATAGCATTGGGTCACGACGAGGATGGAGAAGCCGTAGATCAGAAGGAGTTTCAGAGCATGATCGGCTCACTCCTCTACTTGATGGCTACAAGGCCAGACATACACTTTGTAGTGTGTCTGTGCACTCGTTTTCAGGCTTCGCCACGTGCCTCGCACCTCCAAGCGATAAAGCGCATTCTCACGTATCTCAAGCACACCCTTGAATTTGGCATTTGGTATTCTGCGTCTTCCTCTTTGTGTCTTCAAGGTTATTCGGATGCGGATTTTGCTAGGTGTAGGATTGATAGGAAAAGTACTTCAGGTACTTGTCATTTTCTAGGTACTTAATTGGTTTGCTGGTCTTCCCGCAAACAGTCTAGTGTTGCACAATCAACGATTGAGACCGAATATGTTGCGGTAGCTAGCTGTTGCTCTCAGATTTTGTGGATGGTTTCCACTTTACGGGATATTGGGATAGATTATAAGAGTGTTCCACTTTTCTGTGATAACACTAGTGCTATTTGTATTGCAAACAACCCGGTTCAGCATTCCAGAACCAAACATATTGATGTGTGATATCATTTTCTCAGAGATCATAATGAGAAAGGTGATATTGAACTTCAATATGTTGATACCCAACACCAGCTAGCCGATATCTTCACAAAACCCCTCGATGCTTCATGTTTCGCCTACTTGTGTGGGGAACTTGGTGTTTGTCACCCTTACGGCATTATGTGAGGGGAGCACATTTTCACTGATATACATATGCTCATTGTGAGTGAAATTGCATTTACATGTTTTGCACTGATATATGCCTTGTTTTAATTCTTGTAATCATGACAGCTCAGCTCTATTTAATATGTATGATTCATTTTGTGAATGATTTTCCTTTCCAAAATCAAATCATGCTCACTGCTTAGTCTTGAATCTAGCATGTTTAGGCAGGACTGCTTTAGCTATCTTTTATCTGCTTGATAGCAAGAATCCTTTTCTCTAGATGCTAAAGATTGCAACTTGAAAAATCATATTGCTTTTTCATGGATATTCATTAACAAGTGCTAAACAATTTGTTCACTTATCAAATCCAAAAATCCATGATTTGAATGCTAAAAGTAAAAAGATCTAGGTGGGTTTGTTTGTCGCACTACTTTATTCTAGACTGCTTACCATTGCACTTTGGTATGAACTGGGATAATTTAGTGTATGCCAAAATTATTGCCTTAAGCTTCTGATGGCTTCCTTGCCTAGGCTTGGCTTGATTGGAAAGTATAAGGTAGATGAACAAATAACCCCTGCCATTATGAAAAGAACAGCAAGTATAAATTCATTGTCAATCAAGTTTTCTTTCAATACTCCGCTTGAACTGGACTTGTCTGTCTAGAGTAGAAATTGACTAGCTTTGCGCAGTCCTTGCTTTTACTTGTCTAGTTACCTTGATTGAGTGGTGATGCTTTTATTTCAAATTAATGAAATCACATGCTGTCATCATGTTTTTAGATCATGTTAATTGAGCTGAGCACATGATAATTGTCGTTAAGTTTGTCATATTTTTGCTTTATATGTCTTTGCACTTCTACCCATTTCGAAGATTTGCATCTTTTAAATGCTCCTTGATGCTTACATTGCCAAAGGGGGAGAAATTTTTGAGTTCTCTGTAGTAAGGGGGAAAATAACTCAAGGGGAGTTCTTATCTTGCAAAGAAAAAGATGTGCCGAAGGGACTTTTACTCTTGTGCTGAAATTTGGTTGTCTATGCACTCATCAAGGGCGAAATTGGGAAACTAAGGGTTTGTTTCGGAGTCTATGATGAGTGATTGACAGGATTGACCTTCTAGATTCGAAGGGGTCCCTCTGAAGGGGTTCAGAGGATGTTTCACCAAAGGGTTCGGTGTGTCTGCTTGCTGCGGGTGTTGCAACAGAGTGTATATGTCAAAGGGGTCCAACAGAGCACGATGAAATATGTACCGAAGGGTTCGATACTTTGGGTAGAACACCGAAGTGTGTACTAGAGGTTGTTTACCCGGAGAGGTCTCCGGGGTACTAGATACACTTGTCTGTTTGTCTGTGGTGCGCAGGTGACTTCGGAGGAGACGGATGCTTCGCAGCAGGTGAACCTGGGTCAAGCGGGAGGCTTGATGCCAGGAGAGCGGGGAGCTCGGTCACGGAGCCTGCGGTGGGTCAAGGTCGGTCCTCGGGTCAAGGTGCACCAGGCGAAGGCAGAGAGTGCGGAGCGTGGCTTCGGCTGAAGGTACCCCGATACAAAGTCCTCGGAGATTAGGCACTTCGAAGGGTACTCCGAATGGAGTGACTTCAGAGTAGGGCGGACAAAGTCCTCAGCAATGAGGCAAGGGATTCGAAGTGTGCTACAGAGGGAGGCACTCGAAGGTTCACCCAACGGAGGTCTTAGAAGTCGAGGTGCATCGAAGGCATGGTCCGGGTGAGGTTCGTCGAGGAGTGTGCTCAGGGAGAGACACTTCGACGAAGTTCTCATGGAATGCTTCATGCGGAGGCCTTGGATGAAGGAGGGACTTCGATGGGTGGTACTCCGAAGGTGGGGCTTCGGAGTGTGGTTGTCATGAATTACTTCGGCCATGCATGGCTCCAGTACATAGACTGACAGAGTTTGAGCTGGGAGTAGCTACGAAGTTGTGGTGGTCCACTCCAGAGGTGATGGCGTGAAGGATCAAGGGCTTTGACGGCTTCGGCTCAAAACCGTCACTGTATCGAAGGCTGAAGCTACCGCACCCCTCGCGTGCGAAGGGGGCTTTAGAAGACTCCAAAACTGCAAAGGCTGATCGTGTATGCTCTGCAAAAGTTGATGCTGTCTCCTCTGCGAAGCTGACAAAAGAAGCCTCCAAATAAAGTAGACTACCATATGTACCCCCTATTCTGATGAGACAAAATCAATATAAATCCTAGGGGTAAAGTAGGCTATTCACAGGGCTGAATAGTGCCTATAAATAGTGGAGGCTAGCTAGGCTACAGTAACAGTTTGAGCTGCCATTTTTAGAACTCCTCTGCTAGCCACCATATATAGGTATTCAGATCTGTGAGTTCATTTTGTGTTCCCTGTTCAAGAAATGAAATTTTGATTCTGTTTTCATTTTCTGCTTGAACTTGTATGCCTTTCCTGCATTGCTTGTTTTGATTTTGATGTGCTCCACTTCTTCCTGGTTTGGGTTTGTTCATTGAGGTGATTTTGGACAAGTGTGCTAGAGATCAGTGCGTGTGTAGTTTGTTTTTCTGTGTGCATTCGCTCTGTGTAAACTGAGGCTACATCTCACTATTACAAGCGAAGCACTAAGTGGTGTGTGATCGGAGCCTGCTTTCTTCCCTTAGCAAAATCTGTTGTGTGTGTTTTGACCTTCGAAACACGATGCCTAGTATCAGTTGCTAGTGCGGAGTATCTAGTCGAAGTCTGCAGAGGGAAACCACCTCCTGCGAAGGGTGAAGTGTGAAGTCTGCTCAAGGCACCTAGCGTGCGAAACCTGCACTGACTTAGTAGAATTGAGGGTTTGGTTTTGTGGGTACAGCGAAGTCTTCTTGACTTCGAACTTTTGCTCCTTGTGAAGCCTGGTTTCAGAGCTATGAAATACCTCCGAACTAGAACTTCAAAGGGTGTGTTCGAAGCCTATTCCGTAGAAGACAGAACTAAAATAGAAGGCTATTTTTAGCCTAAAATTGTAAAAGCTCCCATTCACCCCCCCTCTGGTTGCCGTTTCCGGTCCAACACAAACCAAGGAAAAATGTGAGTTCACCCATCATGGACATTTCGAACTCCCTGCTCATGGCATCTGCAAACTCGGCAACCATAGCATGAGAAGAGCCACCAAAGATGATATCATCCACATAAATCTGAACTAGTAGAAAGTCTTTGCCATGCTTGAGAGTGAATAGGGTTTTGTCAACTGACCCCATCATGTACACTAGCTCAAGCAGAAAAGACCGAAGTCTATCATACCATGCCCGAGTGGCCTTCTTGAGTCTGTAAAGAGCCTTATGAAGTTTAAGGACTCTATGGGGGTATATGTGGGTTGTTTTACATAGACATCTTCATATATGAAGCCATTAAAAAATGCACTTTTGACATCCATTTGATAGAGTTTGAATCCCTGGGATGTCGTAAAGGCAAGCAAAATCCTAATGGCCTCTAGACGCGCAACTGGTGCAAAAGTCTCGGTAAAATAAATCCCTTCTAATTGAGAATAACCCTTAGCTACAAGTCTAGCCTTGTTTTTGACTACAGACCCATCATCCCCTTGTTTGTTTTTGAAAATCCATTTAGTTCCAATAAAATGAACTTTTGGTGGAGGATCAACTAAAGTCCAGACTTGGTTTCTCTCAAAATTTTCGAGCTCTTCATGCATGGCATTGATCCAACTAGAATCAGAAAGTGCATGACTAACATCTAAGGGCTCGAAAGACGCAACAAAATTGGAATCAATGAAATGAGCATGAGAACGTGTTACCCTTTGATCAAGCTCACCAATGATCTGCTCGGGAGGATGCATCCTTTGAATATGGTGTGGAGCCTCTCGGTGGAATGCAGTCTCCCCTTCAACTTGTGCGTTGGACTGGTCCAAGATGACCGATGTTGAGATAGTTGCTTCGGGACCTTGCGCCGAAGTGGTCGAAGTGGGGTCGGCTTTGGGGGTCGATGTCGAGGGTAGTAGCGGTTCATCCTCGAAATATCTGTGATCTTCATCTTTGAATATGGTCTGCTCCATGTCATGATCATTTGCCTGTTCAAACATAGAACTACTAGAGGGGGTTGATTCATCAAAAGTCACATCACATGACTCGATGACAGTATTAGTTTCCAAATTGAAAACACGATAAGAGTGACAATGAGTAGTGTATCCCAAAAAGATCCTGTCAGAAGAGCGCGACTCAATTTTATCCAAATTTCCACATTTTAGGATAAACAACGACAGCCAAAAACTCGAAGATGAGTAACTTTGGGCTGTCTCCCAAAACGTAGTTCATAAGATATAAAGTTCAAAATTGAGCACAACAAAATTTGGTTTGAGATGTAACATGCAGTGTTCATGGCCTCAGCCTAGAATTTTCTAGGAGTCCTGTGCTCATCGAGTATCGTCCTAGTCATCTCAACCAAAGTGTGGTTCTTTCTCTCAACAATACCGTTCTCTTGAGGAACCCGTGGAGCAGAGAATTTATGTTCTATGCCATGCTCCATGCAAAAGTCAACAAAGAGACCATTCCTAAACTCATTGCCATTATCACTTCGAATGAATTTTAATGCACCGGGGAGTTCAGTGAAAAGTCCCAAAGCCAAGCTCCAAAAGTGTGAAAACACTTCATCCTTGCTGGCTAGAAAGAAGACCCAAGAGTAGCGAGAGAAATCGTCGACAATAACTAGCACATACCATTTGCCGCCTAAAGAACTAACCCGAGAAGGACCTACAGTGTCCATATGGAGAAGTTCTCCGGGTTGTTCAGACATCACCATGGTGACTGGCGAATGCGAAGCGACAATCATTTTTCCATGTCGACAGGGAGCGCAAACTAAATTCTTCTCAAATTTGAGCTTGGCAATCCTCGGATCAGACGCAGGGCACTCAGACGAGCGAGCAACTCAAAGATCATATGCCCTAGTCTCCTATGCCACTTCCAAAGCTCAGAAGTCGAATGTGCAACAAGACAGTGAGAAGAACCAGATGACTCAGAAAAATTAGCTCCAAAAACTCTCCCAACTCTAAAGATCTTACACACTACAGCGCCATAAGAATTGAGTACTTGCGAAGTATCGCGATGGAATTGCACTTCGAAGCCCTCATCTAGCAACTGAGATACATAAAGCAAATTGTATCCCAAATTTTCAACCACAGCAATATCTTTGAGAGTGAAGTTTGAGTTGATTCTTACCACACCTTTACCTTTCACTCTTCTCCTTCGATTGTTGCCGAAAGTAATATGTTCCTTTTGCTTGGTTGTGGTGAGGCTGGAGAAACAAGTTGCATCTCCGGTCATATGGCGCGAACAACCGGAGTCCATGATCCACGTGCTCTGCAAGCCTCGATCTGGCGCCTACACATGATAAGAGAATCTCGATCGCTCAGTGCTGGGGTGAGTGAAAGCATGACGAGGCATCCAGCACTGAGTGATACGAGTTCTACCTACATGTTGTGACCCAAATGCATGACGAGGTCTCCTAACCTCTCGAGGCACAAATTCACTCACACGGGTTCTATCACCATATAGAACATGGTGAACACCTTGAGGAGCAAAACCTCTCCGGGGAGCCTTGAAAACAGCACGTGAGTGAAACTCAGACTCATGCATACTTGGAGATGGGTAATGCATGTCCTGGAAACCCATCGCCAGAGAGCGTCACTCATCCTTGATGCGACGAAAATAGAACCTAACCAAATGACCCGCCCACTGACAATAGGAACAATGAAAAACTCTCATAGGGGCACTCTCATGGGTCATTGGAGCAATTCTCATAGGCTCCTTGGGCTTTTGCTGAGTGGTTTTATTGGGAGGAATTTTCTTGGCAGGAGGTGTGGTTTTCTTTAGAGTTTGGGTGGGCTTTTTGGCTGATGGAGTGTCTAACTGGGCTCTTTCTTTCTCTAAGGTAGTGGGTGAGGTAAAAACAGTTTTGTTCTCACTGTCTAAAGGAATCCTCTCAAAACCCAATCCCAGAGCTAACCCTGCCCTATCAGCACACATCTTCATCTTGGCTAAGAGCAAATCCATCCTACCCTTTCCCTTAGTGCATTTATTAACCATAGAAAGAAGGTATTCATTTTCAGTCATGAGGTGTTCATCTTGCTCTCTTACAGTGCTTAGCTGGTCCTTAAGGGTTATGCAGGTGTCAAACACAGGTTGCACATCCTTAGAACTACTGGCCCTCTCTAATCTAGCCTCTAAGTCCTGAACATGCTTATCACCTAAATCAATGCTCTCACGTTATAAAGAACAGTTCATGCATTCATTTATATCATGAGGACAAAATCGGTTAAGGTCAACTAGTGATCTTAACCTGCCCTGATACCAATTGTTGGACCGGAAATGGCGACCAGACGGGGGTGAATGAGAGCTTTTAAGATTTCAAGCCAAAAATAACCTTCTGTTTTAATCTAGTCTCCTGCGGAATAGGCTTCGAACACACCCTTCGGAGGTATTTCACAGCTCCGAAATCAGGCTTCGCGAGGAGCAAAAGTTCGAAGTCAAGAAGACCTCGCTCCACCCACAAAACCAAAAACTCAACTCTGCTAAGTCAGTGCAGGCTCCACACACTGGGTGCCTTTGAGCAGACTTAGCGCTTCACCCTTCGTAGGAGGTGGTTTCCCTCTGCAGACTTTGACCAGATACTCCGCACTAGCAACTGGTACTAGGCTTCATATTTCGAAGGTCAAACACAGACTAAACACACTGTGCTGAGGACTTCGACAGGGAAGAAAACATGCTTCGATTTAAGCCACCCACAGTGCTTGGCTAGTAATCAGAGAGGAGTAGCCTCTGGTTTACACAAAGTGAACACACACTTCTCCAGAAACACTCCAGTACACAAAGTCCAGCTAGGAAGAAGTCGAGCACAAAGAAATCAAGACATGCAGTGCAAAGCAAGTATACAAGTTCAAGCAGTAAATAGAAAACAGAATCAAAGTTTCATTGCTTGAATATGGAACACAAAATGAACTCACAGACTGAATACAAGGATGTGACGGCTAGCACAGGAGTTCTAAAAATGGCTTCTCAAAAATCTTACTCAGGCCTAGCCAGCCTTCGCTATTTATAGGCACTATTCAGCCCTGTGAATAGACCACTTTACCCCTAGGGTTTACACTATTTTTGTCTCTCTCAAACAGGGGGTACAAATGGTAGTCTACTTTATTTGGAGGCTTGTTTTGTTAGCTTCGCAGAGGAGACAACATCAGCTTTTGCGGAGTAGACACGATCAACCTTTGAAATTTTGGAGTCTTCTGAAGCCCCCTTCGCACGCGAGGGGTGCGGTAGCTTCGGTGAGAAGCCTTGAGCCAGACGACCTTCACTTCACCGAAGTCAGCCTTCGATACAGTGACAGTTTTGAGCCGAAGCCATCAAAGCTCTTGAGCCTTCGCGCCATCACCTCCGGAGTGGACCACCATGGCTTCACAGCTACTCCCAGCTCGAACTCCATCAGTCTGTGTACCGAACCCATGCATGACTGAAGCACCTCAAGTCAGCCACGCTCCGAAGCCCCACCTTCACAGTACCACCCTTCGAAGTCCCTCCTTCATCTAAGGCCTCCACATGAAGCATTCCATGAGCACTTCGTCGTAGTGTCTCTCCCCGAGCACACTTCGTCGTAGGCCTCCACCATACTCTGAAGTCACTCCATTCGGAGCACACTTTGAAGTGCCTCGCCTCCGAGGACTTTGTCTCGGGGTACCTTCAGTCGGAGCCACGCTCCGTACTATCTGCCTTCGCCTGGCGCACCTTGACCCAAGGACCGACCTAGACCCCATGCAACCTTCGTGACCGAGCTCCCCGCTCACCTGGCATTCAAGCCTCTCGCTTGACCCAGGTTCACTCACTACGAACCGTCCATCGCCTTCGAAGTCATCTACACACCACAGACAAACAGACAAGTGTATCCAGTACGCCGGAGACCTCTCCAGGTAAACAACCTTAGGCACACACTCCGGTGTACCACCCAAAGTACCGAACCCTTCAGTATAGCCAAGTCATCGTGTATTGTCGGACCCCTTCGATAGTCACACTCCGCTGCAACAGCCACAACAACCGAACCGACCGAATCATTCGGTGAACCCTTCGAAACCAGAGGATAAAATTTGTCAATCACTCATCACAGACTCCGAAACCAACCCTTGGTTTCTTAAAAGGAAAATGTAGCGCATGGATGGAAAAAAAGGAGAAAAAGGAAAAAGGTATATTTGCATTTTAGTCCTTTAATTTTGAATTTTGCGCAGAAGTATGAATTTTGCGCAGAGGCCCTTGGATTTCTGAAAAATCATGTAAAAATATGAATTTTGCATAGAGCCCCCTAGATTTCTGAAAAATCATGCAGGAGATATGAATTTTGTGCAAAAGCCCCTAGATTTCTAAAAAATCACGTAGAAAGTATGAATTTGCGTATGGGCCCTCAGATTCGGTGAAAATTCTGGAAATACCCTTTTCATGCATAAAAGGACCCCCGAAATCCGAATTTCGCATCAGTTTTTCCTTTTCAGCAATATTTTCTATGTTTATTTATTGTTTAATACTTTACTGTATTTAATTGCCCATATGCATTTAATTATCAATACTTTTAGTAGTAAATATAGAATTGCATAGAAAATTAGATTAGATGTTCTCGAAGGGCAAATATCTTTCACTGCAATGAATTAATTATTTCTGGTATGCATGTTTAAGGCATTTATTTTTATGTTGCTACTTCCTCGTGCATGAAAATTTGTCTTAGACTAGAATCTTGTGTAGCGCCCAAATAAAAAGAATGAATCAATTATGGCTTGCAGATCAATAAATATAACTTTGAGAATGAAATATTTTTAGATAAAAGAGAACTAGAAATATTATGACCGGTGCTAGTAGCAACAAATCCATTTTAGGCCCTTGAAGAGCCATGGTCATATTATTTGTGGGATAACTTTGCATAGTAATGAACATTATTGTATTTGAACCCACTCGAGACTTTCTTAAGGTTTGCGGAAATTGAAGAAACCATATTAGAAGTATACATTCTTTAATATTTGGGCTATACTATGAATGCACTTGAAGTGTATGCTACTTTAAGACTTTATTTCTCCCATTTTGAATTATGCATTATGTCACTTTTGGTTTTTGAATTAGGAGAAAAATAAATTAACAACTCATATGGTTATAGCTTCAATGTGAAATAATTTCCTAAATCATGAAGATTAGTGTGCCTGCATGCACAACTAGGAAATTAATCACTAGGTCAATGTGAAATTCTTTCTAGACTGCATCTAGAACGATGTGTTTGGTCTTATTGAACCCATGTATGGGCTAGTATGATACTGCTTGAAGCTCGTAAATCTTTGTAATAGACATATGTAGGTCTATTGTCTTCTTGATCCTCATGTCTTGATCATCAAAGTAGTCCACCTGAATGGACAATGCATTGACATGAGAGGCAAAGTAGTGCTTCATGACTAATGCATTGACATGAGAGGCAAAGTAGTGCACTAAGTATCATTTGTCCACATGAATGCACTAAGCATAAGAAATGAAGAAGTATAAGAATTGCTATACCATTATTGTAGAGTTGTAATTTATCCATCATGAAAAGGACATGCAATTCTAAATGCAGCGGATCTCAAACATAATTCGAACTATTGACATACAACATCTAATCAACAACAGTGCAACTAGTGTTGAATTTCTTGTTCGAAGTATGTGCATATCCTACTACCATAGTAGATTGAAAAGGCTCTCTCAAAAAGTTTGTAAAACTTGTGAATGGAGATTTGCATGCAGCCTTTTACTT
Organism: Zizania palustris; assembly: GCA_019279435.1. Classification (NCBI taxonomy): domain Eukaryota; kingdom Viridiplantae; phylum Streptophyta; class Magnoliopsida; order Poales; family Poaceae; genus Zizania; species Zizania palustris. Next base: position 43,425,755 of record JAAALK010000081.1, read on the forward strand.
TTGTAATTTTTTGTCATTTAGGGGGAGAGAATGAACCCTTCCATAAAAAATGTCGGCAAATTATGGTAGAAATGAAATGAATTTTGCACATTATTTCACACTAGTGAATGCAATGTAAGAAGTACTAGAAGTACGAAAGGACTCGAAGTGCCAAATAACTAGAAGTTATACTGCCTAATTGTTTTTGTGATCTGAAAAGCATGTCTAAGTTGCATTATCTAAATATAATGCACCAGAGAGGGTGAAATACCAATGAAGAAATGTATCCCTCATCTCGACCAGAGGCCTCGAACAAAAATAATAGGATGGGAACTCTGGTTCTTCATGTCCCTCAGTAATCAGAGACGTCTAATGAACGCAAGATATGGGAGCTTATCATACTTAATCATGAAAACTACCCCATAGAATGAACGGGAGCCAGTTGAGACTTGGCAAATGGTATGGAACCTCAGAAATAGGCATACTAGTATGAATCTTCTCATGAAGGAAAAAACCAGCGATAAGGTGTGCACCAAAATAGCCGCTAGTACCCTAAAGGACCTTGCTCCTATGTTAGGAAATAATGGTGAGCAAGATGATGAAGCACTAGAATGTGCAACCCATGATGAAATAACTAGAAGTTATAGAAGTTAGGATGAATCTTGTGATATAGCATCTGCCAACTATCTGCACTTACTATTTATTGTTGCCACAATCATAAATCTTGACCTTAAGCCTGCATCGCTCGTTGAATGAATTGAGAGGTTAGATTAAGAAGATTGTAAGAAGGCAATGACAATTGAAATGTCTTACAAAAGAAGAAGAAAATAGTAAGAGATGAAGAATGGCTTGTTGTATAAAGTTTCCACTCAACTAGCAGGAGTTGATTGTGAAATCTATTCTCCGATAATGGGCCAAATTACCTTTAGATATATAATCTCAATGGCAGTCAACTAGTAATTTAATATTGAAATCAACATGAAGTTGAAAATCGACTTGAAGTCAAATTATGTTGAGTAATGAATTAATTGATGTTGTTATTTGCATGGGAGCTTGAATCAGACGTTTGTATGAAGGTACATGAAGTATCATGTCTTGAACCAAGATAGAAAGAATATAAATAGTATTAATAGTATATAGTATATTTCTCTAGTAGAAATGTTGCATGAATAATGAAGATCCATGAATGTATTATGAATATGGTTTGAATACCGTTTAGAATTGAGGAAGCAAACTCATTGTTTGAATTTGAGTTTGAAACTAAAGCATGTGGATGATGAATTCTAGCACATCAGTCTACTTACACTTAGAAAGTGTTGGAGAGGTTTGGCTTTGCAAAGTCAATTTCATCCAAAACCCCCATGGATAGACGGCCATTGCAAGAATACCATATATGGATAGACGGCCATATATCCTAGAAATCATCAAAGTAAAGTCCCGCATCGACTTCGACGAACCACTCGAAAATAATAGTTTTTGCATTAAGCCTCCCCAGAATGTGTATGGTTTAGAATAATGATTCATCACATATAGAAGTTATAAGAATTGAATCATATTAACACCCTCACCATTATCCAAGAAGATAATATTAACTTGTGTTACACAAATGTAGTCAAGATATGTGAAGAGCAATTTGATGAAGCTCATAAATCCCAAGTTCTTCTATGCTCATGAATTGCATCAAGATGAATGAACTAATGGTGATGCACACCAAGTCATGTGAAAATTTCGCAGGTGGTTCACCAAGTATCTCTTGAAACATCTAGCTTTGAAAAATATGATCGTTAGACTTAAAGACTTGTACATTTCAGGGGGAGAAACTTGACATAACACTGACAATAAGAATTGAATCTTAGTCAATTAAACTAAGTATCCGAATTGATCTTGAAGATCTTATGAAATATTTGGGTAAATTGTACTTTTTCCCCTTAAATTAGTTTTCCTGAAGTTTCTCATATTAAGATTTTTAATGAGGCAATTCATGCAACCAAGACGCACGCTATACACTTTCTCCCAATTTTTTCCACTGGGTTTTTGGGGAGTTTTAATGAGGTATATTCATGTCGCGTAAGAATGCCCAAGGGGGAGTGTTAAGATACCGATCCTATTTTCATCCCTTGAAAATCGGATAGACGGTTGGGCATGCTTATCTTTAGGGGTTTTTTCCTATAAATAGAGGGGTTCTCTCCTCATTTGTATACTGTGGAATGAGCAATAAAGAAGATTTGCTTTTCCCTTATACATTGTGTCTTGCTCGTTGTCGAAGACGTTCTGAACTACACATGTAGCAAAGCAGGTTTCTCAACAGTTACATCGGCTGCTGGCCGCGAGGTCTCCGTCTCTCTCCACCTCAATTCGCAACTAATGGTGCGGCTAATGTGCAAGTCATGAGATATGGGCTGCATGCTATGTAAGTGAGTGAGTGGTGGGTACGTGCGTACGTGGTGGCTGTGTGCAAATGTTTTGTACGTGCTTTTCTTTACTTAAAGCAGCTAGGTGTTTTTTGTATGTGAGTGCAAGTGTAGTGTATGAGTGCAAGAATCGTCGTACATAGCCATGTGTATGTTGTACAAGTGTGTGAGTGCTAAAGTGATTAGTTAAAGTGAGAATTAACTCTTGTGCTTGTGTTGGTGTGCAACGCCTTCTCTTCTTGTTGTGTCCATTGTGTGCTAGAGAGAGAGCTAGGCCATCAATTGGTATCAAAGTAAAGGGTGAGTGTGTTGCGGCGATGTCTCTCGATAATTCCGTGTACACGCCGTTGTAGCGGCGGTAGTGGTGGCAATGGAGTTGATGGTGGCCATGAGTTAGTCGTGCAATAAGTGAAGGAAATGAGTATGACTCTCTGTTACCCCATGCTAGCGGAGAAAAACTACAGAGTGTGTGCGGTGAAGATGAAAATCTTCACGTGCACACAAGGTGTGTGGGCAACAATGGAGAGCAATGAAGCTGTCGACGACAAGAAGGACCCGATGATTCTTGCCGTCGTCGTTCAAACGGTGCTGCAGGCTATGGTGCTAGCCATAACCGAAAAGGAGATGACAAAAGAGTCTTGGGAGATGCATATTGGAGAAGATTGGGTTTGGAAAGAGAATGTGCAAACTCTCAGGAGGGAACTTGAGAGAATGTACATGGAGGATGCAGAGACGATTAATGAGTACTCTCTCAAGTTCACTACAGTTGTTAAAAAAATTCGTGCACTTGGTACCAAGGTGGTGGATGAGAAGCTTCTCCATACCGTTCTCAACAAATTTCAGCACATCATCAGCACACTCGAGCAATGGGACAATGTGACAAAGATGATAGTGGCGGAGGCCATTGGATGCTTGAAGGCATATGAAGCATCAATGGCAGGACATCGGTGTGACAAGGAAAGATGACCACAACTTCTAGTTGCACATATTGAACCACGACTAACGCATGCCGGGTGGGAGACCAAAGTTGTTGAAGAGAAGATGAGTGACAAGGACTCCGATAGCGGTGACAACAAGAAGTACCACGGCAAATTCGATAAAGCAATAGTATATTGCTATAATTGTCAAGAGTATGGGCATTTCGTTAATGAGTGTCATGAGCCGAAAAAGGAGAGGACTCTTCGTGCTATAGCTGACACCAATGATGAATCAACGATATTGTGATGATCAACAAGAAGGTGCTAAAAATTTCCTTGTATTAGTTAATGTCTTGATTGTTAGTGGAGTTAGTTACCCAGTGACCGGTCAAATGGTGCGCCCAATATGGCCAGGAGGCAATAGATGAGTGGTAGGCTATGCTAAGTGCGTGAGTGAATGGTGACTGCATGCAGGTGTGTACAGTGCATGTGTGGTGGCTGCGTGCAAGTGATTTGCATGTGGGTTTCTTTACTTAAAGTAGCTAGGTATTTCTTGTGTGTGAGTGTAAGTGTAGTGCAGTGTGTGAGTGCAAGCACAGTACACAGCCGTGTGTATGCTGTGGAAGTTGCTAAAATGATTAGTTAAAGTGAGAATTAGTTATTATGCTTGTGTTGACATGCAACGTCTGCTCTTCTTATTGTGTGCGTGTGTGTTGTGTGCTAGAGAGTGCTGGTCCATCATTCGACCGCAGTTTCGCATGGCTGCCCGAATCTAGAGCTTGCTGGTGTGAATTTGGTGCGCAATTTCCTTGATTTCTTCAGTTGTCCAGTGCTGGAACATCTACAGTTTGTACATGCAACTTCTCAGATGCCAAGAAGATATCTTTCCAATCTCTGAAACTCCTCAAAATCACCTGCTGCGATTTCACCTCAATTATCTACACTGGTATTTTTTTTCTGGAGTCAACCTTTCAATGTGTTTAAGGGCATGCAGATAGTAGTGGACACATTTGTCAGTGTCACCACCGATGGATGTGGGGAATGGAACAATTGCAGAAACGGTAATGCTGACTCTGAGGAGTGCACCAGCGATGATTTTGAGTATTGTCACCTAACAACAATTGCGACCTTATGCAAGCTTTATCACAAGCTAAGTATTTGGTGTTGAACTGTTGATAGCCGTGTCACCAAAGGTATGCTCTGCTTACTGTTTCATCTTTAACTCTTTTACGCCGTTCCATTATTTCTGATGATATACTGTCTCGCTAGTTCTGAATAGTAAGCAAGACTGTCTACCTTTCCGCATTTAAATAATTAACATTTCTAAGCAATAACTTATTGTGTTAATTTGTTGCCGCACTGTTATTGATTGCTCACTAAATGTTTATCATCCTGTTGTTCATACAGGTTAACTCAATGGCTGACTGCATGTAAATCGCCAATGAAGCAACAATTCTCTCCATATGTTTGTTTATTATGTATTTAGTAATCTCCTTGAGTCATCATCTTATTTATATACATTAGCACAACATCTCTAAACTGTAGTTTTTTTTCTTACCTGACCCTTATTTTCATAGGTTCATGAACCTGTAAACTTGCATTCCTTGTCATAATTTTACTTTAGTTATGACCCCTTATCTTTTGTTTTATTATGTTGTGCAGTTGCTTATGACACTTTCTTATTACCTGACCCTTGTTTTCGTAGGTTTATGAAACTGTAATATCACATTCTTAATCATTCGATTTGGATTTTATTCTCTACTGGTTGCACATGTTAGACAGATGCATTCTTGTTAAGAGTAGGAGGAAATGGTTAGATATCATTAATCATATTTTTGGATCATTTTCATTTTACAAGAACATATTACTGTTAGAAATTAGCTCTCAGGGAGGAGAGGGGGACCGAGTCCCTCTCCTCACTGGAACTCGGTTTTAGCCCTAACTAACCCTCCTTGTCTTCAGGCGCCCTGATCGGGGGGGGCCCAACCGAATTGGTTGAGGGCCCATGTTGCGCGGCACATAAAGGGGAAACTGGGTGTATGAACATGTTGTTGTTCATACGCCTAGCTCCACCGATTTCTGGCTACCGATCTAAGCCGTGCCGAAGCGACGGGAAGCTCCTCACTGGCGTCCCCACTGGCTAGAAGAAAAGGTACGCCATACCTAAAGTTCTACCCTGCTAGACCTAACCCTAGACGATCCCTAAGCCCTCAGTTTTCATCAATTACACATCTTATGCTGGACGCTGGTCTAGTGAGTCCCAAATATTTTTATTAAATTTCACAAAATGCCCAGGTTTTGGGGCATACGTAACACAAAAGCTATTTGACACTTAAAACAAGTGATTGTTTGATTAGTTGGCACTTACGGCCGAGAATAATATGTAGAACTATCTTAATCGTTTAGCTTGGCTTGTTATACCTCGTTATGTTAACGAGCTATCTCAACTCGGCTCGTTAACATAACGAGCATAAACCTCAGCTCGGCTTGGCTCGGTAAAGTTCACGAGCTAGCTCATTTAGTTCGCGAGCTAGATTTTTAAAATATGATTAAATAATAAAATTTTAAATAATGACATATCAAACATCAAAATATGAAATAAATATAGTACATAAAGTTATAAAATTCAAATATCTATAGTTTTATTACTATTTCTATGATTGCATCAATCTATCACATATGTTATTTGTTCTATACCTCTATACGATAATTTTATAGAACATATTAATAAATTTATAAATATAATATAATTATAATATTAATTTACCAAGTAATAACTACACACTACCAAATAAATTATAAAACAATGAGTCTCATACTCTCACATAGTATTTTGTTATTATTTTAGTAGATTAAGTTAACTACTTATGTTGAGCTCATTAAGCTTGCAAGCAGCTCGTGAGTCAGCTCGAACTCGCTCGTTATACTAACGAGCTAAAACATGTACTCAGCTCATTAGAAAAACAGAACGAGCTGAGCTAGTCATGAGTCGAGGGAGCTAACGAGTTACGAGTTTTTTGTCCAGTCCTAGATAGGATGACAAATAATCAAAGCTACTTATTTTGAGCGTCAAATCATTAGATTTTTATATAAAAAATAGTTGTGGTAAAATAAGAACACACATTAGCCACCTTCTCGATTGGTAGCATAACCGTTAGTGTGTTTATGTAGCTAGTTAACGTGCCTCTGCTACTAGAGTTCATCTTAACATTTTTTCTATCGTGCAATAGGAGAGTGAGGAAGAAGATAGAGTAGCAGATGTTAGGAATGTGCATTTTGGGTCTACTGATGTGAAATGCCGTATTTTTATACTAGCAAATGAGTATTTTAATTTACAAAATCTAGAGTGTTATAGAATATTTTGCCTTAAAATATATGTTTTGTGCTCAACAACCTCCCAACCTAGGGTTCCATGAAATTTACTCCTTTTAATATCTATTCCATTATTTTAAGTTTCTTGTCAATTTAACTGAACATTTTACTTGCTGCAGATGATGCTCGACCTATTAACATACTGTAACTTTTTTTTACAGGTTTCAGTTCCGAGTAGAGTTTTGAAACTAGGCTGTCATTGGATCTACAACTCTCTCACTAGTCGGAGTTTTCATGTTAAAGCCGCGCATTTGATTGAGCTATTGATTTTTAAAAATCTGTTATTAAGTTGTGAAAACAACATAAATCTATTATAAGTTGCGAAAAAGTTGTTTTAAGATGTTACCGAAAAAACCATAATTTTTTTGAATTAGTGTAGATGTGATATGCGGTAGAGTGATTACATGTAACCTAATAATATAAACATGATTGCATACCTTAATACACAACGAATATAATAAATTCATTTGTACCAGTAAAGGGACAAGACAACATAAACCATAATGTTGTGAAATTTAGGGGATAAATAACTTTACTTTAGAATGGTGAAAAGTTGCTATGGTTAAAAAATAGTTTTATTCTATATTTGTTTGGTTGACTTTTCTATTTTCTAACCGAGAAACTGCTTGGAAAAGCTAAACTAAATACTTCCTTCGGTATAGAAAAATAAGTCACTTAGGAAATTAATATAGATGATGTAAACTAGGGTTCCCAATCTTCCAAACGGTTCTGATAACTCTCAATTTAGTAGAGTCGCTACACAAATCGATCCGGCTTCTGGACGACACGTCTTGAGCCCACAATCACAGCACAACGTCTCCTTGCCTGCGAATCGAAGAACACAAGCAGGAACTAAGAAGAATGCAACCGAATTGCAGATGTATGATTAAACTCACAAGTTAGGGTTCTACAAACCGATATGACGGCAAAACTATTCTTGACAGAATAATCTAAGCAAAACCCGTGAGAGATAGTGGTGGCTGCTGTTTATATAGGCTAAGGAACATGGTTTAACCCTAAAACGCGTCCTTAAGGGACTCCAACTCGGTACATGGGCCAAAGGCCCAAACTGGTGACGCAGCACCAAAACGATTCTGGAAATCGATACTGTTTAACAATTGCTGACGACTCCGATTTTATTTGGATGTGAGGTTGGTCCCATTGGAAAGATTATCTTCTCATCTTTCCAATCATATGTGGAACGTCCAAATTGGAGGTCGTATGCATCCTAGGTGTCTGTTTTACTATCAGGTGGTCCTAGAGCCCGAATTGAACTCGAAGTCGACTTGGATCGGATCTTCGATTTAGCTTGCACTCCCTTGCTTTACCTCCACGCCTCTGAGTCCTTCTTCATGAATCTCCTGGTCCTCTCCTTGGTTCCTAATCATAATATAATCATTAGGTAGCAATCTATTCTCAAAATCATAATTTGAAATGCTTAGGAACGAGTTCACCTCTAAATTCAAGTGTCATGCACGAGCTCTAGTGATCGGACCTTGAATGTCCAGCGGAAGAGTGATGTCATCATCAATAGACACTAATTACTTATTAATTGAAGTGCATTTTTTCGTCTTTGTCCATATTAAATAACATATAAAATAATATAGCACATAAAATAATTCAATAATCTCTCTCGTCTTGCATAGAGCATCTCCAAATAAATGACTATTCCACTCTCCAAGCTAAAATTTAGCCCTTCAGAATAAAAAACACTCTTTAACAGACTGGCCAATCAGATGGCTAAACCATCCAGCTGGCCAAATCAGTATCCATACCGTCCAAACTTGGTCAGCCAAGTTGAATAGCTATTTTACCATGGCCCATGTTGGTAGCCTCATGGCCGGACAAGCGGGCATGCATACAGTGATAGTTCGTTGGTCGGACAATGTAGTGAGCATCTTTTCTAATACTATATGTTGAGGCGCGCCACCTATAACGTTTATTTCTGTTGTGGCACACCAATGGCGCGCTTGGGATGATATTAGTTTGGCGTTCTATTTCTATCCAGAAAAAATAATCGTATAGGACAAAACAAATTATTTAACTTTAGAATATGTGTATATATATATATAATTTTAATATCTAAGATATAGTAGCACCAGCGCAAAAGATTCACTGCATATTACCGGCAAAAGATTCACATAAATTAACTAATTGAATAATCAACTATATAAGAACGACTATATATATGCTACCTCTCTAGATTTTTTCTGAACATTGAACTTAATATTAGCTAAAAATGCTCCAAATTGCTCATATGAAAGTCATGTCCCGAGATTTATGGCCTTAAGTGTTAGGATAGAATCAAAATATTAGATTTCACATAAAGTTAACAGCATGACGATGAACCGTTCTTGCCAGAAGAATTCCTTTCCATCTACCATCTATATGGGGCCGCCCTAGAAACATACAAGGTTTAGTGGTATCAATATATGTATTTCAACAACTCTCCCAGATGAAATATACTCAATAACTCCCAAACCTGCAAACAAGCGACATTGCGGTGGAGAGGCATGTGCTAAATACTGGTGGCCGGATGATCCATGCCATGATGAAAATGTTGATTGGCCTTGAGATAGATCTTGTAGGTGAAGTTGGACTATATTAGAACTTGGGAGAGGATGCTCGACGGGAACCACACGAGGATGAAATGATAGGTGTTGGGCCTAGAGTTACTTTCGGAGCTATGTATGGTGTGATTGAGAACTCAAATACTGCAAATGTTTCATAAGACATATGTTAAGATAACATATATATGATAAGTTGGTATGGTTCTGCGGTTTGACAGTAAGAGTTAGCTAGAGCCACCTTGAGAAAATTAAGTCATTGTGGATCTACTGGAAGTATCTGAAGATGTGCGACTACTTAAGACTTCATCTATTAAGTAAAAAATAAAATCAAGGAAGATTCATCAATTATGGCTACTAATTCAAGAGAAGACTAACTGGAATTTGTAAGGAGGTTAAAAACACCTTTCCGAGAAGGAACTCGAGCAGTTAAATTGCTCTCTTTATCAAAATCACGACCATCACATGTTTTTAACAATTGCCAAAAATAAAGCTGATAGAGTTGTTGGCCGACCAAAACAGAGTCAGGACTTATTAGTTGGTTCCAACTATGAGATAATCCCATGTTCGTTCCACTCAGCCTCAGGCTGAACAATATAATTGCAACAACAAAGTTAGGAATATATTGTTCACAAGCTGAGCCGCAATGAATTTGATAGGGTGCAACACCTTCACATTGCTAGAGAAATCTAGACAACTCTGAGCGTTTTTCATGAGGGCATAAATCAGATTAAGATCAGGCACCAAAGCACTTATAATCAGGAATATCAAATGTTTGTGCAAGACCCTATTGAATCTATTAATGCCATGTTTGCATGATTTGATGGGATAGTGAGCAATCAACGCTCCACTAGGGTTTTAGCTTACTCTAATCATGAGAAAGCGATCAAACTTCTCTATGCTCTTGATCATAGTATATGGGAACTTAAGATCTCCATTATTGAAGAGTCATCAAGTTATGACATGTTGAATTGTGACGAACTCTTTAGTAAGCTAAAGTCCATAGAGATCGCCAAGGCATATCGACTAGGATATGGAAACTCCTTGCCTCAGAATATGGCAATAGTTTCGGGTCTTAGTAGTGTCAACCTAGTAGGAACCAGTTCCTCTTGCACAAATGATTTCTTGGTTGGTTTTGTATTGTCCTCCTTGGCCTCTATCACAAAAGAGCAAGTGGGCACTTTTAATGATGAAGAGCATGCTCTCATTGTTAAAAAGTTCGCTCGTTTTTTTACAATAATAGATTAGATCAAAGGAGAGGAGGTTCTCAAGATTGTTTTGAGTGTGGTGACACCTCTTATTTAAAGGCCGAGTGTCCAAAAATAAAAAGGAGAGAAGAGAGTGATCACGACAAACACCAGAAGAGAGATAAGAAGCCATTCCTCAAAAAGAATCACGATAAGATGGCAAAAGAGCTGCCAAAGTGGCTTCTAGAGCTTTTATGGTGGCCCTCAGCGACATTGACACATCGTTGAGTGAGGAGACCGGCTTTGATGATGATGAACCGTGAGAGAAGAATGATAAGAATGGGAAAGACTTCACCGGCCTTTGTTTCATGGCAGATGTCAACTCTAACAATGACAATGAGCCTGAATCATCTGAGGTAACTCTATCCTATGATCAGCTGTCCATCAAAGTAGATACCTTGAATGATGCTCTGGTTAGTCAGGATAGATTACTTATGAAAGTTGTTCATGAGTTCAAAGAAATTAGACCTAGGTCTGAGGTTGCTTCAACTGAACTTGCCATGTTTAGGTTAAGGTGGATGATGCCGAGTATTATCTTGCCTGGTAGTCATGAGTGAGCTTACTCGGCTACGTTCTCTGCATGCTTGTAACACCCTGATTTTTGTTAGGCGTTAACAATAAAATAAAGAAAATAATAAATGAATTTCAAGAAAGTGATTTAATGTAAAGTGATAAATAAGAAAGCTAAAATATAGGCTTTAAAATGTCGTTTAAAAATAAATCACAACTAGAGTATTTTCCCCAAAATTCTCCTTGCTCTAAATTGCATCCCAAGAATTTTCCTAATTTTTTGGCGCAAAGGAATTAATTAAGATATAGTAAATATCATTTCATCATAAAACTCTAATGTTAATTAATAAAATATTTTTCAACAAGAATTTTGTGTGAATAAAATGTATGATAAATCATTTCAATTAAAAATAATGTAAAACCAAGTGAAATTTGGCTATTAGAATTTCTAGTAAATTTCTCCCGCCTCAAATCAATTTAGATTGTTTTCATTAAAGATTTTGCAACTAGACTAGCAATCCATAATATTTCACCAAATAACTTTAATCGAAAAAGAAATTAAATTCCTATTTCTTTCCGGTCAAGTATGTATCCTCATCCTCGACCATCTCTCTCTTTTCTTGTCCAAAACCCAGATCAATAAATTATCCATTTTTCATCTGTGATTTTGTGTTCAAGTTCGGAATTGCTAATTTCAACATGAATATGAAATTTCTCAATTTTCCGAATCATTGAATATTATTTGAAATATTCATGAGCTATTTTTTTGAAATCCAAAAAATTCTAAATTTATTTTTAATTCCAAACTTCCCAAAAACATTTCTCCTTTTCTCAAAAATCCAAATTTGAATTTTCAAAAAAATATTTTTCCTCTTTTCCTCTTTTTCTTTTATTTTTCCCTTTTCTCTTTCCTTCCTTTTCTTTTTCCCTTCTCTCGTTTCCTTTCTCTTCCTGGCTCTGCATGCTCTTCTTCTTCCTGGCAGCTTCTTCTTCCTCAACCTCCTCCTCTTTTTCTTCTCCCTCCTCACTCCATTCCTTGGCTTAGCCCGCGCTCCAGCTCGGCCCACGCCTCTCCACCTCCACGCGCCAGCCCAACCCTGCCTCTAGCATGTGCCACCGCCCCCAATCGCCTCCTGAGAAACTTGGCACCACCCTCCTCTCGTGCAACCTATGGACCCCCTCTGGCGTCGTTCTTATCTCCTCCTCCCCCTAAAAGCTAGCCCCTGCCTTCTCTTTTTCCCCAAGCCGAGAGCATCGCCAATTCGCCATCGCTGCCCGTCTCCTCCCCTTGCCGAGTGCCACCCCCACCCTCGTTGCTGGTCGCCGCTATGCCTCCATCGCCGCTACCTCCGGTGAGCCGCCACAACACCTCCCCCTCGCAGAACCACCACGCTGTCACCCCCCCGCCGTTATGCATTCCCCTACTCCTCCCCCGGTGTTTCAATCTTCAGTTCCGATCCACTGGAACAACATCGCCTATTAGTGAGAACTCCTCAAATTCTTTCCATTTGTTTCAACCTACTGAATATATGCAGTTGATTAATCATTTCATTATTCTAATCTACTATTCTAGTGGTATCTTTATGTTGAATCTGATCTACATTACGAAAATCTGGTGATCCCGTTCTGATCTAATATATATTATCATTTTTCATGATCCTATTCATATTGAGCTTTCCTCATTGTTCATCATTCATCAATTCTAATATGTGCCATTCTGGAGTTCCACGTCCAACCAACCTTGAAAATAACTCTCTTTATCCCTCCAACATCCGGTATTCCACTTCATTCCTCTGTGTTCCATCCGAGAGGTCATATTTGTCATTAGGTGCTTATCACCGCCATTCTATTTCTTAATCGGGAGATAATGCTCGTTGTTTATCGTCATTCTGTTTCTTACACCGAAGTTAATGCTCTTTGTTCGTCATTGATCCCTCAATGTGTTCCCCTTTTCTTGATTCAATACATCAGTCGTAATTCGATTGATGTTCGATTGATCGATGTGTGACGTTTATCCCTGGTCATTTCTGATCATTGATTGTCTCTCATTGTCCGTTATCGCTCATCGTTGGATCGCATTGATTTAATCTAAACCCATCGACATGGTCATTAAGGCTCGATTGGTTAATCCTTTACGCATACCTTTAGTCGATTGTCTCTTTATCCTTAGTCAAATGGAGGTTGTTCAATAGTTGTGACCTATTTCGGTCGTTCGACTGAATCCATTCATACCACTTCATTTCTATCCATTCATCATATTCAATTTGACTTACCCTTTGTTTCTAGTCGAATCAATGTCATTTGTCGACCTTGACTTGAGTCGATCTACCCTTGTGTCAACTCAAGTTCAATCATTTTATTTCATTCCATCTAAGTGTGTTGATCTTAGATCGACTGTCTCATTTAATACGAAGGAATAATGTCATAGTTATTTCTTGTATTTTTAGAGTTCTCTCATTTCATGTGAATGAATCGAAACTTCTAAAATTTATATCTTTTCCATTTGAACTCCAAATTGATCCATTAAACTTCCTAAATTCATCTAGATTCGTGCTCTACTTGAATGTATATCACTCGTACACCATTCGAGGTCATCCCATCCTATTTCGGAGGAATTTCACAAGAAGTGTCTCATCATTTTCGTGATCTTCTAAATTCAATATCTTTCTCATCCTATCTCTGATCCACTCCATTCAAGTTCCATAATTATCCTTAATCAATACTTTAACTAATAATAAAATTTTATTGTCTTGTTTAATTGTTTTTCTTAGAGTTTTTGTCTTGTTCGGTGTGCTGTGTAGAGTGTCATGCTCCTAAAGATTTGAAGGACCTCGCGCAAGACCCGAAAGTCTTTGTTCAAGAGTTAGAAGTTTTTCCATAAGCACAAGAGGCAAGTCACACCCCCTCCCTTGAACATGTGAACCCATGTTTTCACATTATTTATTGTTATAATCCATAGGATTTATTGCATTAGTCCAACTAAACCTATAGTTTATATTTTATTAGATCCCTTGTTCTTTATGTGTAACCCAAGCAATGCTTTTGATCCATTTTCCCCTTGTCACCTAAATAACAGTACAATATTAGTTAGTGCCCAAGTATTGGAACACTTGCTTAATTATGCTAAAGATGAGTCATAGACTAGATTGGATACTTTATTCTCTTTTATGTTCCCCAGATATGTGTCATCTCATGGTATTCTAAAATGATGGAAGCAATTTGGAAAAATGGTTAAGTTAATAGCGTGGGGGTTTCCAAGTGCAAGAGAGGGCATTAGTTGGTCGCACTCGGGGCACTATAAGGACTGCGTCTAGACAAATTCTTTCGAATAGATGGCCTTTTCTTAACACCCAACGCTCCTCCAAATAAAAGAGAGATTGCATTCTGAAATTAAAGAGAGATTAGACAACCAAAACCTTTTGGAACTGAGACAAGTCTTACAACAGGCTCTGGTCCAGGACGGCCGGGCCAAGGATAAAAAGTTTATTAAAATGTTTAACAAGCCTAGGGCTGAAGTCCATGTCCACTACAACAATCCAGGAAGTTTTCGTCGGCTATTTTAACTTTCGTCGGCTTTTCGAAAAGCCGACGAAAGTTAAATCACTTCCGTCGGCCTCAAGCGGCCGACGGAAGTTAAGTTAACTTCCGTCGGCTATTTGCAGTGGCCGACAAAAGTTAAAGGGGATTTTTTCCCGGCCGGTATAGAAGCCTTAACTTCCGTCGGTCACCATTAAAGCCGACAGAAGTTAAATAACTTCCGTCGGCTTTAATGGTGGCCGACGGAAGTTAAGGCTTTAGGTATCACCAACCGCGCGCGCGCGTACAGGAAACCTAATCCTGTACACGTGCGCGCCCCGCCGGCCCAATCCCTCCGCAGTAGCCACCCGCCGCCGCCACCGCAGCCGCCCGCCTCCGCCGCCGCAGGCCGCCGCCCGCCGCCGCAGGCCGCCGCCCGCCCCTACCGCCTGCCCTCACCACCGCCAGCCCCCGTCGTCATCGGCCCATGCCCGCCGGTCCACCGCCGTGCTCCCGGACCGCCCACGCGCCGCCGCCCGCCGCAGGCCACCGCAGCCCGCCGCAGGCCGCCACCCGCCCCTACCGCCCGCCCCCGCCATCGTCGTCGGCCCACGCCCGCCGGTCTGCCGCCGTGCTCCCGGACTGCCCACGCGCCGCCGCCCGGCCCCCGCCACCGCCCGCCCCCGCCGCCGTCGGAAGCCGCCCACCGCCGTGGGCCGCCCTCGCCGGTCCGCCACAGTGCACGTCACAGGAATTTTTCAAGTAAGTTTTCCCCTCAAATTTTATGAAGTCAGTTGTGATACTGAATCTGGTTTGATATCAATTAGTTTTGTTGTTCATGTTATGAATTGTTGCTCATGGAAGTGGTTCAAATTAGAACAGGTTAACACTGTTTTATCAGAAATCATGTTCTACAATCAGATTTGATTGTTTGATGAGATCTTGCTGTAGTCTAGATGTATGCAATATGAGTTGCGAGGTTTAAATGAAATCAGTTCCTCTGGAATCATATTTGTTGTTCGGCTGAATACTTGTGTAGATGGAAGTTGATTCAGTCTTGAGTGTTAATCATCATTATTCTTGTTACAAGAGTATTCAGACTTGTAGTGTATTCAAGTTCAAACTTATGCTACATCAATGTGCTGTCTACAGATTATTGAACTTTTGCTTTTGAACTGAATGTTGTATTCTGAAATAGAATTCTGAATTGAGGCTTGCTATTGTAGTTGTTTCAAAGTATGTACTGAATGCATTTGTATTCGGAGTTCATTTTGGCAGCAAGGTTTCAAAGTGTTGTGTACTGATTCATTGTGTTAATTTGTGGTTTGTTGATGATTTCATTACGGTGATTAGTATATTATATATATACTTTATTATATATATTTCTTTTCGTATGCAATTTTTTATTTTACAACAACGTAGATAGTGTAACGAAACCTATGCGTCACCCGTTTCGGACCAACATGTCTCACACGTGTCATGCGTGTGAGATGTGTAGGTCCGGAATTGTCCCTTTTTGGACAGCCTCAAAGTGGGCGACAGAGCGTGGTTTTATGATGAGTCATGAGTCCGAATGGGATTTCAGTAACATAACCTTGTTGTTCTCCATTGCACCACTATCAGGCGTGCAATTGGAGAACAGCGGGGTTATGCTGCTGAAATTTCGTTCGGACTCATGGCTCGTCATAAATACCACGTTTTGTCGGTCACTCTTGGGTGGGTTTAGGACCTATCTTTTCCTATAGACCATGGTTGTCACGGCATCGTCTGCGCCGACTAGACATCCAGGCGGTCACCGCCGGACGCCATGGTGAATCGCCTCGCCTAGGTGGAGTTAGGCGCCCGCTTGGAGCTTCTAGGCGTCGCCAGCCGCCCGGCCGCCTCTGCTTCCCCTCCGTTGTCCGGAGGCGGAGGCGGAGGGTGGCCAGGGTGTGTGTATGTTGCGAGCCCTTTTATAGCGGCCAGTGCGTGAATATTCTTGATTGAATGAATGTTTTGCATATAGAATGGCTGAGGACGACCGACGGTGGATGTATAGTGGTTGGATGAAAAGTGGAGCTCACACGAGGGAGTGGGTAATCAATGCTGAGAAATTTGTTGATCGTGCATTCGCTTTGACAACAAACACTGGCGCGAGGTGCCCATGCATGAAGTGCAGAAATTCTCGTTGGCAAGACAAGAGGACGTTGTCATTGCATATTTGCAAATATGGTTTCGTGCCAGGTTATGAAGTTTGGTCTTTTCACGGCGAGACAGGCCGTGAAAAAACGGTATTAGTAGTGGAAGAAGAAGATGATAGCGTTGCTGACGATAGGATGGATGAGATGGTTGATGCTATACGACCGGAGTTTGAATCAAACCCCGAGTATCCTCCAACACCGGAGGTTCAAAAGTTTTTCGACATCCTTCGAGCTTCAGAAGAGCCATTGCATGAGCATACCACCGTAAGCATTCTCGCTTTCGTGACTCGTATTATGGCTATTAAGTCAAAGTTTGCATTTTCAAACAATTGTTATAAGGAGCTCTTGAATCTGATCAGCGATATCCTTCCTAACAACCATAAGGTGCCGAAAGACATGTACCAGTCAAAGAAAATGCTTTCTGCTCTAGCTAATCGGACATGTTTTTGCAGGCGCAGTATGGTGAACACATGATTCGACTCCATGGAGAGGACTATGATTGGCGGAGAGAACCTGTCGACCAAATGGCCGTGTACTCCAGCGGAGGTGGCAAAAGCCATGGACGGTGAGACAGAGTTTTTATTAATGTTTTGTGTATGGTATTGTGATGGTAACTAACTCATTCAATGTTGCAGGTACTCCATGTTCAATGGAGTTATTGACTCGAGAGCGGTGAGAGCTCAGAAGTCAGCTCAGTCGTCGCAGAGCTCCGTCGGAGTTGGCTCCAGCCGTCGTCGCTCAGAAGAAACCCTAGAGATGGTTCAGATGAGGGAGGAAATGAGGTGGCTACACGAGCACAACAGGAAACAACAAGAGTACTATACCGCCTGCTTAGCACAACAACAGGCGATGATCCAAGTAAGTTTAGTTTAGAGTGTTGCAGTTCAAAAGTATTCAGAAATATGTTTAGAACTAACTGATTACATTACAACATGTGTAGCAACTAGCCCAGCAAAATAGTGGATTTGACATGTCCATGTTCCAACCACTACCTCCCCCGCCACCACCACTATCTCCTACATCACCTGAGGTACCTCCTAGATACTTAAGTTAGCGTTTAGAAGGGTAGTTGAGTTCGTTCTCTAATTTTGTCTATTTCTTCAGTGTTTCCGTACGCCTGGTCAGGATGGAGCCTCCGGGGCAAATGTGGACGAAGCGGGAGGCAGCGGCGGCGCCCACGACCCAAATGTGGGCGATCAGTGAGTATGGATGTGTATAGTGAACCTGGATTGAATCTCGATGTGTTATGTGACTTTGTATGTGAATTTGGATGGTATATGTGAATGTGGATGTGTATTGTGACTTTGAATGTGAATTAAGTTGTGTTATGTGATTTTGGATGTGATGTGTGAAGTTTTGGATGTGAGATGTGATTTTGGATGTTATATGTGAAGTTTGAATGTGATTTTGGATGTGAAATGTGAATTTGGATGTGTATTGTGAATGTGATTGAAATTGTGGTTGGATGTGAGTGTGAGTAGGGGAACCAGGAAAAAACAAAAAAAATACCAGCTAACTTCCGTCGGCTTTGACCATAGCCGACGGAAGTTAGCTGCTTTCGGCCACGTGGGCAGAAAGGCTAACTTCCGTCGGCTAGGGCCAAAGCCGACGGAAGTTAGCTTCCCCTAACATCCATCGGCCAGGCTGACCGACGGAAGTTATTGCCCCTCTGCTGATGTGGCAGAGTCTGGGGCAAACTTCCGTCGGCCACGTCAAGCCGACAGAAGTTAGCTAACTTCCGTCGGCTAGGGCCAAAGCCGACGGAAGTTAGCTTCCCCTAACTTTCGTCGGCCAGGCTGGCCGACGGAAGTTATTGCCCCTCTGCTGACGTGGCAGAGTCCGGGGCTAACTTCCATCGGCCACGTCAAGCCGATGGAAGTTAGCTAACTTCCGTCGGCGGCCGACGGAAGTTAGCTAACTTCCGTCGCCTCGCTTCCGTCGGCCAAAGGCCGACGGAAGTTAGCGTTTTGCCGACGGAAGTTAGGTTCTTCCGTCGGGAAAGGGCTAACTTCCGTCGGCTTTGGCCGACGGAAGTTGCCTGTTTTGTTGTAGTGGTCATGGAGCACTCCGACGAGGAGGAATCAGAGGAGGAAGAAGATTCAGCTGACATGTACGCAACTGAATGGGTTTGGAACGCTAAGAGCAGACCCGTTACTTGCTTTAAGTTATGGCCGTCTCCAACCAATAATCGGCCCAACGAAGTCAAATACTTGTTTGATATAACTAAGTGTGATAAAATATTTGATTTCCTCTTGAAGAACCAGCTTCTCAAGTTGCCTAAAGGCCAAGTCATTCCATCTGCCGATGAGCTAAAGAAACACCCCTACTATAAGTGGCATGATTCACATTCACATTATACTAATGACTACAATGTTTTTTGTCGACAGATTCAATCGGCCATAGAGGAAGGACGATTGAAAATAGATCCTAGTCCAAAGATGAAGCTAGACAAAGACCCCTTTCCCATAAACATCGGCGACCTCAATGAGAAGAGGGTGCTGATTTGGACAGAGCACGCCGAGTCAAGTAAAGAGAAAGCGGTCATTATTGGAGAATCGCGAACACGCACACTCGTATCAAAAAACCCTAAAGTAGGAGTATGGAAACGGAATGTCAACACGTCTCCTTCGGCTAGGGCTCATAAGAAGCCAAAGGTGACACATAAGATGTTGTTGAACAAACATCATAAAAAAGCTAAGGAAATAGCCCCCCACACAAGGAGGCTAAGGCAAACGGAGGGGCCAAAACAGTCGGAGGGTGGCTTCGGACCACGGTGGCCAAACCCTCCGCACGGTGACTTCGCACCCCATCGATCGAACCCTCCGCACAGTGGCTTTGCACCCAAGTGGCCAAACCCTGTGCATAATGAGTTCGGACCCCAGTGGTCGAGCTCAACTCTGCTTTGAATGAACCCGCTGGCGGGAGGCTTCGACCCATAGTGGTCAAACATACCTCCGGCGTGAAAGGACCCTTCACTGATATGGTATGAAATCCCTTCGACATGGCCGAACCCTCTCCGGGCAACGGGTTCGGCTCGCAGTGGGCGAAGCCACTGGAACCGCCGATGCCTCCACCATATAATTGGGAAGGGACCCCATGGGCTCTGTACACCTCGCAACCAGAGTACCCTTCGCAATTTAACTCTGTCCCTTATTTTCCTTCGGATTATTATGACTAGCAGGGACATACAGATACAGCAAAGGGAGACAACATCCACAGGCTATCCGTAGTACCTCCAAATCGACTCACACAGGACGGAGCTCAGGGAGACGGACGTGAAGTGGCGAAGGAGAGGGAGTCCAAAGCCATCACGGTCAAAGTAGGGTCTCAGGAAGTCCCATCCCAAAGGCCACCTCGCCAAAGCCCGATGGAGGTAAGTCCCCTCATCTAGCCGAGGCTAGCGCCGGAGCCCAATCCGATCGTCCCAACGAGGCTGGTCCGACCGATAGTGTCTGTAGCGAAGTATCCTCTAATTATGAAACATGTGAGGTCGCCCTGGGTGGCACCCCTTAGGCCAGAAATCACAAAAACAAAATGGTGGCACCTGGTACCAAGCCACAACCATCTTGGGAAACTCCGGGCATGTCCAAATCACATAAAAGGCGTCTACAACACCTTCGCACATAGGAGATGCGTGAGAAAAAGGCCGAGGATGAGAGAGACACTATCTTTGAGGAAATCCTCCCTCGGCCAGCTACGAGACAGGTATGGAGGATCAAGCCGGTTGAAATAACCAACTCGGCTCTCCTAGTCCGAGCGACGACGATGACGACACGCTCGACGATGACTACACGCCCATCTCTGAGGGGCCTGCACCTCAGGCGATTGACATCAACGTCATCATGCTGCCCGCCGAGTTCTCCCTACCACAAGACGAGGCCGGGGTCGCTCAGTTGAACCTCGGCGTGTGCAATGCTATTTTTGAGAAGCCTGAGGATACGACTCGCCATCTAAAGCCTCTCTACGTCAGAGGTCGCATCGACGGAAAGCTGATCTCCAAAATGCTTGCCGACGGTGGTGCCACCGTTAACCTAATTCCTTACTTTCTGTTGAATAAGCTTGGCAGGGCGAGGAAGACTTGAAGAAAACTAATATAATGCCTAATGGCTTCAACGGCGAGAGTTTCGAGGAAAAAGGCATACTTTCCATGGAGTTGATGGTAGGTAATAAGACGTTACCAACAACATTCTTCATCGTTGATGTGCAAGGTAACTACAGCGTGCTGCTCGAGCGTGACTGGATTCACACGAATTGTTGCATTCCTTTACTTTGCACCAATGCCTAATTCAGTGGGATGGCGATGACGTAGAATTCATACCAGCAGACTCTTCGGCCTAGGTAGCATTGGTCGATGTATCCATCGACGCCATCCACAACAAAGTAGAGTGTTTATCAGGTAGGGACCTTTCGGATTACGACTTCGTTAGCGTATCCGGAGGACGTTTCATACCCGTGTCTGTAAAGTCGGTTGGTGTAGAACGGCTATGTCTAAATTAGTGATCATGTCTAGTAAAAATAATCTTTATTGGCTAAAGTCACGCGTAGAGAAATATCAATCTTCTAAAGACAGTATTGCCGAGGCCATTGAAGACTTTAGCAAAGTAGAAAAGTTAGGACAAGGTTTTGCATCGGCCGATCCCTTAGAAGAAATCGATATAGGCAATGGTAGCATTCCAAGGCCGACCTTTGTAAACCAAAATTTGTAGGCTAGTGAGAAGGCCGAAGTAATAAAATTGCTTCGGTCGTACGTTGATTTTTTGGCATGGGAGTATAGTGAGATGCCCGGATTAAGCCGCGAGCTCGTGGAGCATCAGCTACCTATTAAACCTGGGTTTAGGCCTTATAAACAACCCCCTCGTCGCTTTAATTTGGCCGTCTATGACCGAGTTAAAGAGGAGATAGAATGATTACTCAAGGCTGAGTTTATTAGGCTATGCGGGTATGCTGAATGGGTCGCTAATATTGTGCCCGTAGAGAAGAAAGGGAGCGGCAAAATACGAGTTTGTATTGATTTCAGGGACCTAAACAAAGCCACTCCGAAAGACGAGTATCCCATGCTGATAGCCGGCATGTTGATCAACGATGCCTCAGGACACAAGGTACTTAGTTTTCTTGAAGACAACGCTGGTTATAATCAAATTTTCATGGCCGAAGAGGACGTTGACAAGACAGCCTTTCGATGCCCTGATTTTGTCGGATTATTTGAGTGGGTCATTATGACTTTTGGTTTAAAGAATGCTGGTGCTACATATCAACGTGCTATGAACTTGATCTTTCATGACTTGTTAGGAGTCATGTTAGAAGTATACATAGATGATGTTGTAGTCAAATCGGATGCTATGGATAACCAATTAGCCGATTTGAATGTTGCTTTTGATAGAATGTGGCAATGTGGCTTGAAAATGAACCCACTCAAATGTGCTTTTGGCGTGTCGGCAGGCAAGTTCTTAGGATTCATGATCCATGAAAGAGGTATTGTGATTGATCCTAAGAGGCTTGAAAAGATTAGAAACTTTACATCACCAACATGCAAGAGAGATGTGCAGAAGTTGCTGGGCAAGATGAATTATTTGCGTCGCTTTATATCTAACTTGTCTGGTAAAATCGATGCTTTTGTCCCTATACTCCGACTAAAAAATGAAGACGAGTTCACTTGGGGGGCAAGTCAGCAAAGCGCCTTTGAAAAGATTAAAGAGTGCTTATCATCACCGCCCGTGGTGAGAGCACCAAAGGCCGGAATTCCGTTTCGGCTATATATCGCCGCAGAAGATAGCGTGATAAGAGCCGTGCTGACCTAGGAGGTGGAGGGAAATAGTACATCATCACATTTTTAAGTCATCGCTCGCTGGATGCCGAAACCAGGTACGTGTTTGTGGAACGTCTGTGTTTATCACTTTATTACGCATGTACAAAATTGCGTCACTATCTTCTTCCTACTACATGTATTGTCGCTTGTCAAACCGATGTCATAAAATACATGTTGCAAAAGCCGATTCTAAGTGGAGAATCATAAAATGGGCTTACGCTCTAATTGAGTACGATTTGGCTTATGAACCTCTAAGAGCTATGAAAGGCCAAATTGTCGTTAATTTTATAGTTGATCATCATGTGGATGTCAATTGGGGTAACGATATTACTCTAATTGAGATAGTACCATGAAACCTTTATTTTGATGGCTCAACATGTAAGAATGAGCAAGGTATTGGGGTAGTTCTCATATCACCTAGTGGAATGCACTTTGAAACCTTGGCCCGTTTAGAATTTCCCTCTACTAATAACCAAGCTGAGTATGAAGCTTTATTGTTAGGACTTGAATTGCTAGAATCCATAGGTGCTAAACACATTCATGCACATGGCGATTCTTTGTTAGTAGTACAACAAGTAGTTAAAAGTGCTCAATGTTTTAATGGCTTGCTAAATAGTTACTTGGATAAATGTTTAGACATAGTGGCTACTTTCGACGACTTTAAAATTTCTCACGTATCAAGAGAAGCCAACTCAATTGCAAATGATTTGGCTCCGCAAGAATCTGGCTATCAAGTCAGGAAAGGGAAATTTTCTATACAGAAATAGCTAATGCTTGAACTCACTGCCGAAGCCAGAAACTTCGGGCTAGTGCGAGGCCTACCAGACCCTCTGAATCGGACCTCTCCGATCACCGAAGGGTGCAGTGTGCTAGAATCCTAATGCCGGAGCATTTCACCCACCGAAGGGTCCTGCACACCGAAGACCTCACGCCGAAGCCTTCTAGACGGTAGAAGCCTTCGGGAACCAGACCCCTCCGATGGAAGGCTCCGCTCTGATCGGCTTCGCATGGCTGATCCGGTCAACCTTCGGCAGAAATAGGAAAGGCCCAGGGGGCACTCTGAAGTTAGCAATCTAGACATCACTCTAGGAATGTAGTTATCAAACTCTCTGGATATCCATAAGGATGATTGGAGAATCCCAATCGTCTAGTATTTAAGGAATCCCAATCAAAACGTTGATCGAAAAGTTCGGCGACAAGCGTTTAAATTTGTGTTGCTAGATGATGTATTATATCGCTGAACTATTGATGGAGTACTCTTAAAGTGTTTAGATATTGATCAATCCAAAGTAGTTGTAGGAGAAGTACATGAAGGGCTTTGTGGCACTCATCAGCCATCCAAGAAAATGAGTTGGATGCTCAAAAGAGGAGGTTTGTACTGGCCGACAATGACTGAGGACTGTTTTAAGTACTATAGAGGGTGTGAAGCGTGTCAGAAGTTTGATAATATTCAGCTAGCTCCTACTTCATCACTCAGCCCTATTATCAAACCATGGCCGTTCTGAGGTTGGGGTTTAGACTTCATCGGCCAAATTCATCCTCCTTCTTCAAAAGGACATCGGTTCATGTTGATGGCCACAGACTACTTCACCAAGTGGACCGAAGCCGTGCCTCTCAAGAATATGACTCACAATGAGGTAACTGATTTTATCTTGAAGCATATTATACATAGATTCAGTATTCCCCAAACTTTCACCACAGATCAAGGTACTTCATTTGATGCTAAAGAAGTGAGAGACTTTGCCGAATTTTATGGTATTAAGTTAATAAACTCTTCACCATACTGTGCTCAGGCCAATAGTCAGGCCGAGTCTAGTAATAAAATTGTGATTAATCTCATTAAGAAGAAGATCGAAGAGTTCCCTAAAAGGGGGCATGAAGTGCTTTCAGAGGCATTGTGGGATTGTAGAGTTGCAAAGCATGGTGCTACTAAAGTTAGTCCATATGAGTTAGTATATGGACAAGAATTCGTTCTACCCGTAGAGGTGGATCTTGTCTCTTTAAGATTTCTTAAGCAAGATGGCTTATCGGTTGATGAATACGAAACTCTTTTGAAAGACAATTTAGAGGAAGTGACCGATAAGAGGTTTAAGGCTTTAGAAGATATAGATAAAGACAAAAGAAGAGTATCTAGAGCCAACAATAAGAAAGTTAAACCAAAATTGTTTCAAGTCGGTGACTTGGTTTGGAAGATGATTTTCCCTTAGGCACTAAGAGCCCAAAATTTGGTAAATTGTCGCCTAGTTGGGAAGGTCCTTTCAAAATAGCCGAAATCGCTCTAGGTAATGCACATGTGCTAGAATCTTGACAAGGAAAGCAGTTTCGAAGAGCTTTGAATGGCAGGTACTTGAAAAAGTACTTCCCAAGTGTGTGGCAAACCGCTTGATAGTGTCAAAAGGCCGATATGGGAGGTATCGTCCTTAGCCTGTTGTGCTTTTAATTCACTTAGTTCACTAAAAGGAAGGGGGCATGTGTTGATAGCAAAAAATGGCATTAATGGTCAAGATTGTCAAAATATCAATTTTGGTAATTTGGGCCGAAAATACACATGTCTTGGATCAGGATGAAGTCCTACAGGGCCAAAGTCCCATTAAGCCTTGGGCTTCGGAAACCTTCCAGCGGCTTGCTACCTTCGGCCCGAAGGCCTTCGGAGGCCTGCCTCGCTGAAGCTTCGGCCCGAGGAGCATGCTTCGATAGGCCCTGCCGAAGGCCTACTCCGGGCTAGATTTCAAAGATAGAGTTTGAGTCTGATTCTGGCTAATTTTATCCCTAAGTTTGATTAGGCCGAATCCTACCAGATTAAACTTAGAGATTAGAAGACTAGCCCCTATAAATATAAGGGTGAGGCCAGTTCATTAAACCCCCCAACACAAATCAACCACAAATCCCTAGCTCTGAACCATACCTTTACTTTTATTTACTATTCTGCAACCTTCGTGGGTTTGCCTAGAAGCCCTCCGCCGGCCACGCCAAAACCATGGTAAGCCTTGTTATTTCGCTTGTGAAGTACCCGTTAATCTACATAACAGATTGCTATAGCCTTGCTACTTTTCCTGTGAAGTATCCATTAATCTATGTAACAGATTGCTACCTTCGCATCTCTACTACAACACTTAGCAGATTCAGTCCCCAGGCCGAATTGTCACTTGATCTACATTTTTTTGCAGGTCTTCACACTCGGAGCCCCTTTGCGGGAGGTATCCGAATCCAGGGAGCTGGTTTTGGAGGTCGTCAGAATAACCTTTGGCGGGAATACTGCTTCGACTACCCGTGCCAGGCTGTCACGGTATTGTCAGGCTGATCAAGTCCCACGTACCAACACGGTCTGCAGCAGGCTTCATCACGTCAGGCTTCGCCACATTTGTACCTCGCGCCAGACAAAGTCACGCCAGTGCATTGCGTTTGGAATATTTTGCTGTGTTAGAGACTTCGCGCCGAACCTTGCTGTTCGGAGGTGATTTTGTGTAAAGATCTGTTTAGAGTCTGCCTTTGGCCAGATCAGTCCGAATGTCGAAGACTACCTTCGGCGAGACCCTTCGCACCAGACACCGAAGGTACCCTTCGGTGAACTCCTTCGCACAGTACACTTCGAATCAGTCAGGCTCTGGTTAGCTTGCTAGTTCATTTTTTCTAATATATTTCTTTTTGGCTAATTGGATTATTTCTGTGTGATCTGATTACCTGGCGACTCCACCCCCCCTTGCCACTGTTAAAGGTAGTCAGAACACGACGTTAGTGTTGTGTTATGCTTAGGCTTGTCCCTAAGTATCCACATACTTTTGGATCGTCGAACTGGCCCAAGTACGGGGGCATGTTTTCGTGTCAACACTACCGTCCATGTCTTGCTTCATCTCCATATGTACGTCTGAGATCATCCTCAACTTCACCCGACCTACTTGATCGTTTGTGTTGGACCAAAAACGGCGACTAGAGGGGGGGTGAATGGGAGCTTTTAAACTTTCAGACTAAAAATAGCCTTCTGTTTTACTTCTATCTTCTGCGGAACAGGCTTCGAACACGACCTTCGAAGTTCTGGTTTGGAGGTATTTCACAACTCCGAAATCAGGCTTCGTAAGGAGCAAATGTTCGAAGCCAAGAAGACTTCGCTCCACCCACAATCCCGAAAATATAGCTCTGCTAAGTCAGTGCAGGCTCCGCACACAGGGTGCCTTCGAGCAGGCTTCGCACTTCACCCTTCGCAAGAACGGACTTCCCTCTGAGGACTTCGATCAGCTCTGCTAAGTCAGTGCAGGCTCCGCACACTGGGTGCCTTCGAGCAGGCTTCGCACTTCACCCTTCGCAAGAGCAGACTTCCCTTTGCGGACTTCGACCAAATACTCAGCGACAGCAACTAGTGCTAGGCTTCGTACTTCGAAGGTCTAAACGCACACTGAACAGATTTCGCCGAGGACATCGACACGGAAAGAAAACGGGCTTCGATCTAAGCCAAGAACAGTGCTTCGCTAGTAATCAAAGAGGTCTAGCCTCCAGTTTACACAGAGCGAACAGACACTGAAAAACACATACTTCACTCGAACAGGCTTCTCACACACTTCTCTAGAAAAGATTCAGTACACACACTCAACTCAAAAGAAGTGAGACACTGAGAGATCAAAGCATCCAGTGAAGTACGCATACAAGTTCAAGTAGTAAATGAAAACAGAATCAAAGCTTCATTGCTTGAACAAGGAACACAAAATGAACTCATAGACCGAATACAACGTGTGTGGCGGCTAGCAAAGGAGCTCAAAAATGACTCCTCAAAGTGTTGATGTGACCTAGCTAGCTTCCACTATTTATAGGCACTATTCAGCCCTGTAAATTGACTAATTTACCCCTAGGGTTTACACTGGTTTTGTCTCATCAGAACAGGGGGTACAACTAGTAGTCTACTTTATTTGGAGGGTTCTTTTGTCAGCTTCGCAGAGCACACAAGGTCAGCATTTGCAGTCTTGGATTCTTCTGAAGCCCCCCTTCGCACGCGAGGGGTGCAGTATCTTCGGTGAGAAGCCTTGAGCCTAACGGCCTTCGCTTCACCGAAGTCAGCCTTCGATACAGAGACGGTTTTGAGACGAAGCCGTCAAAGCCCTTGGGCCTTCGCACCAACACCTTCGGAGTAGACCAGCACGGCTTTGCAGCTTCTCCCAGCTCGAACTCCGTCAGTTCGTGTACCGAAGCCATGTATGTGCGAAGTACCTCAAGTCAGCCTCACTCCGAAGGCAGCCTCACTTTGGAGCCAGCCTCACTACGAAGTCATCTTCACTCCGGAGCCAGCCTCATTCCGGAGCCAGCCTCACTCCGAAGCCACACCTTCGGAGTACCACCCTTCGAAGTCCCTCCTTCGTCCAAGGCCTCCGCATGAAGCATTCCATGAGCACTTCGTCGCAGTGTCTCTCCCCGAGCACACTCCTCGACGATCCTCACTCGGACCATGCCTTCAATGCACCTCGACTTCTGAGACCTTCGTCGGGTATACCTTCGAGTGCCTCCCTCCAGAGCACACTTCGAACGCCTTGCCTCATTGCTGAGGACTTTGTCCACCATACTTCGAAGTCACTCCATTCGGATTACCCTTCGAAGTGCCTCGCCTCCGAGGACTTCGTCTCGGAGTACCTTCACCCGGAGCCAGGCTCCGCACTTACTGCTTTCTCCTAGCGCACCTCGACCCGAGGTCCAACCTCGACCCCTTCGCAGCCTTCGCGACCGAGCTCCCCACTCGCCTGGAATCAAGCCTCCTGCTTGACCCAGGTTCACTTGCTGCGAACCGTCCGTCGCCTCCGAAGTCACTTGCGCACCACAGACAAACAAACAAGTGTATCCAGTACCCCGGAGACCTCTCCGGGTAAACAACCTCCGATACACACTCTGGTGTACCGCCCAAAGTATCGAACCCTTCAGTACAACCTAGTCATTGTGTACTGTCGGACCTCTCCGACAGGCACACTCCGCTGCAACAACTGCAGCAACTAGACCCACTGAATCCTTCGGTGAAACAACCTCCGAACCCCTTCGGAGGGACCCCTTCGAATCAGAGGGTAAAATATGTCAATCACTCATCACAGAATCCGAAACCAACCCTTGGTTTCTCAATCTCCCCCTTGATGAGTGCATTGACAACCAAATTCAAGTTCAAGAAAAATTTGAAAAATTTCAGCACACAAGTGACCATAAAAACTCAGAAACGAGCCAAATCATGTCACTTGACAAAAGAATTTTCCTCCCCCTTTTTCAACAGAATAAAGGCCCCTTCGGCAAATCTTTCCCTTTGCAAGATAAAACTCCCCCGGAGTTATTTTACCCCTTGCTACAGAGAACTCAAAAATTTCTCCCCCTTTGGCAATGCAAGCATGAGGGAGCATTCAAAAGATGCAAAGCTTCGAAATGGGCAGAATTGCAAAGACATATAAAGCAAAAATATGCCAACATTAATACCAATTTTTATGTGCTCAGCTCAATTTAACATTCTCTAAAAACATGATGATAGCATGTGATTTTATCATTTTGAAATAAAAGCATCACCACTCAATCAAGGTAACTAGACAAGTAGAAATAGGGACTGCGCAAAACTAGTCAATTTCTACTCTAGACAGACAAGTCTAGTTCAAATGGAGCATTGAAAGCAAACTTGATGATCAATGAATTTTGTTGTTCTTTTCGTAATGCCAGGGGTTATTTGTTTGTCTACCTTATACTTTCCAATCAATCCAAGCCTAGGCATGAAAGCCATCAGAAGCTTAAGGTGGTGATTTTGGCATACACTACACTATCCCAGTTCAGACCAATGTGCAATGGTAAGCAGTCTAGAATAGGGTAGTGCGACAAACAAACCCACCTGGATATTTTTGCTTTGAAGCATGCAAATCATGGATTTTTGGAATTTGAATTAAGTGAACAAATTGTTTAGCACTTTATGAATATCCATGAGTAACACAATTTTTAAAGTTGCAATGTTTAGCATCTAGAGAAAAGGAGTCTTGCTATCAAGCAGATAAAAGATAGCTAAAGTAGTCCTGCCTAAACATGCTAGATTCAAGACTAAGTAGTGAGCATGATTTGATTTTGGAAAGAAGAATCATGCACATAATGTTTTAGAAATATTAAATAGAGCTGAGCTAACATGATTTCATGAATTAAAATCAGGCATATAAGTGCAAAAGATATAAATGCAATTTCACACATAGTGAGCCTATGCAAGACAATAAAAATCTACTCCCCATCACAAGATGTCGTAAGGGTGACAAACACCAAGTTCCCCACGCAAGTAGGCAAAACGAGAAGCGTCGAGGGGTTTTGTGAAAATATTGGCTAGCTGGTGTTGGGTATCAACATATTGAAGTTCAATATCACCCTTCTCATTATGATCTCTGAGAAAATGATATCGCACATCAATGTGTTTGGTTCTGGAGTACTGAAACAGGTTGTTTGCAATACAAATAGCACTAGTGTTATCACAGAAAAGTGGAACACTCTTATAATCTAACCCGAAATCCCGCAAAGTGGAAACCATCCACAAAATCTGAGAGCAACAGCTAGCTGCAGCAACATATTCGGCCTCAGCCATCGATTGTGCAACACTAGACTATTTGCGGGAAGACCAGCAAACCAGTGATGTACCCAAAAAATGACAAGTACCAGAGGTACTCTTCCTATCAATCCTACACCCAGCAAAATCTGCATCGGAATAACCTCGAAGACACAAAGAGGAAGACGCGGAATACCAAATGCCGAATTCTAAGGTATGTTTGAGATACCTGAGAATGCGCTTTACCGCTTGGCGGTGCGAAGCTCATGGTGAAGCCTGAAAATGAGCGCACAGACACATTGCGAAGTGTATGTCCGGCCTCGTAGCAGTCAAGTAGAGGAGGGAACCGATCATGCTTCGAAACTCCTTCTAATCTACGGCTTCTCCATCTTCGTCAGGATCCAATGCTACAGATGTAGCCATTGGAGTGGCAAGGGGCTTCGCTTCAGTCATGTCAAACTTCTTGAGCAGGTCCTTGGTGTACTTCGTCTGGTGGACGAAAGTACCTTGTTTGCTTTGCTTGATTTGCAAACCAAGGAAAAAAGTGAGTTCGCCCATCATGGACATCTCGAACTCCCTGCTCATGGCATCTGCAAACTCGGCAACTAAAGCATGAGAAGAGCCACCAAAGATGATATCATCCACATAAATCTGAACTAGGAGGAAATCTTTGCCATGCTTGAGAGTGAAAAAGGTTTTATCAACAGATCCCATCAAATACCCCCGCTCAAGCAGAAAAGACTTAAGTCTATCATACCAAGCCCGAGGGGCCTGCTTGAGTCCATAAAGAGCCTTATGAAGTTTAAGGACTTTATGTGGGTATTTGGGGTTTTCAAAGCCAGGGGGTTGTTTTACATAAACATCTTCGCCTATGAAGCCATTAAGAAAAGCACTTTTGATATCCATTTGATAGAGTTTGAATCCCCGGGATATCGCAAAGGCAAGAAAAATCCTAATGGCCTCAAGACGAGCAACAGGTGCAAAAGTTTCAGTAAAATCAATCCATTCTAATTGAGAATAACCCTGAGCTACAAGTCTAGCCTTGTTTCTAATTACAGTCCCATCCTCCCCTTGTTTTTTTTGAAAATCCATTTTGTTCCAATGAAATGAACATTTGGTAGAGGATCAACTAAAGTCCAGACTTGGTTTCTCTCAAAATTTTCAAGTTCTTCATGCATGGCATTGATCCAACTAGAATCAGAAAGTGCATGACTAACATCTAAAGGTTCAAAAGAAGCAACAAAAGCTGAATCAATGAAATGAGCATGAGAACCTGTTACCCTTTGATCAAGCTCACCAATGATTTGATCGGGAGGATGCATCCTTTGAACATGATGTGGAGCATCGCGGTGAGATGCAGTCTCCCCCTCAACTTGTGTGTTGGAGTGGTCCAAGATGACCGATGTCGAGGTAGTTGCTTCGAGACCTTGTGCCGAAGTGGTCGACGCGGGGTCGGCTTCGGGGGTTGATGTCAAGGGTAGTAGGGGTTCATCCTCGAAATCTCCGGGATATTCTTCTTCGAAGATAGTCTGTTCCATGTCGTGTTCATTTGCCTGTTCAAGAGTAGAACTAACAGAGGGGGTTGATTCATCAAAAGTCACATCACATGACTCGATGACAATGTTAATCTCCAAATTATAAACACGATAAGAATGACCATGTGTAGTGTAACCCAAAAAGATCCCGTCAGAAGAACGCGACTCAAATTTGTCCAAATTACCACGTTTTAGGATAAAGCAACGACAGCCAAAAACTCGAAGATGAGTAACCTTGGG
The DNA here is from genome assembly GCA_019279435.1 of Zizania palustris. NCBI lineage: Eukaryota > Viridiplantae > Streptophyta > Magnoliopsida > Poales > Poaceae > Zizania > Zizania palustris. The sequence goes on from JAAALK010000081.1 coordinate 43,457,557, forward strand.
CTGTCTCCCAAAACGTAGCTCATAAGATGTCAAGTTCAAAATTGAGCGCAAGAAGATTCGGTTTGAGATCTAACATGCAGTATTCATGGCCTCAGCCCAAAATTTTCTAGGAGTCCTGTACTCATCGAGCATCATCCTAGCCATCTCAACCAAAGTGCGGTTCTTTCTCTCAACAACACCGTTCTATTGAGGAACCCGCGGAGCAGAGAATTGATGTTCTATGCCATGCTCCATGCAAAAGTCAACAAAGAGACTATTCTTGAACTCAATGCCATTATCACTTCGAATGAATTTCAATGCACCAGGGAGTTCAGTGAAAAGTCTCAATGCCAAGCTCCGAAAGTGTGAAAACACTTCATCCTTGCTAGCAAGAAAGAAGACCCAAGAGTAGCGAGAGAAATCGTCAACAATGACTAACACATACCACTTGCCGCCTAAATAATTAACCCGAGAAGGACCTACAGTGTCCATGTGGAGAAGTTCTCCGGGTTGTTCAGTCATCACAGTGGTGACTGGCGAGTGCGAAGCAGCAATCATTTTTCCATGTCGATAAGGAGTGCAAACTAAATTCTTCTCAAACTTGAGCTTAGGCAATCCCCGGATTAGACCTAGGGCACTCAGACGAGCAAGAGACTCAAAGCTCATATACCCTAGTCTCCTATGCCATTTCCAAAGCTCAGAAGTCGAATGTGCAACAAGACAATGAGAAGAACTAGATGACTCAGAAAAATCAGCTCCAAAAACTCTCCCAACTCTAAAGATCTTACAAACCACAACGCCATCAGAATTGAGTACTTGCGAAGTATCACGATGAAATCGCACTTCGAAGCCCTCATCATGCAATTGAGATACATAAAGCAAATTGTATCCCAAGTTTTCAACCAAAGCAACATCTTTGAGAGTGAAATTCGAGTTGATTTTTACCACACCTTTACCTTTCACTCTACTCCTTCGATTGTTACCGAATGTGATATGTTCCTTTTGCTTGGTTGTGGTGAGGCTGGAGAACCATGTTGCATCTCCGGTCATATGGCGCGAACAACCGGAGTCCATGATCCACGTGCCCTCAAAGCCTCGATCTGGCGCCTACACATGATAAGAAAATCTCGATCACTCAGTGTTGGGGTGAGTGAATACATGACGAGGCATCCATCACTGAGTGATACGAGTAGTAGGCACAGTAAAAATAGACTGTCTACGCATAGGATAATCAGAATGATGCAAAGTGCGAGATCTACCTACATGCTGTGACCCAAAAGCATGATGTGGTCTCCTACTCTGACGAGGTACAAAGCTACTCGTCCGGGGTCTACCACCATATGGAATATGGTGAACACCTGGAGGAGCTAAACCTCTCCGAGAAGTACGAGGAGCCTCAAAAACAGGACGTGAGTAAAACTCAGACTCATGCATACCTCGAGATGAGTAATGCATGTCCCGGAAACTCATCGCCTCAGAGCGTCGCTCATCCTTGATGTGACGAAAACAGAACCCAACCATATGACCCACCCGCTGACAGTAGGAACAATGAAAAACTCTCCTAGGGGCACTCTCATGGGTCATAGGAGCAACTCTCACGGGCTCCTTGGGCTTCTGCTGAGTGCTTTTCTTGGGAGGAATTTTCTTTGTAGGAGGTGTGGTTTTCTTTTGAGTTCGGGTAGGCTTTTTGGCTGATGGTGTGTCTAATAGAGCTCTCTCTTTCTCTAAGGTAGTGGGCGAGGTAAAAAACAGTCTTGTTTACACTGTCTGAAGGAATCCTCTCAAAACCCAATCCTAGAGCTAACCCTGCTCTGTCAGCACACATCTTGGTTTTGGCCAATAGAAAGTCCATCCTACCCTTTCCCTCAGTACATTTGTTAACCACAGAAAGAAGGTATTCATTTTCAGTCATGAGATTTTCATCTCGCTCTCTAACAGTGCCTAGCTGGTCCTTAAGGGTTATGCAAGTGTCACACACAGGTTGCACATCCTTAGAACTACCAGCCCTCTCCAATCTAGCCTCTAAATCCTGAACATGCTTATCACGTAAATCAATGCTCTCACGTAATAAGGGGCAGTTCATGCATTCAATTATATCATGAGGACTAGAATCCACCATCAAAAGCTGCTTCTGTGCAGTCTCAAGCTCAGAAAGAGTTTGAGCATGCACAGAATGCAATTGAACAAGCTCACCCATGACAACAGTGCAAGATTCACATTCAGCGTCATTAACCCTAGACTTAAGCATGGCATAATCAGTAGAAACAGATTCTAGCCTAAGTCTAAGGTCTTTTCTATCTCTAGCGACTTGCACAAGTAAACTATCCTGACCAAGAACTATTTCATTCAGTTCATCTAGTTTAATTGAAAGATGGTCATAGGATAGTGGTACCTCGCATGACTCAAGCTCATCGCCGTTGTTATCGCTGTCGGCCATGAAGCAGAGGCCGGTGAAATCTCGTCCCTTCTTGTCCTTCTTCTCCTCCTTCCTTGGGGACTCCTCCTCCTCATCAGAGCTTGACTCCTCAGTAGAGGAAGTGTCGATGTCGCTGAGAGAAGCAACAAAGGCTCTGGAAGCGGCTTTGGCTACTCTCTTAGCCACCTTGCCGCGCTTACCCTTCACAAAGGGTTTCCTCTCCTTCTTGTGGTATCTGGGGCGCTCACTCTCATCTCTCTTCTTGAGTTTTGGGCAATTGGCCTTGATGTGAGAAGTGTCGCCACACTCAAAACAACCACTAAAACCACCTCTCCTCTGATCTCGTCTCTCATGGTGAAAACGGGTGAACCTTCTAGCAATGAGAGCAAGCTCATCATCATCCAGAGTATCCACCTGCTCCTTAGTGACGAAGACCAGGGAGGACAATGCAAAACCATCTGCAAGAACACAAGTGCCAGATGTGCTTGGTTCTGCAGTGGTGCCACGGCTAGTGCTAGAAACTAGTGCCAATGGCTGTGGCAATGAGTTCCTATGCACTGCAAGAGATGCCTTGGCAATCTCTATGGACTTCAGCTTGCTGAAGAGCTCATCATAGGTCAATGTGTCATAACCTGCGGACTCCTCAATGCTGGATATCTTCACTTCCCATAAGCTACGATCAAGAGCATAGAGAAGCTTGATAGCCCTATCATGATCATTGTAAGCAAGCATCCCGTTGAACCGCAAACAGCTGATACTGTTGATTATATGTGCTCTGGCGCCTGGCCTTAATTTGTGTAGATCCCTCATGAAAAATAGTGAGTGTAGTCCAAATTTCCCTAGCTGTCCTAAGGTGCTGCACCCTATCAAACTCACTTCTACTCAAACCAATGAACAATATATTTCTTGCCTTGGAGTTGGCATTATATTGATCCTTCTCTGTTTGAGAGGTGCGAGTTTTAGGGATGGAGTATTGTGAGTCCACAATCTCCCAAATTGCATTTCCTTGGCTTAGCAAGTAAGCCTCCATGCGCACCTTCCAGTATGCAAAATCAGTCCCATCGAACAAAGGTATTTTACTAACTATGTCCATGTCGCCAATAGATCACAAAACCGGTTAAGGTCAACTGGTGATCTTAACCCACTCTGATACCAATTGTTGGACCGAAAACAGCGACCAGAGGGGGGGTGAATGGGAGCTTTTAAACTTTCAGACTAAAAATAGCCTTCTGTTTTACTTCTGTCTTCTGCGAAACATGCTTCGAACACACCCTTCGAAGTTCTGGTTCAGAGGTATTTCACAGCTCCGAAATCAGACTTTGCAAGGAGAAACGTTCGAAGCCAAGAAGACTTCGCTCTACCCACAATCCCGAAAATACAGCTCTTCTAAGTCAGTGCAGGCTCCGCACACAGGGTGCCTTCGAGCAGGCTTCGCACTTCACCCTTCGCAAGAGCGGACTTCCCTCTGAGGACTTCGATCAGCTCTGCTAAGTCAGTGTAGGCTCCGCGCACTGGGTGCCTTCGAGCAGGCTTCGCACTTCACCCTTCGTAAGAGCAGACTTCCCTCTGCGGACTTCGACCAAATACTCAGCGACAACAACTGGTGCTAGGCTTCGTACTTCGAAGGTCTAAACGCACACTGAAAAGACTTCGCCGAGGACTTCGACACGGAAAGAAAATAGGCTTCGATCTAAGCCAAGAACAGTGCTTCGCTAGTAATCAGAGAGGTCTAGCCTCCAGTTTACACAGAGCGAACAGACACTGAAAAACACATACTTCACTCGAACAGGCTTCTCACACACTTCTCTAGAAAAGATTCAGTGCACACACTCAACTCAAAAGAAGTGAGACACCGAGAAATCAAAGCATGCAGTGAAGTACGCATACAAGTTCAAGCAGTAAATGAAAACAGAATCAAAGCTTCATTGCTTGAACAGGGAACACAAAATGAACTCACAAACCGAATACAACGTGTGTGGCGGCTAGCACAGGAGCTCAAAATTGACTGCTCAAATGTGGATGTGACCTAGCTATCTTCAACTATTTATAGGCACTATTCAGCCCTGTGAATAGACTACTTTACCCCTAGGGTTTACACTGGTTTTGTCTCATCAGAACAGGGGGTATAGCTGGTAGTCTACTTTATTTGGAGGCTTCTTTTGTCAGCTTCGCAGAGGAGACAACATCAGCTTTTGCAGAGCAAACACGGTCAGCCTTTGCAGTCTTGGATTCTTCTAACGCCCCCCTTCGCACGCGAGAGGTGCGGTAGCTTCGGTGAGAAGACTTGAGCCTGACGGCCTTCTCTTCTCCGAAATAAGCCTTCGATACAGAGACGGTTTTGAGCCGAAGCCGTTAAAGCCCTTGGGCCTTCGCACCAACACCTTCGGAGTGGACCACCATGGCTTCGCAGCTTCTCCCAGCTCGAACTCCATCAGTCCGTGTAGCAAAGCCATGTATGGCCGAAGTACCTCAAGTCAGCCTCACTCCGGAGCCAGCCTCAGTACGAAGTCAGCTTCACTCCGGAGCTAGCCTCACTCCCAAGCCCCACCTTCGGAGTACCACCCTTCGAAGTCCCTCCTTCGTCCAAGGCCTCCGCATGAAGCATTCCATGAGCACTTTGTCGCAGTGTCTCTCCTCGAGCACACTCCTCGACGATCCTCACCTGGACCATGCCTTCGATGCACCTCGACTTCTGAGACCTTCGTCGGGTATACCTTCGAGTGCCTCCCTCTGGAGCACACTTCGAACGTCGGAGTACCTTCACCCGGAGCGAGGCTCCGCACTTACTGCCTTCTCCTAGCGCACCTCGACCCGAGGTCCGACCTCGACCCCTTCGCAGCCTTCACTACCGAGCTCCCTGCTCGCCTGGCATCAAGCCTCCTGCTTGACCCAGGTTCACTTGCTGCGAACCGTCCGTCGCCTCCGAAGTCACCTGCGCACCACAAACAAACAGACAAGTGTATCTAGTACCCCGGAGACCTCTCCGGGTAAACAACCTCCGATACACACTCCGATACACAATCATTTTTTAGATTTGGCAAATAAAAACATCACCACTCATACTAGCATACTAGGTATGGTAAAACATGAATTGCAAAAGCTAGAAAATATCTACATAGATAAGATTATCCAAAAACAAGGAGCTTCAACAAACTTGTTATCAATAATTTCAAGATTTTCTTTCCTTTTTCTTTTTTTTGATTTAGTGACAGGAGTTATTTACTTGTCAACCTTATGCTAACCGACCAAGCTAAGTATAGGTCAAACAAAGACCATAAAGCTTAAAGCATTGGTCTTGGCATACACTGTATTGTCCCAGTTCATACCAAAGTGCTATGGTAACTAGTCTAGAACAAAGTAGTGCATGTAAAATTAGTTAAACATATGACAGAAGCTTGTGAATGCAATAACACAACTCCCCCTCAATAAATGCCATAAGGATGACAAACACCAAGTTCTCCTTTCAAAAATGCAAAACGAGAAGAATCAAGAGGCTTGATAAAAATATCAGCTAGCTGGTTCTTGTGTCAATATATCTCAACTCAATATCCCCCTTCTCATTGTGATCTCTTAGAAAATAATAACACACATCAATATATTTGGTTCTAGAATATTGTACTTTGTTGTTGGCTAAGATAATGGCACTAGTGTTTGTCACAAATAAGTGGAACACCCTTAAAATACAACCCAAAATCCCGCAAAGTAGAAACCATCCACAAAATCTGAGAAAAACAGGTAGCAACAACTACATATTCAGTTTCAATAGTAGACTGCGCAATGCTACACTATTTGCAAGAAGACCAACACACAAGAGAAGAACCCATAAAATGACAATTACGAGAAGTACTTTTCCTATCAATTATACAACCAACAAAATTGCCATTAGAAAATCCTCTAAGAAAAAGAGATGATGATGCAGTACACCAAATGCTGAATTCAAGAGTGTGTTTGAGATACCTTAGTATACGCTTAACTGCTTGATAATGGAAAAATCTTGGTGACGCTTGAAAAGGAGCACATAAACATACAACGAAGTGTATGTCTGGTCTCGTGGCTGTCAAGTAGAGGAGGAAGCCGATCATGCTCCGAAACTCCTTCTGATCAACTTCTTCACCATCTTCGTTCGGGTCCAACGCAACTGAGCTAGCCATTGGAGTGGATAATGGCTTCACATCACTCATGTCAAAACACTTCATTAGGTCCTTGGTGTACTTCGTCTGATGCATGAAAGTACCTTGTTTGCATTGCTTGATTTCAAACAAAGGAAAAGGTCAGCTCGCCCATCATCGACATCTCGAACTCCCTACTCATAGAATCTGCAAACTCGGCCACAAGTACATGAGAAGAGCCACCAAAAATTATGTCATCAACAAATATCTAAATAAGAAGGAAATCTTTAACATGCTTTAGAGTAAATAGGGTTTTGTCAATAAAGTCCATTTTGTACCCCCGCTCAAGCAGAAAAGACCTAAGTTGGTCGTACCAAGCCTAGGTGTCTACTTGAGCCCATACAAAGCTTTGTGAAGTTTAAAGACTCTATGGGGGTACTTGGGATGTTCAAAGCCATGGGGTTGTTTGACATAAACATCCTCGCCTATGAAATTATTAAGAAAAGCACTTTTGACATCCATTTTAAAAAGTTTGAAACCACGAGAAAATGCAAAAGCAAGCAAAATCCTAATGACCTAAAGTCGAGCTATAGGAGAAAAGGTCTCTCCAAAATCAATCCCCTCGACTTGAAAATAACCCTGAGCTACAAGTCTAGCCTTTTTTCTCAGAACAGACCCATCCTCCCCCTATTTGTTTTTGAAAATCCATTTTGTTTCTATGATGTGAACATTTGGCGGTGGATCTACAAGAACCTAGACTTGGTTTGTCTCAAAATTTATAAAGTTCCTCATGGATGTCATTGATCTAACTTGAATCAGATAAAGCATGACTAACATCTAAGGGCTCAAAAGTGGCAACAAATGTGGAATCGGTAAGGTGAGCATGAGAATGAGTTACCCTTTCATTTAGCTCACCGATCATTGACTCTAGAGGATGTCGACGCTGAATATGAAGAAGGGCTTCTCGTCGATAGAGAATCTCCCACTCAACTCTTGCGAGAGTGTGCTTGATACTTGCTAAAGTTGATGCTTTAGACCCTCTTGTTGAAGTAGAGGAAGCAAGGTCTTCTTCAGGGGTTGTCATAGAAGGAGGTAGAGGTACTTTTTCATCTTCTCTGAGATTTGATTGATCTTCTTCCTCAAAAATGGTTTCATTCATATCCTGCTCACTTGCATGCTCAAAAGATGGACTTATACAAGGATAATATTCATCGAAAGTCACATCACATGACTCAATGACTATGTTAGTATTAAGATTAAAAACACGATATGATTGGTGAATGAGAGGCCACCACCATCTTTCTATGTCTTCCTATCCATCTCCAAAACGTTCAATTTTGAGAAGACCCTTGTTTGTTCTCCTTGTCGACATGGAAAGATGGTGGTTGCCTCTCATTCACCAATCAATCTAGTATTGACTGAACAACCTATTGAATTACTTCATATGGACACTGTTGGTCCATACAGAATTAATTCAGTGAGAGGTAAATGGTATGTCCTTGTCGTGGTGGATGATTACTGTCGCTATTCTAGGATCTTCTTTTTTGCAAGCAAGGATGAAGTGTGTTCACACTTTCGGAGCTTAGCTTTCAGATTGTTTAAAGAACTCCATGGTGCATTGAAAGTTATTCGAAGTGATAATGTCACTGAGTTCAAGAACAATCTCTTTGATGACTTTTGCCTTGAGCATGACATTGAACACCAATATTCTACTTCACATGTTCCTCAACAGAATAGAGTTGTTCAGAGAAATAATCGCACTCTAGTGGAGATGACTAGGACGATGCTCGATGACCATAGGACTCCTAGAAGGTTTTGGGCTGAGGCCATGGGCACTGCTTGTTACATCTCCAACAAGATTTTCTTGCGCTCAATTTTAAACTTAACATCTTATGAGTTCTATTTGGGAAGGAAGTCCAAGCTTTCTTATTTAAGAGTGTTTGGATGTCGGTGATTCATCTTAAAATGTGGTAATATTGAAAAATTGGAGTCGTGATCTTCTGATGGTATCTTTTTGGGCTATTCTCCTCATGAACATTATTATCAAGTTTTGAATCTTCATACTAACACTATCACTGAGTCATGTGATGTGACTTTTGATGAAACATCTTCCTAGGTTAGTTCCTCCTTTGAGCATGCAAGTGAGCAGGAGATGGATGAAAGCATCATTGAGGAAGAAGATCCATTGGAGCTGGACCATAACGAGGAAGATCAACTACATCATACTTCATCAATTGCTCCTAAAGTAGATCTCGCATCCTCCACATCACCAAAGGGTCCCAAGGCATCTGCATTGACTTTAGCAAGTTTCGAGCATACTCTAGCTATGGGTGAGGGGGAGATCCTATCTCGACGAGAGGCTCCTCACCACATTCAATGATATCATCCTCCTGACCATATTATCGGCTAGTTAAATGAAAGGGTAACTCGATGTCAAGCTCATTTTACTGATTCTGCATTTATTGCCTCTTTTGAACCCTTAGATGTTAGTCATGCTTTATTTGATCGATTCAAGTTGGATCAATGCCATGCATGAAGAATTAGAAAATTTTGAAAGAAACCAAGTTTGGCTCCTTGTAGAACCACCTCCCAATGTTCATGCCATTGGCACAAAATGGATTTTCAAAAACAAATAGGTGGAGGATGGGTCTATTCTGAGAAACAAGGCTAGACTTGTTGCTCAGGGTTTTTCTTAGGTCGAGGGGATTGATTTTTGTTAGACTTTTGCTACTATAGCTCGACTTGAGGCCATTAGAATTTTGCTTGCTTTTGCCTCTTCTCGAGATTTCAAATTTTTTCAAATGGATGTTAAAAGTGTTTTCCTAAATGGCTTTATAGGATATGATGTTTTTGCCAAACAACCCATAGCTTTAAACATCCCAAATATCTCCATATAGACTTTAAACTTCATAAAGCTTTGTATGGACTCAAGCAAGCACCTAAATCTTGGTATGACCGGCTTAGGTCCTTTCTGCTTGAGCATGGGCATAAAATGGGCTTTGTAGACAATACTCTGTTCTCTCTAAAGCATGGCAAATATTTTTTGCTTGTTTAGATTTATGTTGATGATATCATCTTTGGTGTCTCTTCTCACGCACTTGTTGCCAAGTTTGTAGAAACTATGAGTAGGCAATTTGAGATGTCAATGATGGGAGAGCTCACTTTCTTCTTTGGTTTGCAAATAAAGCAATGCAAACAAGGTATCTTCATTCATCAGACAAAATACACCAAGAATCTGCTGAAGAGATTCGACATGAGTGATGCAAAGCCATTATCTACTCTAATGGCTACCTCAGTCATGCTTGACCTAGACGAAGATGGAGAAGAAGTGGATCAGAAGTAGTTCAGGAGTACGATCGGCTCCCACCTTTACTTGACGACCACGAGACCAAACATTCACTTCATCGTTTGTTTGTGTGCTCATTTTCAAGCTTCTCTAAGATCGTCACATCGTCAAGCCATGAAGCGTATACTGAGGTATCTCAAGCATACTCTCGAATTTGGGCTTTGGTATTCAACATCTTCATCTTTATGCTTTAGAGGATTTTCTGATGTAGACTTTGCTGATTATAGAATAAATAGGAAAAGTACATATGGTACTTGTCATTTTCAGGTTCTTCTCTTGTGTATTGGTATTCTCACAAATAGTTCAGTGTTGCGCAGTCTACTGCTGAAGCTTAATATGTAGTTGTTGCTCTTAGATTTTCTGGATGGTTTCAACTATGTAGGATTTTGGGTTAGATTTTAAGGGTGTTCCACTTTTTGTAATAACACTAGTGCCATTAGCTTAGCCAACAACCTAGTTCAGCATTCTAGAAGCAAACATATTGATGTGTGATACCACTTTTTGAGAGACCATAATGAGAAAGCAGACATTGAGCTGTAATATATTGACACCCAGAACCAGCTTGCTAACATTTTTACCAAGCCCCTTGATGATTCGAGATTTGCATTTTTGAGAGGGGAGCTTGGTGTTTGTCATCCTTATGGAATTTTGTGAGGAGGAGTTTCTCGCTTCATTTGTGTGTTTGTGTGTTTCATACATCATTTCCATTCCCACACTTCCACAAGCTTCTATTATATGATTAATTGCTTTTAGGTGCAATTGCTTATATATGCCTTTGGATTATTGTATATGATCATGTTGATTAAGCTCATTTGATATATCTGATATCTATCATATACATGGCTTTTATGTTTTAAAAATCTAAACATGGTCACCGCTTAGTCTGGTCACTAGCATGTGTAGACTGATTACTTTTGCTATCTTTTGCATACTTGATAGATAAGTCCTTTTCATTGGATGCAAATATACAACTTGAACATTTACATGCTTTTCATGGAAATCTTGTACTAAAAATTGATATAAAACTTGAAAAGATCCATGTCCTTTGTACTAAAATGAAAAGATCTAGGTGGGATTGCTTTGTTGCGTTATTTTTGTTCTAGATTTCATAGCATAACACTTTGGTATGAACTGAGACTTTGCAATGTATGTCAAGACCAATGTCTTAAGCTTCGCATGGTCCAGTTTTTGCCTAGGCTTCACTTGGTCGGTTAGCATAAGGTTGACTAGGAAATAACCCTTGGCACTAAATAAAAATGGAAAAGAAATCATCAATCTTGAAAATGTTGGATAACAAGTTTGTTGAAGCTCCTTGTTTAAGGACGTGCATATCTGGGTAGATATTTGCTAGCTTTTGCACTTCATGTTTTACCATGTCTAGTCTGCTAGTCTGAGTGGTGACACATTTGCTTTCTCAAAATATGTAAAATTACTTGCTATGATATTCTTTGGATATTATACACTTGAGCTTATCATACAGTACTTTAAGATAATATTCAAGACAAATATTTGCTCTATACTGTAATTGTTGTTAATCATGTCTCAGAAGCTTGCATATACACTCCACCCTCACGACTCTCTTTGCATCATCTTTGTTACCTTGATGCTTGCATTGCCAAAGGGGGAGAATTTATTCCTTGCTGCTGACATTGGGGGAGAATGAGAATTTAAATTAAGTGATAAGTTTTGGCTCCTTTTTGAGTTTTTTATGGTCACTTGTGAGCTAATTTTTATTTTCAAAATATCTCTCATTAATTTTGAATGTTGTCAATGCACTCATCAAGGGGGATATTTAGAAACCAAGTTAAGATGTGCCTTGGTTTATCTTGAGTGATGAGTGATTGACAACCATGAATGGATTGACATGTTTACTATTGAATGGTTCGGTAAAGAGTGCACCAAAGTGTTCACCGAAGGGTCGGTGTTTGGGTTTGTGAACTAGAGTACTCACTGAACTATTTAGTGTGTACCGAAGGGTGTTGCAACGATTGGTGTTGCAAGACATGTTTGCTTATCTCGTGGTGTATATGACTTGGATTCTACTCAACGGTCAATGGCAGGTAATCAGGACCAAGTGGGGAGCTTGGTGTCGGACAATCAAGGAGGCCAGGTGAAGTTGAGGATGATCCTAGTGGTACACGTGGAGATGAAGCAAGGGACTCTACTTCATGGCAGACGATAATGTCGGCAGTGAGAATGAGCTTGATTCCTTAAAGGTAACTCTATTTTATGACCAACTTTCCATTCAAATTGATACCTTTAATGATGCACTTGTTAGTCAAGATAGGTTACTTAAGAAAGTTGCTCGTGAACTAAAAGATCTTAAACCTAAGTATGAGTCTGTGTCAACTGAACTTGCTTTGCCTAAGTCTAAAATAGATGAGGGTGAGTGTGAGAGTTGCATGTTAGTTATGAGTGAGCTTGTCGAGCTTCGTTACATGTACGCTCAAGTCGTCGATCTACTTGAGAATGCTGAGAAAAAGATCAATGTAGAGGAGTCTAGGTCCACTATTTTAGATACTTGCTTGAACTGTTCTGAGCTTTCAAAGAATGCTGAAATGAAAGACAAGCACATTAAAGAGCTTAAATCTAGATTGGAGAGTGTTGGAAGTTCTTAAGATGTGTAGTTAGAGTGTTCCACCTACATAATATTTCTGGACAAGCTTAGCCGGGTTAGAGGGAAAGCTCAGAATCTCATGGCTGAAAATGAGTATCTCCTTTCTCTTATGGAGAATTGATTAGAAGGCAAGGACACAATGAATTTACTTTTGGCCAAGACAAAAATGTGTACTGATAAGGATGATTTACCTTTGGGTTTGGGTTTTGATTGAGTTGCATGTCATGAGTAGGGCAAGACCATTTTTACCTCACCCACTACCCTTGAGGAAGAGAAATCCAATATGGATACTCCACCTAAAGCGATCAAACTAACTCAGCCCACCATCAAGAAGCCTATCTAGATTCCCAAGCCTAAAGACCTTCACACATCTATAGAATCTTTACCAAAAACCTCCAAGGCCAAAAAGATTCCATCCAAGGCCACCAAGCCCAAGAACCCTATCATTCAATCACATCTCAATGAGATAATCTATCATTGTGAGTTTTGCAAGAAAGCTGGTCATCTTATGGATACCGTTCTGGCAGAGTTCTAGGTCATTCTCGATACGGCTTTGGACCTCGTCTCCAAGGCTTTGAGATGTTTGGAGGACCACGTTTTGAGAGAGATTCGTGCTTTGATCCTAACTGCTATGCTTATTTTGATTACCCGACTTTTGAGTAGATGGTTCAGCATTGGTTCAGTTCTTTTGCTAACCCCAGTGTCGGACCATTTGACTATCCTTTTTACCCTTGATTTTGTAGGATCGAGGCTTGGAGGGCATATGGATCATGGACTCACAGATGGTTCTCCAGCCTCAATCTCATGAGCTTCAAAGAGTACATTTTTAGGACATTTGTCAGGGCAAGGATTTTGATGTTGTTTATCCTTTTTTAATGGGATATTTTGAGGTTTTTATTTCCTTTGCTTCTTTTGCATTTTGTGTGTGTCCATATCATGCATTTTTTGCATTCACATACTCGCGTGAGCTTCTGTTATATGATTAACTACTTTTACATGTACTTGCTCTTATATGCTTTTGGATATTTGTCTATGACCATGTTGTTTTAGCTATATTGAATATATTTGATATTTGTCACAAGAATGACTTTTATGTCTTAAAAATCTAAACCTGGTCACCGCTTAGTGTGGTAACTAGCATGTGTAGGATGAATGTTTTTGCTATCTTTTACCTGCCTTGTAGCTAAGTCTTTTGCTTTGGATGCAAATATGCAACTTGAACATCTACATGTTTTTCATGGAAATCTTGTATTAAAATTGATAAAAATCATGAAAAAGATTCATGCCTTTGTGCTAAAATGAAAATATCCATGTGGTATTGCTTTGTCGCATTGATTTTGTTCTAGACCGCTTACCATAGCACTTTAGTATAAACTAGGACATTGCAATGTATATTAAGATCAATGCTTTAAGCTTTTGATGGTCCTATTTTGGTCTAGGCTTAGCTTGGTCGGTCAGTATAAGGTTAACAAGTAAATAACCCCTATCACTAAGTCAAAAAGAAAAAAGAATCAAAAAGCTTAAAAAATTGGTTAACAAGTTTGCTGAAGCTCCTAGTTTTGGACATGCATATCTGGGTAGATATTTGCTAGCTTTTGCATTTCACGCTTTATCTTTCTATTCTGCTAGTCTGAATTGTGATCCTTTTGTTTGCCAAAACATGAAAAATGCTTGCTCATTATTTTCTTAGGATATTATTCATCTGAGTTTGTCATGCATTGTTAAAAGTCAATATCCTTGATATACTTTCTAGCTCTTGTAATTGCTATTAATCATATTTGAGAACCTTGTTCCTTCACTCCACCTACATTCATGACACACTTTGAGGGGAGCTATATTTTAGGTGTCGAGTGGTCTCTATGAGTGCTTTTAGTCTCGCTTGATGAGTCCATCTGTCAACATGGGGGAGATATTTGTGAGATTAGAGGAGAGTTTAAGGGAGAGTTTGGCATTCTCTGGGATTGTTTTCAGGGGGAGTTTATTCTCTTTTATCCTTACTCTTTTGAAATCCTTGTTGTCAGTTGAGAGAATGCACTCATATGAGCTTTTGTTATGAAATCTTTGTTGGTTTCTTTTATGTTTGGTGCTCACTGCTTACCTATTGTAGTACATTAACTTTGCTAGTCCTTGCAAGTTCTTTGTGATCTATATGTGAAGCTTTGTAGGTATGCATTTTACTTGCATTTTAGTGCTTTCACATTGTTTTTTATCCTTGATGCTTGCAATACCAAAGGGGGATAAAATACATATTCATTTTTTGATCTAATGAATGGAGATGAACATATACTTTTGAATCTCGAACTTCTAGAGCTTTTGGTTCGAGATCATGAATGCGCCAAGTGATATGTCATGATCTTTCGGAGTTTTTGAGCTTTTGATCATTTGGTTGCACTTTGAGTACTTTCTTCAAACTAAACTTTCTCTTGTTATTAATGAAGAAAGTATGCCCAAGAAAATTCCGAGGATCGGAAGTTCCGATAGGTGTATCGAAAGTTCCAATTATTTTCGAGACCCGAGTCAGAGAGCAAAACCAACTTCGGATGTTCCGATATGGTATCAGAAGTTCCAATTTTGGATTCACGACTTGAATCGGAAATTTTGATTTGGAATCGGATGTTTCAATTATTTTATGGACTCGAGTCAAAGAGCAAAAGTTTCTTCGAAAGTTCCAATATGGTATCGGAAGTTCCGATGAACTAGAAGTTCCGATTTGGATCGGGAAAATTGTACTGATCGGAAGTTCCGATAGGTGTATCGGAAGTTTCGAAGTGGGCAAAAACAGATTGGATCTATTACGATAATGTGCTGGCTTGAGAGACTGAAAATACCTAGATTGGAAGTTCCGATCCAGGATCGGAAGTTCTGACGTGGGTGAAAATAGATTGGATCTGTTAGGCCTTATGTTGCTTCGGGGCTAAGTCTATTGGCACTATATAAAGAGGGGTGGAGGAGGTCCTGATTATTAGATCTTTGGAGGTTTAGAATAGTTCTAAACCATATCCACCAAGAACCTCTCCTCCCTCTTTCTTGATCTCAATAGTTGAGATCGAGACCTCTCCCGGATCTCACCTCCAATGCTAGAACGTCGGCATGAGATTAATCTCATCCCTGTACATGTAGACTCCGTGGAGGCGTTGCTCCAATAGCAGCGCTCGTGGGCTTCACCGATTGGATTGGCGAGGAATGACCGGGACGAAGCAAGGATAGGCTAGGACGCGCTTTCTCAACATCCTCTTCCACTGCACCTGCATGTCTTGTACTAGAAGGTAACGATCTATGATCCCTCATGCGCATGATTCTTGGGCTTAGGGCCGAAAATTTTGAATTTACTGGCTAGCGTAGCTCCCCCATTACCCAACACTTAATGGTGTTGTCAATGCACTCATCAAGGGGGAGATTGAGAAACCAAGTTGAGATGTGTCTTGGTTTTATCTGTGATGAGTGATTGACACTTTTGATATAAGAAACCAAATTGAGATAAAGTGATTGGCATATGTGGATGTTGCTTTAGGTTTAAGCAAATCATATGCTTGGATTAAAGTTTGAAGATAATGTGTCTGTGATGAAAGTATGTGTGCACCAGAAGGTCTAGTGTTGGAAGAAATATGTTTGCTTGTCTTTTGGTGTGCAGGACTTAGATGCTACTCGACGATCAACAATAGGTGATCATGACTAAGTAGGGAGCTTGGTGCCGGATGATCAAGGAGGTTGGGTGAAGTCGAGGATGATCCTAGTGACACACATGAAGATTAAGTCATTAATGAAGGATTGATGAAGATAGCGGGTTGACCAAGTCAATCGAAGGAGATGCATGTGCAATTGACAATGCAGCTCAAGGATCGAGAGTGGAAGAGACTTGGGTGCTTTGGCTATAAATAAGGGTGCAGCCCTTAGGGTTTTTAACACTTTTTTAACCGAATGAATTGATTTTTGAAAATTTTTTGGGGTTGTTTGGTTGTCTTTCTCTTGGTGCCACCACCGCTTGGTGTTCATTGTGCTGCCTTGTGTTTTACCTCTAATTGCACTTCCATAGTTTTTTTTGTGGGATTCCTATGCTCATGAATCTATTCCCATCGCCCTTGGTTTCTCTTTGTTGGTTAGTGTTCGTTGCCTGTTCTTTTTCTTCCGTACATCAGGATGCATGACGGCATCATTTTGCGTGTTATTATTTGGCCGCTAGTTTTGTTCTCAGCCACAACACATTTCATGGCATCGATGTTTGCACCGGTGCTCGTGGTGTCTCTCACACCTTGCTTGTGCGCCTGGCCTGAACTCCTACGTTGCTTGTTGCATCTGTCAGCTCGTTAGGAAGTTTTCATCATTGATTTTTCTTTCAACACCGATTGTTTTATTGTTTGTTGCGTCAGTTTTGTTTTTGCTATAGCCTAGTGTAGTTTATCGCTATATTTATTTTTCACTCCACCTTGATCCATGTGTGTCTAGCCTGCACTATGTTCTTGTTTCCTCTATCCAAACTCATCTTCTCGATCCATCTGCGAGAGCGCTGGTTTTGCCACCGCTGCTAGTTTTTGTTCTCCACCAGTCTTGTTTTTCTCGATGTGTGGACAGTGTCGCCATTCAAGGCTGGTGCTTAGCTTGTGTCGCCATGCCGTCATAGCCTGTACACACCCACAAATGGTTTGCACTAGTTTCTCCGCCCACCAACCAGTTCACGCACTACTTCGTCGACGTCGTCTTCTTCCCTTCATCACAGGTAATGTAGGTATGCATGTTTATTCCTTGCGCTTAATTTGTTTGATGAATTGCTTGTGATTTTTTTTGTGCATGACTAGTGTGATGAAATGATTGCCTAATGTTTGAGATATTTCCTGCATGCCATGTATTTGAATGAATGCCTTCGAGTGTGTATACATGCCAAGTGTTTTATTGAATGTCTACAAGTTCACGTGCATGTTATATGCTTGATGAAATTTTTATGAGTCCCTTATGCACGTCGATTGCTTGGTGAAATGTTTACTTGATCTGTAAATGATTTTCTACCTTCACATCAAGTATTTGATGAATTGTTTTTGAGTGCCAGTTCATGTCTTTGTCAATAGACCACATGTGGCATTTCTTTTAGGGAAAAATTGTGTGTTCTATTTTAATGCTTGTGATCTCTCAAATTGTCACTACACATCTCAACTGACATGAGAGTGATAGCATCTGTTTTGTCAAGGATTGTGAATTTGTTTTTTTTGTGAATCCTTTTTGCTTCTGCTACTTTACTATGGAGGGGCATTGGGTGAAAGGAATATGCCATATTTTTTCTAAAGAAATTGGTCACGCTCCTATTCACCATTCTCTAGTCGCTTGCTTCACTCCTACAAACTTGAAATTGCTGGTTTATTAACAATGGCACAACAATCTCTTTTTGATGGTTTTTGTTCGATTTTACTAATTGATAATTGTTATCTCATCTTAAAATTATATCAATATTTATAATTGAACACATGTATTAAGGAGATAGGAAATTATGATAATTCCCTTCATGTGGTAAGTGTGTACCCAATAGTTGTAAGGAGTAATGAGTAATAAAGTTCAAACGTAGCATGAGTACTATAGAAATAAAAACATTTACAAATACTAGATTACTATACCTAGGATAAATTTTGAACTCTAAAAGGTATTATATTTTGAAATAGATGGAGTAGTTATTTTTGATTTAGAATATTCATATTATCACCTTCCTGCTTTGATCTTGGAACAAACAAATTTAATAAACACTACATCAACAATGAGTCTATACAATCCAAACACATTAGCCCTAAAACATCTAAGTCTATACAAAAACTAATATGCTTGAGTTTTATACTTTTGGCATGTTTAATTTTCAGAAAGTCTTTGATACTTACTAATATGCAAACAATTCACTTGATACAAAAAATCACCCCGGAAAGAAAAAATCTTTGCTAGCGGATGATGTGTTCAATTAGATCTACACCCTTTCGACAAAATATGCTCCCATCTAGCAAGATCTACCCTTTTTCATGGAGATCTAGTATCCCTTCTAATAAGTTTTTCTCTATTTTTACGAGATCAGCTCCCGTTAGGTGAGATATACTTTCCTATGGTAATATCGTCGAACTAAGGGATGCCACTATATATGATTCTCCATGGATATACCCAAAATTGATACACACACTCTCACACTCTCACACAGACAAAATGACTCTCTCACACACACTCATAAACTCACAAACACACAAAATCACTCACAAACACACACTCTTACCCACACTCACCCACATCCCAACACTTACTCACACAAACTCACTCACACACACAAACACGGACTTGTACAATCTCTAACACACACACTCACTCTCTCTCACACACACTCTCACACACTCAACAACTCAAACACTAACCCACACCCACGCACTCACACTCACACAGACACACACACAAACTTACAATCACACACTCTCTCACACACATCATTTCCATCACACGCTACTTGAGCCTCCCTACTTTTTACCACCTTATATCTAGTTGAAAATCAAGAACAACAAACACACAAAGAACAAACAAAACATAGTATGTTAGAGATACACATTTGTATTCTTTTCTAGCACCACATACCACAATGTTCCCTTCTTTGGGTTAATATTTTCTGTGTCATTACAATTTTCACGATTTGAAAATATGCCATTGGTGTGTCACAGACAGATGGGGGCTGCCACAATCACTGACAGTGCCATGTAGAAAATTCTTGAAAACTGTAATAACATGTGAGAAATTTTACCTTCTTTCTTCTATTATTCCTTATATCAAGACAACACATACTAATATAACCATCTAGAGAGAGAATACATGTATGATGGGTCTCTGCCACTATCCCACTACTAATCCACACACAAATGCTCCCACTACTAATCACACACAAATGCTCCCGTAATGATCTACATACATAACCTCCTTTACACTAATGGCATGGCCATTAAGCTAATTATTTAGCCACTAACTCAACTACTATGCAGCATATGATGAGCTGGCCGTTCTGACCATTTCTATTGTAGAAATTACACCTACTTGTCTCGTATGCATATGTTGTAGTATCACAATGAATATAACAAAATCGTTGGACCAAAGAGGGCGACCAGAGGGGGGGTGAATGGGAGCTTTTAAAATTTCAGGCTAAAAATAGCCTTCTGTTTTAATTCAGTCTCCTGCGGAACATACTTCAAACACACCCTTCTGAGGTCTGGTTCGGAGGTATTTCACAGCTCCAAAACTAGGCTTCGCGAGGAGCAAAAGTTCGAAGTCAAGAAAAGAAGATTTCGCTCCACCCATAAAACCAAAAACTCAACTCTGCTAAGTCGGTGCAGGCTCCACACACTAGGTGCCTTCGAGCATACTTTGCACTTCACCCTTCACAGGAGGTAGTTTCCCTCTACGGACTTCGACCATATACTCTGCACTAGCAACTAGTACTAGGCTTCGTATTTCAAAGGTCTAAATGCAAAATAGAACTGTTTTTGCAAAAGGAAGAAAGCAGGCTTCGAGCACACTCCACTCAATGCTTCGCTAGTAACAGTGAGGGATTACCTTAGTTTACACAGAGCAAACACACACTGAGAACACACACCTCACACGCACAGACCTCTCACACACTTCTCTAGAAGAGAACCAGTGCACAAACTTAACGTAGAAGTAAATGGTGCACAGAGGAATCAAAGCATGTAGTGTAAAACAAATACAAGTTCACGCAGTAAATAATGAACAAAATCAAAGTTTCATTGCAAGAACAGGGAACACAAAATGAACTAACAGGATAGAATACAAGAGTGTGGCGGCTAGCACAGGAGTTCTAAAATGGCTGCTCAAAGTGTTGCCTAGCACTAGCCAGCCTTCACTATTTATAGGCACTACTCAGCCCTATGAATAGATTACTTTCCCCTAGTATTTACATTGTTTTTGTCTTTCTCAGATAGGGGGGTACAGATGGTAGACTACTTTATTTGGAGGCTTCTTTTGTCAGCTTCACAGAGGAGACAACATCAACTTTTATAGAGCAGACAAGTTCAGCCTTTGCAGTTTTGGAGTCTTTTGAAGCCCCCCCTTCGCATGCGAGGGGTGCGGTAGCTTCGGTGAGAAGCCTTGAGCCAGATGGCGTTCGCTTCACCGAAGTTAGCTTTCGATATAGTGACGGTTTTGAGCCTAAGCCGTCAAAGCTCTTGAGTCTTCGCACCATCACCTCCGGAATGGACCACCACGGCTTCGCAGCTACTCCTAGCTCGAACTCCGTTAGTCCGTGTACCGAAGCCATGCATGGCCGAAGTACCTCAAGTCAGCCATACTTCGAAGCCCCACCTTCGGAGTACACCCTTCGAAGTCCCTCCTTTGTCCAAGGCTTCCACATGAAACATTCCATGAGCACTTTGTCGCAGTGTCTCTCCCCAAGCACACTCTTCGACGAGCCTCACCCGGACTATGCCTTCGATGCACCATGACTTCTGAGACCTCCGTCAGGTGTACCTTCGAGTGCCTCTATCTGGAGCACACCTCGAATGCCTTGCCTCAATGCTGAGGACTTCGTCCACAATACTTTGAAGTCACTCCGTCTGGAGCACCCTTCGAAGTGCCACACCTCCGAGGACTTTGCCTCGGGGTACCTTCAGCCAGAGCCACCCTCTGCACTTTCTGCCTTCGCCTCGCGCACCTTGACCCGAGGACCGACCTTGACGCCTCGCAGCCTTCGTGACTGAGCTCCCCTCTCACCTGGCATCAAGCCTCCTACTTGACCCAGGTTCACTCGCTACGAACCGTCCGTCACCTCTGAAGTCACCTACGCACCACCGACAAACAAACAAGTGTTTCTAGTACCTCAGAGACCTCTTCGGTAAACAACCTTCGGTACACACTCCGGTGTACCGCCCAAAGTACCAAACCCTTCGGTACAACCAAGTCATCGTGCTCTATCAGACCCCTCCAACAGTCACACTCCGCTGCAATAGCCACAGTCACTAAAAACAGCACCCTTCGACACACACACCTCTGAACCCCTTCAGAGGGACCCCTTCGCACAGAGAAAGAACCTTGTCAATCACTCATCACAGACTTGAAACCAAGGCACATTTCAACTTTGTTTCTCATAAAGGGATCACACAACAAAAACATAAAGTTGTGAAATTTAGGGGATAAACAACTTTGTTTGGTTGATATGGATAGAAAAGTTAATTTTGTTCTATATTTGTTTGGTTGAATTATCTGTTTTCTAACCAAAAAACTATTTGGAAAAGATAAACTAAATACACCATTAATTTACTTTGGCAACCTGACAATGTTGTCTGTCATAGCGACAATTATTAGTCCTAAAAAAGAGTTGGATATGTTGTTAACCTTCCAACTTAGGGATCGGTTACCACCCCTAGCAGGACTAGAGTTAACAATGTAAATCGGTCATAATTCAAATTCCAAATTACAAATTTTGAAGCAAACAATTACCGCTTGGTTTGGTGCAGATAGCGAGTGGTTTGGCATTGCTAACCGCTCGATTTGTGTCAAAAATTGGTCGGTTTATACAAACCGACCAATGGTGTAATCTCAGTAATCAAGCGGTTAGAAGAACCCTAGACATGCTAAGCAATTTCTTTGCATTATCGGTTTTATTTGGAAATAAATTTCACCATAAAAAATAATAAATCATATAGTAATTATAGGAATTTTTGAGTTTTTTTAGAATTTTAAAATTCAAATTCAAATTTTGAATCTTGCCGATCAAGCGGTTACACGAACCCTACATGCTAAGCTATTTATTTGCACTCTTGGTTTTATTTATGTTTATGCTCTCTGGAATTATTCTCTCATGTTGTGAGCCTATTTAGCTTAAGAAAGGAACTGGTTCCATGCCTTTGCACTCTTCTATTGTGATAACATTCAGTTTTCTCTAGTTGACACGACTATAAAAATGACATTTATGGGCATTTCCTTTCTAGATGGAAAAGGAAAACCATCTTTATGTGAAAACCATTTTAAATTGGACGTCCACTTAACACCCATGAGACCTCTCAAGATTGAGAAAGAAATCGCCTTGGCATAGAATGTAGAAACCATTTGTGTGGAAACCATTTTCTAATAGAGGTCCACTTAACACACATGATACCCCTTAGGATTGAGAAGGAAAACCGTTTTTGTGTGGAAACCATTTTCTATAGGTGATCCACTTAACTCCCATAATACCCCTCAAGATTGAAAATGTCGTCTATTAGTAGGACTGAAAATAACAAACACTCTGATGTTGCGTTGAAATAATTTAAGAACATGAAATTGTTGGTTTATTAGCAAAGGAACCACAATCTTTTTTCATGGTTTCTGTTAGAAGGAATAATGAGTACTAAAGTTCAAAAGTAGAATGGACACTTTAGAAATAAAAAACATTTACTAAAACTAGATTGCTATATTTAGAATAAATTTTAAACTCTAAAAGGTATTATATTTTGAAATAGATGGAGAAGTTAATTTTGGTTGAGAATATTAATACTATCGACTTGGTGCTTCGATATTACAACAAATGAATTCGAAGCACGTTACATCAACAATGAGTCTATACAATCAAAATACTTTTGCCTTAAAACATCTAAGTCTATACAAAAACTAACATATCACCAATGCTTGAGTTTTATACTTGTAGCATTTTTTAATTTTTATAAAGTATTTGCAACTTACTAATGTGCAAATAATTCTCTTGATACAAAAATTTATTCTAAAAGGAAAAAACTTTGCTAGGGGATGACGTGTTCGATGAGATCTACTCACTTTCGGTGAAATATGCTCTCATCTAGTGAGATTCACCCATATTCAGCGAGATCTAGTCTCCCTTCTAATAAGTTTTGCTTTGTTTTGACGAGATCAGATCCCGTTAGGTGAGATATACTTTCCTACGGTAACATCATCGAACATAGAGATGTCACTTTATATGATTATCCATGGATATACCAAAAATTGAGACACACACTCTCACACCCACTCACATACTCACACACACACTCATACACTCGCTGACACACACTCACTCACACACACACACACACTCACCCACTGAACCACACCCAAACACACATATACACACACTAACGTAGACACACACAAACTTACACTAACACACACACACAAACTCACACACTCTCACGCACACATGATTGCCATCACTGGCTACTCGAGCTTCCCTACCTTTTACCTCTCTATATCTATTTGGAAAGCAATAACAACACATGCACAAATAACACACAAACACACAGTATGTTAGAGCTACACGGCCGTATTCTTTTCTAACAATGAATACCACAATGTTTCTCTCGTCTATTATTCCATATATCAAGACAACACATACTAATATAGCCAACTACAGAGATAAACATGCATGATGGGTCCTAGTCACTAGTCCACTACTAATGCACAAACATATTAATGTTCCCATAATGATCTGCATACATAGCCTCCTTAACACTAATGGCATGGCCATTATGCTAATTATTTAGCCACTAACTCAACTACTATGTAGCATGATGAGTTGGCCATCCTGACCATTTCTACTGTAGAAATTACACCTACTTGTCTTGGATCCATATGTTGTAGTAGCTTAATGAATATAATAAGTTCATATGGACTAGTAAATGGAGAAAACAACAAAAAACCATAAAGTTGTGAAATTGAGGGGATAAACAACTTTACTTTAGACTGGTGAAAAGTTGCTATGGTTAGAAAAAGTTAATTTTATTCTATATTTCTTTGGTTGAGTTTTCTATTTTCTAACTGAGAAACAATTTGGATAAGCTAAACTAAATACACCGTTAATTTGCTTTGGCAACTGGACAATTTCACCTGTCATAGCGACAATTTAGAAGTCCAAAAAAGAGTTCGATATATATACTGTTAACTATCATGATTAGGGATCGATCGGTTACCACCCCAAGCAGGACTAGAGTTAACGTTGTAAATCAGTCAAAATTCAAATTCCAAATTAGGAAGCAAACGATTACCGCTTGGTTTGGTGTAGTTAGCAAGTGGTTAGGCATTGGTAACTGCTTGATTTGCATCAAAAATCAGTCGGTTTATATGAACCGACCAATAGTGGAATCTCGCTAATCAAGTGGTTACAGAAACCCTAGACATGCTAGGCTTTTTCTTTGCACCCTTGGTTTTAGTTGGAAACAATTTTCACCATAAACCATAATAAATCATAGAGTATTTATAGGAAATTTGAGATTTTTTAGAATTTTTAAATTCAAATTTGAAAGTTTAATCAAATTAATCAGTTTATACAAATCGACTAGCATGGGAAGCTAGGCAATCAAGTCGTAAGACCCCACAAGAGATCCACTTAACAACCGTAAGACCCCACAAGGTTGAAAATATCGTATCGTAGTAGGATTGGAAATAACAAACACTCTGATGTTGTGTTGAAATAATTTTAGAACTTGAAATTGCTAGTTTATTAACAATGGAACCACAATCTTTTTTTTCATGGCTTTTGTTCGATTTTACAAATTGATAAATGTTATTCCCATCTTAAAATATATGAATCTTTATAATTTAACACATGTATTAAGGAGATAGGAAATTATGATAATATCGTTCGTGAGGTAAGTGTGTACCCAATAGTTGTAAGGAGGAGTAATGAGTAATAAAGTTCAAAATTAGAATGAGTACTTTAGAAATAAAAATGTTTACTAATACTAGAATACTATATTTAGAATAATTTTTGAACTCTAAAAGGTATTATATTTTGAAATAGGTTGAGTAGTTATTTTTGATTGAAAAAATTCATATTGTCGCCTTGCTTCTTTGATTTTGCAACAATCAAATTCAATGAACACTACATGAACAATGAGTCTATATAATCCAAATACTTTAGTTCTAAAACATCTAAGTCTATACAAAAACTAATATAGTAACCATGCGTGAGTTTTCTACTTTTCGCATGTTTAATTTTCAAAAAGTATTTGCTACTTAGAAAAATATGCAAACAATTCACTTGATACAAAAATTCATCACGGAACAAAATTTTTGCTAGCAGATGATGTGTTCAATGAGATCTACTAACTGTTCATGAAATATGCTCCCATCTCAAATATCTACCCTTGTTCAGCATCATCTATTCTCCCTTGTAATAAGTTTTGCTCTATTTTTATGAGATCAGCTCCCGTTTGGTGAGATATACTTTCCTATGATAATAACTTCGAACCTAGGGATGCCACCTTATATGATTGTCCATGGATATACCTAAAATTAACACACACTCTCACACTCACACACACACACTCATACACTCACTAACACACACGATCACTGTCTCATAAAAACTCTCACACACTCACATTCACACACTAACCCACACCCACACACTCACACTCACACACACATTCATGCAGACACACACACACACACACAAAAACTTAAACTCACACACTCACACACTCTCACACACATCATTGTCATCGCATGCTACTCAAGCCTCCCTACCTTTTACCATGCTATATATAGTTAGAAATCAAGAACAACACACGCACAAAGAACACAAAAACACGGTATGTAAGATCTACACACCCATATTATTTTCTAACACTGCATACCACTATGTTTCTTTCTTCTATTACTCCATATATCAATACAACACACATACTAATACAGCCAGCTTGAGAGAGAATACATGCACGATGGTCTCTGCCAATTTCCCAGTACTAATACACATACAAATGATCACGTAATGATCTGCATACATAACCTCCTTAACACTAATGGCATGGCCATTAAGCTAATTATTTAGACGCCAACTCATCTACTATGCAGCATAATGAGCTAGCCATTCTGACCATTTTTACTGTAGAAATTACACCTAGTCATGGATCCATATGTTGTAGTAGCACAACAAATATAATAAATTCATATGGACTAGTAAAGGGATCGGACAACAAAACCATAATGTTGTGAAATTTAAGGGATAAATAACTTTACTTTAGACTGGTGAAAAGTGTCTATGGTTAGGAAAGTTAATTTTATTCTATATTTGTGTTGACACTAAAACGCGCCCACACACTCGGGTCGGTTCGACGATCCAAAAGTACCATGAGGATACCGACGTCGCGTTCCAACGACCCTTGATAGTGATAAGGGAGTAACGGAGTCACCAGGCAAACAAACTGAATTATGAGAAAATGACTCGATTAACCGAAATGTAGGGGTAATAGATCAAACCGGCCAAATAGGGCCGGTTGGACTGTGGTGGGCCCGACGGTCAGACCAACGGAGGTGGTGGTCAGACCGGTGGTGCAAATAAACGCAACTCGGACTGGCCAGAAGGGGAGGTAGGCCGATCAGGGGCCAGCGGTTAGACTGGCCTTGGGCCGTCAGTCAAACTGGGCTGTGCCGGCAAGGTCCGGTTGGACCGACTAGAATTGGCCGGTCGGACCGACCGGCGATGCAGTGGCTGCTCTGGTTCACCGGCGGGTGCGCCGACAATAAGGGCTTGGTTCAAGGTTCCTTGGCGATTGAGATTGACTTCTTGGGACCTACAAAAACACGTGAAAACAGTAGCAACTCGGTCCAGGGACCGAATTACCAGATTAGATTGATAAAAACTGACGAAGCCTCCAGCTTGGCGGCGGTACCTCCGTCGACTTGGGTTGTTGTAGTGGAGTTGGTTCAAGAAGATGAAGACCTTCACTCCTGCAAAACACAAGAAAACAATGGCAATTCGGCCTAGGGACTGAATCACCGGTAAAAACCGATAAAAATGATAAAACCCGTATGAGGGTGAAACAGAAGGTTTTCGGATCAAACCCACAAAGAAGTCACAGTAGCATAGCGAAGTACGGACAATTTGCTGATCAAATTGACAAAGGGCTACTGCTAAAGTAAGAAATAATGCTAGGGAAAAAGTAGAGAGGACATATTAGATTGAAAATAAAAGAACGATTCATGTAGTGCCACCGGGGGCGTTTGGCTTGAATCGGCCTTGGCCCTTTATATAGGGGTTAGTCTTGCTAGATTTGGAGGTTAACCACATCCTAGGGTTGTTAGAAATCAATTTAGATACGAAATATCCCGGGTTTAGATAAGGAAACACAAGTTTTAGTTGTAACTAACTCGGTTTTGGAGTGCTAGAAAATCCCTGAAAATTCGGACCGACCCTACATGCCCGGTCGGACCAGTGGTACATGGGAGGTTGGACCAGCCATGTATTGCCGGTCGGACCGGTCCCATAACTAAGGTCAGACCGTACATGTAGAAAAGGTCAGACCGGCCTTCGCGCAGAATTTCCAATTTCTTCCAAACATGGCTAGCACTTGTTCTACTCAAAATTGGTGCCAAATTTGGGAGTCAACAATTTGTTTGGTTGAGTTTTTTTTATTTCTAATAGATAAACTATTTGGAGAAGCTAAATTAAATACACCATTAATTTGCTTTGGCAACCTGACAATGTTGCTTGTCATAGCCATAATTTAGAAGTCCTAAAAATGAGTTGGATATGATGTTAACAATCCCAATTTGGGATCAGTTACTGCTCCTAGCAGCACTAGAGTTAGCGCTCTAAATCGATCAAAATTCAAATTCCAAATTTTTAATCAAACGGTTACCACTCAGTTTGGTGAAGTTAGTGAGTGGTTAGGCATCAGTAATTGTTCGATTTACATTAAAAATCGGTTGGTTTATACAAACTAACCAGTGGTGGAATCTTGATAATCAAGCGGTTACACGAACCCTAGATATGCTAAGGTATTTCTATGGAGCCATGGTGAAGACCGTGGACCATATGGCTTTCAAGATGATGAGTGATTGTGAACACATGATGAGTGAAGTCCTCCTCTAGATGAAGGGAGGCCCTCCGAAGGGAGGCACACCAATGTCCTCCGATGGCAGTCACACATCGAAGCACTTTTAAGGGTGGCACTCCAAAGAGAAGCACTTCAAAGGGAGAGACTGCGAAGGAAGATGCTCTGAACCAAATCCATCTGAAGGTAGGCACTTCGAAGGGGAATTCCAAAGGGTGGCACTTCAAAGAGGGACACTCTGAAGCCCTCCAAAGGGAGACATTTCGAAGGGGCACTCCAAAAGGAGGCACTTCGAAGGAAAGGACTCCGAAGAGAGCATGACTTGTCATGGCACTGGCCATGTGTGTACCTTAGGTAGATGGATGAGTAATGGCTACGCCGAAGGAGATGTGGAGTTGTGGTGGTCCAATCTGAGTACATGGCATAGGGACGGCAAGCGCTTTGATGGCTTTTGCTCAAAACCATCAACCACACAAACAAGGCTTTGTTTGTGCGAAGTGTGTTGGGGGAAAATGCTTCACTTTCAGGACTTAGAGATTAACAGTTCAAAATAACTTATCAGCTTCGGAGTTGATGGGCTTATGCACGGAGGTGGAGGTGTCGTTAAGCCAAAGGGTGCTCCGACTTACGGTCCGAAGGAACCATCTGCAGGATATGAGGCTCCGGAGCCAAGCAGCAAGGTTGATAAGATGTTTGACTTATCTACTTGCTTCGGGTAGTTTTTACCATTTCAACCCTGTTCAGGGTACCGAATAGTTTCCACTATGTCGGTTGTAATTGAGGGGTAAGTAGGTCTTTTCCTTAGACTTTTTTGCCTATAAATACCCCCTTCTTACCCTGTAATAGGCATCGAATACTCAACTATTCAATACACACATTCGGACTACTTAAGCTATTATCCAATTCGGAGGCTTGAGATAGTTCTTAAACATGAACTCACTGTTTGTCCGTTCTTAATCTTAGAGAACTTGTTAGCGTAATCTTTTGCGCCAACAAGGTGTCTGTGTGATATGGAGCATACAAACAAAGTCTGGTGAACAAATCGCAACTATCCTGAGGCTCCATTGAAGCGAACCACAAAGTCTACACAAAGCAAAGTTTTGAATAAAGTCTAGGAGTAAAGTTTCCTTTTATGACCTTTAGCTTTGACCTTGAGTCATGTAACCCTAGGGGTAGTTTAGTATTTATACTTGTCTAACTAATCTATAAAAGAAAGGGTAGGTTGTGGTCTAGGGTAACCTTTTTGGCACTCTTTTAGATGCCCTGGTTCCACAAGATAACCGCAAAATGCTAGAGAAATAGAGAGAGACCTCGTGATTTTGTATTCAGTTTCTTGCAATGAAATCAATGATTTTCCTTTGTTGATTTTGTTCTTGATATGATACCTATCCTCCTTCTCCGTCCTTGGTTGATTTTAGGTTTAATCGATTGATTCATTTGTGTTCTTAGTTTAAAATGGATGAACTGTTTCTTTGATGTTTTCTTGACTTGCCGAAGCCCCTTGTGCTTTGATTTCTTTGGAATATCCTTGATTTGCTCTAATAGTGTGAAGTCTCGATTTTCTTTGACGTGGACAATATATTGTTACCTAGTGCAAAGTGTTCGAATCCACAAACAAGATCAACTTTAAGCCTAATCATTTTATTCAAAGTATTCATGATTAGATTTGTTGCGAAGTCTAGCAATTTTTAAGACTTTATATGCTCCGTCATTGAAAAGCTAGTTTAGGCTGTTGTGAGGTCTTACTAGTGCAAAGCCTTGTCTCATTCTGTTGTGCGATGTCTAGTGTGAAGTCATTTGAATTTGGTAAGATTTGTGATTATGAAATTTTCTCCTATTAACCCCCCTCTAGTCGCTACTTTCGGTCCAACAATTTCTTTCCACTATTAGTTTAATTTTGATACAAATTTCACCATAAACCATAATAAATCATAGAGTAATTATAGGAATTTTTTAATTTTTTTAAGAATTTTTCAAATTAAAATTAAAATTTTTAATTATATTGATCGATTTATACAAATCGTCTAGCATGGTAAGCTCGAGAATAAAGCGGTTACACGAACCATAGACACACTAAGGTATTTCTTTGCACTCTTAGTTTTATTCGTGTTTATTCTCGCTAGAATGATTCTCATGTCGTGAGCATATTCAGCTTTGGAATGGAACCGACTGCATGCCTTTGCACTCTTCTATTGTGATACCATTCAGTTTACTCTAGTTGACACAACTATAAAACTGAATTTTATATACATTCCCTTTCTAGATTGAGAAGAAAAAACGTATTTGTGTGGAAATCATTTTCCACTAGAGGTCTTCTTTGATTGAAATTACCATCTAGTAGTAAGACTAGAAATAACAAACACTCTAATGTTGCATTGAAATAATTTTAGAACTCGAAATTGTTGGTTTATTAACAATGGCACCATAATCTTTTTTTTCATGGTTTTTGTTTGATTTTACTAATTGATAAATGTTATTCCTATCTTAAAATATATGAATGTTTATTATTTAACACATGTATTAAGGAGATAGGAAATTATTATAATACCCTTCGTGAGGTAAGTGTGTACCCAAAAGTTGTTAGGAGTAATGAGTAATAAAGTTCAAAAGTAGAATGAGTACTTTTGAAATAAAAAACATTTACTAATACTATACGCTATATTTAGAATAAATTTTGAACTCTAAAAAGTGTTATATTTCGGAACAGATTGAGTAGTTATTTTTTATTTCGAATATTCATTCTATTGCATTGCTGCTTTGATCTTGCAACAATCAAACTCAAAGTACAATGCATCAACAATGAGTCTATACTGTCCAAATACTTTCCCCTAAAATATCAAAGTCTACACAAAAACCAACATAGAACCCATGCTTGAGTTTTGTACTTTCAGAATTTTTAATTTTTCAGATATTCTTTTCTACTTACTAATGTGCAAACAATTCACTTGATACAAAAATTCTTTCCGGATGGAAAAAACTTTTCTTGTGGATGACATGTTTAATGAGATCTACTCCCTTTCGATGAAATATGCTCCCATCTTGCAACATCCACCCTTGTTCAACGAGATCTCTGTTTTAATGAGATCAGCTCTTGTTAGGTGTTATATACTTTATATGGTAACTAGTAAGATGCACGTGCTTTGCAACGGATTTTTTTTTAATAACACACATATATATAAAGCATGCTATTTATTCAAACACGTTTAGTAATGTTATGATGGTAAGAAACAATATGATATTGTTATACGTGTATTGTGGATATGGTGTACATATATAAAATCCTCTACAAGTACAGATAATGCACATTGAGTATCTACAGGAGAATTTGAGCTTTTACATGCAGCCAGAGACCAAAAGAAAGCCATGTCTTATGACTTATCATGGAATGCAGAATAAAAAAGATCAACCACCATATAATAAATCATAAAAAAAGTAAGGCAATGAGTCATGTGTAGTAGCTATACCTTGAAATAAGCTGCAAAGACAAGCGTAGGAATATTTATTAGTGAGAGAAAATGAGAACCTCATCACACTCCAGTAGACCTGCAAGCACGACATCTAGTACCTCTATAAAAAAGATGGCTTCTGTGCCATATTCTTAATAGATTTTTGATGCAGTCGATCACTTAATAATATACACTATAAACTCTATAGTCATAATACATGAAAACATTGAACTCGTTTATGCAAACCAACTATCTGCATAAAAGGAATGTCTCGACAAAAACATGATACAACTCTCATCCGGCACAAGGCTACAACAAGCCACGTGATGGATCAAGCTGGTATGCAGTACGAGTTGTTGAGCGTCAGAGGAAGGACGCACACCAGATGGGGACCTGCTGGGTTGCAGTTGATGTTGGCCTCGCCGACGTCCGATAGGTCCAGCTACGGCGGATAGACGTACCCGGACACCATGTTACAAGGGCAGTTTGTAAAACGAAGACTGGCATTGCACCAAGGAAGTTGACAAGTGAGTCGTGTTAAGGCTCGAGATTACTCTGTGTATTGAACAACTACATGTGACCGCATTTCCTCATAGCAACCATCTTAGTTCTGTGGGTTGGCGTCGACTTGATAAAGTATTTCATATGTCAAATGAAATGCATGTTCAGTTTGAAGGGGGAAATAATCTCGTTTTTGTATTGAGGCTTATCTGATGAAAACAACGCATATTGACATGATATAAACATTACACGAATTACACAGTGACTGGTTAGAGTAACAAATGCAATTTTTGAGAAAGTCAAATGGAGGCTTACGGCAAATAGAGGGGTGTAGTCCGGGTTCTTCAGCCTTTCAACTCTCCATCTTATATTGACCAATTGGCCAACCCTCATGAAGTCAATAACAAAGAGAAGGAACCCAACTGCTAGACATGGATCCAAGACAGGGTGCTTCAGCTTCAGCCCCCCTAACTTAAGTTTGGTAAGAAGCATATAATTTAATATTTTTTGTATCACTCTTACAATGTTTCACCCCATCTCATATTCTCATGTGTGGCACTCTAATGAAGATGTCATTTTTTACATTGGAGATAAAGTACGTTCAGTTCCACAAATCCCAGAGAATGCATTTGAGTTATATGCTATATTACAGAGGATGCCTTTAAGAACTGCATATGTCTCTTGCTTCTCAAGAATTTCCAATTGCCTTTTAGAGAACTAATAAAAAATCAAGTAACAAATGAAGAAAATATATATTTATCAAGAGAAGTAACAAACTAATCCTACCAGAACATTCATACGGAAATAAAACAAATTTGGACTAATCCTAGCCAGAGAAGGAACAAAAGTACGAAAGTGACACAAATAAGATGAGTTGACAAGGCAATCCATCATCTCCATACAGCTTCCCAAACATCAGCATGCAAGAACACACCAAGCTCTACATCTATAAGTAATTGGAGACCAGAAGACCGGTGAGGATAGGGAAGGGAGATCAAGGCAAGTAGAGGAAGACGGGACCTAGGAGAGCTAGAACCTGATGAGGGGCGTCGGTGGACACAGGTGCCTCGACGACGATGTGCATGGCCTTACATTCATCTCCAGCGCAACCTCAAAATCGGTCATCTCCTTGAGCAGCACTGGCGCAGGGAGCTTCCAGCATCCGAGAATGAGGCGGCTCAGCATGTGGAGCCGCTCCTTCACCTTCCTCTCTTGCCGTCGGTCCGCACACCGCGATGATGCCGGGAATGGGACGGAGATGCTCTTTTATGGGGAGCCTACGACAAGGAGGCACCGGCGGTGCGGGAAGGACGGTCACGGTGGGGCTAGAGTTGGAGCGGGAGGTGCGAATGGAAAAAGAGGAGCCCCTTCTTTTCTCTCCTCCGTAGCTCCACTCGCTTCAAGGCGACGTGGGGGCGGCGGTTGCGGTGCTCTGCGCTGTGGGGGAGGTGGGTAGCAGGCCTGTGCGTTGGGGGAGGGGATGCGGACGGACGATCGACTCCGCGCTTTAATATAGTTAAGATATCCTTGAAACTAGGGATGCCACTTTATATGATTATCCATGGATATACCTAAAATTGACACACACACACTAACTAACACACACACTCATACACTCACTATCACACACACTCACTCACACACACTATCACACACACTCACCCACTCACCCACTTTCAATGAAGCGACAGACCTCTGCATTGTTGGTGGTGACTATTGGGGTTCGTGGACCAATAATGTCAACAAGTTAATCAACTTCGTGGACTTCCTTTGCCACTATGACGTGCCCATCAAGTATCACGATTTTATCTTTGATTTCTCAGAGTTCTTGTAGTACAAGTGACATGTTAGCTGATGGATCTAGTGTGCCTTGCGCCATCAAGACAGGGTGCTCTGAGCCTCCAATTCTATATGGGGGAACCCTTGATGTTGCATGATCTACCTCTCATCTCTCAGCACCTCACGAGGTTAGATCTTTCATGCGTGGTTGGT
Source organism: Zizania palustris (assembly GCA_019279435.1). Lineage (NCBI taxonomy): Eukaryota > Viridiplantae > Streptophyta > Magnoliopsida > Poales > Poaceae > Zizania > Zizania palustris. The sequence goes on from JAAALK010000081.1 coordinate 43,491,739, forward strand.
AATGGAAACTTTCTCAAGTTTTTGGGTTGCCTAGCACAGGTAGATTTTAAGATGATGCCTTGCACTATCAATGTTGAATTGTTGACGGAATTGTATCTCCATCTATGAAAAAAGTGAGCCTTAACTACTATGAATTTTATCCATATATATGTACTTGCATGCCATCCTTACTAGCGACAATTGATATCTTTGATGACGATTGTGTGGACAAATGTTTTGAGAGTATTTTTGGTGATTGTGGTGATGATAATTGTGATAGTTGTGATTTTTTTTGGCCCTTCTTCAGTTCTTCTTAAGGCACCAAATGTGGGTGTCTTGATGGATTGTTGGAAGATACACCATTTGGAGTTGTCAGCTAATCCAACAATGGTATCCTCGATATTGCTTCGCACAAAACATCCTAATATTGTTTCAATTCCACCATTTCCTGTGTGGTAAACATATCCATCATTAAGATAGCATCATTGTATGATTTCACATAAGCGGTAGGCTTGTTTGTATTTGATTCAATTTCATTCTTTCAAATCATCATCCTCATAGTTTGGTTATGATCATCATGCTTGACACTTTTGGTTCTTCAATCCCAACATTGCCTTTATTAAAAAAATAATTTAGATATTAATGCCAATGATTTCTGAATTCTGGTATAGCTCATTCAGTATGAATATACATGGGTTGTTTTAAATATGTTATAGATAGACCTATTAAAAGGTTGGTTTACACAATTTTTTCATTGCTTCTTAAAGGTTACATTACATCTTGTCTTTAAAAAAATTACTGCTGGTTAATTACTAATATAGTATATCTCCTTTGTTGTCCTCTTTGTGTAGTTTTCAGGATGGATATAAACTATAAAGTAGTACCCCATATTTTCTATGTTAAGTACTTTTTTACTTAATGAAGGCAAAATTTGGTAAAGACACTAGAAAAATATGATCTTTGCTAGCTAGAAGACATTGCAAAAACATAGTTTTGCTCTAGGGCAATAAAAATTTGTGGTTATTTGCTAGACACCACTGGCATTAAAATAGAATATACCCTAGTCTGAAGAGAGAGAGAGACATTGTGAAATTTGATTTTGTCCCATTCTTCCTTTCAGATCCAACACCACTATAGCACAAATCTAGCCCTTAATCTAGATAGCATAGTGGAGCAATGGCCCAGTGCTGCTTTTTTCATGCTCATTTGGTGCAGTTAGCAGGAGCATAGTGGAGCAATGGCCCGGTGATGCCTTTTTCTTGCTCATTTGGTGCGTGTTGGCGTAAAAGATTACGCTAACAGGTTTCTGTAGAATAGAAACTAACAAACGGAGTGTTTGCGAAGAGAACTGTTATAAGCCTCCGAAAGGATAACAACTTAGAATAGTTCGAATGTGTGTATTGAATAACTTGTATTCGGTCCCTATTACAGGGTGAAATGGGGGGTATTTATAGGCCCAAATATTAAGGAAAAAACCTATTTACCCCTCTATTACAACCGACATAGTGGAAACTATTCGGTACCCTTGATAGGGCTAAAATGGTAAAAGACTAATCTAATAATATAAAGATAAATCTTCCATCTTAGCTGGCAGTAAAGATCTTGAAGAGCCTCAGTCCGAAGATGTACTCCGAACCAATGCCTATCTTCGTACTTCGAGCTTGACTCAGGGTATCTTCGAAGATGGACGTCTGGAAACCTTCGAATCCACTATCTGCTTTCATGCTGTTGCGACAATAACCCCGAAGATGAGATATTTTCCCCCAACAGTAGCCCCTCGAATACGCTTCTCCGGTTAACCTGTAATGTTAGGAGAGCAGTATACGGAAGGAAAAAATAACCAAACATAGGGGTTATTAAATTTTAAATCATCTCCGAAATGTATGAAGATATAAACTCCAAATCAGTCTTAAGATAATTACTTTCGAACTATCTTAGAACCGACTCAAGAAGTTTGAAAGTCTCTTAGACTTAGAGAAAATAGCCGTTAGCTTTCTGTTCCTAACAGAAACCGTAGAATGCGTTAATTTCGGAGGAATGTAACGGCAGGAATGCGAAACGACATGGACTAACGGTAAAAATGTAAAGTCTAGGCTATAAATAGATGGCCTAGAACTCACCCGGTTACCTTTTCACTGCTCTCTCGCAAACAAACACCTTCTGAGCCCTTTGAGTTCTTTGAGCCCTAGCCTCCATCTCCCCCAAAGCAACCTAGCGACTGCAATGGTGAAGACCAAGGGTTCTGGAGCCCCGTCGGCCTTGGCTCGACAGCAGGCGGCAGCAGCAGCAGCGGCTGCGGCGTTGGCGACGGCACCTCCGGCATCGGCAACGACATCCATGGCGGCAGGAGGGAGAAATCCCCAAAATGTCGATTATCAAAGTCTCTGCCCGCCATCAACGAAGTACCTGGACCAGTCTTTCCAACTGGGATCTTCTACCTGCAAGAGGGAATCACTGGCTATTGCAGTATAAGGAAAGATTAGCACCGGAGTTATGATTCGTAAGCCCGGAAAAGAACTCATCCCGACGCCAAGGCCCGGAGAAGTGGTTGTCTTCGAAGCCTTCTTCGAAGCTGGTTTGGGCCTCCCAGCAGTTGACTTCCTGGCGGAGGTACTCGATTTATTTCATGTCACCCTCCCTCAATTATCTCTGAACGCAGTAGCTTGACTGGCTATCTTCGAATGGGCACTGAGAGCCGAAGGCTGTGAGGGGAGGGCAGAAATCTTTGCTGCGCTACATAGGGCTTCATGTCAGCCGAAAACCTTCGTAGGCTCCGGAGGTGAAAAAGTAGTAGTGGCCTTCGGAAGTATCAATTTTAGGCTTCGGGATGAATATGCCCTTCAATTCCCTGCTAAGGCCATCAATGCAAGATGGTACACAGACTGGGTCATGAGATGGTTCTACGCCGAAGTTGGGGCGAGCAATCCTCTGGCCGGACCTCTGAAAGAAATCCAATTTCGGAAGGAAGCCTTAGTGCATCCAGGCCAAGGTCAGCTCGAAGCTCGCCTCCACCTACTTCAGAGGATCAGCCGGAGGTTGAGCATGCGAGACTTAGCCGAAGAGTTCCTTGGATTACAAATTTCTCCACTGATGGCCAACTGGCCTATCATCTTCGAAGAGGATTCGGAAGGCGGTCTCTGAAAAATCACCTTGACTTCGAGCCCTGCAGGTAACTTCGAAGACAACATGTATTATGCATATTCATTCGAATAAAAAACTAACTTGACTCATTTTTTTTAGCTTCTTCAGCCCCTATTACTTCGGAGCAAATCGTAAGGGCTTCGGAGAAGATTTTGGGCGCTCCAACTCCGACCGAAAAAGAATGGAGAATCAAGTTGGTCGGGAGTTGGGAGAGATTTAACAGAGTATGGGGAATGCTGGAAATCACTCCGCCCCCTTTGATGGATTGGGTGCCTTCGGAGAAAGGACCCAAAAAAAGAAAAGCCGAAGCTGGGACTTCGAGCTCGGCCAAGACTCCGATGAAGAAGGTGGCTCGGAAGCCAAAAAATCTTACACCTTCGAATCCTGCGCCTTCGAGCTCAAGGGCTTCAGTCTCTGACTCCCAAGACGATGAAGGGAGATTGCTTGTGCGTCTAATAGACGAAGATGAATCTCAAAGGACTGCACAAGCCGAAGTACCTGCGAACATGCTGGAGTCTCAAGATAACCTTGAGCAACCAAGGACTTCGGCAGTTCAAGGAGATATACCTCAGGACGAAGTTCCTGTGAATGAGAGTGGGGTCGAAGCTACTATGGCTTCGATTCCTGAAGAGGCAACAAGGACTGCTCAGGACGATGCTCCTGCAGTCGAAGACTTAACGGCTGATTCGGATGAAGATCTAGCCTTCAATCCGCCGAACAGTCCGATGATGACTTCTTTGCAAAATGTCGAAGGTAGACTTCGAATAACTCTTTCATGTTTATTTTGTGTATTTATACAATGTATAATACTTTATATATATTTTTTACAGAGTCCACTCCTGTGGAAGAGGTCCGCCAAGAAGAAATAATTCCTGGACCTTCGACGACTTCGGAGCCAGCCTAGAGAGTTACTCAAATGGGACCTGGAAGAGGCAAAAGACATATAGAGCCCCTCCCTGCTGCGAGTTCCGGATCAACTCCATCTGATTCAACAGGCGAGAGCCAATCTTCCAGGGAGGGCCAGTCTCCAGAGGCTCCGAAGACCACAGGCCAACGCTCCGGTCCTTCGCTGGACGAAGATGACCAACAGGCAATAAGTATGCTCCCCTTGCTGGCTCCTTTCTTAGGGCAAACAACTGGTCTTCGTACTTTGCTCGAACCTTTGGATCGAGCTAGCCGTGACATAGGGGAGACAAACTTAGTGGCCATTCTGAGCAAGGCGGATAGGACGGAGCTTAATGCCGCTATAGAACGTGCAGCGTACCAGGTACGAAGCAACTGTGAAATAACATAGAATTTATCTACGAATAAACATTTACCTTAGTTTTTATTTTTGCAGCAAACTGTCTTGGCCCGAGCTGCGAATATTTGCAATGACGAAGAGATCGCTCGTCTTCGGGAAGAAAATAACGTCCTTCAAAGGAATCTTAACATCTCCGAAAGTCGAGTGGCTCAAATGGACAATATAGTGTCAACAGAGCGAAGGGCCAGACAAGGTTTGGAGGCTGCGAATAAGGAGCTTGAAGCAGAAAGAATTGTGCTTCGAGCGGAAGTTGAAAAGTTGCGAGCGGAGCACGCTACTGCGGGGTCTGAGCTTGTCAGACTCCAAGAGGAAGCTAGCCAGCTGTTAAACCAAAAGAATATTTTGACCACTGAAAATGCTAGACTTTCTGGGGTTCTAGGCGAAGTCACTTCGACGAAGGACACGTTAAACAAAGACAAGCTGAAGTCTGAGAAGGTGGCTGTGGAAGTTATGAATCAGTTGTTAGGTGTCCTGGAGTACTTCGGTACTACTAGGATACTTCCTTCTGATGATAACATCACTCTTCTGCGCCGGTTGAAAAGGATCCAAGGAGTGGCGAAGCAGATGAAGACAGCGGGCATTAGATACGGAGAACTCTCCGGACAAGTGGCTGCTGTCGGCCTACTTCGCTACTAGGAAGATCTGGGCCGATCGATAACTCCGGACGTAGGAGGGGGCCCAATCACCTTCGATGATGAGCGACTTCTGACACCTTCCGAAGGTGTGGCTGCTGCCTGGCGAGCCTTCCAAACTTCATGGAGAGCCGAAGGTCGTTCCGCGATCAAGGCTTGGATCGACGAAGGCCAACGCCAAAAACAAGTTCGGACCCAAGCTTCAAGCAGTCAGCCTCCTCCGAACCCGCAGGTTTAGAAATATCTTAGGATTTTTGGCCATGTAAAGCTTTATGCTTATAAACATTTATCAATGAAAATTTGTTTATCATATTTTTAGGCTTTGCCTCTTACAGAAGATATCGAAGTGTTAGACCTTAACGACGAAGTTCGCTCATTATGGACCACCTTCGATCTTCTAAAGGCTTATAAACGTCCTCGATTTCTACTTCCTCGAGATGACTTCGGTGTAATTGCGCCCGAAGTAATCAAAGATATACTATCTTATATTAAAGAGGAAGAAAAAGAGGTTAACTTAAACACTTCGTCTTCTGAAGACATTATATGGTCTGAAGACGAAGATGAAGCTCAAAATAAAAAGCCTGAAGAACTTGGAAGCTGGGAAAGGAGCCCCGAACGGCTTCGAACTTGGGCCGAGCTTCAACAAGAACAGAAGGATTTTAGAGCTTCGAAGGGGGGCAAGAGAGTTAAACGCAAAGTTGTTAGAACTCCCAGCGTTGGAACTAGTCGTTCCAACCCTAGCTCTAGAGACCGAAGAGGTCTTCGATTCCTTCTTGGTATAGATACCAATTTTTCATAATGTAATCTGTAAACACATTCGTTTGAATAATGAATACCGATTTAAAATTGTCTCCATATTTACTAGCCCCTCTTTGGGTATAAGCAACTTCGAACTGTATTCAAAGATGGTTATGCGCAAAGAAAAAACTTCGGAGTACAATTTTTTGGGGGTTCGGAGCCCCTCTGCAATTTAAAGATCTTTTAAAATCTTATAAAATGTCTTCGACTATTTGTAGTCGGAAGAATGGCAACTTAGTACCTTTGTTTTTTGAAAGAAATCATTTGAGATAACTTTCAAGATACCTTAGTATCTTAGATAATTTGCCACTTTGGACTATGTTAACAGATATTCGAAGCTCATGGTTCAAATTCTGTTTTGCTTTAGCCACCTTCGGCTCATTTTTGCGATCTCTGTCGAACCAATGGTTCGGAGTTTGCAATGGTCTCTTTGGACTCTTTTTACGGATGTCTACCAGCCAATGGCTTGGACTCCGTATATTTTGGCCACCTTCGGCTCTTTTTGCGGAAGTCTACTAGCCAATGGCTTGGAATCCGTATGATGTGGTTTTGGGCTCTTTTACGGATGCCTACAAGCCGGTGGCTTGGACTCCGGATTATGTCAGCCCCCACATCGGAAGCTTTGAACCAATGGTTCGAAGTCCGAAAATACAATCCAGCTTCATGACACTTCCCTCTCGGTCGACCCCGCGGTTCCAGTGCATCCACTCGGAAGCTGGAAGTCTATGAGGGGAAGGCATTATCAGGATCATATGCTTTATTAATTTGAAAGATGATTACAAGTGAGTTACAAGGAGCCCTTATGCGAAGTATCGCTTTAGGTGCTCCGCATGCCAAGTATGTGCTAACTCTTCACCTTCTAAATTAGCTAATTTGAAAGAGCCAGGGCGTCCTGAACGAACAATTAGGCATGGACCTTCCCATTTATTTCCTAACTTCCCTGGCGCTATAATGCTTCATAGAACAAGATGACCCGGTCTTAGTTCATTGAGCTTAACCTTCGGGTCAAACCAAACCTTCGTTTGCTGATGATACTTTGATAAATTTGCCACAACTCGAAGTCTTGTTTCTTCTGTTAAATCTAGCGAAGCTTGTCTTTCTTCTTCAATTTCCGGTTCGGTGCTGCGAAATGATCCTCCTTTGAGCTCCGTTGGAGTCATAGCTTCATCTCCGAATAGTAGTCTGAATGGAGTAAAACCTGTGGACCTTGTTTGTGTAGTCCGAATGGACCACAAAATCTTCGGAAGCTCTTCGGTCCATAGTCCTTTTGCTAGTCCTACTATCCTTCGATTTAGCCCTGACAAAATATTTCCATTGGCTCTTTCTACAGCTCCGTTAGACTGAGGATGTCTCACTGCAGCAAAACATAACTGAATGCCTAGATCTTCGCAAAACTTTCTGAAAGGTTCTGCATCAAACTGTGTTCCATTATCAACTGTGAGTTGTCTAGGCACTCCGAACCGGCAGATGATGTTCTTCCAAAAGAATTTCTGTACATTGTTCGAAGTGATAGCTGTTAAGGGCTCTGCTTCCACCCACTTAGAAAAATACTCAATAGCTACCACTGCGAACTTTAGATTTCCCTTGGCTACTGGAAAGGGGCCAATTAAATCCATACCCCATCTGGCCATAGGCCATACCGGAGCAATGACTTGAAGAGTTGTTGGTGGGCGATGACTCCGTCGACCCATCCACTGGCATCCTTGACAAGTGCGGACTAAGCTCTCCGCATCAGTTGTTATTGTAGGCCAGTAAAGCCCCTGGCGAAGTGTTTTTCCTTCCAAGGCTCGCGGGGCTAAATGGCTACCACAAAGGCCTTCATGAATTTCTCGAAGAATTTCTTGACATTCGGCTTGAGATATACATCGGAGTAGAGGGGAACATACTCCGGCCTTGTATAAAATACCGTTGATTATTTTATAATTTCTGGCTCTAAGCTTTAATCTTGACAGCTGTGGCTCTTCGGGCAAATTTGTTCCTCCTTGTAAAAGTTCCATGATTGAATTTTTCCAATCTGCACTAGGAATGCAAAGAATCTCTGCAGAAGGAATTTGTGGCACCGAAGGTGTACTGAGCTCCTCATAGAAGGCTTCTTCTGGCACATCCACAGCTCCGGCTGCAGCTTTTGCTAAGATTTCCGCTTGCACATTTTCTGCTCTTGGTATACTCCGAATGGAAATACCCTTGAAGTGTGCTTCGATTTTACGGATTTCTTCTAAGTACTTTGCAAGCTGTGGATGCCTAACCTGGAAGCTTTTATCTACGTGCCCTGCTACTATTTGAGAATCTGTCTTTATAATAATTCTTGTAGCCCCTAGAGCACGTGCTTTTCGGAGTCCCAATAAAATTCCTTCATACTCCGCTATATTATTGGTAGACTTAAAGTTGAGTCTTCCGGAGTACATTGCTCTTTGCCCTGAAGGTGAAATTAATACTGCTCCAATGCCTGCTCCGGATGCTTGGAAAGCCCCATCAGAATAAACAGTCCAAACTCCGTCACTTGACTTCTCCGGAACCAAATTTGCAGGCGGAGTCCATTCTGCTACAAAATCTGCTAAGACTTGCGATTTGATTGCTGTCCTTGCGAGGAAAGATATGCCGAAGGGTGCTAGCTCAACTGCCCACTTCCCAATCCTTCCAGTGGAATCCTTAGTTCGAAGCATATCTCCTAAAGGATACGAAGTTGGTACAATCACATTGTGTGCCAAAAAATAATGTCTTAATTTCCTCGAAGCCATTATCAGAGCATAAACGAACTTCTCAAGTTCGGAGTATCTTGTCTTCGCTCCTGATAATGCTTCGGATACAAAATAAACAGGATTTTGGACCAACTTCCCATTGAAATCCACTTCTCTGACAAGGACTGCACTGACAGCAGAACCTGTAGCTGCAAGGTAAAGTAGTAGGGTTTCGTCCGCAGTAGGCACCGTGAGTGTAGCAAGATTACTGAGATACTCTTTAATATCTTCGAAGCTTTTTTGACACTCCGGTGTCCATGCAAAATCTTCGGACCCTTTCAATGCTTTAAATATAGGCAAGCTTCTCTCCGCAGACCTTGATAAAAACCTGCTAAGTGCTGCCAGATGCCCAGTCAGCTTTTGCACTTGCTTTAAATTTTCCGGAGGAGCCATCTTTTGTAGCGCAGTTATTTGAGTAGGGCTAGCTTCAATTCCCTTGCTTGAAACTAAATACCCTAACAACTTTCCAGCCTTAGCTCCGAAGATACATTTTTCGGGGTTAAGACGGATCCCACATGCCCGAAGGCTATTGAATGTTTCTGCTAAGTCTAGGCTATGTTGGTGCTTTAAAGCACTCTTTATTACAATATCATCCATATAGGCCTCCACATTGCGACCTAATTGATGACCTAAAGCCTTAGCAACTAACCTCGAAAAAGTAGCCCCAGCATTTCTTAAACCGAAGGGCATTCTTACATAACAGAAGACTCCCGAAGGAGTTACGAAGCTTGTCTTGATCTCATCTTCACGCTTCAACCATATTTGATGATAACCAGAATACGCGTCAAGGAAGCTTAATAACTCCGAACCTGCGGTGGAGTCGACCAATTGATCAATTCGGGGCATGGGGTAGGGGTCACGAGGGCATGCTTTATTCAAGGATGTGAAATCAATGCACATGCGCCACTTCCCGGAAGACTTCTTTCTGACGAAGACTGGGTTGGCTAACCATTCTGTGTGAGCCACTTCTCTGATAATCCCAGCCTTCAATAATTTCTCAACTTTGTCTTTCGCTAGAGCAGCTCTTTCTGCAGACATTTTCCGGAGTCCTTGCCGAACAGGGCGGGCCTTCGGGTTTACAAGTAAACTATGTTCAATGATGTCCCGATCGACCCCGGTGATATCTTCGTCAGACCAAGCAAAGACATCCAAATTCTCTTTTACCACCTTTTCCAAGGAGGTTGCAACTTCTGGAGGTAAATCTTTACCAAATTGAAATGCATATTCCTTACCATCTTTAACAATGACCTTCGCTGCAATCTCTCCTTCAGGACTTGGTCTCGGAAAGGATTTCTTTGAAGCTTCGGAAGGGGCTGAAAAAATTTCTTCATTATCTTGTACATTGTTTACTTGTCTTGGATCAAGAGGGGGACCATGACCATATTCCGCTCTCCGAGCAATAGCTTGATCTCCGAAGACAGTAAGGACTCCTGCTTGTGTGGGCATCTTCATGCACAAATAATTGTGATGCGCCACAGCTCCGAACTGGTTTAGCATGCCTCTTCCGAAGATGACGTTGTAAGCATACGGGGCATCTACAACATCGAAGATTACTTCCTCAGTTCGGGCCAACAAACCTTCTCCGAAGGTAACTTCCAGGCCTATTTGGCCAAGTGCATCAAGCGGAGGTCCTGCGAAGCCTTGCAAAGGACGAGCCGCTGGAAGAAGATGCTTTCTAGAGATGCACAATTGATCGAAGGCTTGAACAAAAATGATGTCTGCCGAACTACCTCCGTCAATCAATACCCTTCGAACCTCAGTGCCCGCAATATCAGCAGTGATAACAAGTGGATCTGCATGCGGGAACTTAATACCAGCTGCATCCTCCGTAGGAAAGGATATCGGTACATGAGACCACTCCGGCATTGCAGCTGCAGACGACGAAGTCCCAATATGGCCTACTTCTCTGACGTAGTCCCTTCGCTGTCTCTTCGACATGCTTTCGAGGGTACCTCCTCCGGAGATTGGGAGAACTACTCTTTTCCCGCGGTCTTTCCCTTCCTCTTGCATCGGAGGTGGCATAACATTGGCCACTGGAGGGTGTCTTGCAGCATCAAAGTTTTCTATTCGCGCCACAGCCTGGACCGGCTCTGGGCGCGTTGCAACTGGAACTCGGTCGGTAGTACCTCGACCCGAAGTTCTTTCTAGATACTCTCCTCTTAGAGTAAGTATAGCCTTGCAAGTATCAGTTGCATGGCTTCGATTTTCACCATGGATGCAGCAGAAAAGGGTCTGGCCTTTGCCAGCCGTTTTTCCTGGCGGCCTCCAGCCGCTGGCCTTGTTCCCCGAAGACTGTGGAGCTCTCTGTGTAAACTTCTGTGGGGGTGCAATATTCATGACTTCAGAACGAGGGTGCTTTTGCCCTCTTCTCCGATCATGTTGAACTTCGAAGACTGATTCTTGCGGCTGTGCCGAAGTTTTTACTTCTACTTTAACTTCTTGCAATATGGACGAAGTAGCTGCAGTTCTTCGGAGCCAACCCTCTTCTGACCTCGCATACTCCTCGAAGTAAGACATCAGCTGAGAGACCGAGGATATGCTTTTCTGATGAAGCTTATCCAAGAGGCCTTGATGAGTGACACCTTCCCGAGCTGCATCAACTACCGAAGATGCAGACAACCCCCGGATTTGCGACTTCGTATGAGCGAAGCGCTTAAAATATTGCCTCAATGTCTCTCCGGGGAGTTGTTTCACCTGGAAAAGGCTTCCTGTTGACATCGGAGGCACGAAGGTGCCCTGAAAATTGCTTATAAACTTCTTCTTCAGCTGCCCCCATGAATTAATTGATCCTGGCTTCAAGGACCAGAACCACATTAATGCCACTACTTGAAGAGCTAAAGGGAAGCACTTTGCCATGGTGTCTCGAACTCCTCCGCTAGCTTCAATTGCTAGGGCATAAGAACGAACAAACTCTCCGGGATCTTCATCTCCAGCATACTTACAGAGCTTCGAAGTCTTAAACTTCAGATCAAAGCGAACTTTCTGCAGCTCAGGATGCAGCGGAGATTCATTATCGAAGGAGGCGTTCTCCGGGGCTTCGGGATAATCGGGTTCATCGTCTTCGGGCACTTCTGGGATAGCTGGGATGGCTTGAGAGCGAAGCCTGTTCGCGGCTTCCTGTCGCCACCTTGCTACTTCAGCTTGAAGATTGGCCATTTGAGTATATCTCCAAGATTGTCTTCATCTCCTCCGGAAGGATCTTCCGGGTCTTGAGAACTAGTAGGATCAGTTCGAAGTGGAATGGAAGGTGGAAGAGGGATTCCAGGTGGTCGAAGTATGGAAGGGGTTGGCGGAGGAACTCCGTATGATCGTGGGATGGAAACTCCTTCTGGAGTTTGAGGTGGAGGGAAAGTCGAAGGCCCTCCGACTTCGACCGTGTCGGACGGGGTCTCTCCGGAGATCCGAGAAGACCTCCGAACAGGGTTACGAGGTGCGCTCCGCTTAGAAGGCATGATGTAAGAAGTTGGTAGAGAACGAAGTTTTTCGGACTAGGTTCCCCACGGACGGCGCCAACTGTTGGCGTAAAAGATTACGCTAACAGGTTTCTGTAGAATAGAAACTAACAAATAGAGTGTTTGCGAAGAGAACTGTTCTAAGCCTCCGAAAGGATAACAACTTAGAATAGTTCGAATGTGTGTATTGAATAACTTGTATTCGGTCCCTATTACAAGGTGAAATGGGGGGTATTTATAGGCCCAAATATTAAGGAAAAAACCTATTTACCCCTCTATTACAACCGACATAGTGGAAACTATTCGTAACCCTTGATAGGGCTAAAATGGTAAAAGACTAATCTAATAATATAAAAGATAAATCTTCCATCTTAGCTGGCAGTAAAGATCTTGAAGAGCCTCAGTCCGAAGATGTACTCCGAACCAATGCCTATCTTCGTACTTCGAGCTTGACTCAGGGTATCTTCGAAGATGGACGTCTGGAAACCTTCGAATCCACTATCTGCTTTCATGCTGTTGCGATAATAACCCCGAAGATGAGATATTTTCCCCCAACAATGCGGTTAGCAGGAGAGTGGTGAACCATCCTATCACCGAACTGTCCACCTAAGGGTACCTGAGGTGGTGAATAGATATGTAAGGGAAGCACGGCGTCTTCAAGCCCGATGGTCGACTCTAGCAAATTAGGCTATGAGTCATGGCTATTTCAATGGTGACTATTCAAAGCAAATCCTCAGTGATCAAACGATGGACATTATTAACCACTAACTAGCCATGGAATCTATCATTTGTATTACATCATTTACGATTATGAAATTCCACCTTATAGTCGGCATTTATTATTAAATTTTTCCTGCGTCGCCCCTTCTATGATCGAGTCATAGTAAATTATTGGTTTTCGCTCTTGGTAAATGATGCAGGCAATGACATAAAGAACTGTAGAATTGTAGAAATAAACCTATGACAACAATAGCTTTCTCAGCTGATGCTTCTGTTGAGAGTATCGTCACATTGTGGGATTCTGATAATATTGCACTTGTTGGTGTGATTGCAGCAGCACTATAAGTATTGTATTATTCCTCTAGTTGTTATTTTTTCCATTCATCTTAGAGTACTAGCTCAGATAACTATTTCCATTCCTGTTCTCATTCGGAAGTCTGCTAACTGCTTATAAGACTGGCTCACATAGTTTTTCAAAGGTAATTACAAAACTGCTCACATCAAGACTGGCTCCTCAACTAGAGACTCTCTAATTGACATAAACCAATGACATTCGTCAAGAAAATATGCAATTGAAGGTGAAGGAAGTTCTGGAAAATAATACCTGGATTCGAGGGATCAGAAACATCTCAAACCTACCGCAACTACAACAATACATTGCAATTGTTGTGGCTGTTAAAAATGTGGTGCTAACCAAGGACAGAGCCGACTCGATTTCCTACCATTGGATAGTTGATGGCTGTTTCTCGGTGAATTTAGCTTATGAAATTCAATTCGTTGGTTGTACCATTCCGATAACCAGCAAAGAACTTTGGCAAGGAACGGCGGAGACCAAATGCAAGGTTTTCACGTGGATCCTGATAAAAAAACAAGGTACTTACGACAGACAACTTAATGAAAAGAGGGTAGTCTTGCAACCAGTTCTGCCCGCTATGTCAGATTGCGCTCGAGACACCTCGCCATCTCGCTTGCGATTGCATTTTCACACAGCAGGTTTGGGCGCAAGTCTCAGCTCGTTACTCCCTCGGATGTCTAACTCCGTTTTTAACAAATAGTGATTATTATGTGTGGTGACGCACTCTGTTCGGTACATTGCCCAAAGATCAAAGAAAATTATTTAGTGGGTATGTGGGTTGCTCATCTACACATGGTGGAATATCTGGAAAGAACGTAATTGGCACATCTTCTCAACTCCTACAATTCCATCGTCGATGTTGTTCTACATGTCTCAAACGATTTTGATAGCTTCAGGCACTGTTTTCAAGGCTAGTTCGTTCTTTGTGGTATTTATCTTAGTTTATAATGATATTAAATATTTGTTTTTCCTTCTTAATATATAGCGGTGATTCTCTCGTTGGCTTTAAAAAAGATAATGTAACTATTCGAAATTACAGTCAAAAAAATTGTGCAAAAAATGTGTTTTTCACAGATGTGCCTCGTCCTCCGCTAGTAAGTGTTAAAAATGGCAAGGAGTTGCAACAACCTGAATATATTTGTCAAAGAACTGAAGGGGATTAGTATTTCAGATCTGAGCTCTCTGCACGAATAAATGTTTGGTCAATTGCATGGATTTTTTAATAATATTTTTTAAAAAATCAAATATAGTAGTCGAATTTCAAAAATTACAAAATTGCGCTCCTCTTGGCAGATCATCTGCCGAACGTGGCCACGTCAAACTTCGTTCAGCCGTTCATCCACCGAACGTGGCCACATTAGCCTCGTTCGACCGTTGAACAGCCGAACGAAGCCCAATGATTAGTCCAGTCAGCGTCGTAATGGCTACTTCGGCCTAACGTGGCCACGTCAGCCTTGTTGGACCGATGAACGGCCGAACTAGGCTAACGTCGCAATGTTCGGCTCATCAAGTGTCGAAAGTGACTCTATAAATAGGGTGTCGAACGCCCCCTCTCCACCATGCTCGGGCGGCCTAAAGCTTCATCCCTAAGGTAAGTTTTTCTCCCTCTTTTTTTTATATTCAGTTTTAAATATTTTAGTATTTGTAGGACCGAAATAGGCGACTAGAGGAGGTGAATAGGCACCTAAACAAATTCTTGCGAATAGATGACCTTTTCAAATCACCCAATGCACCTCCAAGTAATATGCAGAAACAATAAAGAGTTGTGAACACTTAATAATGCAGTCAAAAATTTCTCAAGAAAAAATTTCTTTCTGGTCGATCAATAAAACACCGACTCTCTTGAACCACCGATTTTCTTTAGTTGGTCTCTGAAACTTCGAAGGCAGCTGTGAGTCGGTCGATGAATTACCGACAAAGCCAGAAAACTTCTTGGAAGTAACCCGATCAATTTACCAGCAGAACACTCTGGTTGCACATCTAGCTTACTGAAAATAGAACACAGGAGCAACTGAAAAACACCGAAAAATAATCTGAACCGATGGTAGCAAATTTGCATTCACTAGTGAAATGTCCCTAGCATGTGCCAGAAAAACTTCTTGGGAGTTCTGAGCTGAGAGCTCTGTAAATTGCTCCAATTATAATCAGTGCTCAAGAAAGACTAAGTAACACATTACAGAAGTGAATGAAAATGAAACAAAAATTTCTCTAGAAAGTAAACAAATCTCAGTGATGCTTACAGAGAATTCAAAGTAGAAGTTTATGCACCAATCAGAACAGTGAGTTTTTCAAGAAATCAAATCACAGTTTGTCACAGCAAGAATGATTGAGCAGTGCACCTTGTGCTTGACATCTGATGATGAACAGATGAACTCACTGTAGCAACAAAAACATCAGATGATGAACTGAACAGATGGACACTGAAAACTAGAACAGAACCACCAATGAACGCCACTGATAATCAAAGGAAACCTGGCAGCGCTGTGTCTTGATATACAAGAAAAATGCATATGACAATGGTTGATGAATAGTGGCAGCTGAGAAAAGCTCACGGAAGGAAAATTTTGAAGCAGTAATACTGGCCGATCAAAACGAAACAAGCAACATCAAAATCAATCTGGCTGAAAAAGATATACCAGGAATTTTGCCAATGAAGATGAACAGGATCGGCAATCCTGTATAGAATCAGGAACTTGCGCTCGGCAGCACTCCTGTAGTTGGTAAGAAACTTCGCACAGTAGTGAAAGTACACAACACCCGGCAATTGAAATACTTGGAACAAGAACACCAAATCAAAATCACAGGAGAAAATAAAACCGGAAATAGTTGTTTCTCAAAAAAAAAGCAGCACAGGAACCTGTAGCTACTCTGGCGCTCCCAGGCGGCTCGCGGCAGTGGGCCGGCGGCGCAGTGCACTTCAGCGGTGGAGTTCTTCCGAAAAGAAAAAGAAAGGAACATGAACCTTGAAGAAAATTATTGCTCTGTCAAAATTTCCCCAAATGTTCAGCCCAAATGTTCAGCCAAAAAGTCCCCTAAACCCCTAGGCATGGGGTCCCTTTTATAGGCAACCCTATAAAAGTATTTCCCAAAATGCCCCTAGGGTTTAATTACAAGGAATTATCTAAAATATCCTTGTGTATTTTTCAGAATTAAAAATTCAGAAAAATACTAAAAGATTACACTTAATCTAAACTACTAAACTGAAAAATAAACTCCTATTTCTTGGATTATTCAAAATATTTTTTGATATGATGGTTTTTATCCCAAACTGACAAAGACCTCTAGATCTTCGACATATGCCACCAATCCGTGAACTCGACCGCCAGCAAGTCACTCCCGCTCTCGATCCCTCAAGTCACCTTGTTACTTTCACTGGCCTCTCTTTCGCTGACTTGGTCAACACACTGCCTTGATCATCAGTTTGTTCATGTCTTGCGTTATCTCAACGTGTACGCCTCCTTGACCATCTAGGATCAAGCTCCCTGCCTGACCCTGATCACCCGCCATTGATATGGATAGAAAAGTTAATTTTGTTCTATATTTGTTTGGTTGATTTTTTTGTTTTCTAACCAAGAAACTAATTGGAAAAGCTAAACTAAATACACCATTAATTTACTTTGGCAACCTGACAATGTTGTCTGTCATAGTGACAATTATTACTCCTAAAAAAGAGTTGGATATGTTGTTAACCATCCCGATTAGAGATTGGTTACCACCCCTAGTAGGACTAGAGTTAACACTGTAAATCGGTCATAATTCAAATTCCAAATTCCAAATTTTGAAGCAAACAAATACCGCTTGGTTTGGTGTAGATAGCGAGTGGTTTGCAATTGCTAACCGCTCGATTTGCGTCAAAAATTGGTCATTTTATACGAACCGACCAGCGGTGTAATCTCAGTAATCAAGCAGTTAGAAGAACCCTATACATGCTATGAAATTTCTTTGCATTATTGGTTTTATTTGGAAATAAATTTCACCATAAACAATAATAAATCATATAGGAAATATAGGAAGTTTTGAGATTTTTTTAGAATTTTAAAATTCAAATTCATATTTTGAATCTTGCCAATCAAGCGGTTACACGGACCTTACATGCTAAGCTATTTATTTGCACTCTTGGTTTTATTCTCATTTATTCTCTCCGGAATGATTCTCTCATGTTGTGAGCCTATTTAGCTTCAGAAAGGAACTGGTTCCATGCCTTTGCACTCTTCTATTGTGATAACATTCAGTTTGCTCTAGTTGACACGACTATAAAATAGACATTTATGGGCATTTCCTTTTTAGATTGAAAAGGAAAACCATCTTTGTGTGAAAATCATTTTATATTGGACGTCCACTTAACACCCATGAGACCTCTCAAGACTGAGAAAGAAATCGCCTTGGCATAGAAAGTAGAAACCATTTGTGTGGAAACCATTTTCTACTAAAGGTCCACTTAACACACATGAGACCCCTTAGGATTGAGAAGGAAATCCATTTTTGTGTGGAAACCATTTTCTATAGGTGATCCACTTAACTCCCATAATACCCCTCAAGATTGATAATACCATCTATTAGTAGGACTAAAAATAACAAACACTCTGATGTTGCGTTGAAATAATTTAAGAACATGAAATTGTTGGTTTATTAGCAATGGAACCACAATCTTTTTTCATTGTTTTTGTTCGGTTTTACTAATTGATAACTGCTATTCCCATCTTAAAATATATCAATTTTATAATTGAACACATATTAAGGAGATAGGAAATTATGATAATACCCTTTGTGTGGTAAGTGTGTACACAAAAGTTGTTAGGAGGAATAATGAGTATTAAAGTTCAAAAGTAGAGTGACCACTTTAGAAATAAAAAACATTTACTAATACTAGATTACTATATTTAGAATAAATTTTAAACTCTAAAACGTATTATATTTTGAAACAGATGGAGAAGTTAATTTTGAAACAATAATACTAATGTGCAAACAATTCACTTAATACAAAAATTCATTCTGAAAGGAAAAAACTTTGCAAGGGGATGACGTGTTCGATGAGATCTATTCACTTTCAATGAAATATGCTCTCATCTAGCAAGATTCACCCTTATTCAGCGAGATCTGGTCTCTCATCTAATAAGTTTTGTTTTTTTACGAGATTAGATCCCGTTTGGTGAGATATACTTTCCTACAGTAGCATTATCGAACCTAGGGATGTCACTTTATATGATTATCTATGGATATACCAAAAATTGAGACACACACTCTCACACCCACTCACACACTCACACACACGCTCAACACATAAACTCATTTACACAACCACTCACACACACACACTCATACACTCGCTGACACACACACTGACTCACACATACACACACACACTCACCCACTGACCCACACCCAAGCACTCGTACCCAAACACACACACACACACACACACTGACGCAGACACACACAAACTTACACCGACACACACACACGAACTCACACTCTCACGCACACATGATTGCCATCACACGCTACTCGAGCTTCCCTACCTCTTACCTCCCTATATCTAGTTGGAAAGCAATAACAACACATGCACAAATAACACACAAAACACAGTATGTTAGAGCTACACGGCCGTATTCTTTTCTAACAATGAATACCACAATGTTTCTCTCGTCTATTATTCCATATATCAAGACAACACATACTAATATAGCCAACTACAGAGATAAACATGCATGATGGGTCCTAGTCACTAGTCCACTACTAATGCAACAACATATTAATGCTCCCATAATGATCTGCATACATAGCCTCCTTAACACTAATGGCATGGCCATTATGCTAATTATTTAGCCACTAACTCAACTACTATGTAGCATGATGAGTTGGCCATCCTGACCATTTCTACTGTAGAAATTACACCTACTTGTCTTGGATCCATATGTTGTAGTAGCTTAATGAATATAATAAGTTCATATGGACTAGTAAATGGAGAAAACAACAAAAAACCATAAAGTTGTGAAATTGAGGGGATAAACAACTTTACTTTAGACTGGTGAAAAGTTGCTATGGTTAGAAAAAGTTAATTTTATTCTATATTTCTTTGGTTGAGTTTTCTATTTTCTAACTGAGAAACAATTTGGATAAGCTAAACTAAATACACCGTTAATTTGCTTTGGCAACTGGACAATTTCACCTGTCATAGCGACAATTTAGAAGTCCAAAAAAGAGTTGGATATATATACTGTTAACTATCATGATTAGGGATCGATCGGTTACCACCCCAAGCAGGACTAGAGTTAACGTTGTAAATCAGTCAAAATTCAAATTCCAAATTAGGAAGCAAACGATTACCGCTTGGTTTGGTGTAGTTAGCAAGTGGTTAGGCGTTGGTAACTGCTTGATTTGCATCAAAAATCAGTCGGTTTATATGAACCGACCAATAGTGGAATCTCGCTAATCAAGTGGTTACAGAAACCCTAGACATGCTAGGCTTTTTCTTTGCACCCTTGGTTTTAGTTGGAAACAATTTTCACCATAAACCATAATAAATCATAGAGTATTTATAGGAAATTTGAGATTTTTTAGAATTTTGAAATTCAAATTTGAAAGTTTAATCAAATTAATCAGTTTATACAAATCGACTAGCATGGGAAGCTCGTCAATCAAGTCGTTACATGAACCCTAGACACACTAAGCTATTTCTTTGAACCCTTGGTTTTATTTTTGTTTATTATTTCTAGAATGATAATTGTGGTGTGAGCATATTCAACTTCGGAATGGAACCAGTTGCATGCCTTTTCACTCTTCAATTCTATTGTGATAACATTCAGTTTGCTCTAGTTGACACAACTATAAAACTAACTTTTATAGACATTTCCTTTGTAGATTAAGAAGGAAAACCATCTTTGTGTGAAAACCATTTTATATAGGAGGTCCACTTAACATCAATGAGATCTCTCAAAATTGAGGAAGAAACCACCTTTGCATAGAAAGTAGAAACCTTTTGTGCAGGAGGCCCACAAAACACCCATGAAACCCCTAAAGATTGAGAAGAAAAATCATAATTGCATGGAAACCATTTTCTATAGAGGTCCACTTAACATACATGAAACCCCTTATGATTGAGAAGGAAAACCATCTTTGTGTGGAAACCATTTTCTACAAGTGATCCACTTAACAACCGTAAGACCCCACAAGATTGAAAATATCGTCTCGTAGTAGGATTGTAAATAACAAACACTCTGATGTTGCGTTGAAATAATTTTAGAACTTGAAATTGCTAGTTTATTAACAATGGCACCACAATCTTTTTTTCATGGCTTTTGTTCGATTTTACAAATTGATAAATATTATTCATATCTTAAAATATATGAATCATTATAATTGAACACATGTATTAAGGAGATAGGAAATTATTATAATACCCTTCGTGAGGTAAGTGTGTACCCAATAGTTGTAAGGAGGAGTAATGAGTAATAAAGTTCAAAATTAGAATGAGTACTTTAGAAATAAAAATATTTACTAATACTAGAATACTATATTTAGAATATTTTTTGAACTCTAAATGGTATTATATTTTGAAATAGGTTGATAGTTATTTTTGATTGAGAAAATTCATATTGTCGCCATGCTGCTTTGATCTTGCAACAAACAAATTCAATGGACAATACTACATCAACAATGAGTCTATATAATCCAAATACTTTAGGCCTAAACCATCTAAGTCTATACAAAAACTAATATAGTAACCATGCTTGAGTTTTCTACTTTTCCATGTTTAATTTTTGGAAAGTATTTGCTACTTAGATCAAAGAAAATTGTTTAGTGGGTATGTGGGTTGCTCATCTACACATGGTGGAATATCTGGAAGCATCTTCTGAACTCCTACAATTCCATTGTCGATGTTGTTCTACATGTCTCAAACGATTTTGATAGCTTTAGGCACTGTTTTCAAGGCTAGTTCGTTCTTTGTGGCTTAATTTTTGATCAACTGCATAACTGTTTAGGCTTGTTGGGGTTGCCCACCCTGCTACCTCTCCTCCTCTAGTATTTATATTAGTTTATAATGATATTAAATATTTGTTTTCCTTCTTAATATATAGCAGTGATTCTCTTGCTGCATTTCAATAATTGCAAAATTGGGCTCCCATCGGTAGATCACCCGCCGAGCGTGGCCACATCAGGCTTAGTTTGGCCGTTCATCCACCGAACGTGGCCACATCAGCCTTGTTTGATCGTTGAATAGCCAAACGAAGCCCAATGATTAGTCCAGTCAGCCATGTTCGGTGGATGATCTGCTGATGAGAGCCCAATTTTACAATGTTTAAAATTCGACTATGATTTTTGAATTTTTTTAAAAAATCCAATTGCATGCACTTTTGCTCGAACAGGAAGCTAGAAGCAAACAGAAGGCAACTAATGTATCATAAGTTAAACCAGAGGTTGGACAAATTTACTTTAAAAATTTGGTACGGAAAAATAATTTTCAGGGAGCTATCTGTTAAAATAGCTGCATCTTGTGACATGACTTTGTACCATTTCCTTTTGGATTAAGAGAGATGATACAAAATGAATAAGTATGTTTTAATTTGTCCAAACTGAATTTGATTGATTACTTTGCCATTAGCTCACGTCAAACAAATCGTAATGGCACGTGAGAAATTTTCTCATATTAATCTAGCATCCTCGACATTGAGATTACTTCTTGTATTAAGTTTAAATTTTGCAGCGTGGTTAAGGATTGAACATTCACAAGACTAATTAAGTTATAATTAACGGATATTATTTTGATTTGCCAAAAGCTCTTCATCACTATTAATTACCCAATGATCGATGCTCCATATGGAGTTTCTGGTATTGGACCTCATCACATTTTTAACGATAAAATGAACTAGCTTTTTTACTATTGATATATAAATTAACAGCATCTTTATTATTCATTGTGGTTGTTATTGAAGGATTTGTGCCCAAGAAAATTATAGTTGGATCGGAAGTTCCGATTTGGAATTAGAAGTTCTGATTATTTTCTGAATTGGAAAGAGAGAGCACAAATCGGAAGTTCCAAAATGATATCAAAAGTTCCGATAATTTATGGTTTGCGAAACCGAGAGCTCAAATCGGAAGTTCCGATAATTTCTAATTAGAGCCAGAGAGTTAAAACCGGAAGTACCGATGTGTATTGGGAAAAATTGCACTGATCAGAAGTTCCAATAGGAGGTATCAGAAGTTCCGACGCTACGTGGAATTGGAGTCTGAGTCCTGATCAGAAGTTCCGATATTGGATCAGAAGTTCCAATGCAGGTTTAACAGATTAGATTTGTTGGGTCTCGAATCGGTCGTAACCGATTTGTTAGTTTCAAATTGTTGTAGACCAGGGGCTCTCACCTCTATATAAAGAGAGGAGGAGGAGGTCTTGGAGAATAAGCAATTGATAGTTTGGACCTAGCCACCAAGAACTCCTCTCCTCCCTTTCTTGATCTCAAAAGTTGAGATTGAGGAATCTCTCGTTTCTCATGAGCTGTGCTAGCACACTGACGTGGGAAGGATCCCATCCCTAGACGTGTGGATACCATGGATGCGTCGCTCCAATAGTGATGCTCGTGGACTTCTTCACATGAACACCTACATCATCTTCGTCGATTGAATCACCATGGAACGGCCGGAGCGAGGCGAGGATCAGCGAGGACGTGCTTCCCTGACATCTTCTTCTGCTGCACCTAGCATAACTTGTGCTAGAAGGTATCGATCTATGATCTCGCACGCGCATGGTTCTTGGGCTTGGGGCGAAATTTTTGAAATTGCTGGCTAGCGTAGCTTCTCCATTCCCCAACAGTGGTATCAGAGCCTATGTGCGTAGTTTTTGATCTAGATCCCTCATGTATGGTGATACATGGTGGCAAATATATTAGATCTATTTTCTGTCTACAGAAAATAAGAATTTCTGATGCTAGATCAGAAGTTCTAATGTTTGTCAGATCGGATGTTCCGATGCCAGATCAGAAGTTCTAATATTAAATACGATTCAATATAGAGAGTAATTTTTCCATTAGGAATTCCGATATGGATCGAAAGTTTCGGTGGATCAGAAGTTCCGATGGTAGATCGAAAGTTCCGATATCAGGTTTTAATCGATACAGAGAGCAATATTGTAGTCAGAACTTCTGATTTTGAATCAGAATATCCGATCCAGTTCAGTCACTTTTAGATTCTTCGCCTAACTTTGCAGTTTTGCAGAGAATGATGTGACTGGCATGGCCTTGATAAATGTGATGTAGGAGATGCATTCAATGAATGTAAATTAAATATGGTATGTGTGTCATTAATATTTACAGCCAAGGCTGATGTACATTTGTGACCTGTGAGTCAAGAATTGTTGCTTCGACACATGTAACTAGTATAGGTGCTATAGTGCTAGACTAGTATAGTTCTTGGAGGTTGAAAGCACATACTCAATGACAGGAGCCATGGAGATGGAGATCATTATGTGAAGAGGGCCATGCTATGTCACGGTTAATATGATTGTCTGTGATGCTTTCTTATGTTCATGTTGTACTATGCTTGCCTACATGTCCTTTGAGTTTTAGAAACAATATGAGGAACGTGATGCTTACGATATGATCATAAGTCTCAAGGGTATGTTTTAGAACTAGGCAAGGGCTGAAAGATACAATGCGTCTAAAGCCTTGTTTGGAAGTAAGCTGGCTGAAGAGAGCCTAGTGAGTCCTCATGTGATCAAGATGATTGGTTACATTGAGACTCTGGAGAGACTAGGTTCTCCACTGGATCCATACTTAGTTGTTGATGTGATTCTCCAGTCGCTCCCACTGAGCTTTGAGCCATTCATGAATTACAACATGGTTGGACTGGAGAAAACACTAGCTGAGTTGCATGAGATGCTCAAGACTAATGAGGAGAGTATCAGGAAATCTCCAAATCATGTTATGATGATTCAGAAGGAGAGCAAAACGAGAAAGAGGAAGGGCAAGGCTAAGACTACAGATTTGATCTCTAGTGCGAAGTCTAAACTGACTAGAAAGTCTAAGTCATGTCTTGCTAGCTCTGATGTGTGCCACCACGGCCACAAGCCTGGGCATTGGAAGCACAATTACAAGGTGTATCTATAAGAGCAGAAGAACAAAAATAGAAGTGTGACTACTGCTTCAGGTATTAATGTTATTGAAATTAATCTTGCTACTCGTCCAAATGATTCATGGGTAGTTGATACCGGTTCGATGACTTATACTTACAAATCATTGCACGGGCTAAGTAGAGTAATAAAGTGTGCTAGTGGTGAGTTGGATGTCCACGTCGGGAATGGTGCAAAAGTTGCACCGTTGGCCGTCAGCATTTATTCACTATCACTATCACTAGCATGAGGACTAGTTTTGGAGTTGAATAATTGTTATTTCATTCCCACCTTAGGAAGAAACATTATCTCTTCTTCATGTTTAGACTAAGATGGTTTTGAATTCTTAATAAAGAACAAGTGTTATTCAATATTTTCGAATGGTATGCTCTATGGTGTTTTTTCATTAGTGAATGGATTATATATTCTGAGTCTTGAAGATGCACATGTTTATAACATTAGAACTAAAAAACAATGACTCAATGATTTGAATCCTACATACGTCTGGCATTATCATTTGGGTCATATAAATAAGAAGCATGTGCAGAAGCTCTATAGTGATGGACTTTTGGAGTTATTTGATTTTGAATCATATGACACATGCGAGTCTTGCTTACTTGGCAAAATGACAAAGACACATTTCACTAGATAGAGTGAGAGGATGAGTGAGCTATTGGCCATAGTACATATTGATGTGTGTGGACCAATGAGCCATGTCACAAGTGGTGGTTATTAGTACTTCATCACTTTTACCGACTACTTTAGTAGATATGATTTTGTCTACTTAATGAGGCATAAGTGGGAGTCATTCGAAAATTCCAAGGAGTTCCAAAATGAGGTACAAAATCACACGGGCAAGACAATTAAATTTCTACGATCTGATCATGGAGGTGAATATTTGAGCCCTGAGTTAAGTGATCATCTGAAGCAGTATAGAATTGTTCCACAGCTGACTCCACCCGGCACGCCCCAGTGGAATGGAGTGTCCGAGCGGAGGAACCATACCTTGTTGGACATGGTTCGGTCGATGATGAGTCATGCTAATCTTCCATTATCCTTTTTGGGACTCTCTTTAGAAACTATCACTTTCACGACAAATAGAGTTCAATATAAGTCAGTAGAGAAGACGCCATATGAGATGTGGTCTGGGAGGTGTCCCAGTTTGTATTTTCTAAAGATTTGGGGTTTTGAGGCGTATGTCAAACGTTTGACGTCTAACAAGCTCACTCCTAAATCTGACAACTACTTCTTTGTGAGGTATCCTAGGGAAACCAAAGGATACTATTTTATAATAGAGAAGAGGGAAAAGTGTTTGTCACTCGAAATGGGGTATTCATTGAGAAAGAGTTTCTCTCAAAAGGAGTTAGTGCGAGAAAAGTGCATCTCGAAAAGGTTAGAGAGCCACTGGAAGGTGTTCCAGATCTCAATGAACCACAAAATATATGCGAGATGTTGCACAGCCCTATGTAGACACACCAGTCTCACAAAGGTCTTGGAGGGTAAGTCACACGCCACAGCGGTATATGTTTTTCACCACTAGGTAGCGCGATGTGTTGTTGTTGGACAACGGCGAGCCCAAGACATATGTGAAAGTAGTGATGGGACAAAACTCTAAGAAATGGCTTGGAGCCATTGGATCCGAGTTGGAGTCCATGCGAGAAAACCAAGTTTGGAACTTGGTTGATCCACCCGGTGGTGTAAAATATATTGAGTGCAAATGGATCTTCGAGAAAAAGATAGACGTTGATGGAAATGTTCGCATTTATAAAGCACGATTGGTGGCGAAATGTTTCCAGATAGATTTAAGGTGTTGATTATGATGAAACTTTTCGTCCATTGCTATGCTTAAGTCTATTTGGATCATCCTAGCAATTGCTGCATTTTATGTTTATGAGATATGGCAAATGGATGTCAAGACGGCTTTCCTGAATGGAAACCTAAGTGAGGATGTGTACATGACACAACCTGAAGGTCTTTACAATCCGTAAAATGTTGGGAAAGTTTGTAAGTTGCAGGAGTCCATTTATTGGCTGAAGCAAGCTTCTCAGAGTTAGAATCTTCGTTTTGATGAGGTAGTCAAAGGCTTAATCAAGAACAAAGAAGAGCATTAATTGTGTTTACAAAAATGCTAGTGGGAGCTCACTTGTATTTCTGGTCTTATATGTGGATGACATATTATTGATCGAAAATGACATTCCTTTGTTAAATGTTGTCAAGACTTCACTGAAAAATAGTTTTTCGATGAAAGATCTTGGAGAGGCAACATACATTTTGAGCATAAAGATCTATAAAGATAGATAAAAAACGGAGAATTCTAATAAATGATTTCTTCCAATGTCACATGGTATTTCTCTTAGTAAGACTTAGTGTGTTGCGACACTTGATGAGCTAGAGAAGATGAGTGTGATCTCGTATGCCTTCGTAGTCGGATCCATCATATATGCCATTTTGTGTACACGCCTAGATGTTTCATATGATCTAAGTGTTATGAGTAGGTACCAATCGAACCCGGGTGAAAGTCATTGTGCTGTAGTAAAGAGTATACTCAAGTACTTGAGAAGGATTGAGGATATGTTCCTAGTTTATGGTGGTGAAGAGGAGCTTGTTGTAAGTGGTTACATTGATGCTAGCTTTCAGACCGATAAAGATGATTCTCGATTGCAATATGGTTTTTTGTTCTGCCTCAATGGAGGCGCAGTGAGTTGGAAGAGTTCCAAGCAAGAGACGATGGCCAATTCTACAACAGAAGCTGAGTATATTGCAGCTTCAGAAGCTATGAATGAGGTTGTTTGGATCAGAAAGTTTGTTCCTAAGCTAGGTGTTGTTCCTAGTGTGCCTAGTCTAGTGGACCTCTATTATGATAATAGTGGTGCCATTATGCAAGCCAAGGAGCCAAGGTCATACTAGAAATACAAACATATACTTTGGCGATATCATCTGATCCGCGAGATCATTGAGAGAGGTGATGTGAAGATTTACAAGGTGCACATGGATTTGAACATAGCGGA
Source organism: Zizania palustris (assembly GCA_019279435.1). Taxonomy (NCBI): domain Eukaryota; kingdom Viridiplantae; phylum Streptophyta; class Magnoliopsida; order Poales; family Poaceae; genus Zizania; species Zizania palustris. The sequence goes on from JAAALK010000081.1 coordinate 43,518,966, forward strand.
TCCGTTGACAAAACCTCTACCATAGCCCAAGCATGAGGCGCACAAGATGTAATATCTCAAATTTTCCAAGGTAAAATAAATTGAGAATAATAACATTTCCAAATAAAAAGGAGTAATTTTAAATTAAAGAAAAGGAAAGCTACCCAATAAATCAAAACATAGAGAAATAATCCAAATTCAAGGCTTATAAAATTATGGTAGGTTCTAGGAGCCAATATATATTTTGGGATTTTTTACACAATTTTAGGATCTTTGCTTTTAGCTCTAAATTTATACATCAATTTCTTTAATTATTTTAATGAGAAAATGAATTTTAAATGCTATTGGGCCGCCTCCCTCGTTTCTGCTTGGCCCAGCCCAGTCCATCGCCCGCGTCACTGCCATGTGGGACCCTTCTGTCGGTGCCGCCCCCTCTCTCTCCCCCTCCCGCACTTGCCTGGTCCCACCCATCGGCCACTCGCGCCCCACCTTAGCCGCTGTCAAACAGGGCCACCTGTCGGCACCCTTACTCTCACCCGCACCCGCTGATAGGTGGGAGCCACCTGTCAGGTCCATCTTCCCTGATGGAAAGGAATCCCATTTCTATCGCTGGCGACCCCATTTCCAAATCCACTGCCCCGTGCCACCTTCCATCCAATTGCCCCCGGGATTATGATCCCCGAACACCGGCGATTGCTTGCCCCCAAAATTCAACGCGATTTGACCCCGATGGCATGTATCCATGCGTATGGAAGCTCGTCGGAGTAAACTTGGAATCCTTCCTCGGTTGACTCTCCTCGGCCTTCCATCTACACCGCCGACGACCCCTATAAGTACCCTAGCCTCCACCGCACCCCAAGCTACCCGAAATTGCCTTAGTCCCCGCTTTCCGATCACAGGCGTTCCCCTTTGTGCCGCCACCTCTTCTTGAGCTCTGGTCGCCTCTAGCTGCCAGCGGAGACCATCGTTGTCCTCGCCGTCGACACCTCTGGGACCATTGTCGCATCCTCTTCATCGGCCTCACCTTCAATGGACCAGTCGACCGCCGAAGCGCCGCTGTCGCCGTCAACCCGAGCGAACTTCGCTGCCCGGCTCATTGCTGGCCACATCCCGACAAACCCCGAAGCCCCAATTCTAGTACCATCATGACCGCACCCTCATCCCCTTTCCATTTTGGCATTTAGATCGGGTCCTTGGACATCGCTATCACTGTCGCACATGCCATTGTGCGCTGCCGGTGTCGGGGGAAAATGAGATCCCTCACCATTGCTGCGTGCCGTGCCGGGTGAAATCCCAGCCGTCGGATCTAAGGTGGACGACATAGATTAGATCACTGGTGGATCTAATCCAAACCTCCGATCTCACCGAACCGGTATCGGTAATCCTAGCGTCGGACCTCATTTAAAACCCTGCCTGAACCGCAGCCGCATGATCTGGATCTAACGGTCCTGGTGGCCCCAGTCCACGCGCACAGTCCTCAGGTTCACGGTGAACCTGGCTCACCATGGACCCGAGGCTGTTTTTAATTTAAATAAAATTAAGAACAATCAATTTAAACTTCAAAAATTCATATCTCACTCAATTTAACTCCAAATTTCCCATTCAAATTTCAGAAAATTCTAAATTAAATTCTCTACAACTTTAGTCCATTTAATTCATATGTTTTGTACTGATATTTTCAATTTATTAATCATTTAATCTCTTAATTTGGGTACCGAGAAGATTACGCCCCCGTCGAGGATCCGGAGTATTTTCCAGAGGTCCCACCATCACCCTTTGCTGATCAAGGCAAGTCACAACCCCCATTTTGATCATAATTGAGGACCATTTTTAATAAATATCGCTATAACTCATAAGATATAATTGCATTGTCCAATCAACAACCTTACACTATATTTATTAGATCCCCGACCCTATTGTGCAAACCCAAGCCATGCTTCTTGAGCCTAAAGTCATTGTCACCTGTAAAGAATAAATATTAGATAGTGTCCAATGTATCGACACAACTGCTATAGGGTAAAAATGAGTCGTTGTCAGATGGATTCTATTATATGATTCCCCCGATATATCTCTCATCCCTGGAATTCTGTTGGTTATGGAGTTTTAGTCAAGTATGTAAACATGGTGGGTTCCGAGTGCAAGCTAGGGCATTGGTCGGTAGCACCCAGGGCACTATAAGGACTGGCCTGCGGGATCTATTGCAAAA
>JAAALK010000081.1:43522150-43644014 GCA_019279435.1 Zizania palustris
CTTTGCGAGGAAGATTTGTTATTTTGATTGTCATAGATGATTTTTCCCATGAATCACCATTTAGGTTGTTGGACCAAAAGAGGCGACCATAGGGGGTGAATGGGAGCTTTTAAAACTCTGTTCTACTGAACAGGCTTCGAACACACCCTTCGAAGTGTCTGGTTTAGAGGTATCGAACACACTCCGAACACAGGATTCGAATAGGGTAAAAGTTCGAAGTTCAGAACACTTCGCTCGCACTCTGAAATCCAAAAATGAACTGAACTCTGCAAAGATAGTGCAGGCTTCGTACTACTGTACTTCGCACAAGTACGTTTCCCTCAGAGAGCTCTGAACAGATACTCTGCACTAGTAACCGGTACTAGGCTTCGAACTTCGGAGTGCTGAAAACAGACAAAACTGACTGCAATGAGGTCTTTGGCTATGCGAAAAGAACAAGCCTCAAATGGACGCTTCACAAAGTGCTTCGCTAGTAAACAGTGAGGACTAGCCTCCGAGTTACACAGAGTGAACACACAGTGTTACTCACAGAAATTGCACATATGTGAGACAAACATACTTCGTTGGAAATGAAACAGAGCAATAACTCTAGTTGGCACATAACGAAGTGAGATGCAGCAGAAAACTCACTCACGTGGTGCAAATATCACAGATACAAGTTCATGCAATCAATGAAAACAGAATGGGAATTTCATTGCAAGAACAGGGAACACAAAAACTCACAAGTTTAGAGAACACTTCATGGCAGTTGGCCAAAGCTACAGGGAAAACAGAAGGTTCTAAAAATGGAGTGCATAGTGTTACCCTAGACCTTAGCCCGCCTCTCCTTTTATAGGCACTACTCTGACTTGCGAAAAGACTACAATACCCCTAGGGTTTACAATGTTTTGTCTCTGGCAAACAAGGGGGTACAGATGGTAGTCTACTTTATTGGAAGCCCCTTTTGTCAACTTCACAGGGCAGAAAGTTTCAGCCTTTGTAGAGCAGAAACGATCAACTTTTGTAAAGCGGAATCTTCCGGAGCCCCCTTCGCACATGAAGTGTGCAGATACTTCGGTGACATGCTTCGAACCTGAAGGTCTTCGCTTCACCGAAGTTAGTATTCGATACATTGATGGTTTTGAGCCGAAGCCGTCAAAGCCCTTGAGCTTTCGCACCATCACCTCTATATTGGACCACCACGACTTTGCAGCAACTCCAGCTCGAACTCCGTCCATCCCTGTACTGAAGCCATGCATGGCTGAAGTACTTTAAATCATCCTCACTTCGAAGCCCCACCTTCAGGTTTATTCACCACCTTCCAAAGTCCCTCCTTCGTCCAAGGCCTCCGCACGAAGCATTTCCATCAACACTCCTTCGTAGTGTCCGCCTAGAGCATACTCTGAAGAGCCTTACTAGGACTATGCCTTCGATGCACCTCGACTTCTGAGACCTTCATCAGGTGTCCCTTCGAGTGCCTCCAACCAGAGCACACTTCGAACGCCTTTCCTCAATCCTGATGACTTCATCCGCCATCCTTTGAAGCTACTCCTCCGGAGTCCCTCTTCGGAGTGCCTGCCTCCGAGGACATTGCCTCGGGGTACCTTCAGCTGGAGCCACCCTCCGCACTTTCTGCCTTCGCCTGGTGCACCTCGACCCGAGGACCGACCTTGAATCCATGCAGCCTTCATGATAGAGCTCCCCGCTCGCCTGGCATCAAGCTCCCTGCTTGACCCAGGTTCACATAGTGGGAACCGTCCCATCGTCTTCGAAGTCACCTATACACCACCGACAAGCAGACAAGTGTTTCCAGTACCCCAGAGACCTCTTCGAGTAAACAACCTCTGGTACACACTCTGGTATACCCCAAAGTACCGAGCCCCTCGGTACAGTCTTCTCATCATATTCTGCAACAGCTGCAGCTAGCAAACACCAAACCCTTCGGTAAAACACCTATGAACCCCTTCGGAGGACCCCTTCGCTCAGAAGGTAAGACTTGTCAATCACTCATCACAGACTCAAAACAAAGGCACATTTCAACTTGATTTCTCCATCTCCCCTTGATGAGTGCATGACAACCAATTCAAATCAAGAAAAGTTGAAATTTTCAGCTCACAAGTGACCATAAAAACTCCAGAAAAGAGCCAAATAATGTCACTTGATAAAATAATCTCTCCCCCTTGACTTATGAAATCCATTTGGCCAACTACTCTCCTTCGGTAAGCATGAAAGCACATTACTTCCCTTGAGATAAGCAACAAGTTCTCCCCCTTTGGCATAAAAATTTTCTCCCCGTTTGAACTTCATCACGTGTTCTCTTGTTCTCCCCCTTTGATAGGCAACAAGGCATTTCTCTCCCCCCTTTGGCAATGCAAGAATCAAGGATCAATAAAAGATGCAAGGCTACAAAATGATGAAAAGTGTGAAGACATATAGTGCAATAATATGCCAAATTGTATGAAGCATTTAGCAAACTGGTAAGCAAAGGATTCAGACTTGCAATTCCTTTTATATTGTTAGGGGTTATTTGCTTGTCCACCTTATACTTTCCAACCAAGCCAAGCATAGGTCAAGAAATACCATCAGAAGCTTAAGACAGTGCTTTTGCCAAACACTAAGTTATCCCAGTTCATACCAAAGTGCTATGGTAAGCAGTCTAGAATAAAATAGTGCGACAAACAAACCTGCTTGGATCTTTTCATTTTAACACATAATCATGGATATTGCTTTTTGTTGAGTACCAATTGTTAGATAATTCCATGAAAAACAGTATTATTTTTGCATCTAAAGTAAAGGATTCTAGCTACTAGGCAGATAAAAGATAGCTAAAACAATTCTGCATAACACATGCTAGACACAAGACTAAGCAGTGATCAAGTTTGGTATTTTGTAAATTAAAATCATGCTCATAATGAAAGTAGATATATTAATCAGAGCTGAATGCATCATGATACTGACAATTATGCAAAGGCATATAAAAGCAACTAAATGAATCAACAAATAATGATAACAGAAGCCAATGCAAAACAATTAACACATGCTCCCCCTCACAAAATGTCGTAAGGATGACAAATACCAAGTTCCCCACGCAATAAGCAAATCGAGACACATCAAGGGGTTTGGTGAAAATGTCGGCAAGCTGGTTCGTGGTATCAACATATTGAAGCTCAATATCACCCTTCTCATTATGATCTTTGAGAAAGTGATATCGCACATCAATGTGTTTGGTTCTGGAGTGCTGAACTTGATTGTTTGCAATGCAAATGGCACTAGTGTTATCACAAAGTAGTGGACACTCTTATAATCTAACCCAAAATCCTGTAGAGTGGAAACCATCCACAAAATCTGGTGAGCAACAGCTAGCTGCAGCAACATATTCGACCTCAGTCGTAGATTGTGCAACGCTATACTATTTGCGGGAAGACTAGAAAACAAGAGATGTACCCAGAAAATGACAAGTACTAGAGGTACTCTTCCTATCAATTCTACACCCAACAAAATCCGCATTTGAATAACCATGAAGACACAAAGAGGAAGATACAGAATACCAAATGCCAAATTCGAGGGTATGCTTAAGATACCCGAGAATGAGGTTTTCTGCTTGGCGGTGTGAAGCTCTAGGCGAAGCCTAAAAACGAGCGCACAGACACATAGCGAAGTGAATATCCGGCCTCGTAGCAGTCAAGTAGAGGAGGGAGTCGGTCATGCTTCAGAACTCCCTCTGATCTATGGCTTCTCCATCCTCAACAGGATCCAATGCTACCAAAGTAGTCATTAGAGTAGCAAGGGGATTTGCATTGACCATGTCAAACTTCTTGAGCAAGTCCTTGGTGTACTTCGTCTGATGGACGATGGCACCTTGTTTTCTTTGCTTGATTTGCAAACCAAGGAAAAATGTGAGTTCACCCATCATGGACATCTCGAACTCCCTGCTCATGGTATCTATAAACTCGGCAACCAAAGAATGAGAAGAGCCACCAAAGATGATATCATCAACATAAATCTGGACTAGGAGGAATTCTTTGCCATGCTTGAGAGTGAAAATGGTTTTATCAACAGATCTCATCAAATACACTCGCTCAAGCAGAAAAGACTTAAGTCTATCATACCACGCCCGGAGAGCCTACTTGAGTCCATAAAGAGCCTTATGAAGTTTAAGGACACTATGGTGGTAGTTGAGGTTTTCAAATCTAGGGGTTATTTTACATAAACATCTTTGCCTATAAAGCCATTAAGAAAAGCACTTTTGACACCCATTTGGTAAAGTTTGAATCCACGGGATGCAGCAAATGCAAGTAAAATTCTAATGGCCTCAAGACGTGCAACAGGTGCAAAAGTTTCAGTAAAATCAACGCCTTCTAACTGAAAAAAAAACCATAAGCCACAAGTCTAGCTTTATTTCTAACAACTGACCCATACTCCCCTTGTTTGTTTTTGAAAATCCATTTAGTTCCAATGAAATGAACATTAGGAGGGGGATCTACAATAGTCCATACTTGGTTTCTCTCAAAATTTTCAAGTTCTTCATGCATGACATTGATCCAACTAGAATCAGATAAAGCATGACTCACATCTAAGGGCTTGAAAGAAGCAACAAAATCAGAATAAATGAAATGAGCATGAGAACGTGTTACCTTTTGATCAAGCTCACCAATGATCTACTCGAGAGGATGCATCCTTTGAATGTGATAAGGAACCTCACGGCGGGATGCAGTCTCCCCCTCAACTTGTGCTGATGAGTGGTCGAAGATGACCGATGTCGAGATAGTAGCTTCGGGGCCTCTCGCTGAAGTAGTTGAAGTGGGGTCGGCTTCGGGGGTCGATTTAGAGGGTAGTAGGGGATCATCCTCGAAGTCTTCTAGATCTTCATCTTCAAAGATAGTCTGTTCCATATCGTGTTCACTTGCCTATTCAACAGAAGAGCTAACACAGGGGGTTGATTCATCAAAAGTCACATCACATGACTCGATGACAGTGTTAGTTTCCAAATTGTAAACATGATAAGAATGATCATGGGTAGTGTATCCCAAAAAGATCCCGTCAGAAGAACACGACTCAAATTTATTACTTTGAATGAATGTCAATGCACCTAGAAGTTCAGTAAAAAGTCTCAAATCTATGCTCCGAAAGTATGAGAACACTTCATCCTTACTAGCTAAAAAGAAGACCCAAGAGTAGCGAGAGAAATCATCGACAATGACAAGTACGTACCACTTGCCGCCTAAAGAACTAACCCGAGAAGGACCTATAGTGTCCATATGGAGAATTTCTCTGGGTTGTTCTGTCATCACCATAGATATAGGTGAATGTGAATCAGCAATCATTTTCCCATGTCGACAAGGAGTGCAAATCAAATTCTTCTCAAATTTGAGCTTGGGAAATCCTCGGATCAGACCAAGGGCACTCAAGCGAGCTAGCAACTCAAAGCTCATATGCCCTAGTCTCCTATGCCACTTCCAGAGCTTAAAAGTAGAATGTGCAACTAAATAGTGAGAAGAACCAAATGACTCTGAAAATTCAGCTCCAAAAACTCTCCCAACTCTAAAAATCTTACAAACCAAAACGTCATCAGAATTGAGTACTTGCAAAGTATCGCGGTGAAAATGCACTTAGAAGTCCTCATCAAGTAACTGAGATATAGAAAACAAATTGTATAACAAATTTTCAACCAAAGCAACATCTTTGAGAGTGAAATTCGAATTGATTCTTACCACACCTTTACCTTTCACTTTTCTCCTTCGATTATTGCCGAAGGTGATTTGCTCCTTTTGCTTGGTTGTAGTGAAGCTGGAGAACCATGTTGTGTTCCCAGTCATATGGCGCGAACAACCGGAGTCCATGATCCATGTGCCCTCCAAGCCTCGTTCTGGCGCCTACACAAAATGAGAAAACCTCGATCGCTTAGTGCTGGGGTGAGTGAAAATATGACGAGGCATCCAACACTATCATATACGAGTAGTAGGCAAAGTAAAAGCATACTGTCTACACACAGGTAAAATAGAGTGATGTAAAGTGTGAGGTCTACCTACATGATGCAATCCAAACACATGATGAGGTCTCCCAATAGTTTGAGCATGCACAGAACACAACTGAGCAAGCTCACCCATGACAATAGTGCAAGATTCACATTCAACATCATCAATTCTAGCCTAAGTCTAAGGTTTTTTCTATCTCTAGCAGACCGAACAAGTAATATATCCCAACCAAGAACTCTCATTCAATTCATCAACTTTAATGGAAAGCTGGTCATAGGATAGTGGTACCTCAGATGAGCCTAGCTCATCACCGTTGTGACTGCTGTCAGCCATGAAACACAGTCCGGTGAAATCTCATGCCTTCTTCTCCTTATTTTCTTCCTTCCTTGGAGACTCTTCCACCTCATCAGAGCTTGACTCCTCAGTTGAGGAAGTGTCGATGTCACTGAGTGTCGTGACAAAATCTCTGGAAGAGGCTTTGGCTACCCTCTTTGCCATTTTGTTGTGCTTACCCTTGGTGTAGGGTTTTCTCTCCTTGTGGTGTTTGGTGCGCTCACTCTCTTCTCTCCTCTTAATCTTAGGACAATTGGCCTTGATGTGAGAAGTGTGACCACACTCAAAACACCCACTAAAGCCACTTCTCCTCATCCGCCATCCTTAGAAGCTACTCCTCCAGAGTCCCTCTTCGAAGTGCCTTGCCTCCGAAGACTTTGCCTTAGGGTACCTTCAGCTGGAGCCACCCTCCGCACTTTCTGCCTTTGCTTGGTGCACCTCGACCTGAGGACCGACCTTGACTCCACGCAACCTTCGTGACCAAGCTTCCCGCTCGCATGGCATCAAGCTCCCTGCTTGACCCAGGTTCACCTATTGTGAACCGTCTCATCATCTCCGAAGTCACCTGCACACCATCGACAAGCAGACAAGTGTTTCCAATACCCCAGATACCTCTTCGGGTAAACAACCTCCAGTACACACTCTGGTGTACTGCCCAAAGTACAGAGCCCCTCGGTACAGTCTTCTCATCGTATTCTACCAGACCCCTCTGACAGACATACTCCACTGCAACAGTTGCAGCCAGCAATCACCGAACATTTCGGTAAAATACCTTCGAACCTCTTCGGAGAGTCCCCTTCGCTCAGAAGGTAATACTTGTCAATCACTCATCACAGACTTGAAACCAAGGCACATTTCAACTTGGTTTCTCATAGGTTGTAGAGGAAAACTTTCAAGAAGGACAATGTTGTTGTAAAGGGACCACCAAGGCGTTTAAGCGGTCCAGAGATCACTGATATGCTGAGTGAGTTGGTTCTTAATGAAAATGGGGATGCATTTGTAGGTTTCGGAACCAAACATAACTGGACCCACATATGTGGATTATGGGAACTACCGTATGTCAAATCGTTGATTGTAATGTACAACATTGACGTCATGCATTAGGAATGTAATGTTGGTGAAAGTATTATAAGAACATGAATGGATTTCGTGGATAGGACAAAAGATAATCTTAATGCGAGAAGAGATTTGGCTAAGATTTGTAATCGACCAACCCTTGAGTTGACAAATAGTGATGGCAATCCACGTGCCCCATTTTGTTTAAAACCTAGAGAAAAGAAACAAGTATTGAGATGGTTGAAAATTTTGGAATTCCTAGATGGTTACCGAGAGATTTAGAAGAGCTATGAATTTGAAGACAAGGAAGTTAAATGGATTGAAAAGTCATGATTACCACATAATAATGGAAAGACTCCTTGTAATGTTTCGTGGGTACTTGAATGATGATGTGTGGAAGGCATTAGTTAAGCCGAGACATTTTTATAGACAACTTTGTGCTAATGAAATTAAGAAAGAGATGATGAAGAAGTTGGTGAAAGAGACACCAATGATTTTATGTAAATTGGAAAAAATATTCCCTCCAAGATTCTTCAGTCCAATGCAACATTTACTTGTTCATCTTCCATATGAAGCTAAGGTAGGTGACCCTGTGCAATATAGCTAGATGGATCACATTGAAAGGTCCCTAAATAATGCAAGAGTTGAATTTTGCATCGCAGAAGAATTTAAATTGAAAGAGATAGCATACTTCTATTAACACTAAAATCTGTCGATGAAGCACCAACGGACATTGACGTCAGTTCGGCAATCCAAAAGCACACATACGCCTAGGGGTGGCCCGCTAAACGTCACGTGACACTGACACCATGTTCCAACGGCCCTTGACCATGACAAGAGATATAAACTGAGTCGCTAGGCAATCAAACAATTCTGAAATAATATTTTTCAATTAACCAAAGTGTGAGGAAGGTGATCAAACCAGCCAAGTCAGGGCCGATTGGACCAAAGTAGATCTAGGGGTCAGATCGGCCGAGGTAGGCCAGTCAGACTGACAATAGGCCGCCGGTTGGACTAGCAGAGTGGAGGGGTGATCGAAGGGGGCCTTCAACGTGCGAAGGGCAGGAGGCTACCGAAGACCCCTTCGCATGGGCGGTCAGACCAGACTCAGGTTATTGGTCGGACCGAAGAGACGTGAAGGGGTCTGAAGGGCTCCGGCGCGTGGTGCGAGGTGTGAATGAAGTGGGGCTCCAGCGCTTGGTGCGAAGGTGACCAAAGTGGAGGCTCCGACGTGTGATGCGAAGGCGCTCTAGAGGGCCTTCACACACGTTAGGTCGGACCGGCCTTGGGCCGCCGGTTAGACCAAGGTGTGCTGGCATACCTGATGATGACGCGACATGGGCCAATCAGACCGAGGGGTGCCACTGGTTAGACCGATAGAAGAGGCGAGGCGGCCTTTGACTTGCAGGAGATCATCTCGATGATGGTAGATGGATGTAGGGCTTCTTGGCGAAGAAGATGAAGATCTTGGCCCTACAAAATAGATTAAATCAATAGAAATTCGGCCTAGGGACCGAATTACCCAAAAGTAACTGTAGAAACTGATAAAAATCCAATATGTGTATTGAACAGACGATTCACAAGCGAATCGACAAGGATTACCGCGATTACGATGCGATGGACGGATGGTTTATAGCACAAACCAACAAAGATGAACGTTATGGCTAATCCTAGGGCAAGGAAAATAGTAGATTGAAAAGAATGATTCAAAGGGATAGATTGGATCTATTAGGGTTTTTTAGAGTCCCCTTGAATCGGCCTTGCCCCTATGTATATAGGTGGAGGTATTGTCGTTCCTAGGCTCTAATCTAGCTAGAAAACAAGTCCAAGTCAGTAAAAATTGATTAGAGATAAAATTATCCCAAAACCAACTAAATCCCTTCAGACTCGGAGTGGGCCGGTCGACCGAGCCTATATGGCTGGTTGGACCGGCCTGTGCCAGAATTCATATTTTCGACCCAAATTACCAATTTTAGACTTTTTTGGTAATTTTGACCATTAATTGCATTTTTTTCTATCAACGCATGCCCCCTGCCTTTTGGCAAAATTAGTGAGCCAAAAACACAACGGTCTAAGGGCGATATAATCCATATCAGCCTTACGACACTTCAAGCGTCTTGCCACACACATGGGAAGTACTTTTTCAAATATCTACCATTCAAAGATATATGAAATGGCTATCCTTGCAAAGATTCTAGCAAATATGCATTACCTAGAGCAATTTCAATAACTTTAAAAGGACCTTCCCAACTGTTGATAGCAAAAAATGGCATTAATGGCTAGATTGCCAAAATATCAGTTTTGGTGATTTGGGCCGAAAATACACATGTCCAGGGTCTGTCCGAAGCCCTATAGGGCCGAAGTCCATTGAGCTATGGGCTCCGAGAGCCTCTAGCCAGCCCATGGGCTTTGGTCGGGAAGCCTTCGGAGGCCCACGCCACCGAATCTCCCGAGGAGCAAGCCTCGACGGGCCTGGCCGAAGCCCACTTCGGCAGAGATGGAGTTGTATGCGATTCCAGCTCAATTCTTATCTCCATCTGGTCGGGTTAATAGCAGATTAGACCAGGAATTAAGCCCTATAAATAGAGAGGCGAGGCCAGCGTAGAGACCCCCCCAACTCAAACCAAACCAAAGCCCTAGCTTTGATCGTATTTACTTTACCTTTATGTTCCTGTACCTCTTTGCGGGTTTGCCTAGAAGCCCTCCGCCGGCCACTACGGAACAGTGGTAACCCATGTTACTTCGCCTGTGAAGTATTCGTTAATCTACGTAATAGATTGCTATCGCCTTGTTACTTCGCCTGTGAAGTATCTGCTAATCTGCGTAATAGATTGCTACCTTCGCTACTAGTGCAACACTTAGCAAAATTTGGTCCTCGGGCCGAATTTGTACTTCGAATTACCTTTGTTGCAGGTTCCTACATTCAGAGCTACTTCATCAGAGGTGTCCGGAGCTGAGAGATTGGTTTCGGAGGTCACCAGGACACCCTTCGGCGGGACTGCAGGCTCCGGCAACAGGCTTCGTTAGCATACTTCATCACAACGGGCTTCTCCATGACCATACTCCGCACCGGACGAAGTTGCGCTCACACGTGGCCCTCGTGTCATTATTCCGTAGTTTGCTGTATCGGAGATCTCACGCCGAACCCCGTTGTTTGGAGGTGATCATCGTGTCCAGATCCGTTCGGAGTCCATCTTCGGCGGAGTACTTCGCACTAGACGTCGAAGGTACACTTTGGTGACCCCTTCCCACTAGACTTTGAACCAGACGGGCTCTGACTGGTTTGCTGATTTTATTCTGTTTAATCTATATCTTTTGGCTAATTGGATTATTTTGTGTAATCTGGTTGCCTGGCGACTCCACACCCCCCTTATCATGACTAAGGGTAGTCGGAACGTGACGTCGGTGCTACGTAACGCTTAGGATTGTTCCTAAGTATCCGTGCACTTTTGGATCGTCGAACTGACCCAAGTGCGGGGCACGTTTCCGTGTCAACACACTTTTTAGCGACTCCGCTGGGGAAGGCTACGCCAACATGACAAGTACATCTACATCGGCCACCGGTACATCTACGTCGACTACTACATCTACACCGCTGATGGACACAATAGGAGGCACGGATATCGACAACCGCAACATCTTGACACCTACACTTGAAGATATCCCCGCAGAAGACCGAGCAGAGATCGAGGCAAAGTTAAAAGCACTCCAAGACATGATGCTTGGGGGCTACGTCAAGACACGTGCAGGCTTCATCAAGCGCGACATCGTCACCCCCGACCTCACTCAGGTCCAGGTAACACCTGTATCGCTTTGTTTATCTTCTTTAGAAATTGAGCAAAAAATAGCCGCGTTAGTAGATCAAGCCATTAGCGGTTCGCTAGCCAACCGTTTAGATTCGGCAGTCAGCTCCCAAGTAGAGGCAACTCTTAGAAGGTTCGGCTTTACTGAGGCCGCACCCTCGGTTCCTATTGCTAGTGCACCTCCGACAAACCACGTATACGGTAGGACTAACGACAGCACTGGCACAATCATGTCTCCGGCCTCAACACTTATGGCCGATACTAATCATTACACCTATAGTCAAAACAACACTGCGTACCATGCACCACCACCTGCGCCGGTACATGCGCTGCCCGCACCACATGCGCAGGCGCCCGGACATGAGCACGTCATGCATATAGCACGTAGGGAAGAGGTCCATGGCCGACACGCCGATATCCCACCGCGTGTCGCACCACCGCATGAGATACGCGCACAAGCAACATGCCAAGATGACATAGAGGAGCGGGTCCACGCACTATTTAGGGAGTGTGCCGGCTTCGTGCCCAAGGGACGGGTTAGGGTTTACCGTAAACCATACCCCGACCACCTTGATACAGTACCCTACCTCCACGACTATAGAATCCCTGAATTCACTAAATTCGATGGCGAGGGTAGCAAGACTACACTAGAGCATGTTAGTCAATTTTTGGCGCAGTGTGGAGAAGTTAGCGGGATAGATGCTCTAAAGGTTTGACTATTTTCTCTCTCGCTGTCCGGCACCGCTTTCACTTGGTTTTCGGCGCTCTCGTCGAACTCCATCTAGACGTGGGATGATTTAGTGCGGAAATTCCATGATTATTTCTACATGGGTGAGATACAACTCAGGCTTTCGCATTTGACATCGGTTAAGCAGAAATCTAGCGAGAACACCTCTGAGTACATCAAGCGTTTTAGGGATACTAGAAACCGATGTTTTAGCCTTAATATTTCAGAAAGGGACTTGGCGGAACTAGCGTTTAACAAGTTGCATTCTGAAATTAAAGAGAGGTTAGATAACCAAAACTTTTTAGAAGTTAGCCAAGTTTTGCAGTAGGCTCTGGTCCAGGAAGGTCGAGCCAAAGATAAGAAATTTATTAAGACATTTAGCAAGCCCAGGGCTGAAATCCACATCATGGAACGTTCTGACGAGGAAGAGTCAGAAGAGGAGGATTCGGCCGATATGTACGCGGTCGAATGGGTGTGGAACGCTAAGAATAAACCTGCCACCTGCTCCGAGTTACGACCATCCCCCACAAAGAATTGACTTAGTGAGGTCAAGTAATCGTTTGATATAACTAAATGTGATAGAATATTTGATTTTCTCATAAAAAGTCAACTTCTCAGGTTACCTAAGGGTCAAATCATTCCACCTGCCGATGAGTTAAAGAAGCATCCATACTGTAAGTGGCATGATTCACATTCGCATAATACTAATGACTGCAATGTTTTTTGACGGCAGATACAATCGGCCATAGAAGAAGGACGATTGAAGATAGACCATAATCCGAAGATGAAGCTGGATAAAGATCCTTTTCCCGTCAACGCCGTCGACCTCGACGAGAAGAAGGTGTTGATTCGGCCAGAATAGGCCGAGTCGGCTAAGGGGAAGGACGTGTGGTAGGAGTGTGGAAACAAAACATTAACACCCCTTCGGCTAAGGCTCACAAGAGGCCGAAGGTAACGTATGATATGCTGTTGAACAAGCATCGAAGAAAGGCCAAGAAAACAGGTCCACACACTAAGGAGCTAAAACAGCCGAAGGCCCCGAGGCTTTCGGAGGGTGAGTTCGGCCCGAAGCAGGCACACCCTCCGCATGGTGGCTTTGAGCCTCGATGGCCGAAACCCCTATACAACAACTTTGGCCCCCAATGGGCGAACCCTGTATCGTGTTGGACTTCTCTGATGGGAGGCTTTGGCCCGCACTGGTCGAACGTACCTCCGGCCTGGCAGGACCCTTCACTGGTGTGGTCCGAGATGCCATCAACACTGCCGAACCCCCTTCCAGGTAACGGGTTCGGTTCACAGTGGGCGAGGCCACTAGAGCCACCGATGCCTCCTCCGTATGACAGGGCGCGGACCCCGTGGGCTCCGTACGTATCTGGGTCGGGGTACCCTCCGCAACCTAACACTATGCCTTGTTTTCCTTCAGGGTGTTATGGATGGCAGGAGCAAACAGGCGCAGCGGAGGGGGGCATCGTCCACAGACTGTCCGTGGTGCCTCCGAATCGGACCATGCAGAGCGAAGCCGAAGGGTGCGAGCACGCGGAGGCCGAGGTCAAGGAGTCCGAAGCCATAACCATCAGAGTTGGGTCTCAGGAAGTCCCAATCCCGAAGACTTTGTCACCGAGGTCTGACAGAGGTAGGTCCCATGCTTCGGCCGGACTCTATGCCGAAGCCTGGTTCGACTGGCCGAACAAGGCCGGTCCATTCGTCGGGGTCCGCAGCGAAGGCCCCTCCGAACACAGAGTTCACAAGGCCGAAGGGCACAGTGCCACTTTGGCCAGAGTTAATGGAGGCCAAACAGTAGCACCCGACAATAGGCCTAAGCCATCTTGGGCCCCTCCAAGCATGTCCAAATCACAGAAGAGACGCCTACAAAGACTACGGGCACAGGAGATGCGCGAGAAGAAAGCTGAGGCCGAGCGCGATGCTATCTTTGAAGAAATCGGCCCTCGGCCAGCTACAAAATAGGTATGGAGGGAGAAGCCGATTGAGATGACTAACCCAGATCCTAGTATGGGCGACAACGATGACGACATGCTCGACGATGATTACTCGCCCATCTCTAAAGAGCCCGCACCCCAAATGATGGACATCAACATCGTCACGCTGCCCGCCGAGTTCACCCTACCACAGGATGAGGCCGAGGTCGCTCAGTTGAACCTCGGTCCGTGCAACGCCATCTTCGAGAAGCCCGAGGACTCGGCTCGCCATCTGAAGCCTCTATACGTTAGAGGTCACATCGATGGAAAGCCGATTTCCCGAATGCTCGTCGACACCGGCGCCACTATTAACTTAATGCCTTACTCGTTGTTGAAGAAACTTGGCAGGGACGAGGATGACCTGAAGAAGACCAACTTGATGCTCAACGGCTTCAACGGCTAGAGCTCCGAGGCCAAGGGAGTACTCTCTATGGAGTTGACGATGGGCAACAAGACGTTGCCAACAACATTTTTCGTCGTCGACGTACAAGGTAACTATAGCGTATTACTCGGGCGCGACTAGATTCATGCAAACTGTTGCATTCCCTCTACTCTAAACCAGTGCCTGATACAGTGGGACGGCGATGAGGTAGAAGTCATTCCCGCGGATACTTTGACCCAAGTAGCATTGGTCGATGTATCAGTTGACGCCGTCCATAACAAAGTGGAGTGTCTGTCAGGAAAGAGATCTTTCGGATTACGATTTTGTTAGTGTATCCGGAGGATGGTTTGTACTAGTGTCTATAAAGCCGGCTGGAGTAGCACGGCTATTTTTGTATTAATAGTCATGTCTAGCAAGAGTAATCTATATTGGCTAAAGTCTCGTGTGGAGCAATATCGGTCAAGTAAAGACGGTATTGCCGAAGCCATCGGGAACTTTAGCGAAGTAGAGAAATTAGGACAAGGTTTTGTGTCGGCCGATCCCTTGGAGGAAGTCGATGTAGGTGATGGTAGCATCCCAAGGACGACTTTTGTAAACCAAAATTTACAGCCCGATGAAAAGGTTGAAGTAATAAAGTTACTTCGGTCGTATGTCGATTGTTTTGCATGGGAGTATAGCGAGATGCCGGGGCTAAGCCGTGATCTCGTGGAGCATCAGCTGCCTATCAAGCCTAGATTTAGGCCTTATAAGCAGCCTCCCCGCTGCTTTAATTCGGTCGTCTATGACCGAGTTAAAGAAGTGGAGCGACTACTCAAGGCTGAATTTATTAGGCCGTGTAGGTATGCGGAATGGGTTGCTAACATTGTGCCTGTAGAGAAGAAATGGAGCAGCAAGATACGGGTGTGTATTGATTTCCGGGATCTGAATAGAGCCACCCCGAAGAATGAGTATCCAATGCCGATAGCCAACATGCTGATCAACGATGCTTCAGGACACAAGGTACTAAGTTTTCTTGATGGCAATGCTGGTTATAATCAAATCTTTATGGCCGAAAAGGATGTCTATAAGACTGCCTTTCGATGCCCTGGGTTTTGTCGGTTTGTTTGAGTGGGTCGTCAAGACTTTTGGTTTGAAAAATGTCGGCGCCACATATCAGCGCGCTATGAACTTGATCTTTCATGACTTGTTAGGAGTCATGTTAGAAGTTTAAATCGATGATGTTGTAGTCAAATCGGACACTGTGGGAAACCATTTAGCCGATTTGAAGGTTGCTTTCGATGGGATGCGATGGTATGAATTGAAAATGAACCCACTCAAGTCTACTTTTGGTGTGTCGGTGGGTAAGTTCTTAGGTTTCATGATTCACGAGAGAGGCATAGAAATTGATCCTAAGAGACTTGAGAAGATTAGAAACATTGCGGCGTCGACATGCAAAAGGGATGTACAAAAATTGCTAGGCAAGATGAACTATTTGCGTCGCTTTATATCCAACTTGTCCGGCAAGATTGATGCATTTGTCCCTATACTCAAGCTAAAGAATGAAGCCGAGTTCACCTGGGGGGGCAAGCCAACAAAGTGCTTTCGAAAAGATCAAGGAGTGCTTGTCATCACCGCCTGTGGTGAGAGCACCTAAAGTCGGGATCCCGTTTCGGTTATACATCGTCGCTGAATATAGCGTGATTGGAGACGTGCTAACACAGGAGGTAGAGGGAAAAGAGTACATCATCACATTCTTGAGCCGCCGCCTGATGGACGCAGAAACCAGGTACGCATTTGTAGAATGATTGTGTTTATCACTTTACTACGTGTGCACCAAATTGCGCCATTATCTTCTCCCTACTACATGTGTTGTCGTTTGACAAACCGATGTTATAAAGCACATGTTACGGAAGCCGATCCTAAGTGGAAGAATCGGAAAATGGGCTTACGCGTTGATGGAGTATGACTTGGCCTACGAACCCCTAAGAGCGATGAAAGGTCAAATCGTAGCCAACTTTATAGTTGATTACCACATAGATGTCAGCTGGAGTGACAACATTGCTCTAGTTGAGGTAGTGCCATGGAAGCTTTATTTTGACGGTTCGGCTTGCAAGAGTGGCCAAGGTATTGTAGTGGTTCTCATATCACCTAATGGAATGCACTTTGAAACTTCAGCCTAACTAGAATTTTCTGCCAGTAATAACCAAGCCGAATATGAAGCTTTATTGCTAGGTCTTGAATTACTAGAAGCTGTAGGTGCTAGACATGTTCATGCACATGGTGATTATTTGTTAGTAGTGCAACAAGTAGCTAAGAGTGCTCAATGTTTTAATGGCTTGCTGAATAGTTACTTGGATAAATGTATAGACATAGTTGCTACTTTTGATGACTTTAAAATATCTCACGTGTCAAGAGAAGCCAATTCAGTCGCCAGTGATTTGGCTCAGCAAGCATCTGGATACCAAATTAGGAGAGGAAAATTTTCTGTATTAGGGTGTGCCAGTAATAGTGGGCAGGCACACCCTCCGGATCGAACCCCTCTGGCCGCCGAAGGCCACTGCGCGCCATGGATCCTAGATCGGAGTGCCCTGCCATCCGAAGGAGCTAGCACGCCGAAGTCTGTAGGTCGAAGCCTCCTGCACGCAGAAGGCTACCCAGAGTCCGAACCTTCCGGAGGGCTTCGGCCCAGCACACTCCGAGCGGCCACCCCGGTCGGGCTTCGGCAAGAGTTGGAATGGCTCGGGGGCACCCCGAAGTCAGTAATTTAGAAGTTTTTTTAGAAGATGGGCCGGTGAGACCCTCTAAAACCTATAAAGGTTATTGGAGAGTCCCAATCATCCAGTATTTGAGAGACCCTAGCCAAAGGGTTGATCGGAAGTTTCGGCGACAAGCGTTCAAATTCGTCTTGATAGACGACACATTGTATCGCTGAACCATCGACGGAATGCTATTGAAGTGTTTAGACCATGAGCAATCTCAGGTAGCTATGGGAGAAGTCCATGAAGGGCTTTGCGGCACTCATCAGTCGGCCCAAAAAATGAGTTGGACGCTCAAAAGAGCAGGGTTTTATTGGCCGACTATGACTGAAGATTGTTTCAAGTACTATAGAGGGTGTGAATCATGTCAGAAGTTTGGCAATATCCAGTTAGCTCATGCCTCGTTGATCAATCCTATTGTCAAGCCATGGCCGTTTCGAGGTTGGGGTTTAGACTTCATCGGCCAAATTCACCCTCCTTCCTTAAAAGGGCATCAGTTCGTGTTGATGGTGATAGATTACTTCACTAAATGGGTAGCCAGTGGGGGTAAAGTAATATGGGGCCCACTGCGCCATCGAGAACTGGTACGGAGGTGGAGGCATCAGTGGCTCTAGTGGTCTTGCCCACCGTGGGCCGAACTCATTCCTTCGCGGAGGGTTCGACCTCGTTGGAGGTCCTGGCCGAGTGTTTGCCTTCTCAGCCCTCTTCTTGTGATTCTGAAGTAGCATCTCGTAAGTCACCTTTGGCTTCTTGTGTGATTTAGCTGAAGATGTTGCATTGGTGTTCACCTTCCAAACCCCTAGCTCGAGATTCTTTGGCACAAACATCTACGGGCGAGGTTCTCCAACTACGACTTCCTTCCCCTAGGCCGACTCGGCCTTCCCGGGCCCAATCAGCACCTTCTTCCAATCGAGATCGATGGTGTTCATGGGGAAGGTGTCTCGGTAGAGCTTCATTTTAGTATTTGTATCCAATTTCAAGCATCCTTCCTCTATGTCCGATTGAACCTATCGATGAAAAACATTACAATCATTAGTTGAATGAGAATGTGAATCATGCCACTTACTGAGAAACCAAGGGTTGGTTTCGGAGTCTATGATGAGTGATTGACAGATATTATCCTCTGATTCGAAGGGGTCCCTCCGAAGGTGTTCGGAGGTTGCTTCACCGAAGGGTTCGGTGGGTTCTATCTGCTGCAGCTATTGCAGCGGAGTGTGCCTGTCAGCGGGGTCCGACAGTTCACAATGACTGGGTCGTAACGAAGGTCTCAGTACTTTGGGCAGTACACCAGAGTGTGTGCCGAAGGTTGTTTACCCGGAGAGGTCTCCGGGGTAGTAGATACACTTGTTTGTTTGTCTGTGGTGCGCAGGTGACTTCAGAGGTGACGAACGGTTCACAGCAAGTGAACGTGGGTCAAGCGGGAGGCTTGATGCCAGGCGAGCGGGGAGCTCGGTCACGAAGGCTGCGAAGGGGCCGAGGTCGGACCTCAGGTCGAGGTGTTCCAGATGAAGGCAGAGAGTGTAGAGCATGGCTCCGGGTGAAGGTACTCCGAGACGAAGTCCTCGGAGGAGAGGCACTTCGAAGGCACTTCGAATGGAGTGACTTCGGAGTATGGTGAACAAAGTCCTCAGCAATGAGGCAAGGTGTTCGAAGTGTGCTCCGGAGGGAGACACTCGAAGGTATAGCTGACGAAGGTCTTAGAAGTCGAGGTGCATCGAAGGTATGGTCCGGGTGAGGTTCGTCGAGGAGTGTGCTCAGGGAGAGACACTGCGACGAAGTGATCATGGAATGCTTCATGCGGAGGCCGTGGACGAGGGAGGGACTTCAAGGGTGGTACTCCGAAGGTGGGGCTTCGGAGTGTGGCCAACTTGAGGTACTTCGGCCATGCATGGCTTCAGTACACGGACTGACGGAGTACGAGCTGGGAGAAGCTGCGAAGCCGTGGTGGTCCACTCCGGAGGTATTGGTATGAAGGCCCAAGGGCTTTGACGGCTTCAGCTCAAAACCATCACTATATCGAAGGCTGACTTCGGTGAAGTGAAGGCCGTCAGGCTCAAGGCTTCTCACCGAAGCTACCGCACCCCTCGCGTGCAAAGGGGGGCTTCAGAAGACTCCAAGACCGCAAAGGCTAATGTTGTCTCCTCTGCGAAGCTGACAAAAGAAGCCTCTAAATAAAGTAGACTACCAACTGTACCCCCCTATTCTGATGAGACAAAAATATTGTAAACCATAGGGGTAATGTAGTCTATTCACAGGGCTCAATAGTGCCTTTAAATAGTGGAGGCTAGCTAGGTCACTGTAACACTTTGAGTAGACATTTTTGAGCTCCTGTGCTAGCCGCCACATACTCTGTGTTCATCCTGTGAGTTCATTTTGTGTTCCCTGTTCAAGCAATGAAACTTTGATTCTATTTTAATTTATTGTTTGAACTTGTATGCCTACTTGCACTGCATGTTTTGATTTCTCTATGCACCATCTTCTTCTGGGTTGAGTTTGTGCACTGGTTCTCTTTTGGAGAAGTGTGTGAGAGGTATGTTCGTGTGAAGTGTGTGTTTTTCAGTGTTTGTTCGCTCTGTGTAAACTGGAGGCTAGACCTCTCTGATTACTAGCGAAGCACTGTCCTTGGGTTGAATCGAAGCCCGTTTTCTTCCTTTGTCGAAGTCCTTGGCAAAGTGTGTTCTGTGTGCTTTTAGACCTTCGAAGTACGAAGCCTAGTACCAGTTGATAGCACAGAGTGTTTGGTCGAAGTTCTCAGAGGGAAGTCTGCTCTTGCGAAGGGTGAAGTGCGAAGTCTGCTCGAAGGCACCTAGTGTGCGGAGCCTGCACTGAGTTAGCAGGGTTGAGTTTTTGGGTGTTGTGGGTGGAGCGAAGTCTTCTTGGTTTCGAACTTTTGCTCCTTGCGAAGCCTGATTTTGGAGTTGTGAAATATCTCCGAACTAGAGCTTCGAAGGGTGTGTTCGGAGCTTGTTCCGCAAAAGACTGAATTAAAATAGAAGGCTATTTTTAGTCTGAAATTTTAAAAGCTCCCATTCACCCCCCTGGTCGTCGTTTCTGGTCCAACAATTGGTATCAGAGAGGGTTAAGATCACCAGTTGACCTTAACTGGTTTTGTGATCTATTGGCGACATGGACAGAGTTAGTAAAATACCTCTGTTTGATGGGACGGACTTTGCATACTGGAAGGTGCGCATGGAGGCCTACTTGCTAAGCCAAGGAAATGTAATTTGGGAGATTGTGGACTCACAATACTCCATCCCTGAAACTCGCACCTCTCAAACAGAGAAGGATCAGTATAATGTCAACTCCAAGGCAAGAAATATATTGTTCATTGGTTTGAGTAGAAGTGAGTTTGATAGGGTGCAGCACCTTAGGACAGCTAGGGAGATTTGGACTACACTCACTATCTTTCATGAGGGCTCTACACAGATTAAGGCCAGGCACCAAAGCACATACAATCAACAGTATCAGTTGTTTGTGCAGGCACCTGGTGAATCTATAGATGCCTTGTTTTCTCGCTTTGATGCAATAGTGAGTAACTTGCGGTCCAACAGGACGCTTTCTTACAATGATCATGACAGGGCTATCAAGCTTCTCTATGCTATTGATTGTAGCATATGGGAAGTGAAGATATCCAGCATTGAGGAGTCCGCAGGTTATGACACATTGACCTGTGATGAGCTCTTCAGCAAGCTGAAGTCCACAAAGATTGCCAAGGCATCTCTTGCAGTGCATAGGAACTCTTTGCCACAACCATTGGCACTAGTTTCTAGCACTAGCCGTGGCACCACTACAGAACCAAGCACATCAGGCACTTGTGTTCTTGCAGATGGTTTTGCCTTGTCCTCGGTCTCCGTCACTAAGGAGCAGGTGGATATTCTGGATGATGATGAGCTTGCTCTCATTGCCAGAAGGTTCACCCGTTTTCACCATGAGAGACGGGATTAGAGGAGAGGTGGTTTTAGTGGTTGTTTTGAGTGTGGCGACACTTCTCACATCAAGGCCAATTTCCCAAAACTCAAGAAGAGAGATGAGAGTGAGCGCCCCAGATACCACAAAAAGGAGAGGAAACCCTTTGTGAAGGGCAAGCATGGCAAGGTGGCTAAGAGGGTAGCCAAAGCCGCTTCTAGAGCCTTTGTTGCTGCTCTCAGTGACATCGACACTTCCTCAACTAAGGAGTCGAGATCTGATGAGTAGGATGAGTCCCCAAGGAAGGAAGAAAAGAAGGACAAGAAGGGACGAGATTTCACCGCCTTTGCTTCATGGCCGACAGCGATCACAGCGGTGATGAGCTTGATTCAGCTGAGGTACCTCTATCCTATGACCAGCTTTCAATTAAAATAGATGAACTGAATGAAGTAGTTCTTGGTCAGGATAGGTTACTTGTGCAAGCCGCTAGAGATAGAAAAGACCTTAGACTTAGGCTAGAATCTGTTTCTACTGATTATGCCATGCTTAAGTCTAGGATTAACGATGCTGAATGTGAATCTTGCACTGTTGTCATGGGTGAGCTTGCTCAGTTGCGTTCTGTGCATGCTCAAACTCTTTCTGAGTTCGAGACTGCATAGAAGTAGCTTTTGATGGTTGATTCTAGTACACATGATAGAAATGAATGCATAAATTGTTCTTTATTACGTGAGAGCATTGATTTACGTGATAAGCATGTTCATGATTTAGAGGCTAGATTGGAGAGGGCCGGTAGTTCTAAGGATGTGCAACCTGTGTGTGACACTTGCATAACCCTTAAGGACCAGCTAGGCACTGTTAGAGAGCGAGCTGAAAACCTCATGACTGAAAATGAATACCTTCTTTCTGTGGTTAACAAATGCACTGAGGGAAAGGGTAGAATGGACTTGCTCTTGGCCAAGACCAAGATGTGTGCTGACAGAGCAAGGTTAGCTCTAGGATTGGGTTTTGAGAGAATTCCTTCAGATAGTGAAAACAAAACTGTTTTTACCTCACCCACTACCTTAGAGAAAGAGAGAGCTCTGTTAGACACTCCATCAGCCAAAAAGCCTACCCAAACTCCAAAGAAAACCACTCCTCCTGCAAAGAAAATTCCTCCCAAGAAAACCACTCAGCAGAAGCCCAAGGAGCCTATGAGAGTTGCTCCTATGACCCATGAGAGTGCTCCTAGGAGAGTTTTTCATTGTTCCTATTGTCAGGAGGTGGGTCATCTGGTTGGGTTCTGTTTTCGTCGGATCAAGGATGAGCGACGCTCTCAGGCGATGAGTTTCGAGGACATGCATTACTCATCTCGAGGTATGCATGAGTCCGAGTTTTACTCACGTCCTATTTTCGAGGCTCCTCGTACTTCTCGGAGAGGTTTTGCTCCTCGAGGTGTTCACCATGTTCCATATGGTGGTAGACCCCGGGCGAGTAGCTTTGTACCTCGATAGGGTAGGAGACCTTGTCATGCATTTCGGTCACAGCATGTAGGTAGACCTCGCACTTTGCATCATTCTGATTATCCTGTGCGTAGACAGTCTATTTTTTCTGTGCCTACTACTCTTATCACTTAGTGTTGGATGCCTCGTCATGTATTCACTCACCCCAGCACTGAGCGATCGAGATTTTCTTATCATGTGTAGGCGCAAGACCGAGGCTTGGAGGACACGTGGATCAAGGACTCCGGTTGTTCGCGCCATATGACCGGAGATGCAGCATGGTTCTCCAGCCTCACAACAATCAAGCAAAAGGAACTGTTGGGGGAAAATATCTCCTCTTCGGGGTTATTGCCGAAGCAGCCCAAAGACAGCCAACTAGTTCGAAGATTGTCCGAAGACCTTCTTCGAAGATGCTCGGAACCTGGTTCGAAGCCCGAAGACAGACACTGGTTCGAAGTATGCCTTCGAACCAAAGCCCTTCAGGATCTTTTCTGCCAGCTAAGATGGAAGATTTATCTTCTATCCTATTAGATTAGTCTTTTACCATTCTAGCCCTATTAAGGAAACCGTATAGTTTCCTTAATGTCGGTTGTAATAGAGGGGTAAATAGGTCTTTTCCTTAATATTTAGGCCTATAAATACCCCCCATTTTACCCTGTAATGAGGACCGATTACAAGGGAATCAATATACACTTTCGAACTATTCTAAGCTATTATCCTTTCGGAGGCTTAGAACAGTTTGCTTCGCAAACACTTCGTTTGTTAGTTTCTTTTCTACAGAAACCTGTTAGCGTAATCTTTTACGCCAACAGTTGGCGCCGTCCGTGGGGAACCTAGTCCAAAAAACTTCGTTCTCTACCAATTTCTTGCATCATGCCTCCTAAGCGGAGCGCACCTCGCAATCCCACTCGGAGGTCCTCTCGGATCTCCGGAGAGATACCCTTCGACACAGTCGAAGTCGGAGGGTCTTCGACCATCCCTCCACCTCAAACTCCGCAAGGGGCTTCTATCCCTCGAGGATATGAAACCTCTCCACCAACCCCTTCTACACTCCGACCGCCCGGAGCCACTCTGCCACCCTCCATTCCGATCGGAACTGATCATACCAGTTCTCAAGACCCGGAAGGTCCTTCCGGAGGAGATGAAGATAGCCTTCGAGATATGGCCACTCAAATGGCCAATCTTCAAGCCGAGGTAGCAAGGTGGCGGCAAGAGGCTGCGAACAGGCTTCGTCCTCAAGCCACCCCAGCTATCCCCGAAGTGCACGAAGACGACGATCTTGACTATCCCGAAGCCCCGGAGAACGCCTCTTACGACGATGAATCTCCGTTGCATCCCGAGCTTCAGAAGGTTCGCTTCGATCCGAGGTTCAAAGCTTCGAAGCTTAGCAAGTATGCCGGAGACGAAGATCCCAGTGAGTTTGCACGTTCTTATGCCCTAGCAATCGAGGCTAGTGGCGGAGACAGAGAAACTATGGCAAAGTGCTTCCCGTTAGCCCTTGAAGGAGTGGCGTTGAGATGGTTCTGGTCTTTAAAACCAGGATCAATCACGTCATGGGTACAGTTAAAGAAGAAGTTCATAAGTAACTTTCAGGGCACCTTCGTGCCCCCCATGTCGACGGGAAGCCTTTTCCAAGTGAAACAGCTCCCCGGAGAAACATTGAGGCAGTACTTCAAGCGCTTCGCTCACACGAAGTCGCAAATTCGGGGGCTGTCCACATCCTCGGTGGTTGATGCAGCTCGGGAAGGCGTCAGTCATAAAGGCCTTTTGGATAAATTGCATCGGAAGAGCATCACCACAGTATCACAGTTGATGTCGTACTTCGAGGAGTACTCGAAGTCAGAAGAAGGTTGGCTTCGGAGGACTACTGCTACTTCGACAGTGTTGACAGAAGTTAAAGCAGAGGTGAAGACTTCGGCTCAGCCACAAGAACCAGTCCCCGAAGTGCAACATGATAGAAGAAGAGGGCAAAAGCACCCTCGCTCTGAGGTCTTAAACATTGCACCCCCGCAGAAGTTTGCACCAAGAGCTCCACAGTCTGCAGGGAACAAGTCCAGCGGCTGGAGGCCGCCAGGGAAAACGGCTGGCAAGGGCCAGACCCTTTTTTGCTGTATTCATGGAGAGAACCAAAGCCATGCAACTGATACCTGCAAGGCTATTCTTACCCTTCGGGGAGAATACTTGGAGAGAACTTCGGGTCGAGGTAGTACCGACCGAAGTCCAGCAGCAGCAGTGCGCTCAGAACCGGTCCAGGCTGTGGCGCGGATAGAAAATCTTGATGCTGCAAGGCATCCTCCGGTGGCCAATGTTATGCCACCTCCGAAGCAAGAAGAAGGGCAAGATAGAGGGAAGAGAGTAGTTCTCCCTATCTCTGGAGGAGGTACCCTCGGAAGCATGTCCAAGAGACAGCGAAGAGAGTACGTCCGAGAAGTAGGCCACATTGGGACTTCGTCATCTGCAGCTGCAATGCCGGAGTGGTCTCATGTTCCAATATCTTTCTCTGCGGAGGATGCAGCTGGTATCAAGTTCCCGCATGCAGATCCATTGGTTATCACTGCTGATATTGCCGGAACTGAAGTCCGAAGGGTGCTAATCGACGGAGGTAGCTCGGCAGATATCATATTTGTACAAGCCTTCGATCAGTTATGCATTTCCCGGAAGCATCTTCTCCCAGCGGCTCGTCCTATGCAAGGCTTTGCAGGACCTCCGCTAGATGCACTTGGCCAGATAGGCCTGGAAGTAACCTTCGGAGAAGGTTTACTAGCCCGAACTGAAGAAGTTATCTTTGATGTGGTGGATGCCCCGTATGCTTATAATGTTATCTTTGGCCGAGGCATGTTGAATCAGTTCGGAGCTGTGGCGCATCACAATTACTTGTGCATGAAGATGCCCACACAATCAGGAGTTCTGACAGTCTTCGGAGATCAAGCCATAGCTCGGAGAGCAGAATATGGTCATGGTCCTCCTCTTGATCCGAGGCAAGTAAACAGTGTCCAAGAAAATGGAGAAATTTTTTCAGCCTCCTCCGAAGCTTCGAAGAAATCGTTTCCAAGACCAAGTCCCGAAGGAGAGATTGCAACGAAGATCATTGTCAAAGATGGTAAAGAATACACTTTTCAGTTTGGTAAAGATTTACCTCCCGAAGTTGCAACTTCCTTGGAAAAGGTTGTAGGAGAAAATTTGGATGTCTTCGCCTGGTCTGACGAAGATATCACCGGAGTCGATCGGGATATTATTGAGCACAGCTTGCTTGTAAACCCGAAGGCCCGGCCTGTTCGACAAGGGCTCCGGAAGATGTCCGCAGAGAGAGCTGCTCTAGCTAAGGACGAAGTTGAAAAACTGTTGAAGGCTGGGATTATCAGAGAAGTGGCCCATACAGAATGGCTAGCCAACCCAGTCTTCGTCAGGAAGAAGTCTTCCGGAAAGTGGCGCATGTGCATTGATTTCACATCTTTGAATAAAGCGTGCCCACGTGACCCCTACCCCATGCCCCGAATTGATCAACTAGTTGACTCCACTGCAGGTTCGGAGTTACTAAGCTTCCTCGACGCGTATTCCGGATATCATCAAATATGGTTGAAGCGCGAAGATGAAATCAAGACGAGCTTTGTAACTCCTTCGGGAGTCTTCTGCTATGTAAGAATGCCCTTCGGCCTAAGAAATGCCGGAGCTACCTTTTCAAGATTAGTTGCTAAGGCTCTAGGTCATCAATTAGGTCGCAATGTGGAGGCCTATATGGATGATATTGTAATAAAGAGTGCTTTAAAGCACCAACATAGCCTAGACTTAGCAGAAACATTCAATAGCCTTCGGGCATGTGGGATCCGCCTTAACCCCGAAAAATGTATATTCGGAGCTAAGGCTGGAAAGTTGTTAGGGTACTTAGTTTCAAGCAGGGGAATTGAAGCTAGCCCTACTCAAATAACTGCGCTGCAGAAGATGGCTCCTCCGGAGAATTTAAAGCAAGTGCAAAAGCTGACTGGACGTCTAGCCGCACTTAGCAGGTTTTTATCAAGATCTGCGGAGAGGAGCTTGCCAATCTTTAAAGCCTTGAAAGGGTCCGAAGATTTTGCATGGACACCGGAGTGTCAGAAAAGCTTCGAAGATATTAAAGATTATCTCAGCAATCTTGCTAGACTTACGGTGCCTATTGCGGACGAAACCCTACTTCTGTATCTTGCAGCCACAGGCTCAGCAGTCAGCGCAGTCCTTGTCAGAGAAGCTGATATCAATGGGAAGTTGGTCCAAAATCCTGTCTATTTTGTATCCGAAGCATTGTCAGGAGCGAAGACAAGATACTCCGAACTTGAGAAATTCGTTTATGCTCTGATAATGGCTTCGAGGAAGCTAAGACATTATTTTTTGGCTCACAATGTAATTGTACCAACTTCGTATCCTTTAGGAGATATGCTCCGAAGCAAAGATTCCACTGGAAGAATTGGAAAGTGGGCAGTAGAACTAGCACCCTTCGGCATATCTTTCCTGGCAAGGACAGCTATCAAATCCCAAGTCCTAGCAGACTTCGTAGCAGAGTGGACTCCACCTGCGAAGTTGACTCCGGAGAAATCAGATGACGGAGTATGGACTATTTACTCCGATGGGGCTTTCCAAGCATCCGGAGCAGGTATTGGGGCAGTATTAATTTCTCCGTCAGGTCAAAGAGCAATGTACTCCGCAAGACTCAACTTTAAGTCTACCAATAATATAGCGGAGTACGAAGGAATATTATTGGGACTCCGGAAAGCACGTGCTCTAGGGGCTACAAGGATAATTATAAAAACAGATTCTCAGATAGTAGCAGGGCACGTAGACAAAAGTTTTCAAGTCCGACATCCACAGCTTGCAAAGTATTTAGAAGAAATTCGCAAGATCGAAGCACATTTCAAGGGTATTTCCATTCGGAGTATACCAAGAGCTGAAAACGTGCAAGCGGACATTTTAGCGAAGGCTGCTGCCGGAGCTGTGGATGTGCCTGACGAAGCTTTCTATGAGGAGCTCAATATACCTTCGGTGCCACAAGTTGCTTCTGCAGAGATTCTCTGCATTCCTAGTGCAGATTGGAAGGATTCAATCATAGAACTCTTGCAAGGAGGAACAAATTTGCCCGAAGAGCCCCAATTGTCAAGATTAAAGCTCAGAGCAAGAAACTATCAGCTAATCAACGGTATATTATACAAGGCCGGAGTATGTTCCCCTCTACTCCGATGTATATCTCAAGCCGAAGGCCAAGAAATTCTTCGAGAAATTCACGAAGGCCTTTGTGGAAGCCATTTAGCCCCTAGAGCTCTGGCAGGAAAAACACTTCGCCAGGGGCTTTATTGGCCCACAATAACAGCTGATGCGGAGAGCTTAGTCCGCACTTGCCAAGGATGCCAGTGGATGGGTCGACGGAGTCATCGCCCACCAACAGCTCTTCAAATCATTGCTCCAGTATGGCCTATGGCCAGATGGGGTATGGATCTAATTGGTCCCTTTCCGTTAGCAAAGGGAAATCTCAAGTTCGCAGTGGTAGCTATTGAATATTTCTCTAAGTGGGTGGAAGCAGAGCCCTTAACAGCTATCACTTCGAACAATGTACAGAAATTCTTCTGGAAAAACATTATTTGCCGGTTCGGAGTGCCTAGATATCTCACAGTTGATAATGGAACACAGTTCGACGCAGAACCCTTCAGAAAGTTTTGCGAAGACCTAGGCATTCAACTATGTTTTGCTGCAGTAAGACACCCTCAGTCGAATGGAGCCGTTGAACGAGCCAATGGAAATATCTTATCAGGGCTAAATCGAAGAATAGTAGGGTTGTCAAAGGGACTGTGGACCGAAGAGCTTCCGAAGATTCTGTGGTCCATTCGGACTACGCAAACAAGGTCCACAGGTTTTACTCCGTTCAGACTACTATTCGGAGATGAAGCTATGACTCCAACGGAGCTCAAAGGGGGCTCACTTCGCAGCACCGAACCAGACATCGAAGAAGAAAGACAAGCTTCGTTAGATTTGTCAGAAGAAACAAGGCTTCGAGCTGTAGCCAATTTATCAAAGTATCATCAGCAGACGAAGACTTGGTATGACCCGAAGGTTAAGCTCAGCGAGTTAAGGCCGGGTCATCTTGTTCTACGAAGCATTATAGCACCAGGGAAGTTAGGCAATAAATGGGAAGGTCCATATCTAATCGTCCGCTCGGGGCGCCCTGGTTCATTTAAATTAGCTAATTTAGAAGGTGAAGAGTTAGCACATACTTGGCATGCGGAGCACCTAAAGCGATACTTCGCATAAGGGCTCCTTGTAATTCGCTTGTAATCACCTCTAAATTAATAAAGCATACATCCTGTAGCGTGCCTTTCCCTTGACGCTCCTAGTCTCCCGAGCGGACGCGCTGGGACAGAAGTCGTTCGAGAGGAAAGTGTATTAAGCAGGGCTGTATTTTCGGACTTCGAACCCATAAAGTTCGAAGCCTCCGATGTGGGGGCTGACATAATCCGGAGCCCAGGCCACTGGCTTGTAGGCATCCGTAAAAGAGCCCAAAACCACACTCTACGGAGTCCAAGCTTCGGCTGGTAGACTTCCGTAAAAAGAGCCGAAGGTGGCCAAAATCTGCGGAGTCCAAGCTTCGGCTGGTAGACTTCCGTAAAAAGAGCCGAAGGTGGCCAAAATCTGCGGAGTCCAAGCTGCAGCTTGTCAGACTTCCGTAAAAAGAGCCGAAGGTGGCCAAATTCTGCGAAGTCCAAGCTCCGGCTGGTAGACTTCTGCAAAAAAGAGCCCAAGTGGCCAAGTTCTGCGAAGTCCAAGCTCCGGCTGGTAGACTTCTGCAAAAAAGAGCCCAAGTGGCCAAATTCTGCGAAGTCCAAGCTCCGGCTGGTAGACTTCTGCAAAAATAGCCGAAGGTGGCTACAATTTCTGTGAAATCCAAGCTCCGGCTGGTAGATTTCTGCAAAAAAAAAAAAAAAACAGCTGAAGGTGGCTAAAGCAAAACAGCATTTAAGCCATGAGCTTCGAATGACTGTTCATATACGTCCAAAGCGACAAAATTCTTAAGACATTAAAATGTCCTCGAAGTTATCTTAATTGATTTCTTTCGTAAAAGCAAACAAAGGTACCAAGTTACCATTCTTCCGACTATAAAGGTCGAAGAAATTTCATAAGATTTCAAAAGATCTTTAAAAATGACAGAGGGGCTCCGAACCCCCAAAAAATTGTACTCCGAAGTTTTTTCTTTGCGCATAACCATCTTCGAATACAGTTCGAAGTTGCTTATACCCAAAGAGGGGCTAGTAAATATGGAGACAATTTTAAATCGGCATTCATTATCAAAACAAATGTATTTACAAATTACATCATGAAAAATTGGTATCTATACCAAGAAGGAATCGGAGACCTCTTCGGTCCCGAGAGCTAGGGGTGGAACGACTAGTTCCAACATCGGAAGTTCTAAGAACTTTACGTTTAACTCTCTTCCTCCCTTTCGAAGCTCTAAAATCCTTCTGCTCTTGTTGAAGTTCGGCCCAAGTTCGAAGCCGCTCGGGGCTTCTCTCCCAGCTTCTAAGATCTTCAGATCTTTTATTTTGGGCTTCACCTCCGTCTTCGGACCAATTAGTGTCTTCAGAAGACGAGGTGTTTGCGTCGCTCTCTTTATCTTCCTCTTTAATATAAGACAATATGTCTTTGATTACTTCGGACGCAATAACGCCGGAGTCATCTCGAGGGATAAGAAATCGAGGACGCTTATAACTCTTTAGAAGTTCGAAGGTGTTCCACAGTGAGCGAAGTTCGCTGTTAAGCTCTAACACTTCGATATCTTCCATAAGAGGCAAAGCCTAAAAATATGACAAACAAGATTTTCATTGATAAATATTTACAAGCATCAGCTTTACATAATCAAAAAATCCTAAATAATCCTAAACCTGCGGGTTCGGAGGAGGCTGACTGCTCGAAGCTTGGCTCCGAACTTGCTTCTGGCGTTGGCCTTCATCAATCCAAGCCTTGATCGCAGAACGACCTTCGGCTCTCCATGAAGTCTGGAAGGCTCGCCAAGCAACAGCTACACCTTCGGAAGGTTTTAAAAGTCGGTCGTCGTCGAAGATGATGGAGCCCTGTGCGCTCGGAGTGATTGATCGGCCCAAATCCTCGTAGTAGCGAAGTATTCCAAGGGCAGACACTTGTCCGGAGAGTTCTCCATAACGTATGCCTGCCGTCTTCATTTGCTTCGCTGCTCCTTGGATCCTCTTTAGCCGGCGCAGCAGAGTTACATTGTCATCCGAAGGTAGTGATCCAGTAGTACCAAAGTACTCCAAGACACCTAACATTTGTTCAATGACCTCCGAAGCCACCTTCTCGGACTTAACCTTTTCTTCAATAAGCATATCCTTGGCCGAAGTTGTTTCAGCTAAAACTCCGGAGATTCGAGCGTTCTCCGTAGTCAAAGCATTCTTTTGAGTTCGGAGTTGGCCAGCCTCTTCTTGTAGCCTTACAAGTGCGGAGTCCTTCGCAGCATCCTCCGTCCGCAGTCTTTCAATCTCCGCTCGAAGCACAACTCTTTCTGCTTCGAGCTCTTTCCTTGCAGCTTCCAAACTTTGTCTAGCCCTTCGCTCTGCTATTATCACATTGTCCATTTGAGATACTCGACCTTCGGAGAAGTTAAGATTTCTTTGAAGAGTTTCGTTCTCTTCCCGAAGTTGAGCAATTTCGTTTTCATTCGACAAAGCTGCAGCGCGGGCTAAGACTGCTTGCTAAGAAAAAGAAAAACTAGAATAAGAAATTATTCATATATAATTCATTATTTGGTTCGAAGATGCTTTATACCTGATAAGCTGCTCTTTCCACAGCAAGGTTAAGCTCCGAACCCTTCACTCTGCTTAAACGGGCTACCAGTTCTGTTTCCCCGACTTGGCGACTGGCTTCACCCAAAGGTTTAACCAAAGTCCCAAGTCCGGTTTTCTCCTCCAAAAAAGGAGTTATGAGAGGAAGCAGTTTCGAAGCTTTCTGGTCAGCCCTGCTTAGCGAAGGTCCGGAGGTTTCTTCCGAGGCCCTTGGAACTTCAGAAGATGGCCCCCCCTCAGTCGATTCACTTTCGTCCGTTGACTCAGATGAAGTCGATCCTTGAGCTGGGAGGGGCTCGATGTGTCTTTTTCCTCTTCCAGGCCCCGGTAGAGCAACTCCCGGTTGCGGCCCCGAAGTTGTCGAAGGTCTTAGAGTTGTATCTTCGAGGGATACTTCGACAACAGGAGGCTCTGGAAAACCAAAAATATTACACATTGTATAATTTTGCAAAAATTGATAAGAATTAAGCAAAATTTACCTTCGATATTCTCTGGAATATCGAGCACCGGGCTGATCGGAGGATCATAAGTGTAGTCCTCATCCGAATCAGCCGTTAAATCTTGGGCTACAGGAGCATCGTCCTGAAGAACCCTCGTTACTTCTTCGAGAATCGAAGCCATAGTGACTTCGACTCCCCCTTCATCCACTGAAACTCCGGCCTGAGTTGTGTCTTCCTGAACTACCGAAGTCGTTGGTTGATCAACATTGTCTCCAGACTCCGGTATGTTCGCAGGCACTTCGGCCTCATTCACACCCATAGGGGCTTCGTTTTGTTCTCCCTGGGTATCCGGAGCTCTTACTTCTTCGATGTTGGCTTGAGGCTCCGGAATACCTGCATTGTCTTCAATATGAATACTTTGTTGAGCCGCATCTTCGTCAATTAATCTTACTAATAAAATACCTTCGTCTTCTTTAGAGCTAGAAGCCGAAGCTCTTGAGCTCGAAGGTGCGAGGTTTTTCGGCTTCCGAGCCACCTTCTTTGTCGGAGTCTTTGCGGAGCTAGAGGTTCCAGCTTCGGCTACTCTCTTCTTGGGTCCTTTCTCTTGAGGCACCCAGTCCATCAGAGGGGGTGGAGTTAACTCTAACATTCCCCATACTCTGTTAAAACGCTCCCAACTTCCGACTAATTTGATTCGCCATTCCTTTTCTGACGGAGTCGGAGCACCCAAAATCTTCTCCGAAGCCCTTATAATTTGCTCTGAAGTAATAGGGGCTGAAGAAGCTAAAAAATAACTCAAGTTAATCTTTCTTCGAAGTAAATATGTATTATGCATGTTGGTTTCGAAGTTACCTGCAGGGCTCGAAGTATAGTTTATCTTGCGAAGACCGCCTTCCGAGTCATCTTCGAAGGCGATAGGCCAGTTGGCCATCAACGGAGGAATTTGAAGTCCGATGAACTCTTCGGCCAAATCTCGCATACTGAGCCTCCGACTAATTTTTTCAAGCAGGTTCAGGCGGGCTTCGAGCTGACCTTCGTCGGGTTGCACTAGAGCTTCCTTCCGGAATCTGATTTCTTTGAGAGGTCCAGCTAAAGGACTGTTAACTCCGACTTCGGCGTAAAACCACCGCAGCACCCAATCAGTATACCATCTAGCGTTGATGGCCTTAGCAGGGAATCGCAGAGCGTATTCATCTCGAAGCCTAAAATTGATGCTTCCGAAGGCAACCAATACTTTTTCACCTCCGGAGCCTACGGAAGTCTTCGGCTGACAAGTTGCTCTATGCAGTGCTGCGAAGACTTCAGCCCTCCCCTCACAATCTTCGGCTCTCAGAGCCCATTCGAAGATAGCTAATCTAGCTACAGCATTCGGAGACAGCTGGGGGAGGGTTACATGAAACAAGTCAAGGACTTCGGCCAAGAAATCTACAGCAGGGAGGCCCAAGCCTGCTTCGAAAAAAGCTTCGAACACTACGACTTCTCCGGGTCTTGGTGATGGGATTGCTTCTTTGCCTGGTTTTCGAACCATTACCCCATTGCTAATCTTACCCCCTGCTGTGATTGCCAAGGACTCTCTTTTGCAGGTCGAAGGTCCCAATTCAAAGGACTGATCCAAATATTTGGTCGATGGAGGGCACAGACCTTGGTCATCGGGGATTTGGGGATTTCTCCCCCCTGCCGCCATGGACATTGCCGCCTGCATCGAGGGTGCCGCCGCCAATGTTGCCGCCGCTGCTGCTGCGGCTGCCTGCTGCCGAGCCAAGGTTGAAGGCGGCGCAGATCCTTTGGTCTTCACCATCGCGATTGCCGGATCAACTTGAGAGAATGGGAACTAGGGCTCAAGAACTCGAAAGTTAGGGCTCAAGAACTCAAGAACTCAAGAACTCAAAAGGCTTTTGACTGGGAGCGAGCGGTGAAAAGGTAATCGAGTAAGTTCCAGAGTTCTTTATTTATAACCTAAAACTTTCCGTTTGTTACCGTTTGGGCTCTGCCCTTTCGCATTCCCGCCTGTTATTTTCCTCCGAAAATAACGCCTCATATAACTCCGTTAGAAACAGAAACTAACGGTTATATTTTCTAAGTCTAAAAAGACTTTCGAACTTCCTGAGTCAGTTCTAAGATAGTTCGAAAAGTAATTACTTTATGACTGATTCGAAGTTCATATCTTCATGTATTTCGGAGATAAAACAAAAATCAATAACCCCTATGATCGGTTATCTTTTCTTTCCGTATACTGCTCTCCTAACGTTACAGGTCGAACGGAGAAGCGTATTCGAGGGGCTACTGTTGGGGGAAAATATCTCCTCTTCGGGGTTATTGCCGAAGCAGCCCAAAGACAGCCAACTAGTTCGAAGATTGTCCGAAGACCTTCTTCGAAGATGCTCGGAACCTGGTTCGAAGCCCGAAGACAGACACTGGTTCGAAGTATGCCTTCGAACCAAAGCCCTTCAGGATCTTTTCTGCCAGCTAAGATGGAAGATTTAT
This sequence comes from Zizania palustris, assembly GCA_019279435.1. Classification (NCBI taxonomy): domain Eukaryota; kingdom Viridiplantae; phylum Streptophyta; class Magnoliopsida; order Poales; family Poaceae; genus Zizania; species Zizania palustris. The sequence continues at coordinate 43,556,235 of JAAALK010000081.1, forward strand.
CTTCTATCCTATTAGATTAGTCTTTTACCATTCTAGCCCTATTAAGGAAACCGTATAGTTTCCTTAATGTCGGTTGTAATAGAGGGGTAAATAGGTCTTTTCCTTAATATTTAGGCCTATAAATACCCCCCATTTTACCCTGTAATGAGGACCGATTACAAGGGAATCAATATACACTTTCGAACTATTCTAAGCTATTATCCTTTCGGAGGCTTAGAACAGTTTGCTTCGCAAACACTTCGTTTGTTAGTTTCTTTTCTACAGAAACCTGTTAGCGTAATCTTTTACGCCAACAGGAACATATCACCTTCAACAACAATCGAAGGAGTAGAGTGAAAGGTAAAGGTGTGGTAAGAATCAACTCGAATTTCACTCTCAAAGATGTTGCTTTGGTTGAAAACTTGGGATACAATTTGCTTTCTGTATCTCAATTGCTTGATGAGGGCTTCGAAGTGCGATTCCATCGCGATACTTCGCAAGTACTCAATTCTGATGGCATTGTGGTCTATAAGATCTTTAGAGTTGGGAGAGTTTTTGGAGCTGATTTTTCTGAGTCATCTGGTTCTTCTTATTGTCTTGTTGCACATTCGACTTCTGAGCTTTGGAAGTGGCATAGGAGACTAGGGCATATGAGCTTTGAGTTGCTTTCTCGTCTGAGTGCCCTAGGTCTGATCCGAGGATTGCCCAAGCTCAAGTTTGAGAAGAATTTAGTTTGCGCTCCATGTCGACATGGAAAAATGATTGTCGCTTTGCACTCGCCAGTCACCACGGTGATGACTTAGCAACCCGGAGAACTTCTCCACATGGACACTATAGGTCCTTCTCGGGTTAGTTCTTTAGGCGGCAAGTGGTATGTGCTAGTTATTGTCGATGATTTCTCTCACTACTCTTGGGTCTTCTTTCTTTCCAGCAAGAATGAAGTGTTTTCACACTTTCGGAGCTTGGCTTTGAGACTTTTCACTGAACTCCCTGGTGCATTGAAATTCATTCGAAGTGATAATGACACTGAGTTCAAGAATAGTCTCTTTGTTGAGTTTTACATGGAGCATGGCAGAGAACATTGTTGGGGGAAAATACTCCATCCTTGGGGATATTGCTATAACAGGACAAAGGCAGGTGATTGAATCAAAGGTTTCCAGCATGTAACTCCAGAAGTACATTAGATCAAGTTCGAAGTATGGAAGTGAACTCTAGTTCGGAGTCTATCTTCGAACTTGGACTCTTCCGAGAGCTTCCTTGCCAACTAGGATGGAAGACTTATCTTCTTTCTCATTAGATTAGTCTTTTACCATTTTAGCCCTATTAAGGGTACCGAATAGTTTCCACTATGTCGGTTGTAACAGAGGGATAAAAGGGTCTTTTCCTTAATGTTTGGGCCTATAAATACCCCCCGTTTTACCCTGTAATGAGGACTGGATACAAATTATTCAATACACATCTTCGAACTGTTTTGAGCTATTATCCTTTCAGAGGCTTGAAATAGTTTACTTCGCAAACACTTCGTTTGTTAGTTTCTAATCTTTAGAAACCTGTTAGCGTAATCTTTTACGCCAACAGTTGGCGCCGTCCGTGGGGAACCTAGTCCAAAAAACTTCGTTCTCTACCAAATTCTCAAGCCATGCCTCCCAAGCGGAGTGCAGGTGTTAGTCCTATTCGGAGGTCCCTTCGGACCTCCGGAGCAAGATCTTCAAACATAGCGGAGGTCGGAGGGCCTTCGACGATTCCTCCGCCTTAGACTCCGGAAGGGATTTCCCTTCCTCGAGCATACGGAGTCCCTCCCCCAACTCCATCCATACTTTGGTCAGCCGGAGTCCCTCTTCCACCTCAAGTTCCACTTCGAACTGATGCGTATAGTTCTCAAGATCTGGAAGGTCCTTTCGGAGGAGATGAAGATGGTCTTGGTGATATGGCCGCTCAAATGGCTAGTCTCAGATAGGCTTCGTTCTCAGGCCACCCCAGTCATCCCCAAAGTGCCCGAAGACGACGAACTCCCTTATCCCGAAGCCCCGGAGAATGCTTCCTTCGACACCGAATCTCCGCTGCATCCTGAGTTGCAGAAAGTGCGCTTCGACCCTAAGTTCAAAACTTCGAAGCTTTGTAAATATTCTGGAGATGAAGATCTTGGAGAGCTCGCCCGCTCTTATGCATTAGCAATTGAAGCCAGCGGGGGAGTGCGAGACACTATGGCCAAATGTTTTCCCCTAGCTCTCGAAGGAGTGGCACTACGGTGGTTCTGGTCTCTGAAGCCAAGATCAATCCGATCATTGGGGGAGTTGAGGAAGAAGTTCGTGAGCAACTTTCAGGGCACCTTCGTACCCCCAATGTCAACAAGAAGTCTTTTCCAGGTGAAGCAGCTCCCCGGAGAGACTTTAAGACAGTATTTCAAGCGCTTGGCTCATACGAAGTCGCAAATTCGAGGGTTAACTACGTCGTCTGTAGTTGACGCAGCTCGAGAGGGAGTTATTCATGCGGGCCTCCTTGATAAACTTCACAGAAAAAAGATATCTTCTGTTGCTCAGTTGATGTCTTATTTCGAGGAATATGCAAGGTCAGAAGAGGGGTGGCTTCAGAGAACTGCCGCAACTACGTCAATACTGCAAGAAGTTAAGTTGGAAGTGAAGACTTCAACACAGCCGCAAGGGCCTAGCTTTGAAGTTCAACATGACAGGCGTCGGGGGCAAAAGCATCCTCGTTTAGAAGTTTTGAACATAGCACCCCACTCCCCCGGTTTTTGCAGCTTTTGCTAAGGTATCAGCTTGCACATTTTTTGCTCTGGGTATACTCCGAATGGAAATCCCTTTAAATGCTTCTTTAATCTTACGGATTTCTTCCAAGTATTTTGCAAGCTGTGGATGCCGAAAATACTTAGCAAAAAATGTGGACATTCCAGAAGAGGCTTTTTATGAAGAACTCAGTACACCCTTGGTACCACAGATCCCTTCTGCGGAAGTCCTTTGCATTCCAAGTACAGATTGGCGAAGTTCCATTATGGAATTATTGCAAGGAGAAGCAAATATGTTCGAAGGGCCACAGCTTTCGAGGTTGAAACTCAGAATTCAGAATTATCATATAATCAACGGTATTTTGTACAAGGCCGGAGTATGTTCCACTTTGCTCCGATGTATATCTCAAGCCGAAGGTCAGGAAATTCTCCGAGAAATTCATGAAGGACTCTGCGGTAGCCATTTGGCCCCTCGAGCTTTGGCAGGAAAGACACTTCGCTAGGGGCTTTATTGGCCTACAATAGTAGCTGATGCGGAGATCTTAGTCCACACTTGCCAAGGATGTCAGTGGATGGGATGAAGAAGTCATCGCCCACCAACAACTCTTCAAGTCATTGCTCCATTATGTCCCATGGCCATATGGGGCATGGATCTTATTGGCCCCTTCCCAGTAGCAAAAGGAAATTTCAAGTTCGCAGTGGTAGCAATCGAATACTTCTCGAAGTGGGTCGAAGCAGAGCCCCTAACAACTATCACTTCGAATAATGTACAAAACCTTTCTAGAAGAATATCATATGCCAGTTCGGAGTGCCTCGGCAGCTGACAGTTGACAATGGAACACAATTCGATGCAGAACCCTTCAGAAAATTCTGCGAGGATTTAGGCATCCAATTATGTTTTGCTGCAGTAAGGCATCCTCAGTCTAACGGAGCTGTTGAAAGAGCCAATGGTAATATCTTGTCAGGGATGAATCGAAGAATAGTGGGATTGGCAAAAGGATTGTGGACCAAAGAGCTCCCAAAAATTCTATGGTCCATTCGGACAACTCAGACAAGGTCCACGGGTTTCACTCCTTTCAGACTATTATTTGGAGATGAAGCTATGACGCCAACGGAGCTTAAAGGAGGATCCATTCGCACAGCCGAACCGGAAATAAAAGAAGAAAGGCAAACTTCGCTTGATTTAACAGAAGATACAAGACTTCGAGTTGTTGCCAATTTGTCAAAGTATCAGCAGCAGACGAAGACTTGGTTCGACTCGAAGGTCAAGATTAATGAACTTAGGCCGGGTCATCTCATTTTGCGAAGTATTATAGCGCCAGGGAAATTAGGAAATAAGTGGGAAGGTCCATACATAATTGTCCGCTCAGGGCGTCCTGGTTCTTTTAAATTAGCTAATTTGGAAGGTGAAGAGTTAGCGCATAGATGGCATGCGGAGCACCTAAAGCGATATTTCGCATAGGGGCTCCTTGTAATTATTTGTAAACACCTTCCGAATCAATAAAGCTTATGGTTCAGATAATGCCTACCCCCCTAATACTTCCCACTTCTAGTGGACACACTGGAATAGCAAAGTTGACTGGGAGGGAAGTGTCATTAATTTGAATCATATTTTTTGGACTTCGGACCACTGGTCCGAAGCTTTCGACGAGGTGAGAAAGTCACTGAGAAAACGGATTCCAAGCCACCGGCTTGAAAGCATCCGTAAAAAGAGTCGAAGGAGACCAAATAATGTGGATTCCAAGTTTCGGCTTAAAAGCATCCGTAAAAAGAGTCCAAGGAGACCACTGCGAATTTGAAACCACCGGTTTGATAGCATTCGCAAAAAGAGCCGAAGGAGGCCAAAACAAAAGAGAGTTTGAGCTGATGAGCTTCGAATATCTGTGAAAAAAGTCCAAAGTGACCAATCATTTGGGACACTAAAGTGTCTGGAAAGTTGTCCAAAGTGATTTCTTTCAAAGCACAAGGTACTAAGTTACCAATTTTCAGACTCCAAGTAGTCGAAGACACTTTGTAAGATTTTAATCAATCTTTAAATTGCTTAGGGGCTCCGAGCCCCCAAAATTGTACTCCTAAGTTTTTCTTTGTGCCTAACCATCTTTGAGTATAGTTCGAAGTTGCTTACGTCCAAAGAGGGGCTGGGAAGTAGGGAGACAATTTTAAAAATCGATATTTATTATTCAAACAAATTATAATTACATCACGAAAAATTGGTGTCTATACCAAGAAGGAATCGAAGACCCCTTCGATCTCTAGAGTTGTTGCTAAGGTTGGAACGACTAGTTTCAGAGCCGGGAGTTCTAACAACTTTAGGTTTAACTCTTCTACCTCCCTTCGAAGCTCTAAAATCCTTTTGTTCTTGTTGAAGCTCGGCCCAAGTTCGAAGTCGTTCGGGGCTCCTTTCCCAACTTCCAAGTTCTTCAGGTTTTTTCCTCTGAGCTTCAGCAATACCTTCATCTTCGGACCATGCAATGTCTTTGGAAGATGAAGCTTCCAAGTCAACTTCTTTTTCTTCCTCTTTAATATAGGATAGTATATCTTTGCTTACTTCGGGCGCAATTGCACCGGAGCTATTTCGAGGAACTAAAAATCGAGGTCGCTTGTGAAGTTTTAAAATATCGAAGGTAACCCATAGCAGGCGGAGCTCTTCATTAATGTTTAACACTTCGACATCATCCATATGAGGTGAAGCCTAAAAACACGACAAGCAAATTCTCATTCATAATATATGAAAAACATGATTCTTTACACCAGAAAACAATGGCAATTCGGCCTAGGGACCAAATCACCGGTAAAAACCGATAAAAATGATAAAACCCGTACGAGGGTGAAATAGAAGGTTTTTGGATCAAACCCACAAAGAAGTCACAGTAGCGTAGCGAAGTACGGACAATTTGCTGATCAAATTAACAAAGGGCTGCTGCTAAAGTAAGAAATAAAGCTAGGGAAAAAGTAGAGAGGACATAGTAGATTGAAAATAAAAGAACGATTCATGTAGTGCCACCGGGGGGTTTGGCTTGAATCGGCCTTGGCCCTTTATATAAGGGTTAGTCTTGCTAGATTTGGAGGTTAACCACGTCATAGGGTTGTTAGAAATCAATTTAGATACGAAATATCCCAGGTTTAGATAAGGAAACACAAGTTTTAGTCGTAACTAACTCGGTTTTGGAGTGCTAGAAAATCCCTGAAAATTCGGACCAACCCTACATGGCCAGTCGGACCAGTGGTACATGGGAGGTTGGACCGGCCATGTATTGCTGGTCGGACCGGTCCCATAACTAAGGTCGGACCGGACATGTAGAAAAGGTCAGACCGGCCTTCGCACAGAATTTCCAATTTCTTCCAAACATGGCTAGCACTTGTTCTACTCAAAATTGGTGCCAAATTTGGGTGTCAACAATTTGTTTGGTTGAGTTTTTTTATTTCTAATAGAGAAACTATTTGGAGAAGCTAAATTAAATACACCATTAATTTGCTTTGGCAACCTGACAATGTTGCTTGTCATAGCGATAATTTAGAAGTCCTAAAAATGAGTTGGATATGATGTTAACAATCCCAATTATGGATCAGTTACTGCCCCTAGCAGCACTAGAGTTAGCGCTCTAAATCGATCAAAATTCAAATTCCAAATTTTTAAGCAAACGGTTACCACTCAGTTTGGTGAAGTTAGTGAGTGGTTAGGCAGCGGTAACTGTTCTATTTACATTAAAAATCGGTTGGTTTATACAAACTAACCAGTGGTGGAATCTTGATAATCAAGTGGTTACACGAACCCTAGATATGCTAAGGTATTTCTATGGAGCCATGGTGAAGACCGTGGACCATATGGCTTTGAAGATGATGAGTGATTGTGAACACATGATGAGTGAAGTCCTCCTCTAGACAAAGGGAGGCACACCAATGTCCTCCGATGGGAGTCACACATCGAAGCACTTTTAAGGGTGGCACTCCAAAGAGAGGCACTTCAAAGGGAGAGACTCCGAAGGAAGATGCTCTGAACCAAATCCATCTGAAGGTAGGCACTTCGAAGGGGAATTCCAAAGGGTGGCACTTCAAAGAGGGACAGTCTGAAGCCCTCCAAAGGGAGACATTTCGAAGGGGCACTCCAAAAGGAGGCACTTCGAAGGAAAGGACTCCGAAGAGAGCATGACTTGTCGTGGCAATGGCCATGTGTGTACCTTAGGTAGATGGATGAGTAATGGCTATGCCGAAGGAGCTGTGGAGTTGTGGTGGTCCAATCTGAGTACATGGCACAGGGACGGCAAGCGCTTTGATGGCTTTGGCTCAAAACCATCAACCACACAAACAAGGCTTTGTTTGTGCGAAGTGTCTATGTGATATGGAGCATACAAACAAAGTCTGGTGAACAAATCGCAACTATCCTGAGGCTCCATTGAAGCGAATCCACAAACTCGACACAAAGCAAAGTTTTGAATAAAGTCTAGGAGTAAAGTTTCCTTTTATGACCTTTAGCTTTGAGCTTGAGTCATGTAACCCTAGGGGTAGTTTAGTATTTAGACTTGTCTGTCTAATCTATAAAAGAAAGGGTAGGTTGTGGTCTAGGGTAACCTTTTTGGCACTCTTTTAGATGCCCTGGTTCCACAAGACAACCGCAAAAATGCTAGAGAAATAGAGAGAGACCTCGTGATTTTGTATTCAGTTTCTTGCATTGAAATCAATGATTTTCCTTTGTTGATTTTGTTCTTGATATGATACCTATCCTCCTTCTCCGTCCTTGGTTGATTTTAGGTTTAATCGATTGATTCATTTGTGTTCTTAGTTTAAAATGGATGAACTTTTTCTTTGATGTTTTCTTGACTTGTCGAAGCCCCTTGTGCTTTGATTTCTTTGGAATATCCTTGATTTGCTCTAATAGTGTGAAGTCTAGATTTTCTTTGACGTGGACAATATATTGTTGCCTAGTGCAAAGTGTTCGAATCCACAAACAAGATCAACTTTAAGCCTAATCGTTTTATTCGAAGTATTCATTATTAGATTTGTTGCGAAGTCTAGCAATTTTTAAGACTTTATATGCTCCGTCATTGAAAAGCTAGTTTAGGCTGTTGTAAAGTCTTACTAGTGCAAAGCCTTGTCTCATTCTGTTGTGCGATGTCTAGTGTGAAGTCATTTGAATTTGGTAAGATTTGTGATTATGACATTTGCTCCTATTAACCCCCGTCTAGTCGCTACTTTCGGTCCAACAATTTCTTTGCACTATTAGTTTAATTTTGATACAAATTTCACCATAAACCATAATAAATCATAGAGTAATTATATGAATTTTTTAATTTTTTTAAGAAATTTTCAAATTCAAATTTAAAATTTTAATTATATTGATCGATTTATACAAATCGGCTAGCATGGTAAGCTCGAGAATAAAGTGGTTACACGAACCATAGACACACTAAGGTATTTCTTTGCACTCTTAGTTTTATTTGTGTTTATTCTCTCTAGAATGATTCTCATGCCGTGAGCATATTCAGCATTGGAATGGAACCGGTTGCATGCCTTTGCACTCTTCTATTGTGATACCATTCAGTTTACTCTAGTTGACACAACTATAAAACTGACTTTTATAGACATTCCCTTTCTAGTTTGAGAAGAAAAACCGTATTTGTGTGGAAATCATTTTCCACTAGAGGTCTTCTTTGATTGAAATTACCATCTAGTAGTAAGACTAGAAATAACAAACACTCTAATGTTGCATTGAAATAATTTTAGAACTCGAAATTGTTGGTTTATTAACAATGGCACCATAATCTTTTTTTCATGGTTTTTGTTTGATTTTACTAATTGATAAATGTTATTCCTATCTTAAAATATATGAATGTTTATTATTGAACACATGTATTAAGGAGATAGGAAATTATTATAATACCCTTCATGAGGTAAGTGTGTACCCAAAAGATGTTAGGAGTAATGAGTAATAAAGTTCCAAAGTAGAATAAGTACTGTTGAAATAAAAAACATTTACTAATACAATACGCTATATTTAGAATAAATTTTGAACTCTAAAAAGTGTTATATTTCGGAACGGATTGAGTAGTTATTTTTTATTTCGAATATTCATTCTATTGCATTGCTTCTTTGATCTTGCAACAATCAAACTCAAAGTACAATGCATCAACAATGAGTCTATATTGTCCAAATACTTTCCCCTAAAATATCAAAGTCTACACAAAAACCAACATAGAACCCATGCTTGAGTTTTGTACTTTCAGAATTTTTAATTTTTCAGATATTCTTTTCTACTTACTAATGTGCAAACAATTCACTTGATACAAAAATTCTTTCCGGATGGAAAAAACTTTTCTTGCGGATGACATGTTTAGTGAGATCTACTCCCTTTCGATGAAATATGCTCCCATCTTGCAACATCCACCCTTGTTCAACGAGATCTCTGTTTTAATGAGATCAGCTCTTGTTAGGTGTTATATACTTTATATGGTAATATCCTTGAAACTAGGGATGCCACTTTATATGATTATCCATGGATATACCTAAAATTGACACACACACACACACACACTAACTCACACACACACTCATACACTCACTATCACACTCACTCACTCACACACACTATCACACACACTCACCCACTCACCCACTTTCAATGAAGCGACGGACCTCTGCATTGTTGGTGGTGACTATTGGGGTTCGTGGACCAATAATGTCAACATGTTAATCAACTTCGTGGACTTCCTTTGCCACTATGACGTGCCCATCAAGTATCACGATTTTATCTTTGATTTCTCAGAGTTCTTGTAGTACAAGTGACATGTTAGCTGATGGATCTAGTGTGCCTTGCGCCGCCAAGACAGGGTGCTCTGAGCCTCCAATTCTATATGGGGGAACCCTTGATGTTGCATGATCTACCTCTCATCTCTCAGCACCTCACGAGGTTAGATGTTTCATTCGTGGTTGGTAATGGAAACTTTCTCAAGTTTTTGGTTGCCTAGCACAGGTAGATTTTAAGATGATGCCTTGCACTATCAATGTTGAATTGTTGACGGAATTGTATCTCCATCTGTGAAAAAAGTGAGCATTAACTACTATGAATTTTATCCATATATATGTACTTGCATGCCATCCTTACTAGCGACAATTGCTATCTTTGATGACGATTGTGTGGACAAATGTTTTGAGAGTATTTTTGGTGATTGTGGTGATGATAATTGTGATAGTTGTGATTTTTTTTGGCCCTTCTTCAGTTCTTCTTAAGGCACCAAATATGGGTGTCTTGATGGATTGTTAGAAGCTACACCATTTGGAGTTGTCAGCTAATCCTACAATGGTATCCTCGATATTGCTTCACACGAAACATCCTAATATTGTTTCAATTCCACCTTTTCGTGTGTGGTAAACATATCCATCATTACAATAGCATCATTGTATGATTTCACATAAGCGGTAGGCTTGTTTGTATTTGATGCAATTTCGTTCTTTCAAATCATCATCCTCATAGTTTGGTTATGATCATCATGCTTGACACTTTTGGTTCTTCAATCCCAACATTGCCTTTATTAAAAAAATAATTTAGATATTAATGCCAATGATTTCTGAATTCTGGTATAGCTCATTCAGTATGAAGATACATGGGTTGTTTTAAATATGTTATAGATAGACCTATAAAAAGGTTGGTTTACACAATTTTTTCATTGCTTCCTAAAGGTTACATTACATCTTGTCTTTAAAAAAATACTTCTGGTTAATTACTAATATAGTATATCTCCTTTGTTGTCCTGTTTGTATTCTGATAATATTGCACTTGGTGTGATTGCAGCGGCACTATAAGTATTGTATTATTCCTCTACTTGTTATTTTTTCCATTCATCTTAGAGTACTAGCTCAGATAACTATTTCCATTCCTGTTCTCGATCATTCGGAAGTCTGCTAACTGCTTATAAGACTGGCTCACATAGTTTTTCAAAGGTAATTACAAAACTGCTCACATCAAGACTGGCTCCCCAACTAGACTCTCTAATTGACATAAACCAATCGACATTCATCAAGAAAATATGCAATTGAAGGTGAAGGAAGTTCTGGAAAATAATACGTGGATTTGAGTGATCAGAAACATCTCAAACCTACCGCAACTACAACAATACATTGTAATTTTTGTGGCTGTTAAAAATGTGGTGATAACCAAGGACAGAGCCGACTCGATTTCCTACCATTGGATAGTTGATGGCTGTTTCTCAGTGAATTTAGCTTATGAAATTCAATTCGTTGGTTGTACCATTCCGATAACCAGCAAAGAACTTTGGCAAGGAACGGCGGAGACCAAATGCAAGGTTTTCACGTGGATCCTGATAAAAAAACAAGGTACTTACGACAGACAACTTAATGAAAAGAGGGTAGTCTTGCAACCAGTTCTGCCCGCTATGTCAGATTGCGCTCGAGACACCTCGCCATCTCGCTTGCGATTGCATTTTCACACAGCAGGTTTGGGCGCAAGTCTCAGCTCGTTACTCCCTCGGATGTCTAACTCCGTTTTTAACAAATAGTGATTATTATGTGTGGTGACGCACTCTGTTCGGTACATTGCCCAAAGATCAAAGAAAATTATTTAGTGGGTATGTGGGTTGCTCATCTACACATGGTGGAATATCTGGAAGGAACGTAATTGGCGCATCTTCTCAACTCCTACAATTCCATCGTTGATGTTGTTCTACATGTCTCAAACGATTTTGATAGCTTCAGGCACTGTTTTCAAGGCTAGTTCGTTCTTTGTGGTATTTATCTTAGTTTATAATGATATTAAATATTTGTTTTTCCTTCTTAATATATAGCGGTGATTCTCTCGTTGGCTTTAAAAAAGATAATGTAACTATTCGAAATTACAGTCAAAAAAATTGTGCAAAAAATGTGTTTTTCACAGATGTGCCTCGTCCTCCGCTAGTAAGTGTTAAAAATGGCAAGGAGTTGCAACAACCTGAATATATTTGTCAAAGAACTGAAGGGGATTAGTATTTCAGATCTGAGCTCTCTGCACGAATAAATGTTTGGTCAATTGCATGGATTTTTTAATAATATTTTTTTAAAAATCAAATATAGTAGTCGAATTTCAAAAATTACAAAATTGGGCTCCTCTTGGCAGATCATCTGCCGAACGTGGCCACGTCAAGCTTCGTTCAGCCGTTCATCCACCGAACGTGGCCACATTAGCCTCGTTCGACCGTTGAACAGCCGAACGAAGCCCAATGATTAGTCCAGTCAGCGTCATAATGGCTACTTCGGCCTAACGTGGCCACGTCAGCCTTGTTCGACCAATGAACGGCCGAACTAGGCTAACGTCGCAATGTTCGGCTCATCAAGTGTCAAAAGTGACTCTATAAATAGGGTGTCGAACGCCCCCTCTCCACCATGCTCGGGCGGCCTAAAGCTTCATCCCTAAGGTAAGTTTTTCTCCCTCTTTTTTTTATATTCAGTTTTAAATATTTTAGTATTTGTAGGACCGAAATAGGCGACTAGAGGAGGTGAATAGGCACCTAAATAAATTCTTGCGAATAGATGACCTTTTCAAATCACCCAATGCACCTCCAAGTAATATGCAGAAACAATAAAGAGTTGTGAACACTTAATAATGCAGTCAAAAATTTCTCAAGAAAAAATTTCTTTCTGGTCGATCAATAAAACACCGACTCTCTTGAACCACCGATTTTCTTTAGTTGGTCTCTGAAACTTCGAAGGCAGCTGTGAGTCGGTCGATGAATTACCGACAAAGCCAGAAAACTTCTTGGAAGTAACCCGATCAATTTACCAGCAGAACACTCTGGTTGCACATCTAGCTTACTGAAAATAGAACACAGGAGCAACTGAAAAACACCGAAAAATAATCTGAACCGATGGTAGCAAATTTGCATTCACTGGTGAAATGTCCCAGAAAAACTTCTTGGGAGTTCTGAGCTGAGAGCTCTGTAAATTGCTCCAATTATAATCAGTGCTCAAGAAAGACTAAGTAACACATTACAGAAGTGAATGAAAATGAAACAAAAATTTCTCTAGAAAGTAAACAAATCTCAGTGATGCTTACAGAGAATTCAAAGTAGAAGTTTATGCACCAATCAGAACAGTGAGTTTTTCAAGAAATCAAATCACAGTTTGTCACAGCAAGAATGATTGAGCAGTGCACCTTGTGCTTGACATCTGATGATGAACAGATGAACTCACTGTAGCAACAAAAACATCAGATGATGAACTGAACAGATGGACACTGAAAAGTAGAACAGAACCACCAATGAACGCCACTGATAATCAAAGGAAACCTGGCAGCGCTGTGTCTTGATATACAAGAAAAATGCATATGACAATGGTTGATGAATAGTGGCAGCTGAGAAAAGCTCACGGAAGGAAAATTTTGAAGCAGTAATACTGGCCGATCAAAACGAAACAAGCAACATCAAAATCAATCTGGCTGAAAAAGATATACCAGGAATTTTTCCAATGAAGATGAACAGGATCGGCAATCCTGTATAGAATCAGGAACTTGCGCTCGGCAGCACTCCTGTAGTTGGTAAGAAACTTCGCACAGTAGTGAAAGTACACAACACCCGGCAATTGAAATACTTGGAACAAGAACACCAAATCAAAATCACAGGAGAAAATAAAACCGGAAATAGTTGTTTCTCAAAAAAAAAAGCAGCACAGGAACCTGTAGCTACTCTGGCGCTCCCAGGCGCTGTCAACTTCAGCGGTGGAGTTCTTCCGAAAAGAAAAAGAAAGGAACATGAACCTTGAAGAAAATTATTGCTCTGTCAAAATTTCCCCAAATGTTCAGCCCAAATGTTCAGCCAAAAAGTCCCCTAAACCCCTAGGCATGGGGTCCCTTTTATAGGCAACCCTATAAAAGTATTTCCCAAAATGCCCCTAAGGTTTAATTACAAGGAATTATCTAAAATATCCTTGTGTATTTTTCAGAATTAAAAATTCAGACAAATACTAAAAGATTACACTTAATCTAAACTACTAAACTGAAAAATAAACTCCTATTTCTTGGATTATTCAAAACATTTTTTGATATGATGGTTTTTATCCCAAACTGACAAAGACCTCTAGATCTTCGACATATGCCACCAATCCGTGAACTCAACCGCCAGCAAGTCACTCCCGCTCTCGATCCCTCAAGTCAGCTTGTTACTTTCACTAGCCTCTCTTTCGCTGACTTGGTCAACACACTGCCTTGATCATCAGTTTGTCCATGTCTTGCGTTATCTCAACGTGTACGCCTGAGACCATCCCCAACTTCAACCGGCCTCCTTGACCATCTAGGATCAAGCTCCCTGCCTGACCCTGATCACCCGCCATTGATATGGATAGAAAAGTTAATTTTGTTCTATATTTGTTTGGTTGATTTTTTTTGTTTTCTAACCAAGAAACTAATTGGAAAAGCTAAACTAAATACACCATTAATTTACTTTGGCAACCTGACAATGTTGTATGTCACAGTGACAATTATTACTCCTAAAAAAGAGTTGGATATGTTGTTAACCGTCCCGATTAGAGATTGGTTACCACCCCTAGTAGGACTAGAGTTAACACTATAAATCGGTCATAATTCAAATTCCAAATTCCAAATTTTGAAGCAAACAAATACCGCTTGGTTTGGTGTAGATAGCGAGTGGTTTGCAATTGCTAACCGCTCGATTTGTGTCAAAAATTGGTCGGTTTATACGAACCGACCAGCGGTGTAATCTCAGTAATCAAGCAGTTAGAAGAACCCTATACATGCTATGAAATTTCTTTGCATTATTGGTTTTATTTGGAAATAAATTTCACCATAAACAATAATAAATCATATAGGAAATATAGGAAGTTTTGAGATTTTTTTAGAATTTTAAAATTCAAATTCATATTTTGAATCTTGCCAATCAAGCGGTTACACGGACCTTACATGCTAAGCTATTTATTTGCACTCTTGGTTTTATTCTCGTTTATTCTCTCCGGAATGATTCTCTCATGTTGTGAGCCTATTTAGCTTCAGAAAGGAACTGGTTCCATGCCTTTGCACTCTTCTATTGTGATAACATTCAGTTTGCTCTAGTTGACACGACTATAAAATTGACATTTATGGGCATTTCCTTTTTAGATTGAAAAGGAAAACCATCTTTGTGTGAAAATCATTTTATATTGGACGTCCACTTAACACCCATGAGACCTCTCAAGATTGAGAAAGAAATCGCCTAGGCATAGAAAGTAGAAACCATTTGTGTGGAAACCATTTTCTACTAAAGGTCCACTTAACACACATGAGACCCCTTAGGATTGAGAAGGAAATCCGTTTTTGTGTGGAAACCATTTTCTATAGGTGATCCACTTAACTCCCATAATACCCCTCAAGATTGATAATACCATCTATTAGTAGGACTGAAAATAACAAACACTCTGATGTTGCGTTGAAATAATTTAAGAACATGAAATTGTTGGTTTATTAGCAATGGAACCACAATCTTTTTTCATTGTTTCTGTTCAGTTTTACTAATTGATAACTGTTATTCCCATCTTAAAATATATCAATTTTATAATTGGACACATATTAAGGAGATAGGAAATTATGATAATACCCTTTGTGTGGTAAGTGTGTACACAAAAGTTGTTAGGAGGAATAATGAGTATTAAAGTTCAAAAGTAGAGTGACCACTTTAAAAATAAAAAACATTTACTAATACTAGATTACTATATTTAGAATAAATTTTAAACTCTAAAACGTATTATATTTTGAAACAGATGGAGAAGTTAATTTTGAAACAATAATACTAATGTGCAAACAATTCACTTAATACAAAAATTCATTCTGAAAGGAAAAAACTTTGCAAGGGGATGACGTGTTCGATGAGATCTATTCACTTTCAATGAAATATGCTCTCATCTAGCAAGATTCACCCTTATTCAGCGAGATCTGGTCTCTCATCTAATAAGTTTTGTTTTTTTACGAGATTAGATCCCGTTTGGTGAGATATACTTTCCTACAGTAGCATTATCGAACCTAGGGATGTCACTTTATATGATTATCTATGGATATACCAAAAATTGAGACACACACTGTCACACCCACTCACACACTCACACACACGCTCAACACATAAACTCATTTACACAACCACTCACAGACACACAAACTCACACACACACTCATACACTCGCTGACACACACACACTGACTCACACATACACACACACACTCACCCACTGACCCACACCCAAGCACTCGTACCCAAACACACACACACACACACACACACACACACACTGATGCAGACACACACAAACTTACACCGACACACACACACAAACTCACACTCTCACGCACACATGATTGCCATCACACGCTACTTGAGCTTCCCTACCTCTTACCTCCCTATATCTAGTTGGAAAGCAATAACAACACATGCACAAATAACACACAAAACACAGTATGTTAGAGCTACACGGCCGTATTCTTTTCTAACAATGAATACCACAATGTATCTCTCGTCTATTATTCCATATATCAAGACAACACATACTAATATAGCCAACTACAGAGATAAACATGCATGATGGGTCCTAGTCACTAGTCCACTACTAATGCACAAACATATTAATGCTCCCATAATGATCTGCATACATAGCCTCCTTAACACTAATGGCATGGCCATTATGCTAATTATTTAGCCACTAACTCAACTACTATGTAGCATGATGAGTTGGCCATCCTGACCATTTCTACTGTAGAAATTACACCTACTTGTCTTGGATCCATATGTTGTAGTAGCTTAATGAATATAATAAGTTCATATGCACTAGTAAATGGAGAAAACAACAAAAAACCATAAAGTTGTGAAATTGAGGGGATAAACAACTTTACATTAGACTGGTGAAAAGTTGCTATGGTTAGAAAAAGTTAATTTTATTCTATATTTCTTTGGTTGAGTTTTCTATTTTCTAACTGAGAAACAATTTGGATAAGCTAAACTAAATACACCGTTAATTTGCTTTGGCAACTGGACAATTTCACCTGTCATAGCGACGATTTAGAAGTCCAAAAAAGAGTTGGATATATATACTGTTAACTATCATGATTAGGGATCGATCGGTTACCACCCCAAGCAGGACTGGAGTTAACGTTGTAAATCAGTCAAAATTCAAATTCCAAATTAGGAAGCAAACGATTACCGCTTGGTTTGGTGTAGTTAGCAAGTGGTTAGGCGTTGGTAACTGCTTGATTTGCATCAAAAATCAGTCGGTTTATATGAACCGACCAATAGTGGAATCTCGCTAATCAAGTGGTTACAGAAACCCTAGACATGCTAGGCTTTTTCTTTGCACCCTTGGTTTTAGTTGGAAACAATTTTCACCATAAACCATAATAAATCATAGAGTATTTATAGGAAATTTGAGATTTTTTAGAATTTTTAAATTCAAATTTGAAATTTTAATCAAATTAATCAGTTTATACAAATCGATTAGCATGGGAAGCTCGTCAATCAAGTCGTTACATGAACCCTAGACACACTAAGCTATTTCTTTGAACCCTTGGTTTTATTTTTGTTTATTATTTCTAGAATGATAATTGTGGTGTGAGCATATTCAACTTCGGAATGGAACCAGTTGCATGCCTTTTCACTCTTCAATTCTATTGTGATAACATTCAGTTTGCTCTAGTTGACACAACTATACAACTAACTTTTATAGACATTTCCTTTGTAGATTAAGAAGGAAAACCATCTTTGTGTGAAAACCATTTTATATAGGAGGTCCACTTAACATCAATGAGATCTCTCAAAATTGAGGAAGAAACCACCTTTGCATAGAAAGTAGAAACCTTTTGTGCAGGAGGCCCACAAAACACCCATGAAACCCCTAAAGATTGAGAAGAAAAATCATAATTGCATGGAAACCATTTTCTATAGAGGTCCACTTAACATACATGAAACCCCTTATGATTGAGAAGGAAAACCATCTTTGTGTGGAAACCATTTTCTACAAGTGATCCACTTAACAACCGTAAGACCCCACAAGATTGAAAATATCGTCTCGTAGTAGGATTGTAAATAACAAACACTCTGATGTTGCGTTGAAATAATTTTAGAACTTGAAATTGCTAGTTTATTAACAATGGCACCACAATCTTTTTTTCATGGCTTTTGTTCGATTTTACAAATTGATAAATATTATTCATATCTTAAAATATATGAATCATTATAATTGAACACATGTATTAAGGAGATAGGAAATTATTATAATACCCTTCGTGAGGTAAGTGTGTACCCAATAGTTGTAAGGAGGAGTAATGAGTAATAAAGTTCAAAATTAGAATGAGTACTTTAGAAATAAAAATATTTACTAATACTAGAATACTATATTTAGAATATTTTTTGAACTCTAAATGGTATTATATTTTGAAATAGGTTGATAGTTATTTTTGATTGAGAAAATTCATATTGTCGCCATGCTGCTTTGATCTTGCAACAAACAAATTCAATGGACAATACTACATCAACAATGAGTCTATATAATCCAAATACTTTAGGCCTAAACCATCTAAGTCTATACAAAAACTAATATAGTAACCATGCTTGAGTTTTCTACTTTTCCATGTTTAATTTTTGGAAAGTATTTGCTACTTAGATCAAAGAAAATTGTTTAGTGGGTATGTGGGTTGCTCATCTACACATGGTGGAATATCTGGAAGCATCTTCTGAACTCCTACAATTCCATTGTCGATGTTGTTCTACATGTCTCAAACGATTTTGATAGCTTCAGGCACTGTTTTCAAGGCTAGTTCGTTCTTTGTGGCTTAATTTTTGATCAACTGCATAACTGTTTAGGCTTGTTGGGGTTGCCCACCCTGCTACCTCTCCTCCTCTAGTATTTATATTAGTTTATAATGATATTAAATATTTGTTTTCCTTCTTAATATATAGCAGTGATTCTCTTGCTGCATTTCAATAATTGCAAAATTGGGCTCCCATCGGTAGATCACCCGCCGAGCGTGGCCACATCAGGCTTAGTTTGGCCGTTCATCCACCGAACGTGGCCACATCAGCCTTGTTTGATCGTTGAATAGCCAAACAAAGCCCAATGATTAGTCCAGTCAGCCATGTTCGGTGGATGATCTGCTGATGAGAGCCCAATTTTACAATGTTTAAAATTCGACTATGATTTTTGAATTTTTTTAAAAAATCCAATTGCATGCACTTTTGCTCGAACGGGCAGCTAGAAGCAAACAGAAGGCAACTAATGTATCATAAGTTAAACCAGAGGTTGGACAAATTTACTTTAAAAATTTGGTACGGAAAAATAATTTTCAGGGAGCTATCTGTTAAAATAGCTGCATCTTGTGACATGACTTTGTACCATTTCCTTTTGGATTAAGAGAGATGATACAAAATGAATAAGTATGTTTTAATTTTGTCCAAACTGAATTTGATTGATTACTTTGCCATTAGCTCACGTCAAACAAATCGTAATGGCACGTGAGAAATTTTCTCATATTAATCTAGCATCCTCGACATTGAGATTACTTCTTGTATTAAGTTTAAATTTTGCAGCGTGGTTAAGGATTGAACATTCAAAAGACTAATTAAGTTATAATTAACGGATATTATTTTGATTTGCCAAAAGCTCTTCATCACTATTAATTACCCAATGATAGATGCTCCATATGGAGTTTGTGGTATTGGACCTCATCACATTTTTAACGATAAAATGAACTAGCTTTTTTACTAGGGATATATAAATTAACAACATCTTTATTATTCATTGTGGTTGTTATTGAAGGATTTGTGCCCAAGAAAATTACAATTGGATCGAAAGTTCCGATTTGGAATTAGAAGTTCTGATTATTTTCTGAATTGGAAAGAGAGAGCACAAATCGGAAGTTCCAAAATGATATCAAAAGTTCCGATAATTTATGATTTGCGAAACCGAGAGCTCAAATCGGAAGTTCCGATAATTTCTAATTAGAGCCAGAGAGTTAAAACCGGAAGTACCGATGTGTATTGGGAAAAATTGCACTGATCAGAAGTTCCAATAGGAGGTATCAGAAGTTCCGACGCTACGTGGAATTGGAGTCTTAGAGTCCTGATCAGAAGTTCCGATATTGGATCAGAAGTTCCAATGCGGGCTTAACAGATTAGATTTGTTGGCTCTCGAATCGGTCGTAACCGATTTGTTAGTTTCAAATTGTTGTAGACCAGGGGCTCTCACCTCTATATAAAGAGAGGAGGAGGAGGTCTTGGAGAATAAGCAATTGATAGTTTGGACCTAGCCACCAAGAACTCCTCTCCTCCCTTTCTTGATCTCAAAAGTTGAGATTGAGGAATCTCTCATTTCTCATGAGCGATGCTAGCACACTGACGTGGGAAGGATCCCATCCCTAGACGTGTGGATACCATGGATGCGTCGCTCCAATAGTGATGCTCGTGGACTTCTTCACATGAACACCTACATCATCTTCGTCGATTGAATCACCATGGAACGGCCGGAGCGAGGCGAGGATCAACGAGGACGTGCTTCCCTGACATCTTCTTCTGCTGCACCTAGCATAACTTGTGCTAGAAGATATCGATCTATGATCTCGCACACGAATGGTTCTTGGGCTTGGGGCGAAATTTTTGAAATTGCTGGCTAGCGTAGCTTCTCCATTCCCCAACAGTGGTATCAGAGCCTATGTGCGTAGTTTTTGATCTAGATCCCTCATGTATGGTGATACATGGTGGCAAATATATTAGATCTATTTTCTGTCTGCAGAAAATCAGAAGTTCTGATGCTAGATCAGATGTTCTAATGTTTGTCAGATCGGATGTTCCGATGCCAGATCAGAAGTTCTAATATTAAATACGATTCAATATAGAGAGTAATTTTTCCATTAGGAATTCCGATATGGATCAAAAGTTTCGGTGGATCAGAAGTTCCGATGGTAGATCGAAAGTTCCGATATCGGGTTTTAATCGATACAGAGAGCAATATTGTAGTCAGAACTTCTGATTTTGAATCAGAATATCCGATCCAGTTCAGTCACTTTTAGATTCTTCGCCTAACTTTGCAGTTTTGCAGAGAATGATGTGACTGGCATGGCCTTGATAAATGTGATGTAGGAGATGCATTCAATGAATATAAATTAAATATGGTATGTGTGTCATTAATATTTACAGCCAATGCTGATGTACATTTGTGACCTGTGAGTCAAGAATTGTTGCTTCGACACATGTAACTAGTATAGGTGCTATAGTGCTAGACTAGTATAGTTCTTGGAGGTTGAAAGCACATACTCAATGACAGGAGCCATGGAGATGGAGATCGTTATGTGAAGAGGGCCATGCTATGTCACGGTTAATATGATTGTCTGTGATGCTTTCTTATGTTCATGTTGTACTATGCTTGCCTACATGTCCTTTGAGTTTTAGAAACAATATGAGGAACGTGATGCTTACGATATGATCATAGGTCTCAAGGGTATGTTTCAGAACTAGGCAAGGGCTGAAAGATACAATGCGTCTAAAGCCTTGTTTGGAAGTAAGCTGGCTGAAGAGAGCCCAATGAGTCCTCATGTGATCAAGATGATTGGTTACATTGAGACTCTGGAGAGACTAGGTTCTCCACTGGATCCATACTTAGTTGTTGATGTGATTCTCCAGTCGCTCCCACTGAGCTTTGAGCCATTCATGAATTACAACATGGTTGGACTGGAGAAAACACTAGCTGAGTTGCATGGGATGCTCAAGACTAATGAGGAGAGTATCAGGAAATCTCCAAATCATGTTATGATGATTCAGAAGGAGAGCAAAATGAGAGAGAGGAAGGGCAAGGCTAAGACTACATATTTGATCTCTAGTGCGAAGTCTAAACTGACTAGAAAGTCTAAGTCATGTCTTGCTAGCTCTGATGTGTGCCACCACGGCCACAAGCCTGGGCATTGGAAGCACAATTACAAGGTGTATCTATAAGAGCAGAAGAACAAAAATAGAAGTGTGACTTCCGCTTCAGGTATTAATGTTATTGAAATTAATCTTGCTACTCGTCCAAATGATTCATGGGTAGTTGATACCGGTTCGATGACTTATACTTACAAATCATTGCACGGGCTAAGTAGAGTAATAAAGTGTGCTAGTGGTAAGTTGGATGTCCACGTCGGGAATGGTGCAAAAGTTGCACCGTTGGCCGTCAGCATTTATTCACTATCACTATCACTAGCATGAGGACTAGTTTTGGAGTTGAATAATTGTTATTTCATTCCCACCTTAGGAAGAAACATTATCTCTTCTTCATGTTTAGAGGAAGATGGTTTTGAATTCATAATAAAGAACAAGTGTTATTCAATATTTTCGAATGGCATGCTCTATGGTGTTTTTTCATTAGTGAATGGATTATATATTCTGAGTCTTGAATATGCACATGTTTATAACATTAGAACTAACAAACAATGACTCAATGATTTGAATCCTACATACATCTGGCATTATCATTTGGGTCATATAAATAAGAAGCACGTTCAGAAGCTCCATAGTGATGGACTTTTGGAGTTATTTGATTTTGAATCATATGACACATGCGAGTCTTGCTTACTTGGCAAAATGACAAAGACACATTTCACTAGATAGAGTGAGAGGATGAGTGAGCTATTGGCCATAGTACATATTGATGTGTGTGGACCAATGAGCCATGTCACAAGTGGTGGTTATTAGTACTTCATCACTTTTACCGACTACTTTAGTAGATATGATTTTGTCTACTTAATGAGGCATAAGTGGGAGTCATTCAAAAATTCCAAGGAGTTCCAAAATGAGGTACAAAATCACACGGGCAAGACAATTAAATTTCTACGATCTGATCATGGAGGTGAATATTTGAGCCCTGAGTTAAGTGATCATCTGAAGCAGTATAGAATTGTTCCACAGCTGACTCCACCCGGCATGCCCCAGTGGAATGGAGTGTCCGAGCGGAGGAACCATACCTTGTTGGACATGGTTCGGTCGATGATGAGTCATGCTAATCTTCCATTATCCTTTTGGGGACTCTCTTTAGAAACTATCACTTTCACGACAAATAGAGTTCAATCTAAGTCAGTAGAGAAGACGCCATATGAGATGTGGTCTGGGAGGTGTCCCAGTTTGTATTTTCTAAAGATATGGGGTTTTGAGGCGTATGTCAAACGTTTGACGTCTAACAAGCTCACTCCTAAATCTGACAACTACTTTGTGAGGTATCCTAGGGAAACCAAAGGATACTATTTTATAATAGAGAAGAGGGAAAAGTGTTTGTCACTCGAAATGGGGTATTCATTGAGAAAGAGTTTCTCTCAAAAGGAGTTAGTGCGAGAAAAGTGCATCTCGAAAAGGTTAGAGAGCCACTGGAAGGTGTTCCAGATCTCAATGAACCACAAAAATATATGCGAGATGTTGCACAACCCGTTGTAGACACACCAGTCTCACAAAGGTCTTGGAGGGTAAGTCACACGCCACAGCGGTATATGTTTTTCACCACTAGGTAGCGCGATGTGTTGTTGTTGGACAACGACGAGCCCAAGACATATGCGAAAGTAGTGATGGGACAAAACTCTGAGAAATGGCTTGGAGCCATTGGATCCGAGTTGGAGTCCATGCGAGAAAACCAAGTTTGGAACTTGGTTGATCCACCTGGTGGTGTAAAATATATTAAGTGCAAATGGATCTTCGAGAAAAAGATAGACGTTGATGGAAATGTTCGCATTTATAAGGCACGATTGGTGGCGAAATGTTTCCAGATAGATTTAAGGTGTTGATTATGATGAAACTTTTCGTCCATTGCTATACTTAAGTCTATTTGGATCATCCTAGCAATTGCTGCATTTTATGTTTATGAGATATGGCAAATGGATGTCAAGACGGCTTTCCTGAATGGAAACCTAAGTGAGGATGTGTACATGACACAACCTGAAGGTCTTTACAATCCGTAAAATGTTGGGAAAGTTTGTAAGTTGCAGAAGTCCATTTATTGGCTGAAGCAAGCTTCTCAGAGTTGGAATCTTCGTTTTGATGAGGTAGTCAAAGGCTTAATCAAGAACAAAGAAGAGCATTAATTGTGTTTACAAAAAGGCTAGTGGGAGCTCACTTGTATTTCTAGTCTTATATGTGGATGACATATTATTGATCGGAAATGACATTCCTTTGTTAAATGTTGTCAAGACTTCACTGAAAAATAGTTTTTTGATGAAAGATCTTGGAGAGGCAACATACATTTTGAGCATAAAGATATATAAAGATAGATAAAAAACGGAGAATTCTAATAAAGGATTTCTTCTAATGTCACATGGTATTTCTCTTAGTAAGACTTAGTGTGTTGCGACACTTGATGAGCTAGAGAAGATGAGTGCGATCTCGTATGCCTTCGTAGTCGGATCCATCATATATGCCATTTTGTGTACACGCCTAGATGTTTCATATGATCTAAGTGTTATGAGTAGGTACCAATCGAACCCGGGTGAAAGTCATTGTGCTGTAGTAAAGAGTATACTCAAGTACTTGAGAAGGATTGAGGATATGTTCCTAGTTTATGGTGGTGAAGAGGAGCTTGTTGTAAGTGGTTACATTGATGCTAGCTTTCAGACCGATAAAGATGATTCTCGATTGCAATATGGTTTTGTGTTCTGCCTCAATGGAGGCGCAGTGAGTTGGAAGAGTTCCAAGCAAGAGACGATGGCCAATTCTACAACAGAAGCTGAGTATATTGCGGCTTCAGAAGCTATGAAGGAGGTTGTTTGGATCAGAAAGTTTGTTCCTAAGCTAGGTGTTGTTCCTAGTGTGCCTAGTCTAGTGGACCTTTATTATGATAATAGTGGTGCCATTACGCAAGCCAAGGAGCTAAGGTCATACTAGAAATACAAACATATACTTTGGCGATATCATCTGATCAGCGAGATCATTGAGAGAGGTGATGTGAAGATTTACAAGGTGCACATGGATTTGAACATAGCGGATCCGTTGACAAAACCTCTTCCATAGCCCAAGCATGAGGCGCACATGATGTAATATCTCAAATTTTCCAAGGTAAAATAAATTGAGAATAATAACATTTCCAAATAAAAAGGAGTAATTTTAAATTAAAGAAAAGGAAAGCTACCCAAATAAATCAAAACATAGAGAAATAATCCAAATTCAAGGCTTATAAAATTATGGTAGGTTCTAGGAGCCAATATATATTTTTGGGAATTTTTACACAATTTTAGGATCTTTGCTTTTAGCTCTAAATTTATACATCAATTTCTGTAATTATTTTAATGAGAAAATGAATTTTAAATGCTATTGGGCCGCCTCCCTCGTTTCTGCCTTGGCCCAGCCCAATCCATCGCCCGCGTCACTGCCATGTGGGACCCTTCTGTCAGTGCCGCCCCCTCTCTCTCCCCCTCCCGCACTTGCCTGGTCCCACCCATCGGCCACTCGCGCCCCACCTTAGCCGCTGTCAAACAGGGCCCGCCTGTCGGCACCCTTACTCTCACCCGCAGCCACTGATAGGTGGGAGCCACCTGTCAGGTCCATCTTCCCTGATGGAAAGGAATCCCATTTCTATCGTCGGCGACCCCATTTTCCAAATCCACCGCCCCGTGCCACCTTCCATCCAATTGCCCCCGCGATTATGATCCCCGAACACCGGCGATTGCTTGCCCCAAAAAATTCAACGCGATTTGACCCCGATGGCATGTATCCATGCGTATGGAAGCTCGCCGGAGTAAACTTGGAATCCTTCCTCGGTTGACTCTCCTCGGCCTTCCATCTACACCGCCGATGACCCTTATATGTACCCTGGCCTCCACTGCACCCCAAGCTACCCGAAATTGCCTTAGTACCCGCTTTCCCGATCACAGGCGTTCCCCTTTGTGCCGCCACCTCTTCTTGAGCTCCGGTCGCCTCTAGCTGCCAGCGGAGACCATCGTTGTCCTCGCCGTCGACACCTCTGGGACCATTGTCGCATCCTCTTCCTCGGCCTCACCTTCAATGGACTAGTCGACCGCCGAAGCGCCGCTGTCGCCATCAACCCGAGCGAACTTTGCTGCCCGGCTCATCGTGGCCACATCCCGACAACCCCGAGCCCCAATTCTAGTACCATCATGACCGCACCCTCATCCCCTTTCCATTTTGGCATTTAGATCGGGTCCTTGGACATCGCTAGTCACTGTCGCACGTGCCATTGTGCGCTGCCGGTGTCGGGGAAAATGAGATCCCTCACCATTGCTGCGTGCCGTGCCGGATGAAATCCCAGCCGTCGGATCTAAGGTGGACGACATAGATTAGATCACTGGTGGATCTAATCTGAACCCTCCGATCTCACCGAACCGGTATCGGTAATCCTAGCCGTCGGACCTCATTTAAAACCCTACCTGAACCGCAGCCGCACTGATCTGGATCTAACGGTCCTGGTGGCCCCAGTCCACGCGCACAGTCCTCAGGTTCACGGTGAACCTGGCTCACCATGGACCAGAGGCTGTTTTTAATTTAAATAAAATTAAGAATAATCAATTTAAACTTCAAAAATTCATATCTCACTCAATTTAACTCCAAATTTCCCCATTCAAATTTCAGAAAATTCTAAATTAAATTCTCTAGAACTTTAGTCCATTTAATTCATATGTTTTGTACTGATATTTTCAATTTATTAATCGTTTAATCTCTTTAATTTGGGTACCGAGAAGATTACGCCACCGTCGAGGATCCGGAGTATTTTCCAGAGGTCCCACCATCACCCTTTGCTGATCAAGGCAAGTCACAACCCCCATTTTGATCATAATTGAGACCATTTTTAATAAATAACTCATAAGATATAATTGCATTTGTCCAATCAACAACCTTACACTATATTTATTAGATCCCCGACCCTATTGTGCAAACCCAAGCCATGCTTCTTGAGCCTAAACTCATTGTCACCTGTAAAGAATAAATATTAGATAGTGTCCAATGTATCGACACAACTGCTATAGGGTAAAAATGAGTCATTGTCAGTTGGATTCTATTATATGATTCCCCCGATATATCTCTCATCCCTGGAATTCTGTTGGTTATGGAGTTTTAGTCAAGTATGTAAACATGGTGGGTTCCGAGTGCAAGCTAGGGCATTGGTCGGTAGCACCCAGGGCACTATAAGGACTGGCCTGCGGGATCTATTGCAAAACATTTCGTACTAACCACAAGTCTAGTGGGTAAGTCCTAACTGACGAGGCTCAAGAGGGGTACATCGTTTGCCCAACACGTTGGGGCGCTGTATGAAACCTATCAGAGGGTGTTATTGAGTTGGTGCGTTCCATGCTAAAAGGTTTTGGCATGAGTTCCTTTGGGGTGACGTGGTGTCATCACGACACACTTTGGTGTGCGGGAATGAAGTGCCTTGTGGGTACATTAGTACACCTCTAATCAGAGTATAATCTTTTCGAAGAGTCGTGCCCACGGTCATGGGCGGGTTGGGCAATGTTCACCACAGTTAGTTTACTTTCACATGAATGATTGCATGATGGAATGACATGTAAGTACTGTTGAGCGAGGGTGGGCTAACTATACCCCTCGAGGTAGAAGATGATGCATTTACTCATGATTTAATTCCCGTACTAATAACCTGATCACATTAACTGCTTTACAAATGTACTTTTCCGCAAACATGAGCCTTTACTTTCCTTTGCTATAACCTTGCATTATAATTGCATTTCGGTGGCTTGCTGCGTATGAACGTACTCACCCCCGTTGACTCACCACATCAAAGGTAGCGTACTACAAGGAGGAGGATGGTCTGGAGTAGCGACCCAATCAAGGCGCGAGACTGGAAGAAGGCGTTCATCTAGAGGATTTATTTTCCTAGTTTCTGTTTTATTTATCACTTGTGTAATAATGTGGTCTACGAACCACCTTTGATTGGCGTAATGTACGCGGTCATGTGATGAATGTCTTATATTTATTGTTTTTCCTTGGAAATTCAATAAAGTCTGGAATTATTATATTCTGGGTGTTATAAGATGGTATTAGAGCCGACTTGACTATAGGAAGCCAAACAGACCAAACCCTAGTCCTTATATTACAACTATTTCTAAAAACTACCTAATATCTTCTCTTTCAAAATTTTACGAACTTTGTTTTCTTGTAGATGCTTACTCACGCTATGGGTGGATACCTCCATGATCGTGATGTCTTCATCCGCGAGCTTCGCATGCTCGTCGATTACCTAGGGTTCATTCACGAGCCTGAGTTTCACGGGCTCTTCCCCGATGTGAACGATGGAGCATGTGAGGTCACCATCACCATCTGCTCCTCCGGCGCGCACCCACCTTTCTTCACCACAGCAGTTGGAGGCCTAACTTTTGAGGTGGCCGGTCAGTGTGCTGCATTTTAGGCCCTCACCGAGCTCCGGATGGTCTATGATGGCCAGCTCCAAGACATCGCACTTTGCTTCATGCGCATGCGCACTCCTGGGAGCCACCGCAGCATCGATGTCAGCACCTACTCCAACCGCAACTCCATCATCGCCTGCAGCACTCGCCTCCTTTAGGCCTTGGATCATCTCCACACTGAGGTCGTGCTCGACACCGACAACCAGCATGACACGATCAACTACTATCGCCACATGGCATAGAGTCTGGCCTAGGAGAACAGAGATCTGCATCGCCAAGTCCAGGAGGGGCACAACCTCATCGCTGAGACCATCGAGCTTCATCGCCAGGTCTTTGATCTCTAGTAGAGCACCGTTGAGAACGCTCAACTCGGGCGTCAGGTCGAGGAGTTGAAGAAGGATCTTGAAGAGATCGCCTCACTTCCTCCACCATCTGCACGATCTGCACCATCCGCAGGACCCTCCAGCGCCTCTGCTCCTCCACCGGACAACATCACGGAGACGATAATTGAGCCCTTCCCCGAGCCCATCCTTCCCCGATCCGCATCTAGGCCCGAGAGCACCGAGGAGGAGGACTAGACCACCCTAGACGCTAGTTTACGCTTGATTTTTTTCTTTTGTTTTGCATGATTGTGGTGCCGCCCATGTTGGTATGAGGCATGGGTAGGTTAAAATAAGAGGTGAACAAAGATGTAATATTCAAGACCACTAAACCATTTGAGAAATAAAGCTTAAGCAAAATTTCCCCTAAGTTGATTCCTCTGGCATTTCCTACCTTCAGAATGGCCAACGATCAGGATTCAGGTGCCCACTGTAACGAGAACAACGCCGACAACCTGCCACACTGGGGAGCAACCGGACAATGTCAGGCACCCATCGCCAATCATCCCACACTGGCTGAGATGTTGGCAAATCAGAATCAGCTGATCGTGACCCTACTAACTCAGATGCAGCAACAGCGGGCTCAGTTGATTCGTCTTCAACAACAGCACAGGGAGCCGCCTCTTCGGCAGGCCGCCCCTGCACTCGCCCCCACGTCCCAACTCTCCGAGTTCTTGCGCGTGAGGCCTCCTACGTTCTCAATAACCACCAACCCGATTGAGGCTTGTGATTGGCTGAGGACGATATAAAAGAAGTTGGATCTTCTGCCTTGCACCGACAAGGAGCGAGTGGCTTTTGCCGCTCATAAGCTTCAAGGACCCGCCGCGGAGTGGTGAGATAATTTTCGCAAGACTCAGCTAGAAGGTCACAAAGTATCTTGGGCCGAGTTCTCCTCCGCTTTTCGAGCCGCCCATGTTCCCACGGGCATCATCGCTCAGAAGCAATAGGAATTCTGGGACTTGCATCTAGGAAGCAGTACCGTCACTGAGTACCTACATGAGTTCAATCGGCTAGCCCGGTATGCGCCCGAAGAAGTGCGCACTGATGCCGGCCGCTAGGCCAAATTCCTTCGGGGCCTAAAGGATGAACTATCTCTTCAGTTGGTCGCCGAAGACTACGCTGACTTTCAAAAGTTGGTAAACAAAGCGATCATTCAGGAAATAGAACAAACAAGGTGGATTTGAAGAAGAAGAGGATGATTGCCTTCAGGCAGAATCAAGGGATGGCGCAGACACCCCACTTCGCACCTCCTCCGCAGCCGCTCAATTTACACCCACGCCCCATCTACAAACCGCCTCCGTCTGTCAGCAACCAAGGAGCCGAAAATCCTCGCCTTGTTCCCTCGGCTTCCTCTACTCCACCAGCTCCCGCCAAGAGAGTCGAGGTTCTGCGTGACAAGCATGGCAAGCCCATGGTATGCTTCAACTGCCGCAAAGAGGGCCACTATTCTCACCAGTGCCCTGTAACACCCCAAGATTTAAAAATAAATAAAATAAAGGAAATATATTTTTCAGGGAATTAAAGGAATTATTTAATTAAAGAAAACCCTAAAAGAGCCCTTCTAAAGCCAAACAGGGAGAAATATTCAAAATTTCAACTTGGAAAATTTATGATAGAATCTAGAGGCCAAGATATAATTTTAGGAATTTTTACAAATTTTTATCAATAGTGATTCAACCTTTAATCAAATAAATGAATTACTGGATTTATTTTAAATCAGAAAATCATTTTTAATCTTAATGGGCCTCAACCCTCAATTCGCCTCCAGCCCAGCCCAACCCAGCGCCGTCTCACCGCCAGGTGGGCTCCGCCTATCGGCGCCGCTCCCCTCCTCTCTCTCCCGCCCGAGCCCCGCCTCGGCCCCACTCATCAGTCACCCTTCCACTTTCCTCTCTCTGGTCGCCGGGGCCCATCTGTCGGCCCTTCCTTTTTCGCGCACCTGCCGACAGGTGGGGGCCACCTGTCAGGATCTTCTTCCCCGATGGAAAGGGATTCCCCCTTTCCATCACCGGTGAGATCTCCTACCGAATCCGCCTCTCCCAGCCGCCATGCACCGATTTGGGCCCATGCCGTGACTTACCATCCACCGGCGATCTCATTCCCCCAAAAACCCACGTGTTTTCGTCGTTTATGGCTAGTAACTGAGAGAATGGAACCTCTCCGGAGTAATTTTGGAACCCTCTCGGGTTTCCTCTGATTGCCCTACCATAACAACACCGGCGACCCCCTATAAATACCCTGGCGATCACCGCAGCTGAGGCCTCACACCTTCGTCGCTAGCCACACATTCCTGAGCCCCCACCACTCCTCTTTGGGTCTTTCCTCTACTTCACCTCCGACCGCCGCTCGCCGCCGCCTCGGACCTCCTCCGTCCACGCGCCGCCCCCTTCGTGACCGTCGGAGCCCGCCCATCCTCGGCCACGCCTCCGTTGGCCGAGAGGACCACCGGATCATCCTCGCCGACGAGCACCCGAGGAGCCTTCACCGTCTACCCTCACCGCCGGTCACCGCCGGTCACCGTTAGTCGTCCGCCGTCGCCATCTCTGGTACCATCGCACTCCCCTCACTCCCCACTTTCCGTTTCTGCCGAGAGCTAGGCCCCGAGGCCCTCGCCGTCGCCGTCGCCGCCGCACCCGAGCTCGTCGGAGTCGGAGACGAAGGGGGGTACGAGCCCCTTACGCCCGTGTCGTGCCGGACGATGCCCTGACTGTGCGATCCCAATCAGAGGGCCTAGATTAATTCCCTTCGGGATTTAATCCTGCCTCTTGATCTGGTCAAAGCGGTATAGGGCCATCCAGGCCGTCCGTTGCCACTTAAGCGATCCCGCCTCACGCCTGGCCACTGGATCCAGATCCGATGGTTCTAGTTAATCCGATCCACGCGCACAGTACGCCTGTTCACCGTGAGCCTGGCTCACTGTGGACCAGAATCTATTTTCTGTTTAAAATAAAATTCAGAAATTGATTTAAACTTTGAAAATTCATAACTTGCTCATTTTAACTCCAAATTTCACCATTCAAATTTTGTTAAATTCAGCATTTTATTCTCTACACATTAATGCCATAAAAACAGTATGTCCCTGTTGGCCAAAATATTCTTATTAATTAAACAAATAAAAACCCCTTAGGGATAAATTGTTAATTCATAAAATAAATGAAGAAAAACCTTATAGCCTATTCTTTAATGTTTTTCAACATAACTTCAGAATAATAGAACTTAAGTCCACATATTTAAACTCATAAAACTTGTATGCTTATTGTTTTGTAATGTTTTGATTGTTTATTAAATGTTATGTTTACTTTTTCCGTATCGAGAAGACTACGAGTTTCGTCGAGGAGCCGGAGTTTTACCCCGAGGTTCCACCTTCACCATTTGCTGAGCAAGGCAAGTCACAACCCCCATTTTTATCATCATTGAGCCCATGTTTTAATAAATTATCTCTATAACTCATAGGATAATATTGCATTAGACAAATATCAAGCCCTACACTATATTTATTAGATCCCCGTCCTTGTGTGCAAACCCAAGCCATGCTTATTGAGCCTACACTCCTTGTCACTCTACAAATATTATATTAGCTAGTGTCCAATGTACCGACACAACTGCTATAGGGTAAAAAGAATGAGTCATAGATAGCTAGATTCTACTATATGTATTACCCCGTTATTCTCGTCTCTGGACTCTGTTGGAGTTGGCTATGTTATAAGTATGGTGGGTTCCGGGTGCAAGCTAGGGCATTGGTTGGTCGCACCCGGGGCACTATAAGGACCGGTCTGCGGGATCTATTGCAAAGCACTTCCGTACTAACCACAAGTCACATGGGTAAGTCCTAACTGGAAGTATGGAACAATCCGACTCGATGCACCATAGTGGAGGGGGCAAGGGGCAACCTGTGGGTGACTTGTACCGACTGTGGCTCAAGGGGGGGTATGGTGTTGGCTCGATGCGTCGGGGCACCATATGAAACCCATAAGAGGGTGTTGTCAGGTCGAGGAGGACCATAGTGGAAGGTTTTGACACGAGTTCCCGTGGTATGGGTCATCTCGTTACACTTTGGTGTAAGTGATGAGTGTGTGTCTTATGGGTACAGTGGTACACCTCTGATCAGAGTATTTAAATCTTTTTGAAAAGGCGAGCCCACGGTCAAGGGTGGGTTGTGTGACTTCTCGCAGTTAGTTTACTATTGTTTGAATGGTTGAGTTATTCATGGCATGTAAGGACTGTTGAGCGAGGGTTGGATGACTGTACCCCTCGAGATAGAAATATGATGATGCATACACATGTTTACATTTCAGTACTAATAAATTGATCACATTTAATTGCTTTACAACTTATGCTCTTCTGCAAAATTAGCCACTATCTCCCTTGTTGTTACTCTACATTATATTTGCATCCGGTGGCTTGCTGAGTACGTTTGTACTCACCCCCATTGACTTACACCACTAGAGCCCGTCTACTACGAGGAGGATGAAGGTCTGGAGTAGCGACCTAGTCAAGGCGAGACTGGAAGGAGGCATTCATCTAGGGCCTTTGTTTTATTAGTTTCTCTTCACCTTTATTCACTTTTGTACTAATATGGTCTACGAACCGTGAATGATTGCTCGTATTGTACGTGGTCGCATGATGAACGTCTTGGTTTATTGATTTTCTATGGAATTTCAATAAAGGTCCGGATTTATTAAATCTGGGCATGACATGCCCTCACCCCAAGCGCCCTCAAGGGATCGTGGTGAATCCAGCAGTCCGCGCCCGCGTCAACCACATCTCCACCGAAGAAGCCTAGGCCGCTCCAGAGATTGTTATGGGTATGTTCACTTCTAACTCCATACCTGTAGTCCTTTTGTTCGATATGGGAGCAATCCGCTCTTTCATATCAGAAACTTTCGTGAAAACACATAGTTTGAATGAGCTTGAACTAGCAAGGCCCGTATTAATAGCCACCCACGGTAAGAAGACCCTGGCCTGCTTTTACAGCCCAAGGGTATGGGTAGATATCCAAGGCATAGTCTTTTGGGTGGACCCCATCCTTATAGACTGCAAGGGCTTGGACCTCATCCTAGGGATGGATTGGTTAAACCAGCATAAATGGGTGATAGATTGTGCAAGAAGGACGGTAACCTTAACTAGTGAAGAGGGAGCTGTCGTCACTTTTCAGATGCCTAACCAGAAACCCAAGAGACCCTGTCTAAATCAGATAGCGCTAGAAGAAGTATCGGTAGCCCGAGAATACCCAGACATTTTTCCCGAGGGCTTACCAGGGATGTCACCAAAAAGGGAGATCGAGTTTAGAATTGACCTAGTGCCCGAGAACAACCCCATCTCTAAGTGACCCTACCGGATGGCTGCTAATGAGTTGGAAGAAATGAAACAACAACTAGAAGAGCTTGAGCGGAAGGGGTACATTAGACCCAGCACTTCTTCATGGGGAGCCCCCGTCATCTTCGTCGAGAAGAAAGACGATAAGGCTAAAAGGATGTGTGTGGATTATAGGGCTCTAAATGAGGTGACTATTAAGAACAAGTACCCACTACCCAGGATTGATGATCTGTTCGACCAATTATAGGGGGCACTGTATTTTCCAAGATTGATCTCCGGTCAAGCTATCGCCAATTGAGAATAAGAGAAGAAGACATACCCAAGATGGCTTTCACATCGGGTATGGGTTGTACGAATGTACAGTCATGTCGTTTGGACTCACCAATGCCCTCGCATTCTTCATGAACATGGTGAACAAGGTGTTCATGGAATACTTGGATAAGTTCATGGTGGTGTTCATTGACGATATCTTCATTTATTCCAAGACCCGAGAAGAGCATGAAACCCACATTCGTTTGACCCTATGAAAACTCAGGGAACACCAGTTGTATGACAAGTACAGCAAGTGCAAGTTCTAGACATCAGAAGTAACGTTCTTGGGGAATATCATCTCGGCACAAGGCATCGCGGTAGACCCCACCATCATGGAAGCAGTAATGGATTGGCTGCCACCCACCAACGTATCAGAGATACGAAGTTTTCTGGGACTGGCAGGATATTATCACAGGTTCATAGAGAATTTCTCTAAAATAGAGAAGCCCATGACCAAGTTACTTCAGAAAGGCGAGAAGTTTGGGTGAACTCTGGAATGTGAGGAGAGCTTTCGGACCCTGAAGACAAGGTTAGTGTCAGCCCCAATATTGACATTGCTGGACATTCGAAAGGATTTCCATGTTTACTGTGATGCATCCCAACAAGGTCTAGGTTGCGTCCTGATGCAAGATGGGAAAGTAGTCTCGTACGCCTCTCGACTAGTTGAGACCGCACGAGCTAAACTACCCTACCCATGACCTGGAATTAGATGCCGTAGTGCACGCCCTTAAAATTTGGAGGCATTACCTTGTTGGTAACCGTTGTGAAGTCTTCACAGACCATAGAGTCTGAAGTACATCTTCACTCAGCCAGACCTAAACGTCAAGCAAATACGATGGTTGGAACTAACCAAGGATTACGACTTAGGCATTCACTACCATCTCGGCAAGTTAACGTGGTGGCAGATGCTTTGAGTCAGAAGGGAATATTGTAATGCCATCATGGTATAGGATCATGCCCCTTTATTATACAAGGAAATGGAAAGATTAAACCTCGGGATAACTACCAGAGCATACCTAGCCACCCTAGAGGCTAGACCCATTCTAATCGACCAGATCCATGAAGCTCAGCTTGAAGATCTCGACATATCCGAGATCAAGAAAAACATGAGGCAGGGCAAGGCCCTAGGATTCTCATAAGATGAGGTCAGCACCATGTGGTTTGGAAACCGGCTGTGTGTGCCAAACAAGCCAGAGTTGAGGACCTTAATTTTGAGAGAGGCACATGATACCCTGTACTCTATCCATCCCAGAAGTACAAAGATGTACAAGGACCTAAAGGAGAAATATTGGTGGGTCAGCATGAAGTGAGAGATCGCACAGTTTATGGTCGAGTGTGACACCTGTCGACACATAAAGGCCAATGGGATTATTACAGCCCCTCAAGGTTCCCGAATGGAAATGGTAGGAGATCGGAATGGACTTCATCACCGGATTTCCGAAGACCCAAGCTAGGTATGACTCCATATGGGTAGTCATTGACAGACTTACGAAGGTAGCCCACTTCATCGCCGTATAGTATGCCTTCATGGAGTTCCAAAGAAGATAGTTTCAGACAGAGGAAGTCAGTTCACATCCTGATTCTGGAAGAACCTCCAAGAGGAGATGGGAACAAGACTAAACTTCAACACAACATATCACCCACGAAAAGATGGACAGATCGAGAGGGTGAACCAGATCTTGGAAGATATTCTTAGTGATGGGGGGAATAATGGATGGCCCGATCTTTTGGTGAGTTGATAGAGATAAGATAACTTCGATTGGATGGAGACGACGTTGACGACCCGACTACAACCGTACGAGACGTTCGTGTTGCGCCTTAGCGATCGATACACCAACTCCAAGGGTTGTTGATCTTATCGGTGGATCAACCTTGTTCCTGCAAGCAATCAAAGAACGAGCAAGAACAAGATAAAGGAGCAACTAGTATTGCTGGATGTGAAAGACGCACAGGGATAGTTGGGGTTCTGAAACGTGAAACCGACGATTCTAACCGATCACGGGTTTACACGGACAAGTAGCATTGGCTAAACTTTTATCTAATCAAAACCCAAATTACAACTGAAGTCTCTAGGGTTATTTATAGCCCTAGGGACGTTCCCAATGTTTGGAAAACTTATTACATATGGAAAGGACTAATTATTTCCAAAACAGATTGACCACAAAATGGAAATTTCCGTGCTTAATTGGTTCGGCCTAAAAAAGGAACACGCATTGATTTGGTGATTGCGATCTCCTCCGATGGAATCTGGATATGTGGCTGGATCGTTGGAAAGAGGACTTATCAAGCTTTCCAAAAAGTCCAAGATCATCCAAATCAGAGTTTCCATTTAAACGTTATGCACATTTGAATTCGGTGCTATCCATGCGGTCCGAATCCGAGTCATCTTCTCAATCGTGTAGAACTTTATTTTTATTTTCTCTTGGAACAAAAGTAATGTCCCAAACTTGTATATTATGTTTTGGATGGCCTTGCCTTGGTCCCCAATCAACTTCCACGATGTTCCATGCCCTTGATTTTCTCACAACGCGTCCCTTAATCCATGTAATAATTTCTGTAATTGAAAACAACAACTTATGGTGCAGCAACCTTTTCTCAAATATATAAAATGTAATCGAATATAGAAAGCATGCACCTTTGTTTTTATTATATTTATATCCCAGCCGGTGATGTCCTCATCATTCTCTCCTTCTTCGCAGCAAACCGTCCTCGGTTTGTTCTTGTGTTCATCATCAATGCAACTCCTAGCAAAAGAACCATTATTGTGCAGTATCTCTTGTTCTTTAAACATGTGGTGAATTGAAGAAAACCAACTCACCAAATCCTTTGCTTGAACAAATGACATCGAATCTGTACTTTTATATATTGGAGTAGGAATTGTGGTATTGCTAAGCAGCCCACAAGGCTCTCCTTCTTGAAAACAAACCTGTGTATTTAAATCAAAACAAGAGACTCTCGAGATAATATGATTAGTTAAAGCACCTTGGTCAAGACTATTATTTTTCAGAATTTACATGCTGTTTCAAATCTGAACATATGTAAACTCTATGCACAAAGTATACTCCTTGATCATTGTATTTTCCAATTACGTGAAAACTCATTTGATCAGGACATGGACAAATCAGGTCTAGTGAGTAATTTCTCATTTAAAGTACTAAGTTCACAAAGATCATCAAGTTCAATATAACCCCAAGTATTTAAAGAAGATAACAATTTTTGTTCTTCCTTTTCACTAGCAATGTGAACAATATGTATCACATCACTTAAAGGTTTGGCAACAAAGTCAACTTGTTCATTAACTAGTTGTGGCATGTATACAAGTGAAGTATTAACACACAACTCTTCTTTATTACAAGGAGTGTCAAGCAAATCATATGGTAACAAAGCAATTTCAGTAAAAGATTCTACTAACGGTGGCTATATAATAGCATGAATAGTGGACAATTGTGTTTTATCAGGAGTACACTCACCTTGATTAATTTCAGCACATAAATTACCTTGCACAACATTTTCCGATGATGTAAGTGCATTTTTATTCTCCTTTTCCTGTTCAAGGTTAGTAGTACTAGCAAGCAAACTGATTAGTGTCTCCTCTAAATCAATAGCAATCTGAATTTCAGCTCGACATGCAAGTTCAAACAATTGAGAGAGAGAATTATATGTTTCATGAAGAAGCATTTCCTGAATTTCCTTGTTAAGCCCACGTAAAAACCTTTGTTCTATAGATTCTTCACATTCATCTATAGCACAACGTAATAAATAAGTATGCATATCATGATAGTATGAGGCAACACTTCTGCTATCTTGTTTTAAACATTGTAGTTTCTTTAATAGAATATCGGCATAATATGGAGGAACAAAAGCTTCTCTCAAATATTTCTTTAAGTCTTTCCAAGATTGAGGTATTTTATCATGTCTACAAAGATGTTTCCAATGATATGCAGCATCTTTAACTAACACTTTAGAGGCAGCCATAACCTTTTTCTCTTTCAGACAAGTTATACTTTTTAAATTCATTATCTACAGCTAGCTCCCATTGAATATATGCATGAGGATCATAATTTCCTTCAAAATAAGGTATTGTACATTTGAACCTAGCTAGAAATTCATCACACACCTCATATTTATCGTGTTGATCCCTCATGTGTCAATGAAGATATTGATATTGAGCTTCACTATATCCTATCTCCTTGTGTATCCCTGCCATGATCAGTAGTAGACAAGAAACATACAAATAATATATACGCTCCTATTAACTACAAGGTTGTGGAGGCACAAAAATCACACTCGCTTAATCCTGTATCAAGCTCTTACAAGTTCTTACCAATGCAAGCAGGAGGTGTTGTACACCGACTTAACCACAAACAACATGGAGATTAGATGTATCGATGCCTTGGCAAACACTTGGTTGTACAAGCTGTAGTCAAATCTGTGGAGCTCTAGGTAGGCTGAAATATGTAGCAAGGAAAACTAGAACCACATTAGCATAAGCAAATTGAGTAGTTGTTCAACGTCATTATTGTGCTGGTCCTAGGCTTGAACGTACTAGAGACGCGAGCCTAGACACAAACGATACCACCAAACCGATAATGGTAGAACTAGCTTTCCTCCTCTTTTGTCACAAGTTTTCTTTCTCCACTTTTTTTCACTTTTTTTGGTGCGGCTCTTCTTATTTTCTTTTTCTTTTTTTAGCACCTTTCTGCCTTTTTTTCTTTTTTTCTCCTTTTTTTAAAGGACAACAAATGACAAGGTGACTCTTAGTATGGAACTCCCGAACATTGTATGTTCCAAAATAGAACACAAACGACCGAATATGAAGATGACTCTAAAAGGGAAAACACAGATCTGGTTGTAAGCTTTCCAAAATATATCAAAACTCTCCAATCCGAATAGGCAGGTGCGAGATATGATAGTTTTAGTAACACCTGCACAGTCTGCCCGAATTATTCTCGAATTCCAACAAACAAACCGACTCCAATTTGATTTGAACTCAAAAACTAAGGGATAAAAATACCCTAAACACTTGATAGACAGACAAAAACACGGTGGTAAAAAACATGACAAGAACTCGAAACTCTAAACGAACTAAACACTAAGACCAACAACTTCACAAGACGATGCAACCAAAAACTCAAAAAGCCGATACTAAGCAGAACTAGTAATAGGCTCAATGAGGCTTGGATCTCGGGTAATTTTTTTGTGTGGCTTTTTCTGGACTGTAGGAAGAAAATGAAATAAAAACTCACCGAGCAACGAAAGCTCTGATACCACTTGATGGGGGGGGAATAATGGATGGCCCGATCTTTTGGTGAGTTGATAGAGATAAGATAACTTCGATTGGATGGAGACGACGTTGACGACCTGACTACAACCGTACGAGACGTTCATGTTGCGCCTTAGCGATCGATACACCAACTCCAAGGGTTGTTGATCTTATCGGTGGATCAACCTTGTTCCTGCAAGCAATCGAAGAACGAGCAAGAACAAGATAAAGGAGCAACTAGTATTGCTGGATGTGAAAGACGCACAGGGATAGTTGGGGTTCTGAAACGTGAAACCAGTGATCTAACCGATCACGGGTTTACACGGACAAGTAGCATTGGCTAAACTTTTATCTAATCAAAACCCAAATTACAACTGAAGTCTCTAGGGTTATTTATAGCCCTAGGGACGTTCCCAATGTTTGGAAAACTTATTACATATGGAAAGGACTAATTATTTCCAAAACAGATTGACCACAAAATGGAAATTCTGTGCTTAATTGGTTCGGCCTAAAAAAGGAACACGCATTGATTTGGTGATTGCAATCTCCTCCGATGGAATCTGGATATGTGGTTGGATCCGTTGGAAAGAGAACTTATCAAGCTTTCCAAAAAGTCCAAGATCATTGAAATCGGAGTTTCCATTTAAACGTTATGCACATTTGAATTCGGTGCTATGCCTGCGGTCCGAATCCGAGTCATCTTCTCAATCATGTAGAACTTTATTTCTATTTTCTCTTGGAACAAAAGTAATGTCCCAAACTTGTATATTATGTTTGGATGGCCTTGCCTTGGTCCCCAATCAACTTCCATGATGTTCTATGCCCTTGATTTTCTCACAACACGTCCCTTAATCCATGTAATAATTTCTGTAATTGAAAACAACAACTTATGGTGCAGCAACCTTTTCTCAAATATATAAAATGTAAATCGAATATAGAAAGCATGCACCTTTGTTTTTATTATATTTATATCCCAGCCGGTGATGTCCTCATCACTTAGGGCATGTGCCCTAGATATTGGAGGAGCATGGGACAAGAGTCTTGAAGCCTTTTACGGATGTAAGTGCAGAATGCCCTTGCTATGGGATCAGACCAGCGAATCCCAAGTATTTGGTATGAACCTTCTCCGGGAAGCTGAAGAGAAGTTAAGAATCATTCGAGATAGGTTAAAGACAACCCAGTACCGACAGAAGAGCTACGCCGATAATCGCCACCGGACTTAGCTTTTGAAGAGGAGATCATGTCTACCTCAGAGTCACCCCCCTCTGAGGCACTCAGAGATTCAATATGAGAGGGAAGTTAGCACCCCGTTTTGTTGGACCCTTCAGGATCATTCGCTTCCAGGGAGAGGTCGCTTATTAGTTAGAGTTTCCACCCTCGCTGGCAGGGGTACACGATGTGTTCCATGTCTTGCAGCTAAAGAAGTGTCTACGGTACTAGCTGAGCAAATTGACCTCCAGCAGCTCAACATCCAAGAAGATCCAACCTACGTCGAGAAACCGATCCGAGTCTTGGAAGTCAAAGAAAGAATAACCAGAAGTCGGGTCATCCGTTTTTGCAAGGTTCAGTGGAGCAATCATCCGGTTGAAGAAGCCACATGGGAAAAAGAAAATGAATTAAAAGCTCAACACCACATGTTATTCGAGAATTAACCTATATCTCGAGGACGAGATTTTCTGTAAGGGGGATAGGATTGTAACACCCCAAATTTTCCAAGGTAAAATAAATTGAGAATAATAACATTTCCAAATAAAAAGGAGTAATTTTAAATTAAAGAAAAGGGAAGCTACCCAAATAAATAAAAACATAGAGAAATAATCCAAATTCAAGGCTGATAAAATTATGGTAGGTTCTAGGAGCCAAGATAAATTTTTTGGAATTTTTACAACATTTTAGGACCTTTTCTTTTAGTGTGGGTTAATTTTTTTCGTGCCATTACAATTTTTGCGGTTTGCCAATATGCCATCGATGTGTCACTGATAGATGGGGGCCGCCACAGTCACTGACAGTGGCTTATAAGCAATTTCTGAAAATTATAATGGCATGTGAGTAATTTTCCCTTTCTTTTAGCTCTAAATTTATACATCAATTTCTGTAATTATTTTTATCAGAAAATGAATTTTAAATGCTATTGGGCCGCCTCCCTTGTTTCTGCCTCGGCCCAGCCTAGTCCATCGCCTATGTCACTGCCATGTAGGACCCCTCTGTCGGCGCCACCCCCCTCTCTCTCCCCCTCCCGCACTTGATTGGTCCCACCCATCGGCCACTCACGCCCCACCTCAACCGCTGTCAGACAGGGCCCGCCTGTCGGCACCCTTACTCTCACCCACGTCGGTTGACAGGTGGGAGCCACCTGTCAGGTCCATTTTTGTAACACCCCAAAAATTCAGAATAAATAAAAATAGAGAAAATAAAATTTCTGGTTTTAATAGAAATATTTTTAATAGGGAAAAGGGATAAAAGAAACCAAATAAAACAAAAGCTGGAGAAATAATTCAAATTTAAACCTTATAAAATTATGATAGGTTCTATGAGCCAAGATATATTTTTGGGAATTTTTACAAGATTTTAGCACTTAAGCTTCAGGCTCTAAACAAATAAACCAATTTCTGGAATTATTTTAAATGAAAAAGACATTTAAAAACCTATTAGGCTGCAACCGTAAATTCGCCTCAACCCAGCCTAGTCCAGTGCCGCACCCACCGCCATGTGGGGCCTGCATGTCGGCACGTCCTCCCCCACTCTCCTCTGTGCGCGCTTGTCAACCACGCTAGTGCCCCTCAGCCTCTAGCAGCATTGGCCCACCTGTCGGCGTGCTCGGCTTTGCCAGCGCCCACTGACAGTTGGCCCCCACCTGTCAGGTCCATCTTCTTCGATGGAAAGGGATTCCTCCCCTTTCCATCTTCGGTGCCCTTTCCAAATTAGCCGTCGGCCGCCACCAACCGCAAAATTGAGTCCGGGGTCATGATCCCCGATCGCCGGGGATCTCCTTCCACTTGTAGACACGCGTTTTCACCATGTATGGCAAGAATCCGAGCAAAAGGAAAGTTCGCCGGAGTAAAATGGAAGTCCCTCGGGTTCCCTCGGTTTACCTACCATATCCACCATCGGCGACCCCCTATTTAAACCCTCGTCCTCACCGCACTCCGCCCACAACGGTTTAGCCCAAGCCAACCACTCCCGGCGCACTGCGACACAAAAACCCACCCTCCCTCTGTTTCGACTCCGGCCGCCGATCGCCGACGCCACAGCGCCCTGACACCCTTGCCGACGGCATCGCCAAAACCAGCGTCGCCGTCCCACATTCGGCCACATCTCTGTTGGCCCCAAAGACCACCGCAGCACCTATGTCGTCGTCAACCCAAA
The DNA here is from genome assembly GCA_019279435.1 of Zizania palustris. Taxonomy (NCBI): domain Eukaryota; kingdom Viridiplantae; phylum Streptophyta; class Magnoliopsida; order Poales; family Poaceae; genus Zizania; species Zizania palustris. Next base: position 43,598,924 of record JAAALK010000081.1, read on the forward strand.
GCACCTCCATTGCCTACACTCGTCGCAGGCCACGTCTGACCACCGCACACCCCATCTTCTAGTACCCTCGTGTTTACCGTGCTCCCCTCTTCCCAGTTTGGCTAGTAGGAAGGCCGTTAGGCTGTCGCCATCACCGGGATCACTCGCCGTCGTGCCGCTGGAGTCAGGGACGAAGGCTTCTACCTCCCCCATGCTGCGTGCGTGCCAGACGGCGTCCTGGCCACATGATCATGATCGAACGACACAGATTAAATCCCCTCGAGATTTAATATGGGCCCTTGATATGTGCTGAAGCGGTACGAAGCAATGCGGGCCATCGGATTTCATTAACTCCCCGCCAGCGCACGCAAATAGTCACGGGTTCACGGTGAACCTAGTTCACCGTGGTCCAGAGACTATTTTTAGTTTAAAATAAAAATCCTGGAAATTGTTTAAACTTTGAAAATTCATAACTTGCTCAATTTAACTCCGAATTTGTCCATTCCAATTCTAAAAAAATTGTATTTTTATTCTCTACGCATTTATGCAATAAAAATAGTAGGTTTATTTTGAGCATTTTATTTTATTTAATAGGGGATTTAAAAACCCTTTAGGGTAAATTCACAATTTCTTTTATAAATATCCCTAACTCCATAAAAATTGACCTCAACAATTTAAATATTAATTTCAGAAGATTCAAGGCTTTATTTCCCTTGTTTTAATCCAACGAAAACCTATATATTTGTATTGTGATTTTGGAATGTTTATATTGAAGGTTGTGTTTATTTTTTTCGTATCGGGAAGACTACGACGCAATCGAGGATCCGGAGTTCTATCCCGAGGTTCCACCTTAACCATTTGCTGATCAAGGCAAGTCACAAACCCCAAGTCAATCATAATTGAGCCCATTTTTCATAATTACCGCTATAACTCATAGGAGTATATTTGCATTAGTTTAATTAAAAGCCCTACATTATATTTATTAGATCCTCATCCTTGTTGTGCAAACCCAAGCCTTGCTTATTGAGCCTAAACTCCTTGTCACTTTTAAAGTATTATATTAGATTGTATCCAATGTATCGACACAACTGCTATAGGATAAAAGAACGAGTCATAGATAATTGGATTCTATTGCAAAACAAACTCGTACTAACCACACGTCTAGTGGGTAAGTCCTAACTAGAGGTATGGAGCGTTCCAACTTGAAGCGCCATAGTGGAGGGGGCAAGTGACACTTGCGGGTGGCTTGTACCGACGAGGCTCAAGGGGGGGTACGGTGTTGCCCCGACGAGTCAGGGCACCGTATGAAACCTATAAGAGGGTGTTCTCGAATTGGTGCGTTCCATGCTAATGGTTTTGGCATGAGTTCCTTCGAGGTCACGTGGTGTCATCACGACACACTTTGGTGTGCAGGAATGAATGCCTTGTGGGTATAGTAGTACACCTCTGATCAGAGTATAAACCTTTTTGAAAAGCCATGCCCACGGTCAAGGGTGGGTTGGGCAATGTTCACCGCAGTTAGTTACTTTTGTATGAATTATTGTATGATTCATGGCATGTAAGTATTGTTGAGCGAGGGCGGGCTGACTGTACCCCTCGAGTTAGAAGATGATGCTTTTACTCATGTTTAACTTTATGTACTAATAACCTTATTACATTAAATGCTTTACAAATATGTTTTTCCGCAAACATGAGCTACCACCATCCTTGTTATTACGTTGCATTATAAGTGCATTTCGGTGGCTTGCTGAGTACGATTGTACTCACCCCCGTTGACTCACCACACCAGAGGCAGCGTACTACGAGGAGGATGATGGTCTGGAGTAGCGACCCAGTCAAGGCACGAGACTGGAAGAAGGCGTTCATCTAGAGGATTTATTTTTCAAGTTTCTCTTTCATTTAACTCTTTTGTAATAATATGGTCTACGAACCATCTTTGGTTGGCGTATTGTACGCAGTCGTGTGATGAACGTATTGTATTTATTGATTTTCTATGGAATTTCAATAAAGTCCTGATTTTATTAAATCTGGGCATTACAAGATGGTATCAGAGCAGACTTGACTGTATGAAGCCAAACAGACCGAACCTTAGGATTTATATTGCCAATATTTTTACAAAACTACTTAATATATCGTCTTTCAAAATTTTTACAAACTCTCTTTTCTTGTAGATGGCGATTCACACCATGGGTGGATTCCTCTGTGATCATGACGGCTTCGCCCATGAGCTTCACATGCTCGTGGATTTCCTCTGATTCGCGCACGAGTCTGCATTCCATGGGATCTTTCCCGATGTGAATGAGGGATATTGCGAGGTCACCATCGTCATCCACTCCTCCGGCACGCACCCGCCCTTCTTCACAGCCGGAGTTGGAGGACCTACTTTTGAGGTGGCTAGCCAGCGCGCTGCGTTCTAGGCCCTCGCTGAGCTCCGGATGGTCTACGATGGGCAACTTCATGACACCGCCTACTACGTCATGCCCATGCGCACCTCGGGGAGCCATCAAAGCTTCTACATCAGCACGTACACCCAGCGCAATTCCGTCATCGCCCACATCATGCGCCTACTCCAAGCTGTGGACGATCTTCACACTGAGACCGCGCTCGACGCCAACAACCAGCATGACACGATTGACTACTACCGCCACACGACGGAGAGCTTGAATAACGAGAATGGTGATCTCCAACGTTAGTTCCAGTAGGGGCGCCACTTTGCCACTGAGGTAGCTGAGCTGTGGCATCAGAACGAGATTATTTAGTAGAGCGTCATCGAGAACACTCAGTTCCGGTGCTAGGTCGAGCAGCTAAAGAAGGATCTTGAGGAGGTCGCTCCGCTTCCCCCGCGCAAGCGGGAAGCCCTTAGGAACCCCTCAGCCAGGCCCAAGAGGAGCTCACGCACCGCATCGTCCGCCGAACCTTCCAGCACCATGACTCCTTCATCGACCATCCCCGCCGAGCCGACGATCGAGCCCTCCCCCGAGCTGTGATGAGATCTAGTAGCACAGGGGTTAGACGCTAGCCTACGATTGATTGTTTTTGTTTTTACTATGATTGTAGTGTTGTTCATGTCAAGTATAAGGCATGGGTGAAATTAAATAAAGAGTCAAAAATAAAGATGTAATCATCTAGACTATTAAGTCTAAAAAATTCTTTGAGAAATAAAGCTAGAATTTTTCCCTTAAAGTTTATTCTTCCCTTGGTACCCCTTACCTTTAGGATGGCCAATGAACAGGGTTCCAATGCCCCTTGCAACGGGAATGACTCCGGCAATCTGCCTCTGTGGGAAGCCACCGGCCAACGGCAAGCCCCCGTCGCCAATCATCCCACATTGGCTGAGTTGATGGCGAATCAAAACCAGTTGATCGCCACCTTGCTGAAACAGATGCAGCAGCAGATAGAGGACCTTGAGCGGAAAGGATACATAAGACCCAGCGCATCCCCGTGGGGAGCCCCCGTTATCTTCATCGAGAAGAAGGAAGATAAGGCTAAACGAATGTGTGTGGATTATAGGGCTTTAAATGAGGTGACCATCAAGTACAAGTACCCTCTACCCAGGATTGACGATTTATTCGATCAACTAAAAGGGGCCACGGTATTCTCCAAGATCGACCTCCGGTCAGGTTATCATCAGTTAAGGATATGAGAGGAAGACATACCTAAGACGGCCTTCACTTCCCAATACGGATTATATGAGTGTACCGTCATGTGAGGAGCCATGCTGAATAGCGTGGGCCTCATGGCTCCAGATGTGATGAGTCATTGTCAATGATAGTCAAAGAGGACAGAAGAAGAGAGGAGATCTGTTGCGTCATGGGCCGCGTGTGACTCAGGTACACGGGCAGCGAGCGACTGTTAGGCAGAGGGTCCGCGAAGTCGGGCTAGCCCAATCCGGGTACATGGGCTAGGAGCAGCAGAAGACCCATTGGGCTGTTGACCAGGATTGACTCAGGTACATGGGCTGTGAGTGATTGCCGGGCTGAGAGAGCTGCGGAATCGGGCTGTCACAATACGGGTACCTGGTGCAAAGTCGGTGGAGTCTTTGTCAGTTTCGGCGCAAAACTGTCAACCGCTGATCTTGTATCGGACTATCCAGAAGAGAAGTCGTAGTCGCTACGAAAGCTTAGCTTCCGGATAAGTCATCTGTAAATAGGAGTTTACTATTTTGTCCCTAGGCCCACAGTCAGTCAGTCGAGTCTGTAAAAATATCCTAAGGGCAGTTTAGTCTTTTCTTGTTATTTCAGCGTCTGTAAAAAACCCTAAGGGGCTGGTGGAATATTCCTAAGTGTTGGGCAGCCTATAAATAGGGCCCCAATCCCTAGGGTTAGGTCACCCTTTTGCTGAAATCACTTTTTAATCCATTGGGTCACTTTTATTCTCTTTGCTCCCTGTTCATTCCCTTGCTGTGCGCCGCCAGGTTCTATTCCTGTGTACTGGTTGTTCTTCACATCATTTGTTAGTTTTGATTCTCTGTTGTTCTGCGCACCACATGTTTCTAAGTTTGTGTCTACATCGATCTGCATGCGAAATGTTTATTTCTTAAGCTCTTGCACGTCTCTGTTACATATGTTCTTCACGTGAGTACTAGTTCTTGTGTACTATAGCAAGAAGTACTACTTCCTGTAGCAACAGTACACTAGTACTCTAGCCTTGCTTTTGACTGCATAGCCTTTTTGATCGAGTAGACATGACTTAGCTTTTCTCTGGCTGTTTCTGGTGAAGCCCCCTTCTCTGTTCGAAGTCCCTCAGCTCTGTGAGGCAGACTTCGACCTGGCATCTTCGAAGGCTTCAGTAGAACTTTTGGACACAGAACTCGAGTGATCAGTCTTGCTTCAAAGTATGCTCTGTTCTAAGGTTTTGTTCTAGCATACTTCGACACTCTCTTACGAAGCATACTTCGACAGGCTTCGAAGTTAGCTTCGAAGCATGTCTCTCTGGTAGACTTCGCTCGAAGTAGATTTCCTGAGAAGTTTCTCTACTGCTGACTTTTCCATTGATCTCAGTTTGTGAGTTCGAAGTTTGTTTTTCGAAGTGTGGTTATGGGCTTCGACTTCTTGTGTGAACATCATCAGACTTCATTTCGAAGCTGGTCTGTGTTTCGGAGGTTACCACGTTGGTAGTCATACCTCGTTCAAGCTAGTTTCGAAGGTAGAGGGTAGGCTTCGATTTGGTCTTTCTGTCGTGTGTCAGGCTTCGCTTCTATTTCGAAGGTTGTTTTTCTGTGAGCTTGTTCGAACCTTTCTGATCGAATTCTAGGCTTCGAAGTACACTGTTCGAAGCAAGGTTCGATACTCTCATACTTCGCTTCGAAGCATACTTCGCTCCCTGCCACACTCGAACTAGGCTAGACCAAACAAACCTTCGGCACGTCAATGACAACCTTCGCACAACTTCGACAAGGGACTCCAAAGCAGGCTTCGACACAGCGAAGCAGGCTTTGACACTGCGAAGCAGGCTTCGACACAGTGAAGCAGGCTTCGCCAAGTTTCGAACAGGAGACAGATTTTGAACAGTAACTTCTCATCCCATCCCTTGTGTACTTAGATTATCTTACTGAGAAGTTTGAGCTGCCATGTCTTGTATATTTTGTTTATCTGCCTATTAGCACTGTACTGGAGTTTCTCTGTTTGTCACACCAGTCTTATCTAGGCTAGATACTTTTAGACTTAGGCAATCTGTTCTTGCTTTGCTTCTTAGTCTTTTGAGGTGCGTTGGGTGTTGGGAGTAGGCCAGTGATTCGAAAGAATTTTTAGGCGCCCATTCACCCCCCCTCTGGTCGCTACTTTCGGTCCTACATCATGTCATTTGGATTAACCAATGCCACTGCCTTCTTCATGAACATGATGAACAAAGTGTTCATGGAGTACTTGGATAAATTTATAGTGGTATTCATAGACGATATCCTCATTTATTCCAAGAGTCGAGCAGAGTATGAGACTCACATCTGGTTGACCCTAGGAAAACTCAGGGAACACTAGTTATACGCCAAGAACAGCAAGTGCAAGTTCTGGACGGCGGAAGTAAAATTTCTAGGGCATATTATCTCGGCACAAGGCATTGCGGTAGACCCCGCCACCGTGGAAGCAGTAACAGACTCTCAAGACGCGGTTAGTATAAGCACCCATATTAACCCTGCTAGACATAAGGAAGGACTTTCATGTCTATTGCGACGTGTCTCGTCAGGGTTTGGGATGTGTCCTTATGCAAGATGGGAAAGTTGTCTCATACGGCTCCCAGCAATTAAGATCGCACGAGTTGAACTACCCCACCCATGACTTAGAATTGGCTGTCGTAGTGCATGCTCTAAAGATTTGGAGGCACTATCTTGTTGGAAACCGATGTGAAGTCTTCACAGACCACAAGAGTTTGAAGTATATCTTCACGCAGCCAGATCTAAACCTTAGGCAGAGGCGATGGCTAGAATTGATAAAGGACTACGATTTAGGCATTCACTACCATCCTGGAAAAGCAAACGTGGTGGCTGATGCTCTAAGTCGAAAAGGATACTACACCGCTATCATGGTACAGGATCACGTGCCTCTATTATATAAGGAGATGGAGAGGTTAAACCTCGGAATAACCACTGGAGCCTACTTAGCCACACTAGAGGTGAGACCCATCCTAATCGACCAGATTCATGAAGCTCAGTAGGAAGATCCTGATATAACAGCATCAAGAAGAACATGAGACAAGGCAAGGCCCAGGGTTCTCAGAAGATGAGAACAACACCATATGGTTTGGAACCTGGTTGTGTGTGCCAAATAAACCGGAGTTAAGGATCCTAATTCTAAGAGAGGCCCATGACACTTTGTACTCCATTCATCCAGGAAGTACAAAGATGTACCAAGACCTAAAAGAAAGATATTGCTGGGTTAGTATGAAAAGAGAGATTGCTCAGTTCATGGTGGAATGTGACACCTGCCAGCGAGTGAAGGCAGAACATCAGAGGCCAGCAGAATTGTTTCATCCCCTCAAGGTTCCCGAATGGAAATGGGAAGATATCAGTATGGATTTCATCACCGGACTCCCAAAAACACAAGCCGTATATGACTCCATATGGGTAATCATCGATCGACTTACGAAGGTAGCCCACTTCATAGCCGTCAAGATGACCTTTAGTGGCCTTAGGTTGACAGAGTTATACATGTGCCCTAGATTTTGGAGGAACATGGACAAGAGCTTACCATACGCCGAGTTCTCGTACAACAATAGCTGTCAAGCCAGCATATAGATGTCTCCTTTTGAAGCCTTATACGGACGCAAGTGTAGGACACCCTTGTTATGGGATCAGAACGGTGAGTCCCAAGTATTTGGTACGGACGTTCTCCAGGAAGCTGAAGAGAAAGTAAGGATCATCTGAGATAGATTGAAGACAGCCCAGTCCCGACAGAAGAGCTATGCCTGACAACCGCCGCCGGGACTTAACCTTTGAAGAAGGAGACCATGTCTATCTTAGAGTCACCCCCCTCCATGGAACTCAAAGGTTTAATATGAGAGGGAAGTTAGCACCCCGCTATGTTGGACCCTTATGGATAATCCGACGCCAAGGAGAGGTCGCTTACCAGCTAGAACTGCCACCCTCATTGGTTGGGGTACACGATGTATTCCACGTATCGCAGCTAAGGAACTGCCTTCGAGTACCGTCAGAATAGGTTGACCTCCAGCAACTTAATATCCAAGAGGATCTGACCTATGTTGAGAAACCCGTCCGGATATTGGAAGTCAAAGAAAGTATAACTAGAAGCCGGTTTAATCGTTTCTGCAAGGTTTAGTGGAGCAATCATTGAGTTGAGGAAGCCACATGGGAGAAGGAAGAGGAGTTAAAAGCGCAGCACCCGGAGTTATTTGAGGATTGATCCGAATCTCGAGGACGAGATACTCTATAAGGGGGGTAGGATTGTATCACCCCAAAAATTCAGAATAAATAAAAATAGAGAAAATAAAATTTCTGGATTTAATAGAAATATTTTTAATAGGGAAAAGGGATAAAAAACCCAAATAAAACAAAATCTAGAGAAATAATTCAAATTTAAAGCTGATAAAATTATGATAGGTTCTATGAGCCAAGATATATTTTTAGGAATTTTTACAAGATTTTAGCACTTATGCTTCAAGCTCTAAACAAATAAACAAATTTCTGGAATTATTTTAAATGAAAAGGATATTTTAAAACCTATTGGGCCGCAACCCTCAATTCGCCTCAGCCAGGCCCAGTCCAGCGCCGCACCCACCACCATGTAGGGCCCACCTGTCGGCACGTCCTCCCCCTCTCTCCACCGCGTGCGTTCCCGCCCGCCCCGCTTGTCAGCCACGCTAGTGCCCCCTCAGCCTCTGGCAGCATTGGCCCGCCTGTCGGCGCGCTAGGCTTTGCCAGTGCCCACTGATAGGTGGCCCCCACCTGTCAGGTCCATCTTCTTCGATGGAAAGGGATCCCTCCCCTTTCCATCTCCGGTGCCCTTTCCAAATTCGCCGCCGGCAGCCACCAACCACAAAATTGAGCCTAGGGTCATGATCCCTGATCGCCAAGGATCTCCTTCCACCTATAGCCACGCATTTTCACCATGTATGGCAAGAATCCGAGCAAAAGGAAAGTTCACCGGAGTAAAATGGAAGTCCCTCGGGTTCCCTCGGTTTACCTACCATATCCACCGCCGGTGACCCCCTATTTAAACCCTCGTCCTCACCGCACTCCGCACACACCAGTTTAGACCAAGCCAACCACTCCCGGTGCACTACGATGCAAAAACCCACCCTCCCTTTGTTTCGACTCTGGCCACCGATCGCCGACTCCACAGTGCCCCGACACCCTCGCCGACGGCATTGCCAGAACTAGTGTCGCCACCCCACCTTCGGCCACATCTCCGTTGGCCCCGAAGACCACCGGAGCACCACTATCATCATCAACCCGAAGCACCTCCGTCGCGTACGCTCATCGTTGGCCACGTTCGACCACCGCACGCCCCATCTTCTGGTACCCTCGTGTTTCCCGTGCTCCCCTCTTCCCAGTTTGGCCAGTAGCGAAGACGTTAGGCCGTCGCCATCACTGGGATCGCTCGCTGTCGTGCCGCCGGAGTCGAGGACGAAGGCTTCTGCCTCCCCCATGCCGCGTGCGTGCTGGACGGCGTCCTAGCCACATGATCATGATTGAACAGCACAGATTAAATCCCCTCAGGATTTAATCTGGGCCCTTGATATGTGCTAAAGCGATACGAAGCAATGCGGGCCATCGGATTTCATTAACTCCCCGCTGGCACACGCAAATAGTCACGGGTTCACGGTGAACCTGGTTCACCGTGGACCAGGGACTATTTTTAGTTTAAAATAAAAATCCAAAAAAATGTTTAAACTTTGAAAATTCATAACTTGCTCAATTTAACTCCAAATTTGTCCATTCCAATTCTAAGAAATTTGTATTTTTATTCTCTACACATTTATGCAATAAAAACAGTAGGTTTATTTTGAGCATTTTATTTTATTTAATATGGGATTTAAAACCCTTTAGGGTAAATTCACAATTTCTTTTAGAAAAATCCCTAACTCCATAAGAGGGTATTATCGAATTGGTGCAATCCATGGTAAAGGTTTTGGCATGAGTTCCTTCGGGGTGAAGTGGTGTCATCACGACATACTTTGGTGTGCAGGAATGAATGCCTTATGGGTATAGTAGTACACCTTTGATCAGAGTATAAACCTTTTCAAAAAGTCGTGCCCACGGTTAAGGGCAGGTTGGGCAATGTTCACCGCAGTTAGTTTACTTTTGTATGAATGATTATATGATTCATGGCATGTAAGTAGTGTTGAGCGAGGGCGGGCTGACTGTACCCCTCGAGTTAGAAGATGATGCATTGACTCATGTTTAACTTTCTGTACTAATAATCTGATTACATTAAATGCTTTACAAATATGCTTTTCCGCAAACATGAGCTACCACCATCCTTGTTATTACCTTGCATTATAAGTGCATTTCGGTGGCTTGCTGAGTACGATTGTACTCACCCCTGTTGACTCACCACACCAGAGGCAGCGTACTACGAGGAGGATGACGGTCTGGAGTAGCGACCCAGTCAAGGCACGAGACTGGAAGAAGGCGTTCATCTAGAGGATTTATTTTCCTAGTTTCTCTTTCATTTAACTCTTTTGTAATAATGTGTTCTATGAACCATCTTTGATTGGTGTATTGTATGCAGTCGTGTGATGAACGTCTTGTAATTATTGATTTTCTATGGAATTTCAATAAAGTCTTGATTTTATTAAATCTGGGCGTTACAATTTTCCCCCATGGAAAGGAATCCCCTTTCCATCACCGGCGACCCCCATTTTCCAAATTTGCTGCCCCGTGCAACCTTCCATCCAATTGCCCCTGGGATTATGATCCCCGAACACCGGTGATTGCTTTTCCCCAAAAATCCAACGCGATTTCATCCTGATGGCATGTATCTGTGCGCATGGAAGCTCGCCAGAGTAAACTTGGAATCCCTCCTCGGTTTCCTCCCCTCAGCCTTCCATCTACACCGCCGACGACCCCTATAAGCACCCCTGCCTCCACCGCACCCCAAGCTACCCGAAATCTCCTTAGTCCCCTCTTTCTCGATCGCCAGTGTTCCCCTTTGTGCCCCCACCTCTGCTCGAGCTCCGGCCGCCTCTAGCTGCCGGCGGAGACCGTCATTGTCCTCACCGTCGACACCTCTGGGACCGTCGTCGCATCCTCTTCCTCGGGCTCACCTTTGCTGGACCAGCCGACCACTGTAGCGCCGTTGTCGCCGTCGACCCAAGGCTGTTTTAATTTAAATAAAATTCAGAAAAATCAATTTAAACTTCAAAATTTCATATCTCACTCAATTTAACTCCAAATTTCCCTATTCAAATTTCAGAAAATTCTAAATTAAATTCTCTACAACTTTAGCCCATTTAATTCATATGTTTTGTACTGATATTTTCAATTTATTAATTTTTTTAACCTTTTAATTTGGGTACTGAGAAGATTACAACGCCGTCGAGGATCCGGAGTATTTTCTAGAGGTCCCACCATCACCCTTTGCTGATCAAGTCAAGTCACAACCCTATTTTGATCATAATTGAGTCCATTTTTTATAAATATCGCTATAACTCATAGGATATAATTGCAATAGTGCAATCAAAAACCTTCCACTATATTTATTAGATCCCCGACCATGTTGTGCAAACCCAAGCCATGCTTCTTGAGCCTAAACTCCTTGTCACCTGTAAAGAATAAATATTAGATAGTGTCCAATGTATCGACACAACTACTATAGGGTAAAAATGAGTCGTAGTCAGTTGGATTCTATTATATGATTCCGCCGATATATCTCTCATCCCTGGAATTCAGTTGGTTATGGAGTTTTAGTCAAGTATGTAAACATGGTGGGTTCTAGGTGCAAGCTAGGGCATTGGTCGGTAGCACCCGGGGCACTATAAGGACCGGTCTACGGAATTTGTTGCAAAACATTTTGTACTAACCACAAGTCTAGTGGGTAAGTCCTAACTAGAGGTATGGAGCGTTCCAACTTAAAGCACCATTGTGGAGGGGGCAAGTAACACATGTGGGTTGGGCAATGTTCACCACAGTTAGTTTACTTTCACATGAATGATTGCATGAAGGAATGGCATGTAAGGACTGTTAAGCGAGGGTGGGCTAACTATACCCCTCAAGGTAGAAGATGATGCATTTTACTCATGATTTAATTTCTGTACTAATAACCTGATCACATTAACTGCTTTACAAACGTACTTTTCCATAAACATGAGCCTTTACTTTCCTTTGCTATAACCATGCATTATAATTGCATTTTGGTGGCTTGCTGAGTACGAATGTACTCATCCCCATTGACTCACCACATCAGAGGTAGCGTACTACGAGGAGGAGGATGGTCTGGAGTAGCGACCCAGTCAAGGCGCGAGACTAGAAGAAGGCGTTCATCTAGAGGATTTATTTTCCTAGTTTCTCTTTTATTTATCACTTGTGTAATAATGTGATGACTGTCTTGTATTTATTGTTTTTCCGGGGAAATTCAATAAAGTCTAGAATTATTATATTTTGGGCATTATACCTGAGCTCCATCGGTATTAGATACTTGCGTGAGTGAGTCATCTGTTTTCTGGAAGATGTTAGTAGTGTCTATGCTAATGTAATAGGATAATTGTTATCTTGTTCCTTAAATAAATGTCGTTTACATTTAATTAATGAGTTGATGACTTGTTATGTGAAACTATTTGTTTTATAATGATATTGTTCTAAATGGATCCCTAATCTTGTCATCATGTGGGATAGTGATGATATATAGATTAGCACATCGGACTGATTGATGATCACGTTTCATAGATCATAGACATAGAGATGTCAAATCAGTGATGTGGACACATGTTAGTGAACATGTTGTTGGATAGACCCACTTGAGATACTACTAGGATTGTTATTGTAATGTACCATCAGTTGTCATCTCAAATGGTGTACCTACAAAGTCCTTAGACCTGAGATTATCATTTGATTCTAGAATACGTAGCGACACACTTAGATGCTTCCTAACACTATTCCGTAATAGGGTAGTAATAAGGGTTGCTTTCAGGTGTGTTGTGAAACATTTCTTGGGATGTGAGCGGTCAAGATGGAATTTACCCCTGTAAATAATGGGAGAGACATCTCTGGGCCCCTCGAGGTAGTCGGATTGGAAAAGTGCATGGCCATGCCACTATGACTAAAGTGTTAGTCATGATTTGAATCCACTACTTGTTCGAGTGAAAATGTCGAGCTATCTAACAAGGGTAGCACGAATCTCGCCTTGAGCTTGACTGATGTTATGTGGTAAAGGGACTAGTGCATGCATATATCAAGGTTCAGTGAAAATTGATTTTTATACGCTTTTGGGGGTCAATATGTGCTGCTAGGTACCACTGTTGATCAGTGAGTCAGAAAAGGTTTCCGATGAACAACCGTTAGTGTATGAACCTATCGGGTCACACACTTAAGGAGATGGATTAAGAAAATTGCAAAGAATTGGTTCTTGGGCAAGTGGGAGATTGAAAGAACAGTGCCCAAGAAAATTCCGGTTGGATCGGAAGTTCTGATTTAGAATCGGAAGTTCCAATTATTTTCTTAATTGGAAATAGAGAGATCAAATCGAAAGTTCTGATATGGTATCGGAAGTTCTGATAATTTATGGTTTGTGAAACCGAGAGTTCAAATTGGAAGTTCTAATATGGTATCGGAAGTTCCGGTAATTTCTAATTAGAGATGGAGAGTTAAAACTTGAAGTACCGATGTGTATCCGGAAAAATTGCACTGGGTTCTGATAGGAGGTATGGAAGTTCCGATGCTACCTGGAATTAGAGTCCGAGAGTCCTGATCGGATGTTCCGATATTGGATCAGAAGTTCCAATGCGGGCTTAACAGATTGGACTTGTTGGGTCTCACATCGGTTGTAATCGATTTGTTGGTTTTGAATTGTTGCAGACTAGGGGCTCTCACCTCTATATAAAGAGAGGAGGAGGAGGTCTTGGAGAACAAGCAATTTATAGTTTTGACCTAGCCACCAAGAACTCCTCTCCTCCCTTTCTTGATCTTAAAAGTTGAGCTTGAGGAATCTCTCGTTTCTCATGAGCGGTGCTAGCACGCCAACGTGGGAAGGATCCGATCCCTGAATGTGTGGATACCGTGGAGGTGTTTCTCTAATAGCGACTCTCGTGGACTTTTTCACGTGAACACCTATGTTGTCGTCATCGATTGGATCACTGGGAAATGGCCGAAGCGAGGCGAGGATCAGTGAGGACGTGCTTCCCCAACATATTCTTTCACTGTACCTAGCGTGACTTGTGCTAGAAGGTACTGATCTATGATCTCGTACGCGCATGGTTCTTAGGCTTGGCAGAAATTTTTGAAATTACTCGCTAGCGTAGATTGACCATTCCCCAACGGTTATTCCACTTACTATCACCTAAAATAGTAAGAATGGTCCAAAAATAACTCTATTATTCTTGCTATCTGGCTTGTTATTTTATGTGGCTACTGAAGGTTATGTCCAAGAAAATTCAATGGATCGGAAGCTATGTAGCTCAGATACGTGGATACGGATACGCGATACCGTGATACTTCGATACGACATTTTCCAAAAAACATGGATACGGCGATATGCGCATATATATATTTATATATATATAGAAAAATAATAAGTTAACACACAGAAAAATAATAACATGAATTCAATATGAAAATGAACACACACAGAAGCATAATTAAGTAGCAAATATGACAATCCAACATTATTAAGTAACAAATGTGACAATCCAACATAATTAAGTAGCAAATCTAACAATCCAACATAATTAAGTAGCAAATCAAAACAAGTTTGGTCCAACATTCCAACATTCAAACTAGCAGTAGACAAGAATAATTCATGGCTCATGCATTTTCTGATGGCCCTGCAAGATGATCCGTATTACCACTTCCACTACCAATACCACTATTATACTAAGATGCATTTGAGCCATCAAATCCCGATCAACTATAATTATCCATCAATCTACGAATTTAACATTCACACAAACAAATAAAACACAACAATTATTCATTGTATAAAACATTTCTACATCAGTACATAATAAAATTAGTACATATTACAAAATAAAATGAGAGACGGTTGCGCAGTGCTCGCTGTGGTTAGGTTTGCTCACTGGTTCACTGCGAAGGAAATGAAAAAGCGAAGGGCGAAGGCTGCAGCCTCAGCCCTCAAGCACTCTGGCTCGGTGGCTCGTGCTCATCGGTGGAGTCAGCGGAGTCAGCGGTGGGGCAACTGGCGACAAGTGGTGAGACCGAGCGCGAAGCTACATGATGCGGCCTACAAGCGCGCGAGACCGAGCGTGATGGCGGCACGGTAGGCCGGCGAAGCAGCGGGCCGGTGGCGGAAAGCGGCGAGGTGACGGCCGGCGGCGACTGGCAGCGACTGGCTGGGCTGGCCCCTTGCGGTGCCTGGAATGAGGAGTTAGGGCATAGGTATGGGTCACGGGCGTGGGCGTTGGGGGTATTCCTCTATTTGGCGTATCCCGCGCCTGCGAGACGCGTCCAATACGTATCAGATTTTTTTATTTTTTTGGAAAATCGAAAAGAGCAGGATACGCACCGGATATGTATTCGGCCGTATCGGATACGTATCCATATCCGAAGACGAATCTGATATGGGTACGCTAATTTTTTGGAGTATCCGAGCTTCACAGATCGGAAGTTTTGATAGTGAGTATCGAAAGTTCAGGTTAATTTCTGATCTCGATACAGAGAGTAATTGTTGCTTCGGAAGTTCTGACGAGCCAGAAGTTCCGATTCAGAATCGTGAAATTTTGTACTGATTGGAAGTTCTGATATGGTATCAGAAGTTCCAAGGTGGGTGAAAATAGATTGGATGTATTGTGTGTCGTATTGTATCAGGAGACCTAAAATACCCTGTCATAAGTTCCGATACAGGATCGGAAGTTCCAACGTGGGCAAACAGATTGGATTTGTTACGGTTTTTAGGGTTTCGGGGTAAGAACAACCTAGGGGGCCAGGGGCCCTCATCCCTATATAAGTAGAGGAGGAGGACATCTTGGGTAGAGAAATAAGCCTAGATTAGACCTAGCCACCCAAGAGTTCTCTCCTCTCCTTCTTGATCTCAAACGTTGAGGTCAAGGATCCCCGTCTCTCACGTGCGATGCTAGCATGCTACCGTGGGCGATACTCCATCCCTGTACGTGTGGACTCTGTGGAGGCGTTGCTCCAATAACGATGCTCGTGAACATCTACAAACGAACGACTACGTCATCTTCATCGATCGGATAAGAGAAGGACAGTAAGTACGAAGCAAGGAGAGGCTAGACGCGCTGCTCCAACATCTTCTTCCGCTACACCTAGAGCATCTTGTGCTAGAAGATACCGATCTATGATCTCACACGCGCATGAGCCTAGGGCCATAGGGAGGAAATTTTGAATTTGCCAGCTAGCGTGGCTTCCCTATTCCCCAACAGTGGTATCAAAGCCTACGTGCGTAGTGTTCGATCTGGATTCCTCATGTATGGAGATACATGGTGGAAAAATAGATTAGATCTATTTCTGTCCGCGACAGATTGGAAGTTCCAATGTGATCAGCACTACAACAATCCACGAAACTTCCGTCGGCCAAAGCCGACGGAAGTTAGCCCTTTGCCAACGGAAGTTAGCAACTTCCGTTGGCAAAGGGCTAACTTCCGTCGGCATTTGGCTGACGGAAGCGTGTAGACGGAAGTTATCTAACTTCCGTCGGCGGCCGACGGAAGTTAGATAACTTCCGTCGGCCAAACCTAGCCGACGGAAGTTAGCAAGAAATCGGTAACTTCCGTCGGCCAAATCCTAGCCGACGAAAATTACTTTTTTTTGTTTTTTCTTTTTTCTGTCGATAGGCCAATAACTTCCGACAGCTAATATTGGCCGACGGAAGTTAACTAAAAAAATCCAAAAAAAAAGAAAATTTGCAAAACAAATCTAAACTGCATTCCAATAAACAAATGGATCCAGACTGAATCAACACTCTGAAATCCAGTTTATGCACAATTGTTTTATGATTCACAACAGTAACCATCTGGAACCAGAGTTTAGCACTTTTTTAGGAGAAACCATTGAACTAGAGTCTAGAACTGCCAGCAGAAATTATTCTAGTTCCAATATCAAGGGTCCTGATCAGGGGATGAAAAAAAGAACATAACAACATTTTCACCTCTTTTGTCAACATTTACAAATGTCTGAGAATCAAACTTATCTGATTCTAGCCTACAACGCTGTAAGACAAAAGAACTCTGGGGTCAACCAAAACTTATGGAGGAGAAGCTTCGTAAAGTAATCACCTGACAACACATATCTAATCTTGACAGCCATTACTTGATCTGGATATATTTTTAGAATCCACAGAAATGATGTAGTCAGTGTGTGATGTTCGCCGTCTTCTTTTAGCTGCTAATAGGAATTTTCCAGTCTCATCAAGCACAGCTGCAAGATGCAATTAAAACAGTTGGTGCTATGTCCAATTTTCTTTTTCATATACAACTACATCCCAAAGTAGTGTACTAAGTTATCTGGATAGCTGCAATATCTACATTCCAGGATATATTGCTTTCAAAGAGACAATGGACAGATTGAAACTTAACCATATTTTCAAAATACTAAAAATGACCACCAAAGTTCTACTATACTATGCATTAAGTTGAAAAATGGTTATACAAGCAGGAGCTTTTACACAGGAACAGATAAAGATTGCAACTTGATGTGAGGATAAGGATTGACCAAGTAAAAGAGTAACAATTCTGTACTGTCCGATTTATCTTCTGAACAGGCATATCTATTCTAATACCCCTCTGTCCCAAAATATAAGGTGTATAAGTTTTTGCATGGTCATCAACATAGAACTTTGACCATTGATTTCTTTCACTACCATTAACAAATACAATGTTAATATCATATGAAAGTACTTTCAAATATGAATCAAACTATATAACATGTATGTCAGTTTTGATTTATCCCTTTTTATGAAACATTGGATTACTCCATCACGAGGTCCAGGCTGCGCATGAGAGATACAACGACTTGTTAAACAATACAGGAAATATCATATTTCAACAAGAAAACTAAGAGCTCACCAACTCAGGAAACTAGTAGTAGCTTTGTATGCAAATGAACCAAAAATTGGGGAAGCAAAAGCTAAGAGCTCACCAACTCAGGAAACGCCGTCGCTCCTCTGCAGCTTCTGGATAGCGGCATACATCTTCCTCCTGGACTCAATGGCACCGATGCCCATGTCCTTGAGATCCTCCAACGTTAGCAGCGGGAGCACTTCGTCGTCTACCTCGTGGATCTCGAACACCGGCGCGTACCGAGAGAGGCCGAGTCCATCCAGCCAGGTTTTAACGCCGCCGTAAACCATGGCCCCAGGAAGACGGTCGTTCGGGAGGCTCCAGTCCGCCACGCCATCCGACAGGGAGGCGGGCGGAGGTGGTGGGAGGCGGGCGGAGGCGGCGGGACGCCGGGGAGGCGGGCGGAGGCGGCGGGAGGCAGGCGGAGGCGGCGGGAGGTCGGGGAGGCGGGCGGAGGCGGCGGGAGGCCGGGGAGGCGGCGAAGGCCGGGGAGGCGGCGGAGGCGGCGAAGGCCGGGGAGGCGGCGGAGGCGGCGGGCGTAGTCGCGCGGAGGCGGCGGCGGGGAAGAGGATAAGCAGGGGAAAAACCTAGGGCTGGAAAAAAGAGGGCGGGGGCTGGGAAAAAAAGCGTGCGGTGAAAACTTAACTTCCATCGGCCACATCTAAAGCCGACGAAAGTTAATTTTAACTTCCGTCGGCTTTAATGCTGGCCGACGAAAGTTAGCAGATTTATACCGGGCGGGGAAAAATGCCTCTATCTCCCGTCGGCCACTGTGAAAAGCCGACGAAAGTTAGCTTAACTTCCGTTGGCTCCTCTAGGCCGACGGAAGTTAGCTAACTTCCGTCGGCTTTTCGAAATGCCGACGGAAGATAAAATAGCCGACGAAAACTTTCTGTTTTCTTGTAGTGCAGAAGTTCCGATGGCAGATCAGAAGTTCTGATACTGATCGGATGTTCCGATATCGAATAATGATTCAATACAAAAGGAAATTGTTGTGATGCGGGATTCCGATATTGATCGGAAGTTACGACAGATCAGAAGTTTTGACGCTACATCGGAAGTTCCAACCCGCACGATTTTGAAAAACCGAGCTTACTGACCGGGGTTTTTTAGATCCGGAATCCAGTCATTTGTAGATTGATCGCCTAACTTTGTTTTACAGAGAATGTCGTGACTGGCATGGCCATGGTTAAAATGTTATGTATGAGATGCATGCAATGAATGTAAATTAAATATGTCCTGCATGTCATGGTTATTTACAGCCCAAGACTGATGTAAAATTCATTACAGCTTGCATGACGTTTCTGTGGTGCTTCGGCCCATGTAATTAGTATAGCCTATGCGAGATGGACTAGTACTCTTCATGGAGGACGGGAGCACACACTCGATGACGAGAGCCATGGAGATGGAGATCGCCATGTGAAGAAGGCCATGCTATGTCACAGTTAATATGATTGCCTATGATGCTTTCTTATGTTCCTGTTATTCTATTCTTGCATGTTTCGTATACGCTAGGGATGTTACGGTTCTAGAGTAGTTTTCCCTCAAAAAATTAAGTGTTGATGCTCTTGCTAATAGCTGCACCTACCAAGGTTCGTGCTCATCGATAGTGGGTTTGCCAAAGCAGAGTGATATCTTTTATCTCGACTAGTTGGGGTAGAAGTCGGACTTCTGTACGCGTAGTTTTGGTTCACTTGATGAGGCTATCAAAACGGTTTTGGGCGTTGGAGCATAGGAGCTGGGTTCAAGCATTTGATGCTTCTCCAACGACAAGATTTGCATACGATGTGATTAGCAAGGAGTTGCTTACCTATGTTAACTAGCTTCTAGCAGTGATGCCAAAGCTCACTAGGAGATAGAGTGACCATGGATCTTGCACCACTATTAGTCATGAGAGGGAAAGTGACTAGTTTAGATAGTGGAACATCTTTTATTGGATAGAAGATAAACATTGCATAGTGCTAAACCTCGCATTTAATCTTTTGTAGATTATGGCACCTACTACGTCTGCTGTTAAGAGTACTCCAGTTTTTAATTTGCGATCTATTCTTGAATGAGATAAATTGTCTGGAACGAACTTTATGGATTGGTATCGAAACTTGAGAATTGTTCTCAAGCAAGAGAAAAAGGATTATGTTCTAGAGGAACCCCACCCTGATGAACCAGGAGAGGATGCATCTGCAACAGATAAGTGTGCTTAGGAGAAGCATGCTAGAGATTCCATGGATGTCAGCTGCCTGATGCTTGCCTGCATGTCCTCTCAGTTTCAGAAATAGTAGTAGGAACGTGATGCCTACGATATGATCGTAGGGCGTAAGGGTATGTTTCAGGACCAAGCAAGAGCAGAAAGATACAATGTGTCAAAATGCTTGTTTGGTAGCAGGCTAGCTGATGGGAGCCCAGTGAGCCCTCACGTGATCAAGATAATTGGTTACGTAAAGACTCTAGAGAGACTGGGCACTCCACTGGATCCATACCTCGCTATTGATGTTATTCTCCAGTCGCTCCCATTGAGGTTTGAGTCGTTCATCATGAATTATAACATGGTTGGACTAGAGAAGACACTAGCTGAGTTGCATGAGATGCTAAAATCTGCTGAGGAGAGTATTAGGAAGGCTCCAAACCATATGATGGTTGTTCAGAATGAGGGCAAGAAGAGGAGGAGGAAGAAGGCTAAGACTACAGATGCAATCTCTAGTGCGAAGTCTAAACCAACTGGAAAGTCCAGGTCTGGTCCTACCAACTTTGATGTGTGCCACCATTGCCACAAGCCTGGGCATTGGAAGCGCAACTACAAGGTGTACCTGGAAGAGTAGAAAAAATAAGAAGGGAAGTGGGACTTCCGCTTTAGGTATTAATGTTATTGAAATTAATCTTGCTACTCGTCCAAATGATTCATGGGTATTTGATACCGGATCGATGATAAATACTTGCAAATCGTTGCAGGGGCTAACTAGAGTAAGAAAGTGTGCAAGTAGCGAGCTAGATATCCGCGTCGGGAATGGTGCAAAGGTTGCAGCATTGGCCATCGGCGTTGTTGTAGCAATTTTGTTAGCTACAACACAGGTTTTGTATGTGTGTATACGATGTGTAGAATGAACCTCGAAGGGTTCTCTCAGAGGGAGAAAGGATTTATACTGGTTCGGGCATCCCCTGGGGAATAATAGCCCTACGTCTAGTTTGTGGTGGATTTGACATGGTATGCCTCTGTGTGGAGAAGTGACGTCCAGGGTCTCATGGCCCCTGGAGAAGGTACCTGTTACAAGGGCTTGGCCCTGCTTTTATAGGCACACAGGCTTTAAGGAAAAGACCGAAATACCCCTCTATAAGCCCTAGGCTCATAGGGGTAAAAAGGGAAAAAGGAGCTAGCTACTGTACAAAAGTGCTTTACAGCCTTACATACGTATCAGACAACGTCATACTTTGACCAGCTAAATGACATACCAGGGGCGGAGGGGCCCCCGGTATGGCCTCTACACTGCAGCAAGGTATAGATATTTCTTGGGCTCGGATTAGGGACCGGAGCTCTTCTAGCGGAGGCTCCGATGGAGGCTTCGAAGTACACTCCGAAGGGGGCTCCGAACTGGGCTCCGAACTGAGGTCTCAGAGACTTGGCTTTGAACTCTCCGAAAAAGGTCCGGAGGCTAGCTCTAAGGAGCTCCGAAGGGGGGCTCGAAGGTTAACTCCGAACAGGCTCGAAGACTAACTCCGGACAAGGCCCAGAGACTAGCTTTGAAGTTAGCCTGAGACAGCTTCTGGCAATCTTCAAGGAATCTTGAGGGCTTCGCTACGGAGGGCTCCGAGGGACCTCGCTCCAAGGGGCTTCGACGGGGTTTGGGGGCTTTGCTCTGGAGGGTACCCTAGACTTGGAAACAGCCTCTTTGTGAAGGTATGGGCTTCGACAGTGTCAGGCTCCGGGCCGAAGGCTGACAAAGGCTGACGTCATTTGGCCCCTGTTCAAGGGAAATCTATTCCCCCAACAGTAGCCCCTCGCGGGCAGGCCTTCGGGACGAAGGGGTGTGCGCGCCTCTGGGACAAATGACCTGAAAATTACAACTTCAGAGAAAACATGCCTTCGGAGCTTGGACCGAAGGTGACCTCGAAATCTGCAGTTATTAACTGTCTGCGCCAGCTGTCAGAATGACCTCGGGGAGATCAAATGGCTCCGCAATGGCTAGAATATTTACCGTTACCCTGCGCTGGGCCGCTTCGCCTTCGCTGGAGGCCCACCTGGCAGTGGGTTCGGCCCGCGACCGTCAGAATTCTTACCTCCTATAAATAGGGTTTTACCGCATGTGACCTCGGCACACTCTAATTTGCTTTCTTCTCATTGCCTTACAACCTTCGCTCTCTTCTCTTCCTTGGCTTCGCGCGGAGCACCCTTCGCTAGCTTAGACCCTCGCGCCGAAGTCCCACCAAAATGCCGAAGAAGGCAACTTCAAAGCCCTTGATCTTGGGCCCGAGCTCAAGATCCGCCCAACTGCAAGCAGCGGCGGTTGTGGCAGCGAAGCCTCCACCGAGGTGGCTGGGGCCGAGGGACCTTCGGACGCCCTCCGACAAATTCGAGCAGACGCTGGAGATGAGGGCCTCGATCTCCACGGAGGAGTCAGTCTGAAGGGCCTGCGAAGGGAGGATCGCAGCGAAGATTCAACTTAGAGTCCCGGAGAAGTCGGAGGCCGAGCCGAGGCCTCGGGCCGACGAAGTGGTCGTGTTTGAAGATTTCTTCGAAGCCGGCCTCGGGCTGCCAGCAGTGGGGATGTTGAGCGAAGTCTTGAGGGCTTACAACCTCGAACTTCCTCAACTTTCACCCAACACCATGGCGAGGCTTGTTGTTTTTGAGTGGGCCATGAGGGCTGAAGGATGTGAGGGCCGTGCCGACGTCTTCGTCACCCTGCACGACGCCAACTGCTAGCCGAAGCCGAGGGAGGGCTCAGACCGCGTCAAGAGGGCATTGGCCTTCGGCAGTGCTAACTTCCAGCTTCAGAGGGAGTTCCAAGATGCCTTCCTGGTGAGGGCTATCAACAACAAATGGTACTCGAAGTGGGATCAAGAGTGGTTCTACGCCTCCGTTGGCGCGAACTCTCCCCTTCGGAGTACCAATGCCCACATCTTATATCGGCGCGAAGGGGTGGTGAAGACCAGCCCGGACACCCTTCGCTCGAGGATCTCGCTTCTTCGGAGGGTGGCGGCGAAGATGAGCCTGAGGGACCTCGCGGAGGAGTTCATCACACTCCGGCTCAGCCCCCTCGCGCGCTCTTGGCTGGAGGGGCTCTTCCAAGCCTCGGGCCAAGGGGGACTACGTTAGTTGGCCTTCGAGTGCTTCTGTAAGACTTCGAAATCTTTCCGCTTCCATATTTCACAAAACTTCACTCTGACTTAAACTTTTTATGAAGCCCATCTTGAAGTGAGAACTCCGGAGGAGGCCATCGCGGCGGCGGAGCACGTCGTTGGGACTCCGACACCAGAGGAGCAGGCCCAGCGCCTTGCTTCGGTGGGATCCTAGGAGCATTGGAACAGGGTATGGACCGTGCTTGGCTACGAGGTGTTCCCTGCCCTGCCGGACTTCTCCCACCTCGCAACTTCGGCAGCTGGTGCCAAGAGGAAGAGAGGGGATGACGACGAGCCTGACACTTCGACGGCTCGGCCGGAGGTCCCTGCAACTGAGGTCTCTACCCCGGAGGAGGTAGCGGCGGAGCCCCCAAGTGCTCCGGCTACCAAGAAGGAGCGAAGGCTCCGATGACGACGACGACTTCGGCGGCGGAGGCCGACGCTCTTACTCCGGTCGCCAAGAAGGTAGCAGAGGACTCGACGGTGACGACTTCGGGCGTGAAGGCCGACATGCCAGCCTCGCAACGAATGGACTGGGGGGCACACATTGACCCCCTTCCTTCAAAGAAATTTTCGACGAAGGTAAATCCTTCTAACACGCTTCTCTTCAATACGCGGATCTTGACTTGGTCTCTCTTTTTTTCAGAAGGGGATGCTGGTGCGAGGCCCACCATGGTGAAGCCTATAGAGGACGACGCCGACGCGAGGTCCACCCCGGCGAAGCCAGCAGAGGCCTCCGGCAGCAGCAGCAGCAGCTCGGAATCTGACAGCTCCTCGTCTGAAGAAGACGGAGGCAGCGGCCGCAGCGAAGGGGACCCTCAAAGCGACGAGGAGGTCGAGGTGGTGGAGATGAGCCCGGCCACACCGAAGCCTGCGCAGACGGTTGCGGCGGAGGAGATTTCAGCCGAAGGGTGTCGTGACGGAGGTGGCGATCAACAGCTTCCGCGACGCTTGTGCCGCTGCGGAGGCAGGGGACTTGGTGGCTCAACTTAGCCATATGAACCCCACGGAGCTCTTCATCAACGTGAACGAAGCCCTTGTGCAGGTGAGCAGAGTCCTACACAGCCTTCGAGTTATACTTTAATCTTCGATCAACACTTATGATTTCTTGAATTCTTTCAGGCCTTCGCACTGAATGCAGCGGCTTTGACTTCTGCGGACAGGCGGATGACGCGCCTGGCAGAGGAGAAGGAGGCCTTCCGACGCGAAGTCTTGGTGGAAGCCGAGAAGCGAAGGCGGGCCGAAGCTTCAGCTGTAGCGGCGAGGGGTGAAGTCGAGACGGCGAGGGCCGAAGCAAAGGCGGCGAAGGCTGAGGCCAAGGCGACGAAGGCTGAGGCCGCCAAGGCTAAGGAAGCCTTGGCTTCGGAGATGGATCGGTTCCGCGTGGAGCTCAAGGCTGCAAAGGACGCCGAAGCCTGGCAGGCAAAGGAGAACTCTTCACTCCGCCAACGGGCTCAGAAGCTTGAAGACTTCGTCGTGGACAACCTTGATGAAGCCACTCAGAGCCTGACCGAGGTCCTCGAGTAGATAGGGACCGAATGCCGGGCTCCAGACTTCAGCGACCAGGATCCAATTGGGGATCGCGCCGCGTTCTTGAAGGTAGTAGCTTCGACGGCGGAGCAGTCGCTGAAGGGCTTCGCCTTGATGGCCGGCCGAGTCGCGGGCCAAGGATTGTTGCCGATGCTTCATGACGGGGGGTGCAACCACCTCCAGGCAGCAACCTCCGTGACCCCGGTAGCCTTCGGGGGCCAACACTTGGTGACGCCTCCGACAGACGTCCGCGGAGCCTAGCGACGGCTGTAGGAGCCTTGGAAGGAACAAGGCTGTGAAGTAGTCCTCGACCTTCAGAAGGCCCTCCGCCTTCGCCGAACCAAGGGACCTGCTGCGCCCGATCGGCCTTCGACATCGACACCTTCACCTCCGAAGGTGTATATCTCCTTAGGCTTCTTGTAATACTTAGTTGCAGGCTTGTAAAAACTTGTCAGCTTATTAATATGAATGCGGGGGTTTCTTATACCTGCCCAGGCTCAGCCTCCGAATGTTGACTTCGAAGTGCTTGAGGACTCTGAAGAACTTCAACAGTTGTGGGCAGTCCTCGAAGTAGCTAGGTCTGAAGGCCCCCCTCGGTTTAAGCTTCCGAGGGGACCTAACGGCGAAGCCATCCCCGAAGTAGCTCAGGATCTGCTAGCCATTGTGAAGACGGAGTCCCTTTAGAGTTCTTCGTTTTTGCCTTCGCGAACGGTCTTAGCGGGCGACGAAGCTTTAGACTTCTCTGCCTTTGATACAGCACCGCCTGCCTTGCTAACTCGGAGCGACCTGCAGAGTAGAGGACGAGGTCTGCGGGCTTTGGAAACTGGACGAGCCGGACGCGGGAGAGCAGGCTCTGACAAGGTTTCGTCCAGCCGAGGGGGCCCTAGCCGAAAGAAAGGCAAGCGAGGGTTGGGACCTCGCACCTGATTCTTCTTAGGCTTAGATACAGACTACTCGTAGTTTTGTTTTCGAAGCATATTTGTAACATACTTCTCAATTATCATTCAATGAATGGAGTTTATTGTATTTACATACTTCGTCTGCATGCTTCGCATTATCTGATGACTTCGAACATTTTAGCTTGTCACGCTCGTACTGCGTATTACATTCGCACACCTCGCATACATGCTTCCCCCCTTGCTCGTGGCAGCTAGGGACTTAGCCGTTGCTGGTGCGGGCAAAAAATGCGAAGGGGTGCGCCTTTTTGGCGGCTTCAGATGATTGAAATGTATTGAGCGAAGGCATCTTTTGGGTTTCGACCGCGTTAATTTGGAGCAAAGCAAGGCTTCAGCGTAGCCAAATTAAGCGAAGCATGCTTCGGCATGCTAAGATTTGGATGTTGTGCGTGAGCGAGGCTCCGAAACGCACTCAGATTTTTAAGCGAAGCATGACTTCGACATGCTTAATTTTTAGCTTAGATCACGTCACGCGAAGCGAGGCTTCGGTGCGTGTTTAGATAGCGAAGCAAGGCTTTTGGAGCTTGGTCCTGTAGTGAAAAGGATATTTGGTGTGGATTCACCGAACCTGGGATAGTTGAGCCACCTTCGACTCTGAGCCATCTTCGATTCTGGGTCACCTACGACCCTGGGCCACCTTCGACCCAGGGATGCATCAGGCCGGAGCCTGGAATCCCGGACTTGCCGAGCCGTCGCTCGGAAGTCTCAAAGCCCACTGCTACAGGCCTAGAGGCGTTGTGTAGCCTTCAGAGGGATGCTCCAGATTTTGTAAAGCGAAGCGAGGCTTCGGATTTTAAATAAGGCGAAGCAAGGCTTCGGGTTTTTGATAAGGCGAAGCAAGGCTTCGAATTTTTTCAATAAGACGGGGCAGAAATTTGCTTTAAAGGTGAAGCAAGGCTTTGAATTTCAAGGCGAAGCAGGGCTTCGAATATATATCAAAGCGATTGCAAAATTGTACACCGAAGTGGTACTTCGGATAGTGGACATACCTCGTAAAGTGGCTGAAGGTTGGCCTCGTAGCCCCTAGGGCTTCGACGACCTTCGATGTATGAAGCGGAGCCCCTCGCTGGAGGTTGAGCTCCGGTATTCGAAGGGTAAGGGAAGGCGAAGAGGGCCTTCGATCTGCACCCGAAGCCCCCCTCAAGCGTACTTCGAGTTGCAGACAGTGGCAGAGAACTTAGCTTCTTGGACTAAGCTCCCCACGGATGGCGCCAACTGTTGTAGCAATTTTGTTAGCTACAACACAGGTTTTGTATGTGTGTATACGATGTGTAGAATGAACCTCGAAGGGTTCTCTCAGAGGGAGAAAGGATTTATACTGGTTCGGGCCTCCCCTGGGGAATAATAGCCCTACGTCCAGTTTGTGGTGGATTTGACATGGTATGCCTCTGTGTGGAGAAGTGACGTCCAGGGTCTCATGGCCCCTGGAGAAGGTACCTGTTACAAGGGCTTGGCCCTGCTTTTATAGGCACGCAGGCTTTAAGGAAAAGACCGAAATGCCCCTCTATAAGCCCTAGGCTCATAGGGGTAGAAAGGGAAAAAGGAGCTAGCTACTGTACAAAAGTGCTTTATAGCCTTACAGACATGTCAGACAACGTCATACTTTGACCAGCTAAACGACATACCAGGGGCGGAGGGGCCCCCGATATGGCCTCTACACTGCAGCAAGGTATAGATATTTCTTGGGCTCGGATTAGGGACTAGAGCTCTTCTGGCGGAGGCTCCGATGGAGGCTTCGAAGTACACTCCGAAGGGGGCTCCGAACTGGGATCCAAACTGAGGTCTCGGAGACTTGGCTTTGAACTCTCCGGACAAGGTCTGGAGGCTAGCTCTAAGGAGCTCCAAAGGGCGGCTCGAAGGTTAACTCCGAACAGGCTCGAAGACTAACTCCGGACAAGGCCCAGAGACTAGCTTCGAAGTTAGCCTGAGACAGCTTCTGGCAATCTTCAAGGAATCTTGAGGGCTTCGCTCTGGAGGGCTCCGAGGGACCTCGCTCCAGAGGGCTTCGACAAGGTTTGGGGGCTTCGCTCTTGAGGGTACCCTGGACCTGGAAACAGCCTCTTTGTGAAGGTACGGGCTTTGACAGTGTCGGGCTCTGGGCCGAAGGCTGACAAAGGCTGACGTTATTTGGCCCCTGTTCAAGGGAAATCTATTCCCCCAACAGGCGTCTATTTACTATCGCTACCATCAGGATTAGTTTTGGAGTTAAATAATTGTCATTTCATTCCCGCCTTAGGCAGAAACATTATCTCTTCTTCATTTTTAGAGGAAGATGGTTTTGAATTCATAATAAAGAACAAGAGTTGTTCAATATTTTCGAATGGCATTCTCTATGGTGTTTGTCCATTAGTGAATGGATTGTATATTCTAAGTCTTGATGATGCACACGTTTATAACATTAGTACTAAGAAACAACGACTCAATGATTTAAATCTCACCTACGTCTGGCATCGTCGTTTAGGTCATATAAATGAGAAGCGTGTACAGAAGTTCCATAGTGATGGACTTTTGGAGTCATTTGATTTTGAATCATATGACACATGCGATTCTTGTTTACTTGGCAAAATGACAAAGATGCCTTTCACAGGACAGAGTGAGAGGGCGAGTTAGCTTTTGGCCATAGTACATACTAATGTGTGTGGCCCAATTAGTCACACGGCTAGGAAAGGATTTAAGTACTTTATTACCTTTACCGATGACTTTAGTAGATGTGGCTATGTCTACTTGATGAGGCATAAGTGGGAATCCTTCGAAAAGTTCAAGGAGTTCCAGAGTGAGGTGCAAAATCATACGGGCAAGACAATTAAATTTCTATGATCGGATCATGGGGGTGAATATTTGAGCCATGAGTTTAGTGATATCTGAAGCAGTGTGGAATTGTTCCATAGTTGACTCCACCCGGCACGCCTCAATGGAATGGGGTGTCCGAGCGGATAAATCACACTTTGTTAGACATGGTGCGGTCCATGATGAGTCACACGGATATTCCATTATCCTTTTGTGGTGACGCTCTAGAAACCGTAGCTT
Source organism: Zizania palustris (assembly GCA_019279435.1). Classification (NCBI taxonomy): domain Eukaryota; kingdom Viridiplantae; phylum Streptophyta; class Magnoliopsida; order Poales; family Poaceae; genus Zizania; species Zizania palustris. Next base: position 43,627,384 of record JAAALK010000081.1, read on the forward strand.
TCACGATTAATAGAGTTCCATCTAAGTCAGTAGAGAAGACGCCATATGAGATGTGGTCTGGGAGGCATCCCAGTCTATCTTTTCTAAAGATTTGGGGATGTGAGGTGTATGTCAAACATATGACGTCTAACTAGCTCAGTCCTAAGTCTGATAAGTGCTTCTTTGTGGGGTATCCTAGGGAAACCAAAAGATAATATTTCTATAATAGATAGGGCAAAGTGTTTGTCGCTCGGAATGGTGTGTTCCTTGAGAAAGAGTTTCTCTCAAAATGAGTTAGTGGAAGGACTGTGCATCTTGAAGAAGTTCGAGAGCCACTAGAAAGTGTTCCAGATCCCACTTAACCAGAATAGGAGGGCCAAGATGTTGTAGAGCCTATTATGGATGCGCCAACCCCACAAAGGTCTGGGAGAGTAGTCCATGCACCAAAGAGGTACATGTCCTTAACCACTGGCTATCGCGATGTGTTGTTGTTGGACAACGACGAGCCTAAGACCTATGCGGAAGTAGTGATGGGACTAGACTCTAAGAAATGGCTTGGAGCCATTGGATCCGAGTTGGAGTCTATACGTGTCAATCAAGTTTAGAACTTGGTTGATCCACCCGATGGTGTAAAAACTATAGAGTGTAAATGGATCTTCAAGAAAAAGATAGACGTTGATGGAAATGTTCACATCTATAAGGAACGATTGGTGGCGAAAGGTTTCAGACAGATTCAAGGAGTTGATTATGATGAAACATTTTTCCCATCGCCATGCTTAAGTCTATTCGGATCATCGTAGCTATTGCCGCATTTTATGATTATGAGATATGGCAAATGGATGTCAAGACAGCTTTCCTAAATGGAAACCTAAGTGAGGATGTGTATATGACACAGCCTGAAGGTCTTGACGGTCCGGGGAATGTTGTGAAAGTTTGTAAGTTGCTAAAGTCCATTTATGGATTGAAGCAAGCTTCTCGGAGTTGGAATCTTCGTTTTGATGAGGTAGTCAAAGGGTTTGGCTTCATCAAGAAAGAAGAAGAGCCATGTGTTTACGAAAAGGCTAGTGGGAGCTCACTTGTGTTTTTGGTCCTATATGTGGATGACATATTGTTGATCGGAAACGACATTCCTTTATTGAATGCTGTCAAGACTTCACTGAAAATTTGTTTTTTGATGAAAGATCTTGGAGAGGCAGCATACATTTTGGGCATAAAGATCTATAGAGGTACATCAAAACGGTTAATTGGATTAAGCCAAAGTATGTACATTGACAAGGTTTTGAAACGGTTCAAAATGCAGAATTCCAAGAAGGATTTTCTGCCAATGTCACATGGTATTTCTCTTAGTAAGACTTAGTGTGCTATGACACCCGATGCGCTAGAGAAGATGAGTGTGATCTCGTATGCCTCTATAAATTGGATCCATCATGAATGCCATGTTGTGTACACGCCCAGATATGTCATATGCTCTAAGTATTACGAGCAGGTACCAATCAAACACGGGTGAAAGTCCATTGGGCTGTAGTAAAGAGTATCCTCAAGTAATTTAGAAGGGCTGAGGAAATGTTCCTGGTTTACGGTGGTGAAGAGGAGCTCGTTGTAAGTGGTTACACGGATGCTAGCTTTCAGATCGATAAATATGATTCTCGATCACAATCTGGTTTTGTGTTCTGCCTCAATGGAGGTGCAGTGATTTGGAAGAGTTCCAAGCAAGAGACGGTGGTCGATTCTACAATAGAAGCTGAGTATATCGCTGCTTCAAAAGCGGCGAAGGAGGTCGTTTGGATCAGGAAATTTGTTTCTAAGCTAGGTGTTGTTCCTAGTGTGTCCAGTCCAGTGGACCTCTATTGTGATAATAGTGGTGCCATTGCGTAAGCCGAGGAGCCTAGATCACATCAGAAATCCAAACATGGAGATCATTGAGAGGGGTGATGTTAAGATTTGCAAGGTGCACACGGATTTGAACATGGTGGGTCTGTTGACAAAGCCTCTTCCACAACACAAGCATGAGGCGCATATGAGCTCCATGGGTATTAGATACTTGCGTGAGTGAGTCATGTGTTTGTGGAAGATGCTAGTAGAGTCTATGCTAATGTATGAGGATAATTGTTATCTTGTTCCTTGAATAAATATCGTTTGCATTTAATTAATGAGTACGACTTGTTATGTGAAACTTTTTGCTTTATGACGATGTTGTTCAAAAGGGTCCCTAATCTTGTCATCATGTGGGACAGTGATGATACATGGATTAGCACATCCGACTGATTGATGATTGTGTTTCACAAATCATAAACATAGAGATGTCAAATCAGTGATGTGGGCACATGTTGGTGAACATGGTGTTGGACAGACCCACTTGAGATGCTGCTGAGATTGTTATGTGCCAATAGTTGTCATCTCAAATGGTGTACCTATAGAGTCCTTGGACCTGAGATCGTCATTTGATTCCAGCATGCGTAGTGACACACTTAGATGCTTCCTAACGCTATTCCGTAATAAGGGTTGTTTTCAGGTGTGTTGTGAATCATGTCTTGGGATGTGATCGGTCAAGAAGGAATTTACCCCTCCTAATAACGGGAGAGTCGTCTCTGGGCCCCTTGAGGTATTAGATTGGAAAGTGCATGGCCATGCCACTATGACTAAGGAGTTAGTCATGATTTGAATCCGATACTTGATCGAGTGAAAATGTCAAGTTAATCAACAAGGGTGGCATGTATCTCGCCTGGAGCTTGACTAACTGCGCGTGGTAAAGGGACTAGTGCATGCGTATATCAAGGTTCATGAAATTTTGATTTTGTACGCTTTCGAGGGGCAATATGTGCTGCTAGGTACCGCTATTGATCAGTGTGTAGGAAATGGTTTCCGGTGAATAGACGTTAGTGTATGAACTTATCGGGTGACACACTTAAGGGGATGGATTGAAACATGCAAAGAATTGGTTCTTGTGCAAGTGGGAGATTAAAGGTTATGCCTAAGAAAAATCAATGGATCGGAAGTTCCGATAGTGAGTATCGGAAGTTCTGGTTAATTTTTGGTCTCGATACAGAGAGCAATTGTTGCTTCGGAAGATTCGATATGGTATCGGAAGTTCCGACGAGCTAGAAGTGCTGATTTGGAATCAGGGAATTTTGTACTGATCGGAAGTTCCGATATGGACTCGGAAGTTCCGAGGTGGGAGAAAACAGATTGGATCTGTCGTGTGTCGTACTGTATCAGGAGACCTAAAATACTCTGTCGGAAGTTTCGATACAGGATCAGAAGTTCCGACGTGAGCAAACAGATTGGATCTGTTACAGTTTTTAGGGTTTCGAGATAAGCACGACCTAGGGGCCCTCAGCCCTATATAAGGAGAGGAGCAGGACGTCTTGGGTACATCAATAAGCATAGATTAGACCTAGCCACCCAAGAGTTCTCTCCTCCCCTTCTTGATCTCAAACGTTGAGGTCAAGGATCCCCGTCTCTCACGTGCGGTGCTAGCATGCTGCCGTGGAAGGCACTCCATCCCTATATGTATGGATTCCGTGGAGGCGTTGCTCCAATAGCCACGCTCGTGAACGTCTACATACGAACGACTACGTCGTCTTCATCGATCGGGTCAGCAAAGGATGGCAAGGACGAAGCAAAGAGAGGCTAGCCACGCTGCTACAACATCTTCTTCCGCTGCACCTAGCGCGTCTTGTGCTAGAAGGTACCAATCTATGATCTGACACGCGCATGAGCCTAGGGCCGTAGGCGAAAATTTTGAATTTACCGAATAGCGTAGCTTCCCTATTCCCAACAGCTTCTCCCCCAAGACTTCCAATTCCTTCTTCTAGCAAGTCAACAAGACTTTTCATCTCTCTTGCTACTCTATTTTGAAGCAAGTCTAGCACAAAAATATAGTCATTAGCAATTAAAATATATTGATAGAATATAGATAAATTCAAATAGGAATATATAACAAACCATATTTGAGAAGTACATTAAAATAGATAGTAAAATAGGAATACAACTTAAATAGAGTGTCTTACTATTACTCTAAATAGTAAGTCAAAAATAACAACTATAATAGAGATGCTCTAAGTTGACTAGCGTCATTAGCGATTTAGGGGATTATATTATTAACTAACAGAAGAGCTCACATCATTAATTGAACTTGATAATCAAAAGTGAGCACATCCAACTAGAAAGCTCACAGTTTCGGTATCTGATTAAACTCTTACTAACAAATTGAATTTATTTGGCAGAGTTCTAGGGGATTAATTCCTCCTTAAATCCTTAATACATCAATATTTTGATATGATCTGGCAATGCATACAATGATGCACATGTACCTACGTAACTAGCATTTTCCTGATTTATTTGCATGCAATTAAGATGCAACACCTAATTTAATTGATTAAAAACAACAAATTAATATATGGTTCTGTCTAATCTAACAACGTCGGATCGATGCATGCGACGTTTTCTTCTTCGATGGATATTATCCGGCCGACTGGACGATGGCGGTGATCACGACGACACGCCGACGCCGAGGAAGTCGATGAACTGCGGCTTCCTCTTCAGTGGCGGCTGGCCGCCGTTGTCGTGCGGGAAAATGCCCTTAAGGCGGTGGTGGTTGTCATGGCCATCCATCAATGGCAGTACTGCTTCCCTTGAAAGAGGGGAAGAGAATGTGATGGAGGGGAGACCCGCCGGTATCTCCTTGCCGCCGTAGCCATACTCGGCTGTCTCGAAGCTCGCGCCCGCGAATGACTTGAACAACGGCGCAGGACGCACCGCCGGCGACGACGACGACGACGACGACGACAACTCGCTGAACAGCAACGCACCGCCGCTGCCGCGTCCTCCGCCGAAGCCGAAGCACAACGAGCCAGTGGCGGACGCGCCGCCATCGAACTCGAGCTGGCAGATTGAGCCGCCGTAGGGCGCCGAGCCCCGCGGCCCGGCGGCGGCGGCGGCGGCGGGGGCCCTGGAGCGGTCGCGGGAGCTGCGGGCGCGGACTACGTGCCAGTGGTTCTTGACACCGTTGTCGGTGCGGCCGGGGAAGTGGCGGGCGATGAGCGCCCACTTGTTGCCGTGGTGGCGGTGCGCCGCCAGCAGCCGCTTCTCCTCCTCCTCCGTGAACGGCCGCCTGTTTATGCGGGGGTCCAGCTGGTTGAACCACCGGAGACGACAGCTTTTGCCTGAAATAATATAATTAATTGCATAATTTGCTAGTCAGGAGTTTCATGGGGTTTATGATATTAATTAACATGACTGACACATCACATTTTTTTTGCTGATATGATATTCAATTAATAAGGAAAGAGATCGAAAGAAGTAGTATCATCACCATTACATGGTGCTAACTTATTTTCAAGATGGATGAAACGAAATGAAACGCTTACTAAGAACCAAATCGTTCATCAGAGGGAGTATTTAATGAGAGCTAGTTGTATTTAATTACAGTGGTTAGTCTAGAAAATAGTAAAATAAAACTCTAGGGTATTTCATTCAATTGTAAAACTGATGTGAACTTTTAAAAAACAGTGTTATGAAACCCACCACTGTGAATAGTCTTAGTGATCATGTTAATAAAAAATAATTATCCTTTTTTACGTAAATACATTTTATTAGTAAACAGGTGATCAGTAAAATGACGACTCTGCGTAAATATGATTAAATATTGCAAATGATAATTATGGATCAAGTTGGCCATATATATATATATGTATGTGTGTATATATATACAAATAGATATACATATGTTTTTTAGAGATAAGACATTATGTTTTTTAAATCATGGTTGTTAGATCAGAGTGATTTGTTACCTCATATGAGGTAATATATCAATTTATTTTAATTTTGATCGTTATATCTATAAAAATAAATATGTATTATTAATTTAATATAAAATAAATGTTTTCCAACTCGATGTATTTTAAAATTTATATAATATATATATATATTATGTTCCTTCAGTTTAGTTTTACACGGCAAGAGGGCTGGGCTAGGGTGCTTAATTTCACTTGAAAGGTAATTTTTAATGTACTGACATCTTTTAAAACACATGCATTCATATGAGGTGTTTGGATCTAAGGGTCTAATGCAAAGTGATTAAAACTAGTGACTAAATTTTAGCCATCCTGTTTGGATCTAGTGATTAAAGTAGGGGCTAAAAGCTTTATTGCTGAATGACTCAAATGTTCCCCACTTATTGTTCCTTGCTTTTCATGTATTCATGTATAGCGCAAGTAGGGGTAGGAAAACGGACATTTTAGCTCATATTAGCTCCTCCTTGGGGGGGATAATGGGGCTAAAACATTTTAGCCCATTTTAATTCTCGGTGTTTAGTTCTTTAGCCTAAGTCGGTTTGCATTAGTTTCTTGGATCCAAACATGCCCATATACGAATAACAGTGCAATATTCACTACTACAAAGCGACACTGTAGCGGCGGGCAAAAACAACCTGTAGTGGCGGGCATCTAGTCCGCCACTGCTCTAATGCCACACAGTCATTTGGACGTTTTTATCGACTTGTGTTGCACTGTGGACATCTCTCTAACAATCCATACTCTTTTCGATATAGGATACAGTGGTTCAGGCATGCATGAATCTTCTGAACGCCCAAAGTCAACGGACAAATCATCTTCTTTGCTTGGTACGTATCAGATGGTAGACCATTGGGTTTCAGCAAAACCTTTTTTAGGAGTTGTAAAAGATCTGAAAAACTAGTGTCAGACCATCCATTGCCAGCCTTCAGTTTCATAAGCTCAAGAATTGTGTACAACACAGTATACTGCTTATCGCATCCGTGGCGTTCCTCGTAAAGAAGGTTTTTTGATGCTTTGTCAAGTGCTTCAAAGTTATCGTATCCTTTCGTTGTAGTTCTCTGCAACAGCACCTCGGGCGCAACATTTCGCATTAGTTCCTCCACATCAAAGGCGTCATCATCATCATGTTGATCAACATCATCATGTGTTATGTCGGATGTATGATCACAACCTCTTCTATGTTGATGAGCATCTTGTGGCACATCAGAATCTTCAGGAGGGTTTTGGCCCATCTCATCGTGTTTCGTCCATATATAATAGTTCTTCACGAAACCATTTTTCAACAAGTGAAATCGTATGGTTTCACGATCTGAACACGGATACATCGTTTCATTTTTACAAACTTTACAAGGACAATATATCGCCTCTTCACTTTGACGGGAAGCATATTGTGCAGGAGCTTCAGTAAATTCAGTTACTCTATTAAAATATTCCACCACATCTCCGTCGTTGGACGAGTACATCCGGGACCCGTGCTCTATCTAAAACATATATTATTTGAAAAAATATTAATAAATTCATTATTGTTAATTTTGGTAATTTACAAATTGAAAATATATTGATTTATTATCGCTCATAACAACATTAATTAAAAATGCTTTAATTCAAACTATGTATTAAGCAGAAAAAAATTATTAAATAAATTAACTACATTGGTTTCTCTCTCTTCAAACAACATAACTCTAGATCTATAATCATAAATCAAATTAAAAAAGAGATTAAAATGACGTAAATCAATATAAGTGATGAATAATTGTGAGGAGGGTCATATTTGTTCATTTGGAAGAAGGAAACACTGTAAATGGAAGATTATTTGAAAATTTCTATTCACAAACCCTAAATTAGTAAAACGCTAATAACTCATTATATACATGATTAAATACTAAATAAATATGAGATTCGACATGGATTTACCTCTTACAATGAAATCCTTCAAAAGAAACGAAAACAAAGACTCCCCCCTCTTTATCTAGATTTTTGTCGCCATTGTACGGACAAAATTAAATGCGAACTCCGGTAGAGCTCAGGGAGGAAGAAGCTGCGCATTTATAGCTATAATAGTAGTGGCGGTCGCAAGTGATGTCATCAATACTTTAGTGGCGGACAGCGTAGCAGCGGCGGGCAGTACCAGCGCCCGCCACTGCTATTGGTAAAATAGTGGCGGTCCAGGATGACGTTAGCACCGACCGCCACTACTTTACCAATAGCAGTGGCGGGCGCTGGTGCTGCCGTCAGCACCAGCAACTCTAGTGACGGCGGGTATCTAATGACCCGCCACTACAGTGAAAGACTCCAATGCTACTACAGTAGCGATTTGTAGTAGTGATTGCCGAAGGTTGTTATGGTCAACATCTGAGCCCATACGCACTCCCAAGAGGCAAACCGTTCTAGCTCAGACATTACAGCCACGCACAGAAACAGAAACCCTAGTAATAGCCAATGAGCCAGCGGATGTGAGGAGTGGTTGGCTGCTATCCTGATCACAATCCCAAATCTGCAATCTTTCGGCATGGGGATGCCCTGCAAAAAGAAGGGATGCATTCAAGCATCCGTGTTGCTCAGTTCATTGTGTATGGGAGATATGGAGCAACACATGTACATCGATATATGTGATCAGAGATGAGCAGTTAGTTGGTATAGTACGCATATGATATAGATGTGTGTGTGCACTGGCTGCTGCATTGCGTAATTGATGAGCTTGATGTAAACCTGTAACTACACACACACATATATATTTGGGAAAAATATGTGCTGTTGAGTTATTTCTGCAAGTACATACACATAATATCTGACAAGTAGGGGAAGCTCTAGGACAGTCATATTATAGGAGAACCTACAGTCCTTTACAGTCCTTTACCGTTGTGTTCGAACCAACAGCGAAGATATATCGCTATTTGTTTTTAATTAAACACAAAGAAATTAATTAAAAATTTAAATTTATCTAGAACTTTCAATTCAGTGTCGGTTCGTTATACCAACGAACCGATCCTGATAATCATGATCTATTAATCCGACTAAACAATATGGTGGTTTAAAACACATCGCTACTACTAACTTAGTACATCGAACAATAGTATCATGAACTACTATACGAAGATGTCATTTGGATTTAGATTTAGGAGGTTAATTTGATGTCATTAATTTCAGTTAATGACTTAAACATACCGCTAATCTTGCATATCTAACTGTCCACAGGTCTACAGCTAGCTGTTCTCAGCATTAATGTTATACTCATACACAACATGCATGGTAACTGACTGATAAGGTGGGGCTTCAACTACTGCTCAGTTATATATATATGTACTTGATCCCCAAAGCAGATGACATTACAATTCTTGGCACGCTATTTAGTTTTAGTGAGGCATGCAAATATTTATGCAACCAAAAAGAGGAAGATGTTTAGCCTAATAAGTAATTAATGAACCACAACCAAAAGTATATATATGTTCCAAGAGAACAAGTAGTCCCCATGAACAACGGACAAAATCTCCAACACGGAAGCAAATGGTGGAAATTCGATATAGACACACTATATCCAATACATATATGAAATCTTAATCAATTAGGTGACTTTCCGGTTAGCCTAAGAAACATTCTCTAATTTAATGTCAATGATATCAGTCTAGTCGATCTAGTAATAACTTCAATGTCTCAATAAAATCATAACAGGTTAGATGATAAGTTTATAGTGACACAGTGACCTAAAAAACTAGATCTGCCTAGAGATCACCAATAACGAATATCATTATTTGATTGGATAACAGTTTAGTTTATCTACAGGTTTGACACCATATGTACCTGCTTACTTTCGTGCGTGGATGTAACCAATTAACTTCATTGCTTCAGTGTACATGGGCATCTCAATTTTCAAGTCAATAGTTTCACATGTGAGATACTGGTGTTGAAAAGAGACCAAGGCCTATTAACAACGAATTGTATGGATTTCAGGTCCCTAATTTCGTCCAATAAAACATGAAAATGCAGTTGCAACAACTTGTAATATATATACCATATATAGTTTAATTAGTGCACACCTAATCAAGGGGCGTGCATATGTTAAATTATATGAACTAATAATTTGTAAGCAGGATAAAAGGTGCAGATATGTTACAGTACTTAGGGAATTTACGTATAATCAATATGAAATATTATACTGAACACTGATTAGTTTTTTACCCTCCCATAACTGGCTATACCACTAGTTATGGGTGTACCTTTAGCTTGTTGCCTTGGAATTGATTGGGTTCCTGGAAAGATTGTAAGTGATGTATCAAAATGTGTTAAGTTGTTGATTCAAAGGAAAAAGTTGCGAAGCTATATATCTCTAGATCAATGTAGTATCAAAGAAGTTTTTGCTTAGTCAAAGATTGTGAGCTTTGACAAAATTACAACTAGGTAAACATGCAATTAATTGAGGAGATTAGCATCTACCCTATAATTAATTACTATAAGTCATATCACTACATGTATATCCATTCGAACTGCCATAATTTTCTCAGAAAGGTTTGTAATAAGCATTAATTAACTTGCTGTTAATTAGCAGATGTGATATGACATGGATTATCCTTCGCAATTTACTAAAAGTATTGTAAAATTTACAAAATTTAGCATCGTTAATATGGTGTCTGTATGTCTTTGTATGCACAGTGTGTGATTTGTATATACAAGCAACAATTTGCACTTTATTAGCTGACCATTCTATACCAATTTAAATTTTAACATAATATATTTGTCCATATATACTATTACTGGAGCGACACAAGTGATACAAATTAAGTTTATCCATCTGATCATCTAGAATATATATATATATATATATATATATTAGTGCCCGTGCGTGGCAACGTAAAATAATTATAACATTAAAAAACAGCATTATGCAAATAAAAATAAGTGAAATTCAAGCTAAAGAATTTTAGTTTAATTTACTGGAAGAAAAGTAGTAACGGTGGTAAACTCAGTACCACTAACTTCTTTTAAAATAGTGTATACATGTGTGTGTATATATATATATCATATTTAATTTAGGAGATTAGCGTTAACATTCATGGACATTTATCGCACTCTTCCATTATCTAAAAAGTAAAAATAATCTTGTACAATCTTTATTGTTAAATGTTAAACTGTACATGACTCAGCAGGTTGACTAAATTCGGAGAAGACGGTCAGAGTGTTTTACCGAGAGACGTAGATGTCTTAATTGCGCCTCAAGCAAGCTCTCTGGGTTCGAGTGAGTGAGAATTGGTAATAATATCTAGCTTAATTTGTCCGTTTTAATTTATCCTTTTGTATGTAACACATTTTGTGCGATTTTAGAATATTTCTATTATTATTATGTAATCGAGTTTGAATTTAATTTATCCCGGTAAACAACTTTGATGGTTAAACAGCGCTACATTGTATTTGACTCAGCTGGTAGGTTAAATTTGGAAGAACAAACACGTAAGTCTGGAAGGGTGTTATCGTGACGTTAGCTAGACGAATTAAAGAAAGATTAATTCACGCGTGTGGTTGGATTAATCGTTTAATTTTCATAAGCGATGAGAGATTTTCTAAAAAGGGACAGGGACTTGCAACCAATATCAACAATAGATGAGAATAACAAGAAAACGAACTCATCAAACAATGCAAAAACTACATTATTTCATATTAATTCGTCCTCAACGTACAAGCTAACGAAGGTATTTATGCATAAACAATTTGATGCCCCCAACTACCGAGAATTTAGGATGTTTAACAAAATAAGAACTGGCAAACTGTTTGTGATCATGCATGATTAAGTAGAGTTCTGTTTCTCTTCATCAGTGTAAATATGTGGGCATGTAAGATATTGGCAAGTTAATTACCTAGATCTCATGCTTCTTACTAGCAATTGAGCCCATTGGATAGATAGATGATTTTAATCAATCAAATCATCTAGATGACTAGGGTTAGAACATGTGTCAGAACATTTTATGGTTTGTGTAGTTAGTCTTCCATGGCTGGGACTGACCAGGTCAGATGCAGTGCAACACATGTACATCAGAAATTGATTAAGCACACATATTTTTCATGAACATATAATTATATATACAGACTACCATTTTGTAGATACCAACCATGCTTATGGTTCTTTATGTCCCATGAACGCTAGCAAATAAAATTACTACTTTAATTTTTTTCTCATGTTAATTATCAACAATGTTCCATATTTAAGAATAATTAGATCAATTCTAGGTGTAGGTGTGATATATTTTTACTCTGATTTGGTGGCTAGCATTAATTGGCAACATCCCTCAGCCACATATATATTATATTCTTAGTTTACTTCTAGAGGGAGTTGTTTATGCTATGGTCAGATGACTGCAAGTTGCCGTTGCTCGAGTCATTATATTGCAACATTAACCGTTTTCTCCAGAGGAACAAATCTTGACCGCGATTCATAATTCGTATGTATATGACATTTGATTAATTGTTCGTACTGTATATATGTGGCTATTATTGTAACTAAATTGAAACTGAAAAGTGACCTAAGCTTGCATAAGAACCAAGGTTAAGTGTACTGTGTACTGGATTAGCTAGCTGAACAAGCTCTGACCAAACTAGTCTGCTTCGTTCTGAACAGTCGACCTTGATCCAACTAACTCTCTCTATCTATCCATCCTTCTCTCTCATTCTCTCATCAAGCAGGACCAAACACATTAAGTGCAATTAAATTCTCAATTACATACATGAAGCTCAATTGCACCCATGAAAAAGCAAGCAAGAAACAGAAACGAGTAGTAGAAAGTACAAATTTAGTGCAGGTTGGTTGGAGACTTCACTCCAACAGTGGCTTCTTCCTTCCATGATACATCTTCATCGGAAGAAGCCAGAGTGAGAGTGAGCTACAACTTAACACCCCATAATAAAAGCAAGCTTTTTAATCTTCCTGAGCAGCATTGCTGCAACAGCCGGCTCTACCCATTTGCATGACGAGAGAGAGAGAGAGAGAGAGAGAGAGAGAGAGAGAGAGAGAGAGAGAGAGAGAGAGAGAGAGAGAGAGAGAGAGAGAGAGAGAGAGAGAGAGAGAGAACCACACGAGAGAAAGAGAACCACACACAAGGCTCCAAATATAATCACCCTGCATGCACTTTGTTAATTATTGGTTAACATGATCTGACCTTTTGGACAGGATGAACAGCCAAGATTGATGAGGCCTTGCCAGCAGCACATGCATGAAACCAACAAGAAACCATGTTGGTTCTGTCATAAATGCCACTTTTGCTACCAACCTGCACAGATGCAACACCAAAATGCCTCAATGGGTGATGCAGTGGAGTCAGGAGCTATTAGGGGTGGCAACCTTAACTGGTGCCCAAACCTGGGATTCACCCATCCATGTCGTCAGAGATCATTAAACCACTCTGCCAACTATTGATCGATTCTTCTTCTGTGAAAAGCAAATGCATGTGCAAGCATGTCTCCATTCTTGCGTCCCAACTCTGAAGGAGCTTGACCGACTGGCGCTGGCTTCTCAAGAAAGGCGACAGTTAACAGATCTGATCGATCACACCCTGTTAATTCTGCAGACAGTGGATATTGGTAGTTGGTAACGCTTGCTTGTTGCTCATTATGATGCAAACTTAACTCCAGATTGACTTCAAAATTTCAGGCTTCCAAGTACCGCTATTAACAGGATACAGCCTACAGGGATACATCGATAGTGGAAAACAGCTTGTGGCCTTGCTACCTTCTGAATTAGCAATCTTCCAAAAGTGGAAACAAATCAATGGTAGCAAGTTCTCAATTTCTCACGCCAGTGTGTTCAGGTGCAGGTGGCAAATCGGCCAATGAATCAATGATGTACCATAGTGGTTGTTAGTGCGATAATGTTTTTTTTGAGTGATAACCAGTAGGAGAGGCTTCTACTAAGGTTATATTAAAATTAAAACGAACTTAGTTCAACCGAATCACACAGGCTTACATCTGTGGCTTTGCAAAGTAAGAAGAGATTTAAAGGAAGAAAGCCACGCACGGGTAGAGGGGGAGTTTTGATGAAAGATACAGCTATTTCGGTGAATCCACAATGTACAAGCAGCCATGATAATAATCTTCATAAAGAATGGCAAATTAAGGTCCACTTTAGTGTAGATTATTCTGTCTAGGCAAGAACTCGCCAAATGCCAACGCACGTCAAGATGTGCCCAGCAGACTGAGCTGAATCGGCACTCAAAGAATAAGTGCTGGGTAGTCTCAATTTCCTGTTCATTGCACATAATGTAGTAACAGTCATCCTCCTCACTAATTAGATGTTTTCTCCTCAAAATATCCTTCGTGTTAAGTCTGTCCTAAGTTAATAACCAGAAGAAAAATTTCAATTTATTTGAACATCTACTCTTCTAGAGCCATTTGAAAACCGGCGAGACCACCATCTGTGAGAATGTGTGTGAGTAGATCTTCTTTGGCGTGAAAACTTCGGAGCCCCAGATGTATTCCTAGGAGTATGTTCTGTCCATTTGCCATTCTCGTGCGGCGACAAGCGATTGCAGATCCTGTAATTCTGAGAGCGCTTCAGGAGAAAGTGGCAGAAAGAAAAGGCGTGACAATGCCGGCTGTTGTAGAAAGTCTCTAAGCGATCCTTTGTCATTTTTCGCGAACGTGAATAGTCTCGAAGCAGTTTGGTATAACGGCTGAGTTGACCATTGAGAAACCAAGTTGAAATGTGCCTTGGTTTCAATTATGTGATGAGTGATTGACAAGTTCTCTTCTAGGCAAAGGGGTCCCTCCGAAGGGGTCCCTCCGAAGGGGTTCAGAGGTGTTTACCAAAAGGTTCGGTGGTTGCAGTTGTGCAGCAGAGTGTGTCTGTCGGAGGAGCCCAGCAGAGCACGATGATATGTTTGTACCGAAGGGTTCGATATTTTGGGCGGTACATCGGAGAGTGTACCGAAGGTTGTTTTACCGGAGAGGTCTCCGGGGTACTGGAAACTCTTATCTGCTTGTCGGTGGTGCGCAGGTGACTTCGGAGGCGACAGACGGTCCGCAGCGAGTGAATCTGGGTCAAGCGGGAGGCTTGAAGCCAGGCGAGCGGGGAGCTCGGTCACGAAGGCTGCATGGGGTCGAGGTCGGTTCTCAAGTCAGGGTGCGCTAGGCGAAGGCAGAAAGTGCGAAGGGTGGCTCCAGCTGAAGGTACCCCGAGGCAAAGTCCTCGGAGGCGAGACACTTCGAAAGGTGCTCCGAAAGGAGTGACTTCGGAGTATGGTGGACAAAGTCCTCAGGATTGAGGCAAGGCTTTCAAAGTGTACTCTGGAGGGAGGCACTCGAAGGGTCACCGAAGCTTGTTCACACTTCATGTGCGAATGGGGCTTCAGATGATTCCATTGTGCAAAGGTTGATCGTGTCTGCTCTGCAAAAGCTGATGTTGTCTCCTCTGCGAAGCTGACAAAAGAAGCCTCTAGTAAAGTAGACTACCATCTGTACCCCCTTGTCTAGCTGAGACAAAAACAGGTCGGCCGATGCTTTGGAGGAAGTTGACATAGGTAATGGTAGCGTCCCAAGGCCGACTTTTGTAAACCAACATTTACAGCCTGGTGAAAAGGCTGAAGTAATAAAGTTACTTCGGGCGTATGTCGATTGTTTCACATGGGAGTATAGCGAGATGCCAAGACAGCCGCGAGCTCGTGGAGCATCGACTACCTATCAAGTCCGGATTTAGGCCTTATAAGTAGCCTCCTCGTCGCTTTAACTCGGTCATCCATGACCGAGTTAAAGAAGAAGTAGAGCGACTACTCAAGGATGGATTTATTAGGCCGTGTAGGTACGCAGAATGGGTTGCTAACATTGTGCCTGTAGAAAACAAAGGGAGCGGCAAGATACGGGTATGTATTGATTTCAGGGATCTGAACAGAGCCACTCCAAAGGAAGAGTATCCAATGCCGATAGCCGACATGCTAATCAACGATGCTTCGGGACACAAGGTACTAAGTTTTCTTGATGGCAATGCTGGTTATAATCAAATCTTTATGGTCGAAGAGGACGTCTACAAGACTGCCTTTCGATGCCCTGGTTTTGTTGGTTTGTTCGAGTGGGTCGACATGACTTTTGGTTTGAAGAATGCTGGCGCCACGTATCAGCACGCTATGACCTTAATCTTTCATGACTTGCTAGGGGTTATGTTAGAAGTTTACATCGATGATGTTGTAGTCAAATCGGACGCTGTGGGAAACCATTTAGCCGATTTGAAGGTTGATTTTGATAGAATGCGACAGTATGGTTTGAAAATGAACCCACTCAAGTGTGCTTTTGGTGTGTCGGCGGGTAAGTTCTTAAGTTTCATGATTCACGAGAGAGGCATAGAAATTGATCCTAAGAGGCTTGAGAAGATTAGAAATATTGCAGTGCCGACATGCAAAAGGGATGTACAGAAGTTGCTGGGCAAGATGAACTATTTGTGTTGCTTTATATCCAACTTGTCCGGCAAGATTGATGCCTTTGTCCCCATACTCCGGCTAAAAAACGAAGCCGAGTTCACTTGGGGGCAAGCCAGCAAAGTGCCTTTGAGAAAATCAAGGAGTGCTTGTCATCACCGCCTGTGGTGAGAGCACTCAAGGTCGGGATTCTGTTTCGGCTATACATCGCTGTTGAAGATAGCGTGATTGGGGCCGTGCTAACCCAGGAGGTAGAGGGAAAAGAGTACATCATCACGTTCTTGAGCCGCTGCCTGCTGGATGCCGAAACCAGGTACGTGTTTGTGGAACGTTTGTGTTTATCACTTTACTACGCGTGCACCAAGTTACGCCATTATCTTCTCCCTACATGTGTTGTTGCTTGTCAAACCGATGTTATAAAGCACATGTTATAGAAGCTGATTCTAAGTGGAAGAATCGTAAAATGGGCTTA